>CM038678.1:579960257-580560257 GCA_021605205.1 Aegilops longissima
GCGGAGGAACTCTATGTGGTCGTCGTCCACCTCGGAGCCGCCCCACACGCCGAGCGCAGGGCGGGAGGCGCAAGCGGTGGATGAGGAGCTCATCTCGCGGGCGCGGGCGTGGTTCGGGCGCGGCGGCAAGAGGAAGAAGAAGCGAGAGGAGGAAGAAGCAAGAGGAAAGCGGGGAAGCGGGAGATGGGTGCGCTGCGTTCCGCCGCCTCCTCCCGCCTACTTATAGGCCCACGGCTGAGAAGCCGATGGGGCGGATGGGATAATCGCGCCCAGTACCACGCCCCACGATTTAATCCCACGGGTTATCGCGCGCAGATAACGACGGGAACCCTTCCTTCAGCAGTCGGCCGCAACGGATCCGTCTGCAAGCGCCGAGGCGCGAAGTGGCGGGCCCCGCCGACAGCCTGTCTCGTCACACGCGTGCAGGGCAGATCGACCTGCCGCGTGGCGTCACGCGACGGGCCCGCAATGGGCGGCTGCTTGGAAGCTTATCAGGCACGCTGCTTGGATCCCGCCACGACCTTCAACCCTTTAAGGAGCAAGACGGCCTCCTACGAGTCCGACTACAGCTAGTCGGACTAAGAGAAAGATAGCAAGCCAAGCCCGGATTCTTCCAACAGAGGGGTAAAACTGTTGAGGCTCCTCGACATGTTGCCTCGGCTACTCACCAGCCTTCGGGACTCTGTTTGAGTAATGGGCCACGGGTAGGCAAACCCGAGCCCTGGACCTTTCAAAACATCAGGCGGACAGCGCCTCAAGATCCCAAGACGAAGAGCCGCTTCTAAGAGTCGGGTGGCGGAGCCGACCTGCCTCCCACCGAGTCCCGAGACGGCCCCGAGATGAGCCGACTCTCAACTAGCGACTTCCGGAGAAGCCGGCTATGGGAGTCGGCCGCGACTCCAACCACCTCCTGCCTATGCAACCACGGACGGGATGGGATGTGGTTGCCGCATGCCCATCCCTGCCCTGCTTCCTAAAGGCGTGCATGGCCACAGTACACCGCACAGACGAAGATCTCCGTCCGGGCGCAAGCATTGCTTGCCACGCTGCCTCGACATCAGCCCCATGGGCAGATCCTCGCATCCACGACGCCCGTCTGCATGCGACCTAGAGACGGCGGGACCCGCCTGTCGGCGGGAGTGCAGAAGACGGCGAGGGCGCTGGAAGACGGACCCGTTGGGAGTCGGCCCCCAGGAGTCGGCCGGCCCCTCCCACGGGCCCGCACGCCATTAACCAGACGAGACAGAGAAATGGCGACAGTGATCACCCGTCAGGCGGCGTCACTGTTGCCATGACCCCATGACCAAGCCCACGTCATTAGAAGCGTGGCTACAGTAGTCCGCAGCCGGCAAGACCCACCCGCGGCGGACAAGGCTTGTCGGCCCCATGCTGGACCATCGACGGGGCCCACTAGTCGGCGGGCCCGGTTGGCGGAGAGGCACGACCTAAGAGATCGACGGCTGGGACCAAGGCCACAGCGGATTACCATTGTACCCCGGGGTAGGCCTATATAAACCCCCCGGGGCACCCATGCAAGAGGTTGGACCCTAATAGTTTTAGACACACACAGAGAGGAGAGAAGAGCTAGCCGTGCCCTTCTCCTTCCTCACCTCGAACAGCTCAAGGAGCAACCTTGTACCCACTTTGCCATAGTGATCATGCGGAGACCCCGCAGAGCAGCAGTAGGGGTGTTATCTCCACGAAGAGCCCTGAAGTTGGGTAAGATCCATCGGCGTGCATGTCTTCGCCTCATCCCGTTTCCAGGCACCGGCGACGTTCTACTCGCCCCGACCATGATAAGCCATCCTTTGGCATATGTTGCACCCAACCCCCGACAATGATCATGCAATGGCAATATGACAAAAGTAAAGTATGTCATGATGATGATGAACGGAACGGTGGAAAGTTGCATGGCAATATATCTCGGAATGGCTATGGAAATGCCATAATAGGTAGGTATGGTGGCTGTTTTGAGGAAGATATAAGGAGGTTTATGTGTGATAGAGCGATCATATCACGGGGTTTGATGCACCAATAAGTTTGCACCAACTCTCAAGGTGAGAAAGGGCAATGCACAAGATCAAGAGGCTAGCAAAGGTGGAAAGGTAAAAGTGCGTATAATCCATGGACTCAACATTAGTCAAAAGAACTCATATACTTATTGCAAAAATTTAGAAGTCATCAAAAATCAAGTACTACGCGCATGCTCCTAGGGGGATAGATTGGTAGGAAAAGACCATCGCTCATCCCCGACCGCCACTCATAACGATGCACAAGCCAGGTACACTTCATGTTTCAAATTTGTAACACAACTTTAGCCATACGTGCATGCTACGGGACTTACAAACTTCAACACAAGCATTTCTCAAATTCACAACTACTCAACTAGCACGACTTTGATATTATCACCTCCATATCTCAAAACAATTATCAAGCATCAAACTTTTCTTATTATTCAACGCACTCAAAAGAAATTTTCACATATCTTGAATACCAAGTATATTAATATTAAGCAAATTACCATGCTATTAACGACTCTCAAAATAATCTAAGTGAAGCATGAGAGATCAATAGTGTCTTTAAAACAAATCCACCACCGTGCTCTTAAAAAATCTAAGTGAAGCACTAGAGCAAAAATTATCACGCTCAAAAGATATAAGTGAAGCACTATGAGCAAAACTATCAAGCTCAAAAGATATAAGTGAAGCACTATGAGCAAAACTATCAAGCTCAAAAGATATAAGTGAAGCACATAGAGTATTCTAGCAAATTCCAATTTATGTATGGCTCTCTCAAAAGGTGTGCACATCAAGGATGATTGTGGTATACTAACAAGCAAAGACGCAAATGATACAAGATGCTCCAAGCAAAACACATATCATGGGGTGAATAAAAATATAGCTCCAAGTAAATTACCGATGGAAGTAGACGAAAGAGGGGATGCCTTCCGGGGCATCCCCAAGCTTTGACTTTTTGGTGTCCTTGGATTATCTTGGGGGTTCCATGGGCATCCCCAAGCTTAGGCTCTTGCCACTCCTTGTTCCATAATCCATCAAAAGAATTTACCCAAAACATGAAAACTTCACAACACAAAACTCAATAGGAATCTCGTGAGCTCCGTTAGAGAAAGAAAACAAAAGACTACTTTAAGATACTGTAATGAACTCATTCTTTATTTATATTGGTGTTAAACCTACTGTATTCCAACTTCTCTATGGATTATAAACTATTTTACTAGCCATAAATTCATCAAAATAAGCAAACAACACACGCTAAACAGAATCTGTCAAAAACAGAACAGTCTGTAGTAATCTGTAACTAACACAAACTTCTGGAACTCCAAAAAATCTGCCAAAATTAGAAGACCTAGAAAATTTGTTTCTTGATCAGAAGCAGTTGGAATCAGTATTTTATCGTGTTCTGGTGATATTTAATAATTCGGGCACTGAGTGCAAAGTTTCTGGAAATTACAGCAAGATCAAATAACTATCATCCAAGAAGATCCAATAGGTCTAGCTTGGCACAAACACTAATTAAAACATAAAACCACATCTAAACAGAGGCTAGGTGGATTATTTATTCCTAAACAGAAGCAAAAAGCAAAAAACTAAAAATAAAATTGGGTTGCCTCCCAACAAGCGCTATCGTTTAACGCCCCTAGCTAGGCATAAAAGCAAGGATAGATCTAGGTATTGCCGTCTTTAATTTTCAGTTTTTTAGCGAAGTCATGCTCGAATCCGGAGGTTCTTTCCGCTTCCCTTCATACTCGGAAAATTTTAGATCTAAAGAATCCAACCGCTTATTGCAAAGAGTGATCAACATATTCATGCGGTGAAGATTTCCGCTAACACTTTTAAGAGGCTCAAGAGACTTTTATAAGATTTTTGTTACTTCGTAGATCTTTTCAAACAATTGGGTTTCTTCTTGGGTAGGATGTGATGCTCCCTTTTGAGGTAGTGTTCCCACTATTCCCTCTACAATTTCATGCGCAATACTGGGATCAATCTCAATGAAATTTCCCTTGGCAATGCAATCCAAGAGTTGTCTATGTGTCATATTTAACCCAACATAAAAATTGCGAAGAAGAATTCTGAAGTTCACCTCTAGGGTGCACTTGCGATTAGATTCCATTATCCTATACCAAGCATCTTTTAAGTTTTCTCCTTGCCTTTGCTTGAAGTGAAGAACTTCAAACTCGGGAGACATAGGAGCGGATAAGGAACTAGTCATAACGACAAGCAAGCGAACTAACACACGAGCAAACAAGCGGACGAGGAAAAGGCAACGGGAAAAAGAGGAGGAGATTGGGAAAGAGAGGGCGAATAAAATGGCAAGGGTGAAGTGGGGGAGAGGAAAACGAGAGGCAAATGGCAAATAATGTAATGCGGGAGATATGCATTGTGATGGGTACTTGGTATGGTGCTTGACTTGCTCTTGCGTGAGCCTACCCGGCAACGGCTCCAGAAATTCTTCTTGCTACCTCTTGAGCACTGCGTTGGATTTCCCCGAAGAGGAGAGGATGATGCAGCAAAGTAGCATAAGTATTTCCCTCAGTTTTTGAAAACCAAGGTATCAATCCAAGAGGAGGCCACGACAAGTCCCTCAGACCTGCACAAAACAATAGCTCCTCGCAACCAACGCGATTAGGGGTTGTCAATCCCTTCACTGTCACTTACGAGAGTGAGATCTGATAGAGATGATAAATAATATTTTTGGTACTTTTGGTATAGAGATGCAAAGTCAAAAGTAAAAGGCAAAGTAAAAACAAAGCAAGTATTAAAGTGATGGAGATTGATATGATGAGAATAGACCCGGGGGCCATAGGTTTCACTAGTGGCTTCTCTCAAGAGCATAAGTATTCTATGGTGGGTGAACAAATTACTGTTGAGCAATTGACAGAATTGAGCATAATTATGAGTATATCTAGGTATGATCATGTATATAGGCATCACGTCCAAGACAAGTAGACCGACTCCTGCCTGCATCTACTACTATTACTCCACTCATCGACCGCTATCCAACATGCATCTAGAGTATTAAGTTAAAAATAGAGTAACGCCTTAAGCAAGATGACATGATGTAGAGGGATAAATTCATGCAATATGATCAAAATCCCATCTTGTTATCCTCGATGGCAACAATACAATACGTGCCTTGCAACCCTTTCTGTCACTAGGTAAGGAGACCGCAAGATTGAACCCAAAGCTAAGCACTTCTCCCATTGCAAGAACTAGCAATCTAGTTGGCCAAACCAAACGGATAATTCTAAGAGACTTGCAAAGATAACCAATCAAACATAAAAGAATTCAGAGAAGATTCAAATATTATTCATAGATAATCTGGATCATAAACCCACAATTCATCGGTCTCAACAGACACACCACAAAAAGAAGATTACATCGAATAGATCTCCACAAGAGAGGGGGAGAACATTGTATTGAGATCCAAAAAGAAAGAAGAAACCATGTAGCTACTAGCTATGGACCCGAAGGTCTGAAGTAAACTACTCACACTTCATCGGAGGGGCTATGGTGATGATGTAGAAGACCTCCGTGGTGGATGCCCCCTCCGGCGGAGCTCCGGAATAGGCCCCAAGATGGGATCTCATGGATACAGGAAGTTGCGGCGGTGGAATTAGGTTTTTGGCTCCTGTTCTGATCGTTTGGGGGTATGTAGGTATATATAGGAGGAAGGAGTACGTCGGTGGAGCAACAGGGGCCCACGAGGCGTGGGCGCCCTAGGGGCGCCCCACCTCGTGACCGCCTCTTTGTTCCTTGGAGTAGGGTCCAAGTCCCTCGGATCACGCTCGTGAGAAAATCACGCTCCCAAAGGATTCATTCCGCTTGACTCCGCTTGATATTCATTTCTTCAAACACTAAAATACGCAAAAACAGCAATTCAGGCTGGGCCTCCGGTTAATAGGTTAGTCCCAAAAATAATATAAAAGTGGAAAATAAAGCCCAATATAGTCCGAAACAGTAGATAAAGTAGCATGGAGCAATCAAAAATTATAGATACGTTGGAGACGTATCACACGCCTCCAAATGGTGCCCGAGCGCCTCCCTCGTGATGTTGGCAAGGTCTGAGGCCCTCTAGAAGAGAGCCCCCGAGCCCTGCCCGAGGAGGGCGCCGGGCGCGCCTTCCTATGCGAGGGAGGGAGGCGCCCCAGGTGCGGGCGCTGATCCTGACGAGGTACCACTCGCGACGCCACCCTCCTGAGGTCCTGCACGGAGTAGTTGCCATGAACTTGGCCAGGACTGGATACCCGAGGATGAAATTGTACGGCAGACGGATGTGTGCAATGTCGAAGTCGATGAGCTCAGTGCGGTAGTTGTTGCGTTCTCCGAAGGTGACAGGGTGGCGGACCTGCCCTATTGGTGTGGTGGAACCATCGGTCACTCCTGAGAAAGGCTTGGTAGGCTGAAGCTGGTCGTAGGGCACTTGAAGGTTATCGAACATGTCGACGGATAAGATGTTGAGTCCTGCGCCGCCATCGATGAAGGTCTTGGTGACTTGCACGTTGCTGATGACGGGTGAACAAAGCATTGAGAGAGCGCCAGCGGTAGCCGCGCACTTGAGCTGGTCTGTTGAGCTGAAGGTGATGGCGCACTTGGACCACCTGAGCGGGCGAGTGGCCTCGAGCTTGGGAAGGACTGCGTTTACCTCGCGGGCAAACTGCTTGAAGATACGCTGTGAGGCTGGGGCTTGAGCTCCGGCCAAGATGTAGGCGATAGCACGCGGCTCCTGGAAGCCCCCAGCCCCCTCGTCTTGATGGTGGCCGTCGTTCCTTCTTGGTGGGGGCGGCTGCGGAGGAAGCCCAGCATTGCCCTGAGGACGGTCCTCGCGAGGCTGATCCCTCCAGGCACCCTCGCGAGGCTGATCCTACCAGCGGTCCTCACGAGGCCGGTCACGCCACTCCTGGCATGGGCCACGGTCGTCCCAGCGTCCTCCGCGACGTCCTCCTCCTCGGCCGTAACCTCGGTCATTGCGCTCGGGGCGTCGACCGAAGAGTTCGTCGCGAATGGCCCTGAGCTCCTAACAATCGTTGGTGTTGTGATTGTGCATGTTGTGGAAGGCGCAGAACGATCGGCTTCTCTTGGATGACTCAGGCTGGTCCCTGCAGCGCTTCGTGTCTGGCTCTGCCGCAAGTACGGCTGCTCCCTTGCGCTTCACATCCTTGACCTTGGCTTTCTTCTCCTCCAGTTCGGCAACTGGGAGCTCGAGAGGGGAAAGGCGCCCTTCCTCAGCCATTGCGCACTTGGTCACCAGGTTGAACAACTCCAGGGATGTGCACAGCTCCTCGTGGATGGCGAGCTCCTCCTTCATCTTGACGTCGCGAATGCCATCAGAGAATGCGGAGATGATGGCCTCGTCCGTCACCTTGGGGATCTTGAGACGAATGTTGTTGAAGCGTTGGATGTACTTCTGGAGGGTCTCTCCTGGTTGTTGCTTGATGCGGAGTAGGTCACCCGGGCCGGGGGCGGTCGCGAGTGCCCTGGAAGTTGGCGACGAGGCGGTCGTGCATCTCGTCCCAGGAGGAGATCGAGCCTGGAGGCAGGTTCAGGAGCCACGAACGAGCGCCGTCTTTGAGCGTCATGGGGAACCAGTTCGCCATGACTTTCTCGTCGCCATTGGCCACCTCGATGCTCAGCTCGTAGAGCTGCAAGAACTCCGCGGGGTCGGGGGTGCCGTCGTAGAAGGAGGCAGATCCATCTTGAACTTGCCCGGCCTTGTGACACTACGTAGCTCGGGGGTGATGGCGCGGCAGCCGGCCGTGGTCACCGGGCCCGTCTTGGAGGTGGAGCTTGGTCTTGGCGCCCGCGCGCCGCCACGGCAAGCAGCACGGGGCCCTGCCGCAGCAAGCGATCCTGATGTGGCCGTGCGAGGAGCGGTGGAGCATTCTCTTGCGGGCGAGGGACTTCTTGACAGCTTTCTTCTTCACGCATGGGCACCAGACGCAGTGGGTCGCGCCGCGGAGCCACGCGCCTTGGTGCCAGGGCGCCGTCTTGGTGCAGAGGTGGTGGAGGTGCTCCGTGAGCTACGTCACCTGTAGCTGGTGGTGTACGAGGCAGCGACAGGGATGGCACAGGGGATCCCCCTGCGGCGCTGACGAGCTCGGCGATGCGGTCGAGCCAGTCCTTGTAGAGGTCGTCGACGGGGCGGTAGCACAGGAGCTCACGTGCCATGCACATTGCGGCCTGCGCGCCCACGGGAGCGCGGCGAGTGTTGGACGACGAACCGGTCAGGGTCAGCAACGGAGTAGCGGTGCGGCCGTCACGCCGCACCGAGGGGTGCAGCGAGGAGGCTTGCTGCTTGTTGCCCGTCGGGCCGGTGGCGGCGTCGGCGGCAGGCGACGGGGAACGACGGGGAGGCCCGCCGACGGGAGCCGTCTGGGCGATGCGGGTGGCGAGGGAAGCCCTGCACTCGGTGCGGGCTCAGCGGGCGTCCGCCATGGAGATGACGAAGCAACGGGGCGCAGAGCAACGAACAAAAGCTTCCGTGCACCCCTACCTGGCGTGCCAAATGTCGGATCTCGGGTTCCGGCAAAACCCTTAAGGTTCGAACTCTGGGGTGCGTGCGAAGATCTCTCCCTCACAGATCACGCCCTAACACGCTTCACCATCTCTAGGCTAGGTCGACCAACTCGCAACACAAGGGACACAAGATTTATACTGGTTCGGGCCATCGTCGTGGTGTAATACCCTACTCCAGTGTGTGGTGGTGGATTGCCTCTTGGGCTGAGGATGAACAGTAGAAGGGGAAGAACAGCCTCCTAAGGTGAGGTGTTCTTGTGCTTGGTGAACTTGTGTGGGTGAGGATTGCTCAAGATGAGATCGATCTCTCTCAATGAGTTGCCTCCTACGGTGGTGGCTAGTCCTATTTATAGAGGCCCCGGTCCTCTTCCCAAATGTTGAGCAGGAAGGGATTCCACAACGGCCAATTTAAAAGGGGATAGCTAGTACAGCTTATCCTGACAAAAGTGGTCTTCGCCTGCCAAAGGCTCTGGTGGTGACGCCGTCTTGGGCTCCACGGTGACCTCTGTCTTGTTGTCCTGCTGGTCTTGGTCTCATTGCACCAATAGGGAAACCTTTGCTTGACGCCTTGGTACTCCTGGCCTGCGCTTGCCTCCTTAGCACCAAAGAGGAAACAAGGACACTGCATGCGCTGGCGCCCGCCTGGTCTTGGTCATCATGGCTCACGTCACGAGAACCTCGCGAGGTTTTCCTTGCCTTGATCTCTCCGCCCCTCGCGAGCCGGCCCATGAGGCCGCTCCCGAGGAGGTTTTATGTCGTCCTCCTCACGAGGCTTGGCCCCTCGCGGGGGTCTTGAAAGCTTGTTGGTGAAGATGGGCCGTATTGGCCCGCTCGCAGAGCCACGGCGTGGGCCGCAGGCAGGCAAGTCTGGGGACCCCCGTTCCCAGAACACCGACAAAAATAAATAAATAAAATTTGTGAACAAAACGTTGAGTTAGCTTAGTTGGCTTTGACTCTAGTTATGCGATCTAGAGGTCGTGAGTTCAATTCCAGAATCTAATATAATTTTTCTGCCTTGCGCCAGTTATGTGGGCTAGCTTCCTTGGGCAAGATAGGTGGGCCGGCTTTGAGTTCTCACGAACAATCATGCCTTGGATCTGGAGCGTGATTTTTTTCTTTTTTCAACAAAATCGGGAGGTTCCCTTCCAAAAAAGATCAACGTACGAAGCGATCTACAAAACGGGCGAAAATTTAGCGACAGACGTACAAAGCGGACGAAAATTTGGAAGCAAGAATCATTAGCCCCTTTATTAGTAGGTATAGATGATTAATTGAACTTTAATTTATCAAGAACTTAGTCCTGATAGTTTTTTGCATATCTATGTTGTTGTAGATCAATGGCCCGTGCTACCGTTCCCTTGAATTTTAGTGCGTTCCTAGAGAAAGCTAAGTTGAAAGATGATGGTAGCAACTACACGGACTGGGTCCGTAACTTGAGGATTATCCTCATTGCTGCACAGAAGAATTACTTCCTAGAAACACCGCTAGGTGCAAGGCCCGCTGCAGGAGCAACTCCCGATGTGATGAACGTCTGGCAGACTAAAGTTGATGACTACTCGATAGTTCTGTGCCATGCTTTACGGCTTAGAATCGGGACGTCAAAGACGTTTTGAACGTCATGGAGCATATGAGATGTTTCAGGAGTTCAAGTTAATATTTCAAGAAAATGCCCGAGTTGAGAGATATGAAGTCTCCAACAAGTTCTATAGCCGCAAGATGGAGGAGAATAGTTCTGTCAGTGAACACATACTCAGAATGTCTGGGTACCATAACCACTTGACTCAGCTGGGAGTTAATCTTCCTAATGATAGTGGCATTGACAGAGTTCTTCAATCACTGCCACCAAACTATAAAGGCTTCATGATGAACTATAATATGCAAGGGATGGAAAAGACAATTCCCGAGCTCTTTGCGATGCTAAAGGCTGTGGAGGTAGAAATCAAAGGAGCATCAAGTGTTGATGGTTAAAAAGACCACTAGTTTCAAAAAAGGACAAAGGGAAGAAGGGGAACTTCAAGAAGAATAGCAAGTAAGTTACTGCTCAAGGGAAGAAGCCCAATTATTGACCTAAGCCTGAAACTAAGTGCTTCTATTGCAAAGGGACTGGTCACTAGAAGCGGAACTGCCCCAAGTATTTGGCGGATAAGAAGGATGGCAATGTGAAAGGTATATTTGATATACATGTTATTGATGTGTATCTTACTAATGCTCGTAGTAGTGCCTGGGTATTTGATACTGGTTCTATTGCTCATATTTGCAACTCGAAATAGGGGCTACGGATTGAACGAATATTGGCTAAGGACAAGGTGACGATGAGCGTCGGAAATGGTTCCAAGGTCGATGTGATCGTTGTCGGCACGCTACCTCTACATCTACCTACGGGATGAGTTTTAGACTTGAGTAATTGTTATTTGGTGCTAGCGTTGAGCATGAACATTATATATGGATCTTGTTTGATGCGAGACGGTTATTAATTTAAATCAGAGAATAATGGTTGTTCTATTTATATGAGTAATATCTTTTATGGTCATGCACCCTTGAAGAGTGGTCTATTTTTGTTGAATCTCGATCGTAGTGATACACATATTCATAATATTGAAGCCAAAAGATGCAAAGTTAATAATGATAGTGCAACTTATTCATGGCACTGCCATTTAGGTCGTATTGGTGTAAAGCGCATGAAGAAACTCCATGCTGATGGTCTTTTGGAATCACTTGATTATGAATCACTTGATGCTTGCGAACCATTCCTCATGGGCAAGATGACTAAAGACTCCGTTCTCCGGAACAATGGAGCGAGCTAGCAACTGACTTATTGGAAATAATACATACTAATGTATGCGGTCCGATGAGTATTGAGGCTCGCGGCGGCTATCGTTATTTTCTGACCTTCACAGATGATTTACGCAGATATGGGTATATCTACTTGATGAAACATAAGTCTGATACATTTGAGAAGTTCAAAGAATTTCAGAGTAAAGTAGAAAAATCATCGTAACAAGAAAATAAAGTTTGTACGATCTGATCATGGAGGAGAATATTTGAGTTACGAGTTTGGTCTTCATTTGAAACAATGTGGAATAGTTTCGCAACTCACGCCACCTGGAACGCCACAACTTAATGGTGTGTCCGAACGTCGTAACCGTACTTTATTAGATATGGTGCGATCTATGATGTCTCTTACCGATTTACCACTGTCGTTTTCGGGTTATGCTTTAGAGACGACTGCATTCACGTTAAATAGGGCACCATCTAAATCCGTTGAGACGCCACCATATGAATTGTGGTTTAGCAAGAAACCCGAGCTGTCGTTTCTTAAAGTTTGGTGCTGCGATGCTTATGTGAAAAAGCTTCGACATGATAAGCTCGAACCCAAATCGGAGAAATGTGTCTTCATAGGATACCCAAAGGAAACTGCTGGGTACACCTTCTATCACAGATCCGAAGGCAAGATATTCGTTGCTAAGAATGGTTCCTTTCTAGAGAAGGAGTTTCTCTCGAAAGAAGTGAGTGGGAAGAAAGTAGAACTTAATGAGGTAATTGTACCTTCTCTCAAATTGGAAAGTAGTTCATCACAGAAATTAGTTCCAGTGATTCCTACATCAATTAGTGAGGAAGTTAATGATGATGATCATGAAACTTCAGATCAAGTTACTACCGAACCTCGTAGGTCAACCCATAGTATGTTCCGCACCAGAGTGGTATGGTAATCCTTCTCTGGAAGTCATGTTACTAGACCATGACGAACCTACGAATTATGAGGAAGCGATGATGGGCCCAGATTCCGTGAAATGGCTTGAAGCCATGAAATCTGAGATGGGATCCATGTATGGGAACAGAGTGTGGACTTTGGTTGACTTGCCCGATGATCAGCAAGCCATAGAGAATAAATTGATCTTCAAGAAGAAGACTGACGCTGATGGTAATGTTACTGTCTACAAAGCTCGACTTGTTGCGAAAGGTTTTCGACAAGTTCAAGGAGTTGACTACGATGAGATCTTCTCACCCGTAGCGATGCTTAAGTCTGTCTGAATCATGTTAGCAATTGCGGCATTTTATGATTATGAAATTTGGCAAATGGATGTCAAACTGCATTCCTTAATGGATTTCTTAAAGAAGAGTTGTATATGATGCAACCAGAAGGTTTTGTCGATCCTAAAGGTGCTAACAGAGTGTGCAAGCTCCAGCAATCCATTTATGGACTGGTGCAAGCATCTCAGAGTTGGAATATACGCTTTGATAGTGTGATCAAAGCATATGGTTTTATATAGACTTTTGGAGAAGCCTGTATTTACAAGAAAGTGAGTGGGAGCTCTGTAGCATTTCTAATATTATATGTGGATGACATAGTGTTGGAAATAATACAGAATTTCTCGATAGCATAAGAGGTACTTGAATAAGAATTTTTCAATGAAAGACCTCGGTGAAGCTGCTTATATATTGGGCATCAAGATCTATAGAGATAGATCAAGACGCTTAATAGGACTTTCACAAAGCACATACCTTGATAAAGTTTGAAAAAGTTCAAAATGGACCAGTCAAAGAAAGGGTTCTTGCCTGTATTACAAGGCGTGAAGTTGAGTCAGACTCAATGCCTGACCACTGCAGAAGATAGTGAGAAAATGAAAGTCATTCCCTATGCCTCAGCCATAGGTTCTATCTGTTGGGTTCTACGGTAGGGTGCGTCGACTGAAATTTAAAATTTCCTACGCGCAGAACAACCAAGAACATGCTACGGGAGATGGATCACAGTTTGTTACCACTAGACGCGCAGTGCCGTGCAGCGGAAGAAGAGACGGGGCAGCGCGTCCGTGTGGTTCGTCTCCTCCTCGTTCGATCTCCCTCGAACAGCCGATCGTCCGATCCCACGTACAAGTTCGCCGGACCGGCGCAAGTGCACCGCCTCTAACGTTATCTGTGCGTGCAGGAGGAACGTCGTGCGATGGACTGCTAGGTACGATCACATAACTGGCGGCGAGTGGAGGTGTCTATTTGCAACACATGCAAACCCTAGTGACAGCGCCGAAGCGATCAACCGTGTGAGTGTGCCGCACCTCCACTATATATAGGCGTCCGTCGCGGGCTCAACACTTGGGCCTCGCACGGACCCTAAAGCCCATAAGTCTACTTGGCCACAATCCGAATACAGCTAGGATCACATCCGACCAGTGTGCTCGGATCCGACCTCGTAGGTTCCTTCCCTTAAGCGCGCGACCCCTTAGGTTTAAGTCGGCTTGGTCGCAGTTCGGATCACCTCCGAACCACATGGTTGGTAGCGGCCTCTAGCAAGGCATGCCGAACACCGAGCAAACTATGAAGCTAGTTAGGCGTACCTGTACATCACACTTCAATTCCTTTTGCCACACGATATATGTTGTCGGGCTCAAGGCGAGTCTGTCATACTTGTGCTAGCCCGACCTCTTTCTCGTTCCAGTGATGCTGACCACTATCCGGATTATCTCATAATCCTTGTCACATGGCCATGCTTATCCTGGTCGGATCACATGAGGGGCCCAGAGTATATCTCTCCTGATCAGAGGGGCAAATCCCATCTTGCTCGACCATGAATCGTAGCATGGGTCTGAACATGCCCGAAACCTACCTTTGTGACTACCCAGTCACGGAGTAGCATTTGGTCAGCCCAAAGCAAGTCTGTCACCATCCCGAGTACATGCGTCAGCTCAGGTCTTAGGACATAGAACGTATGTTGTACTAGAGACTCACTGATGACATATCGCTGCGCCTCATAGTTGCGTCTGTCCGACTCGGACCTTATCTCGACTCGGATCCGACTACGTCGAATCTCAGCAGATCCTTCCAAGTCCATATTATCCGGCTAGCATCCAATGCTACATGGCTAGTGAGACCAAGCCATCGACCGTGTCATATGCTAGTCTAGTCGGCTGCGCGTCCACACAGCCCTTTCGACTAGGGACCTTTTAGGACAGTTATCATACAATGCATAGTCCCACAAACAAGTCACGTACTTGTTGATACACATCATTGATAATGTCCAAGGACTATCTTTATTCATAAACACATAGGAAATATCATCATACATGATTGCCTCTAGGGCATATCTCCAACAGTCTCCCACTTGCACTAGAGTCAATCAAATAGGAATCGAATGCCCATAGCTCTAACGTGCCCCTCGTGCTTGGGTTGTGGAAGCAGCTTAGTCAACAGATCTGCAACATTTGCATCCCTGTGAATTTTGCATAACTCTACATCACCATTCTTTACGATCTTTCGTATCAGGTTATATTTCCGATCTATGTGTCTGACCTTGTGGGGATTCCTTGGCTCCTTGGCTTGTGCGATGGCACCAGAATTATCACAATAAAGGTCCAACGGTTTTACCGAGGCTGGGAAAGTACCAAGATCATCCAGAAAGTTCCGGATCCAAACACCTTCCTTCGCAGCTTCACAAGCCGCAATGTATTCGACTTCTGTGGTAGAATCGGCCATCGTATCTTTCTTGGAACTCATCCAGCTCACTGCTCCTCCGTTCATGACGTACACGAATCCGGACTATGATCGACAATCATCTCTATCGATTTGGAAACTAGCATCGGCGTAACCCCTTACGACGAGCTCTTGATCACCTCCATAAACTAGGAACATCTCTTTAGTCCTTTTCAGGTACTTCAAAATAGTCTTTACCGCTGCCCATTGACTCTCACCTGGGTTGGCCTGGTATTTGCTTGTTAGGCTTACCGCAAAAGCAACATCTGGCCTTGTACATATCATGGCATACATGACGGATCCGATTGCCGAGGCATACATAATCCTACTCATCCTGCTTCGCTCATCAGATGTCGAAGGACTCTGAGTCTCGCTTAGCCTTATACCACGTGAGAGTGGCAAGAACCCTTTCTTCGCCTCACTCATGTTGAATCGCTTCAACACTTTATCCATGTACGTGCTCTGGCTTAAGCCGAGCAGCCTCCTCGATCTATCTCTATAGATCTTAATGCCTAAAATGTACATTGCCTCACCAAGGTCCTTCATCGAAAACTTGCCATTCAATGACCCCTTGACCGAGTTCAGCATCGAAACATCATTTCCGATCAGCAGTATGTGATCCACATACAAGATCAAAAACACTATCGAGCTCCCACTTAACTTCTTGTATAAACAAGCGTCCTCTTTGCTTTTGATGAAACTGAGACTAGTGATGACCTCATCAAAACGAATATTCCAGTTCCGAGATGCTTGCCTCAACCCATAAATGGATCTCTTGAGCTTGCATACCTTACTAGTGCTAGTCGGATCGACAAAACCCTCGGGCTGTATCATATACACGTCCTCGGTTAAATTTCCGTGAAGGAAAGCCGTCTTGACATCCATCTGCCATATCTCGTAATCGAAATATGCAGCTATAGCTAGTACGATCCTCACCGACTTCAGCATTGCTACCGGCGAGTAAGTCTCGTCGTAGTCAATTCCTTGAACTTGTCCATAACCCTTAGTGACAAGCTGAGATTTGTGGATCTGAACATTTCCATCCACATCGGTTTTCTTTTTAAAGACCCATTTGCAAGCAATGGCCGTTACGCCAGGCGGCGGATCAACCAAGTCCCAGACTTGATTCTCATCCATGGACTTTAACTCGGATCTCATGGCCTCCAGCCATGCCTCGGAATCTGGGCTCACCATCGCTTCTGCATATGTAGCCGGCTCATCGCTTTTTAGCAACAATACATCACGCACTCTGCGCAATCTCTCCGACCTCCATGGTTCCGGTACCGCTTCCACTGCGGGTTCCCTGACTGACTCCGGTATGATCTCATCACCAGTCGAGTCGTCCCTGAGTGGTCCTCGAATTTCTTCGAGTCGGACCGTACTCCCACTAGCCTCCCGACTGAGAAACTCTTTCTCGAGGAAAACCCCGTTGCGAGCAACAAACACTTTGTTCTCTTACTGGTTGTAGAAGCTATATCCCAAGGTTTCCCTCAGATATCCCATGAACATGCACTTATCCGATTTGGGTGTAAGCTTGTCTGACATAAGTCTCTTGACAAATGCTTCACAACGCCAAATCTTTGGAAAAGACAAACTGGGACTCTTCCCGGTCCACATCTCATGTGGTGTCTTGTCTACGGATTTTGATGGTACCCTGTTAAGTGTGAAAGCTGCAGTTTCTAGAGCGTATCCCCAGAATGACAAGGCTAAATCCGATTTGCTCATCATAGATCGAACCATGTCCAACAAGGTACGATTCCTCCGTTCCGACACGCCATTTCTCTGTGGCGTACCCGGAGGGGTGAGCTGAGGTACTATACCTCGGCTTTTCAGATGACCATCAAACTCCTGGCTCATGTACTCACCTCCACGATCAGATCGTAGAAGCTTTATAGTCTTGCCGAGTTGATTCTCAACCTCGTTCTGAAACTCCTTGAACTTTTCAAAAGTTTCCGACTTGTGCCTCATCAAATAGATATATCCATTTCTACTCAAGTCATCGGTAAAAGTCACGAAGTACTGATAACCACCTCTGGCAGTTGTGCTCATTGGACCACACACATCACTATGTATAAGTTCCAATAGCTCGAAAGCCCTGTCGCAACTCTTTGCGAAAGGAGACTTAGTCATCTTGCCGAGCAAGCATGATTCACATGTCTTGAACGATCCAAAGTCGGAACGAAGTTAGGAGCCCATCATTATGGAGCTTCTTCATGCATTTCAGACTAATGTGTCCAAGCCGGCAATGCCAGAAGTATGTCAGATTATCTCATTCTGCTTATGCCTCTTGACATTCACGTTATAGACCGGTTCCTGTTGTAGATTCAATATAAACAACCCATCAACAATGAGTGCATAGCCGTGGAACATACCATTCAAATAAAACGAACAACCATTGTCCTTTAAATTGAATTCATAACCCTGACTCATCAAACAAGAGGCAGAAATAATGTTCCGACTAAGTGCAGGAATGTAATAACAATTATTCAATTCCAAAATAAATCCAGAAGGAAGCTGGAGCTGCATCGTGCCGACCTCCAATGCAGCAACTCTTTATTTGTTGCCGACCCTGATGTCAATCTCCCCTTGTGCCACATGCCTAGTTCCTACCAGCCCCTGCGCCGAGTTGCAAATATGAACAACCGATCCGGTATCAAATACCCAAGAGCTACTAGGTATGTCCGCAAGGTAAATGTCTATAACATATGCAACAAGTGTACCTTTGCCTGAAGAAGCATTTCCGGCCTTCTTGCCATGCTCTGCAAGCCACTTGCTATAGTTCCTCTTCCAATGACCAGTTTTCTTGCAATGATAGCAAACGGTCTTTGAGTCCGGTACAGACTTCGGCACATCGGCGGAGGTTACCATCTCTGTGCCCTTTGCCTTAGCCTTCTTCTTGGACCAGCTCTTCTTGAACTTAGCCGATTTCCGCACCATCAACACTTGATGCGTGCCTTTCTTAATATCCTGCTCTGCCACTTTGATCATCCCATGCAATTCAGTGAGCTTATTATCCATGCCATGCATATGATAGTTCGAGATGAATGTTCCATAGCTAGGCGGAAGAGAACCCAGAACTGCATCTGTAGCCAGCTCATCCAAGAGCGGGAAGCCCAACCTATCCAAAGCTTGCACATATCCGATCATCTTGATCACATGTGGGCTCAGTGGATCACCTTCCTTCAGCTTGCAATCCATCAAGTATTGCCAGACGTTGAATCTTTCCGTCCTAGCCTGTGTCTGAAACATGCTCTTGAGAATCTAGATCATATCGTAAGCCTCAACATTTTTGAAATGTTGTTGCAAATCGGGCTCCATACAAGCCAGCATCAGACATCTGATCTCCGTTGATTCATCAACGAGTTTTTGGTAGGCATTCTTAGCTATGGCACTAGCATTATCGGCAGGTTCCTCTGCAAGTGGATCCTCTAGAACATGTTCCTTTTTATCATGCTTGAGAACAATTCTCAGATTTCTATACCAGGTGGTAAAGTTTGTTCCATTCAGTTTATCCTTTTCCAGAATTGATTTCAATGCAAAGTTGGGTTGAGCAGGCGGTGCCATTGATTTACGACAGAAAATATGCAATCACTAAGCAATGTGTTTATGTAGAGTAATTCTAGCCTTAAATAGTAATACTCCCACTGAAGTCAACATCCCTCCGCAGACTCTCAGTGATTCAGGATCCGACTAGCGCATGCGACTAGTGAGCTTTAGCATCACTGCTAGACAACATACCTATCCGGTAAGCAACTCCTTGCTAATCGTAACTCTATATGACTCCTGTTGGTCGGGAAGGTATCTCATACCCCGGTCCCCAACCTTCTTTGCCACAAGGCCCAAAACCGTTTTGATAGCCTTGTCAAGTTAACCTGATGTAGTGCATGTCCGTGTCCGACACAAACCCTTCAGTTCAAGGACATCCAGCAGCACCTCAATTTTATGAGCCCACTACTAGACGTACTTGACGTGCGAAGGTGCAACATCGGGGATGGCAATTCGCTTGATATTCATGAGGGATCTTTCTACAATTCTAACATGCATAGAAAACAAGAAGCATAACAATCACAAATAAACATATATTGTGAAATAGTATGGCTCCTTCATGGACGTTCTTCCAGGTCGGCTCCGACCCTGATGACCATCTAGGAACTCCATCTTGTGTGTCACGCCGGTACGCCAAGCCACCAACCTGATCTCTATTATCCGACTACTACAACTAGTAATGAATTTTACATAGAGTCACAAGTCAACACGCAGGTCATTATACAATATAATGACAACACTTTGGCTCCTGCCGGCTGACAAACATGACATGCAGGCCATGTATAATTTACACACATGCATCACATACACATGAGCCATACTATTCACATCAAACCCTGCAAAATAAAGTTATGCATAGAATCGCATTCTACCGGTTTGAGTGTCGGGTACGAAATACAATTCTCAGATTTCTATACCAGGTGGTAAAGCACATACCTTGATAAAGTTTTGAAGAAGTTCAAAATGGACCAGTCAAAC
Source organism: Aegilops longissima (assembly GCA_021605205.1). Taxonomy (NCBI): domain Eukaryota; kingdom Viridiplantae; phylum Streptophyta; class Magnoliopsida; order Poales; family Poaceae; genus Aegilops; species Aegilops longissima. Next base: position 579,979,781 of record CM038678.1, read on the forward strand.
AAATGGGTCTTGCCTGTGTTACAAGGCGTGAAGTTGAGTCAGACTCAATGCCCGACCACTATAGAAGATAGAGAGAAAATGAAAGTCATTCCCTATGCCTCAGCCATAGGTTCTATATGTTGGTTCTATGGTAGGGTGCGTCGACTGCAATTTAAAATTTCCTACACGCAGAACAACCAAGAACATGCTACGGGAGAAGGATCACAGTTCGTTACCACTAGACACGCAGTGCCGTGCAGTGAAAGAAGAGATGGGGCAGCACATCCGTGTGGTTCGTGTCCTCCTCGTCCGATCTCCCTCGAACAGCCGATCGTCCGATCCCACATACAAGTTCGCCGAAGCGGCGCAAGTGCACCGCCTCTAACGGTAGCCGTGTGTGTAGGAGGAACGTCATGTGGCGGACTGCTAGGTCCGATCACACAACTGGCGCGAGTGGAGGTGTCCATTTGCAACACATGCAAACCCTAGTGACAGCGCCGAAGCGATCAACCGCGTGAGTGTGCCGCACCTCCACTATATATAGGCGTCCGTCGCGGGCTCAACACTTGGGCCTCACATGGACCATAAAGCCCATAAGTCTACTCGGCCACAATCTGAATACAGCTCGGATCACATCCGACCAGTGTCCTCGAATCCGACCTCGTAGGTTCCTTCCTTTAAGCGCGCGACCCCTTAGGTTCAAGTCGGCATGGTCGCAGTTCGGATGACCTCCGAACTTCATGGTTGGTAGAGGCCTCTGGCAAGGCATGCCAAACACCAAGCAGACTATGAAGCTGGTTAGGCGAACCTGTACATCACACTTAAATTCCTTTTGCCACACGATATATGTTGTTGGGCTCAAGGCGAGTCTGTCATCCTTGTGCTATCCCGACCTCTTTCTCGTTCTAGTGATGCCAACCACTATCTGGATTATCTCATAATCCTTGTCGCATGGCCATGCTTATCTTGGTCGGATCACACGAGGGGCCCAGAGTATATCTCTCCTGATCGGAGGGGCAAATCCCATCTTGCTCGACCATGTCTCGTAGCATAGGTCTGGAAAAGCCTGAAACCTACCTTTGTGACTACCCAGTCATGGAGTAGCATTTAGTTGGCCCAAAGCAAGTCTGTCACCATCCCGACTACATGCGTCAGCTCAGGTCTTAGGACATAGAACGTATGTTGTCCTAGAGACTCACAGATGACATATCGTTGCGTCTCATAGTTGGGTCTGTCCGACTCGGACCTTATCTCGACTCGGATCCGACTACGTCGAAACCGACCAGATCCTTCCAAGTCCATATTATCCGGTTAGCATCCAATGCTACATGGCTAGTGAGACCAAGCCATCGACCGTGTCATATGCTAGTCTAGTCGGCTGCGCGTCCACACAACCCTTTCGATTAGGGACCTTTTAGGTCAGTTTTCGTACAATGCATAGTCCCACAAACAAGTCACGTACTAATCGATACACATCATTGATAATGTCCATGGACTATCTTTATTCATAAACACATGGGAAATATCATCATACATGATTGCGTCTAGGGCATATCTCCAACACTATCATGTATGCAATGTTGTGTACCAGACCTGATGTGTGCCTTGGAATAAGTTTTGCAGGGAGGTACCAAAGTAATCCAGGAGTGGATCACTTGACATCGGTCAAGAACATCCTAAAATATCGGAAAAGGACTATGTCAGATGTGGGGTTCCAGCAAACCCTTAAGGTTCGAACATTGGGGTTCGCACGAAGTCTTTCCCTCCTACCGATCTACGCCCTAGCTCACTAAGATCTCACGGACGAACTCGACGAACTCACAAAACAGAAAGACACGGGATTTATACCGGTTCGGGCAACCGTTGTGGTGTGATACCCTACTCCAGTGTGGTGGTGGTGGATTGCCTCTTGGGCCGATGAAGAACAGTACAAGGGAAAGAACAGCCTTTCGAGGTCGAGGTGTTCTTGTGCTAGTGTTGGCTTTCGATCTGTTCTCGTTCTTCCTACTACTGTGGTGGCTAGACCTATTTATAGAGGCCCTGGTCCTCTTCCCAAATAATGAGCGGGAAGGGAGCCAACAATGGCAGGCAAGTTTGAAGCGGGACTGCTAGTATAAGCTATCCTGACAAAAGTGTTCTTCGCCTGCGAAAAGCTCTGGTGGTGACACCGTCTTGGGCTCCACGATGTCCTCCTTCTCACCATCCTCCTAGTCTTGGTCTCGTTGGACCGATATAGCAACCTTTGCCTGATGCCTCGGTACTCCTCGCCTGCGCTGGCCTCCTTAGCACCAAAGAGGAAACAAGGAAGCTGTGCTCGCTGGTGCCCGCCTGGTGTCTATCATCATGGCTCACGTCACGAGAGCCTCATGACGTTTGCCCCGCCTTGATATCTCCGCTCCTCGTGAGCCTGCCTGGCTTGGCCGCTCCTGAGGAAGTCTTGCGCCGTCCGCTTCGCGAGGCTTGGCCCCTCGTGAGGGTCTTGAATGCCTTGTCGATGAAGATGGGCTGTACGACCTGCCGGCTTAGCCACGTTGTGGGCCGCAGGCAGGCAAGTCTTGGGACCCCCGTTCCCAGGACGCCGGCAGTAGCCCCCGGGGCCAAGGCGCGCTCGGGCTAGGCTTCGCGGCGAAGCCAAGGGTCAAGTTCGGAGCACTGCAGGCCCCAAAAGCCTGCGGCCTCGGTTTGACGCGTGGTGGTTGATTGGACATGGGCGTCTCCGCCTCCCCATGCTGCCTCAGCAACTGCATGACTTGACGAGTCCCTCGAGAAGAGATCCTGCAAGGCGCTGAAGACGCTCTACGAGCACGGCCTGGAGAAGTCGCTGGCCACTGATGAGGACGGCCCCGCCCGGCTGCTTCCTCTCTTGGTGAAGGCGCTTGAGGAGGTCATTGATGGCCTCGGTCCCATGGCGGAGGCAGAAGCTCGCGTCCTGTCTTCGGCTGCACTGACTCGCGTCTTCAGCCATATGCACCTCCGCGACCCCAATGCTCGCCTTGACGAACTGCTGGAGCCTGTTGCTGAAGATCACTGTGAAGCCGATGCCGCAGCCGTACAAGATCAAGTGGAGGCCTTGCTGAAGAAGTTCCACGGCTTCGTCTCCGCCCCTTTGTCTGGCGATGCCGCCGATCCTGCGGCTGGTGGAGAAGGTGAGAACAACGTTACCCACGGAGGAGCACCTTCCGCAGGCGGTGGCGATGTCCAGGGTTGACCCACGACTATTCTTCCTGTTTTGTTCCTGCAACATGTATCAGGCCTCATGGAGGCGTTTAGACTTTTCATTTGATGTCGTGAGGACAATGTGTTTGTAATATTTGCTTCGAGATTTTGCGATTTCCTTCCTATTTGCTTTGCGTTCTGCGTCCGCAGAGCCCGGCCACGCACATACCTCAACCGCCATTGGGCCGACCGGAGACCAGGACGGACCAAGGAGTGAGGGGCTACGTGACCAGTTAGGCTCCTGAGTCGCAATGCTCAGGAGTCCCCCTTGACGCGCAAACAGCATATTGGGAGAGTTCACGAGGATAGATTAATGTTCTACATCGACAGAGCCCGGCCCCGTGCATACCTCAACCGCCATTGAGCCGACCGGAGACCAGGACGGACCATGGAGTGAGGGGCTATGTGACCAGTTAGACTCCTGAGTCGCGATACTCAGGAGTCCCCCTTGACGTGCAAACAATTTCCATACCTGCCCTGACGTCAGCCCGTGGGCAGATTCCTGTACCCAGGATGGCCTGTCTGTACGACCCGCCTGTCGGGGGAGTGCAGAAGACGGCGAGAGCGCCCCAAAGACGGACTCGCAGGGAGTCGGCCTCCGAGAGTCGGCCGGCCCCTCCCACGGGCTCCATGCGCCATTAACCAGACAAGATAGGGAATGGCAACAGTGATCGCCCGCCAGGCGGCGGCACTGTTGCCATGACCCTGCGACCAAGCTCGCGTCATTAGAAGATCGGCTACAGTAACCTGCAGCCGGCAAGACCCACCCGCGGCGGACACGGGCTGTCGGCCCATGCTGGGCCATCGGCGGGGCCTGCCAGTCGGCGGGCCCCAGAAGTCGGCGGAGAAGACGGCGACCTAAGAGACTGACGGCTGGGACCTGCTCCTAGACGGATTACCATTGTACCCCCGGGGGGTAGGCCTATATAAACCCCCCGGGGCACCCATGCAAAGGGTTGGAACCTAGTAGTTTGACACACACATAGAGGGAAGAGAAGAGCTAGCCTTGCCCTTCTCCTTCCTCACCCCGAACAGCTCAAGGAGCAACTTTGTACTCACCTTGCCATAGTGATCATGCGGAGACCCCGAGAGCAGCAGAGGGGTGTTATCTCCCGGAGAGCCACAAGCTGGGTAATATTCGCTGGCGTGCATGCCTTCGCCTCATCCCGTTTCCAGGCACCGACGACGTTCTACTCGCCCCCTCCATGATAAGCCATCCTTTGGCATATGTCGCACCCAACCCCGACAATCCCCCACTGGAGACGTCGTCCAGTATGTACTCCAGATATTATACACAGACTCCAACAACGCAGCCGAATACGAGGCCCTACTGCATGGTCTTCGGATGGCCGTATACATGGGCATACGACGCCTGGAGGTGCGCGGGGACTCGAACCCCACCGTATTTCAAATAAACGGTGACTTTGACGCCAAAGATCCAAAGATGGCAGCTTATCGCAAGGCCATATTAAAAATATTGGCTCGGTTCGAAGGGCTTGAATTTCATCACGTCGCCCGAGAAAGTAATCAAGCAGTGGACATCCTTGCTTGCATCGGCGCTAAGCGCGACCCCGTCCCACTTAACATCTTCCTGGAAAGGCTTTTCAAGCCATCCGTGGTGTGGCAAGGGGAGGGCAGCAACAATAGTCCAGATCCGAATACAACTCCAAATCCCGAACACATCGATAGTATCGGGGGATCATCCACCAAAATAACACCCTCGGCCCATCTCATTATGGCAGTCATTGCCCCATGGACCAAACCTTTCTTGGTCTACATTACTAGGAAGGAGCTTCCCGAAGACCAGAATGAGGCTTGCCGCATTATCCGGTGTTCGAAGGCCGACAAGGTTCACGCGGAGAGCGCTACAAGAGAAGTACTACCGGGGTACTTAAAAGATGTATCTCCGAAGAAGAGGGGCGGCAGCTTTTAGTGGAAATTCACGCCGGTCTCGGTGGACACCACGCCGCAGCTCGGGCCCTTGTTAGCAAGGCCTTCCGTACTGGGTTTTATTGGCCGACAGCCTGAGCAGACACAGAGGACCTCATCCAACGCTGCGTCGGATGCCAACTCTTCGCCAACCAAAGCCACATGCCCCCAACTGCCTTACAAACTATCCCCATTACTTGGCCTTTCGCAGTCTGGGGACTGGACATGGTCGGACCCCTTAAAGGGGGAAGCCATAAGAAAAAAATATCTACTGGTCATGGTGGACAAATTCACTAAGTGGATAGAGGCTAAACCAGTCAAAACGGCTGAGTCCGGCCCGGTGATAGACTCTATATCCGGTGTTGTGCATCGTTATGGTGTCCCACACAGCATCATCACTGACAACGGCTCTAATTTCACAGCCGACGAGGTAAAAACCTGGTGCACTAATCTGGGTATTAAACTCGATTACGCCTCCGTCTACCACCCACAAACCAATGGTCAAGTCGAACGAGCCAACGGTCTTATTATGAGCGGCATCAAGCCCAGACTAGTGTGGTCTTTGAAAGAATCAGACAAGCACTGGGTTGAGGAGCTCGACTCCGTACTCTGGGGGCTGCGGACCACGCCCAACCATACTACCGGATACACACCTTTCTTCATGGTGTATGGTGCAGAGGCCGTATTGCCCTATGATATTATTCACGACTCACCTCGAGTGCGTATGTACGAAGAGAGAGAAGCCGAGCTTGATTGGCAGGACAACCTAGATGCCTGGAGGAGGAACACGATGTCGCAAGAGCCCGTTCAGCATTTTACCAACAACAGACTCGAAGATATCAAAGCAGAGAAGTACGGGCCAAGACTTACAATGTTGGCGAACTCGTTCTACGCCTGCCAGAGAAGAAAAAGGACAAACTCAAGCCCAAATGGGAGGGTCCCTTCACAATTGACAAAGTTCTCACCGGAGGAGCGTACCGTCTTCGCGATGCACCGGAAAATCACCTCGAGCCGAACCCCTGGAACGCGGCCAGACTCCGAAGATTCTATGCCTAGCGCCAAACCCTTGTTCGTCTCCTCCTCCCCGGTAGTTTCCATTACTTTTTCTCTCTTTTCCGATTACTTTTTACTTTCTCGCTTTAAAGCTTTGGTACAGCTAGACCGCACACCCATGACACATACATCTTTAAAACATGTATGTCCATTATACCTGGGGGCTTCTTGGACAGAAGCTTTTTATTATTATTCCTCGAGCATCAAGCTCTTCACATATGAGTTCTTCCATATGTACCTTTTCTTCGCCATTATATGCATCGACCTGACTTAAGTTTTGGCCAAGCTGGGTTGCCTGGCTCCTGTGCTTATGCCCTGCGTTCCCGTTAGTTCGGCTAGGGCATAAAGGGATCACCTCTGTGATTGTTAATGTCGGGTCATCTGGATGTGTACCTCAGACTGGGTGAAGCCGAAAGCTAGCATTCTTAAGGGAATATAAAGACGTTTTTGCATTTACTCCATTGCGAACCCCAGAAGTTACATACACTGTGATTTTTCCATCACAATTCGGGCATGTACATTAATACATGCACACCCAGGGAAAGGAACCCTTAATGAAACTATTCTCTCTGGAAGATGTTTCTTATGATATGAATGTAATATAACATAATTAGCAGGATACAACTTGTCTGTTCAAGCAACTATGTCCCCTACGCCTAGTTTTCCAGGCATACCCTGGTCTATTCGGCCGCGAGGGTATTCGAAAACACTCCGCACCCTCGGGTCCGGAGTTTGAAGCGAAAAGGTCTGCCATGACAAATGCTATACAATTCAGCTAGAATTACACATGGTAATGAAAGTACATAGTTACTTGGACTCAAACACTTCCTCCTCTATACCGTCCAACAGGCAGTCCAACTTACAATCCTGTTGGGAATATTTGGCGGCCACCTCTACTTGGTCATATACTAAATTAACGGGAATTTCTTCCCCATCCGACCCTAGCGGTCCGACCCGGGCCATGCGATTAGGATCCAACCTGGTATATCGCGTTTTCACCATGGCCCAGGCTTCTCGCGCACCTTCTTGGCAGGCCGATATCTTCCATAGTCGGATACGCCGCTGCACTCCCTTGAACAGCTCTACAAGCTCCTCCATACTTCCTGGAGGGGAGGCGGATGGCCATAAGGCCTTGGCAACGCTCCGCATGGCCAGCCGGGCATGCTCGTGCACTTGCGACAGTCTTTGCAGCAGATCACGTGATGATCCGGACACCTCCTCTTCAGGACGGCCTATCAATATACCTGCAAACATGACTATATGAGTCCCTTTTATCTCTGAACTACTTTTAAAATAGTTCAGACACATACTAAATATGCCGCCCCGCAGCTTCTTGTTCACCTTCACGGAATCGACTAGCTGGGCTCGAACATCTTTCAATTCTTCACCCAATGCAGTGTGGGAATCCTGTAGCTTGTTTTTCTCGTCTCTGATGCGGGTCAGCACACGCTCGCCTGTGGCGTGTTGCCTTTTCGCCTCTTTTTATCCCTCTTGGGCGATCTTCAACTTCTCTTCAAGTTGATCAGACGACCCTATTATGCTACCAGCAGCAGTATTAGCACAGTTGATATACAATTATTGTTCCTCGATGGAGGGGAACGTTACGGGAAGACGCCTTCTTGAAATTTTCCAGTTCGGCGGTAGTAGCATTTAGCTGTGCCAGACACTGCACTAGCTCTTGGGCTAGCAGGCCATTCTACTCTGCAAGTACCTGATTGTACAACGGTCCTTAAATCAATTGTGCCAACTGCTTTTAGTCTCGGGGGCTACGGGCATATGGTTATCCTTTTTTGGACAAATAAGACTTACCCGTACATCTGTCAGATATTGCTTCGTGGCTCTTCTAAACCCATCTCGAGCAGCCCGGATGTATGCGTCGCCTGAGCTAAAGGCGTTTAACGCCTCTTCCGAGAACTTTGGGTCTCGTAAAACAGCTCTGCAGCGCCGATGATTCATGGCGCTCTCCACCTCCGAGTTGGTGACGGACATATTTCCTGAACCCTCGGCCGAAGGGCAGTCCAGCGTTGTGCCTACACCGGCCCCCGTCTCTCCGACAGGACCTGAATCCCGGTTGTCAGACATGGCCGGCCGGGCCCCCGGACATAGTCTGACGGACCCTTTTCCTGGAACTAGACAAAACGCACAAAGTCACAGTCGGGTGCGGCCGCTGAAAAACATATTTATGGATCCGTACCTCTTTGATGAAAGCCTGGCTATGTCCTAGCCAGCCTTCCTATTCGAAGGCTGGCCCAGTGTGGGAGCCGATCTCCTCGGAATCGCCGAACGCCTCCTCTTCGGAGCACAAGACAGTACGGTGGGTAAGGTAGAATAAGAGCACTCTTTTAGAAGAAGGTGGCTCTTGATTACTTACGCGTGAAACAGGAAGAAGGCCAGGGTAGTCGGTGGTGATGGACACTTCTGTGCCATCATAGCTCGTCTGGTAAAACACTCCCTCTACGAGCACCACGAATATATCCGGATCCTCCTCAAATACATGATCAAGCTCCCGGTTGTGGTTCTCCGGCTATGGGACAGGACTATGAAGTCCTTCGGTGACCTTTCGCCAGTGCTGTCACAAAAGAACGGATTTGAAATTTATCAAAAGTAATCCGGCAAGGGAATGAGTGAAACAGAGGGGTGGAGGCTTACCCAACTGGGAGGATCGTACATAGAATACCCATCTCTGCGCTTAATGCGAAGAAACTCCTCTTCCTCCCCTTTAAACAGCTCGACCAATATCTTGGCCAGAGCGGCGGGGGTATCCGGACCTTTCCGGCCACAACGGGAGGTGTCATCCTCTCCATTATAGTGCCACATTGGCAGCCCTCTGTGTTGTAGCGGCTGAACCCCTCGCACTATGGAGGTCGCCATTACCTCGATTATTGTGAGTTTGGACTGAGTGAGCGTCTTTATCTTGCTCATGAGCTGACGAACTTCTGCACTGTCATCCTATTCATGACTTAGGGGACGCCAATTGTGGCGTTTCTTCAGCGGGACACTCGCGAATTCAGGAAGACCCTTTCGAACTGGGTCAGGAAGTGCAACGTCCTCAATGTAGAACCATTCGGAAGGCCATTCTTCAGATGCCTTCCTTGGTGTGCCGGACAGATATCCGGTATCGGCGATACGCCACACTTCGGTTCCGTCCACTTCAAATATTGACCCCTCATGATTGCGCGGGACAAGACAGAACAATTTCCTCCACAGCTCAAAATGGGCTTCAATGCCTAGGAATAATTCACATAAAGCGACATAACCCGCAATGTGTAGAATGGAGGCATGAAGTTGTGCAGTTGGAGGCTATAGTATTCCAGAAGCCCTCGGAGGAACAGATGGATGGGAAATCCAATGCCTCTTAGCAGATAGGGGATGAAACATACTCGCTCTCCCCCGGATGGATTGGGAAAGTCCTCTGCCTGAGTCTCACCGTTGAAGAAGTCTAGCCCCGCTCGAACAGGGACTAGATCTGCAGGGGGGAGAAATCCCTGCGTCTGCAACTTCGTCAATTGACTGTGGGACACTAAACACCTCTCCCACTCGCCTTTCTCTGGGTCAGAACGGGTGGAGGAGCTGGGGACGCTATCCATGCTGGAATGGTTTCTCTTATACAGTCTCCGGGGATTTTCTCTGCATGGTGCCGAATGGATCTAGGATCCAATCTCTTTAATAGGCGCTCTTCCTTGCATGAACGGGGTGTTATCTGCAAAAATAACCTGACCTTCCACCTTCGCTCGACACGTGGAAGACGAAGTTATTTAATACAGAAGCCGAGGGGAGCGACATTGGATCAATGGCTGAATATATTACTTGGAGATCATTAAAGGAGGAACCCGCCTTGCAATGCCGAAGACAATTTGTGTGCCGAACACCTTGCTATTGAAGACTGGTTCAGGGGCTACTGAGGGAGTCCTGGAGTAAGGGGTCCTCGGGCGTCCGGCCTGTTATCCATGGGCCGGACTGATGGGTTGTGAAGACATGAAGACCGAAGACTATACCCATGTTCGGATTGGACTCTCCTTGGCGTGGAGGGCAAGCTTGGCGACAAACTATGAAGATTCCTTCCTATGTAACCGACTCTATGTAACCCTAGATCCCTCCGATGTCTATATAAACTGGAGGGCGTAGTCCGGATAGGACACATTCATTACCATAGTCATACAGTCTAGGCTTTTAGGGTTTAGCCATTACGATCTCGTGGTAGATCAATTCTTGTAATACCCATATTCATGAAGAGCAATCAAGCAGGAAGTAGGGTATTACCTCCATAGAGAGGGCCCGAACCTGGGTAAACATCGTGTCCCCGGTCTCCTGTTACCAACGATCCTAGACGCACAGTTCGGGACCCCCTACCCGAGATCCGCCGGTTTCGACACCAACACGGGGGTTGAGGTGTTTCTTCGGGGTCTTCGGTTTCAGGGGCTTGACGGCCTGCCGAAGGAGCCGCTGCTTTAGGAGCATCGCCTTGGTGCCATGTTGCCTCCTCCGGCCTAGCGGTCACTTGGCGGGCCCTTTCCCTGGCGCTCTTCTTTGAGGGCCACCAGCGCTGCGTTGGCGGAGTGGGCTGTGGCAGATAGGTAGAGCACCAAGGGCTCGAAAGGTCGAGGTGCCACCATCACCGATGGGCTGGTCAAGTATCTCTTGAGGTCTTGAAATGCCAGGTCGGCCTCGAGGGTCCACCCAAACAGACCCTTCTTCTTCATCAGCTTGAAGAACGGCAAGGCGTGCTCCCCCATCTTGGAGATGAAACACCCCAGTGAGGTCACGCAGCCGGCAAGCTTCTACAACTCCTTGAGGGTCTGCGGTGGGCTCATGTCTTCAATTGCCTTGACCTTTTCCGAGTTGGCCTCGATCCCCTTGTGGGACACAAGGAAACCCAGCAGCTTGCCGGAAGGGACACCAAACATGCACTTCTCCGGGTTGAGCCGCAAGTCCACCTGGCGTAAGGTCACGAAGGTCTCCTCCAGATCCTGAATCGAAGTTCTCGCCTCCCGAGACTTCACCACAATGTCGTCAACGTAGGCTTCAGCATTCCTCTCGAGCTGCCGACCCAGGGTGATGTGCATCAGCCGTTGAAAGGCCGTGCTCGCATTGCGCAGCCCGAACGGCGTGCAAGTGTAGCAGTATACCACGCACGGGGTCAGGAAGGCCGTCTTCTCGACGTCTTCTACCGCCATCTTGATCTGGTGGTAACCTGAGAACGCATACAGGGAGCACAACAGGTCACACTCGGTGGTGGAGTCGGCGATCTGGACGATGCGTGGAAGCGGGAATGAATCTTGGGGGCAGGCCTTGTTGAGGTTGGTGAACTCGACACACTTGCGTTCCTTTCCGCCTTTCTTGGGCACAACTATGGGTTTTGCCAACCACTCCGGGTACCGGACTTCGCGAATGACACCTGCCGCCTCCAGCTTGCGGGTTTCTTGGATGGTGAAAGACTGTTTCTCCGCGGACTGTCGCCGCGCCCTTTGCTTCACTGGGCGTACATTGGGGCACACCTTCAGGTGATGCTCAATCACTCCTCTTGGGACCCCTACCATCTGATTTGGTTCCCAGGCGAACACTTCCTTGTTGGCCCTCAGGAAGTCCACCAGCGCTTTTTCTTGATCTGGGGCGAGATCGGCGCCGATGGTAAAGGTGGCGCTCGAGGCCCCGTCCTCGTCTACCAGTATATTCTTCGTGTTGGCTTGGCCTTGAGTGAATAGCTGCTTCTTCTTGGTTGGCGCAGCCCCCTTGACTCTGGGTTTGGCCTCGCCAGCCAGACGAGCTGGCGCTGCGGCCTTGAAGGCGAGTTTGAGGGCCGCCAAGGCTTCCTTGGTGTCCCCAGCCATGGTGAGGACGCCCCTGCTCCCCGGCATCTTCTTGAGGTTGTAGGCAGGATGAGTAGCTCCCATGAACCGGGCCAGCGCCGGGTACCCGAGGATGGCGTTGTATGGAAGGTCGATGCGGGCGATGTCGAAGTCGGTTAGCTCGGTGCGGTAGTTGTCGCATGTGCCAAAGGTCACGCGGAGGAGCCGCCGCCGACCCCAGAGAAGGGCTTGCTGGGGCGGAGCTGCTCAAGAGGTACATGGAGGAGGCTAAAAGCCTCCACAGAGAGCACGTTGAGGCTGGCGCCGCCGTCGATGAGGGTCATGGTGACGGCTACGCTGCATATGGTGGGCGTGCAAAGCATTGGGAGCATGCTCGAACTGATGGTGGTGGCAGGGTGATCCCCCGAGTCGAAGATTAGGTCGGCCTTGGGTGCCGCCCAACCTGAGGGAGCCCCCTGCCGCATGGAGGCGGTGTCGATCTAGCAAAAGAACGGCTTGGCGTTACGATCTGAAGGCGGCGCTTGCGAGCCGCCGAGGAGGACCGCGACGATCAGGGGTGCTGGCCCCCCGAAGCGCGTGATGAAGAGGTCGGGCAGTTCCCCCCAGGAGGCCACAAAAGATCCCGACAGATGGAGGAGCCAAGCGCGCGGCACGCCAGTGAGGGCCATGGGGAGCCAGTTGGCCATGACCTTATCATCGCCACCGGCCTCCATAACGGCCTCCTCATATGCTAGCAGGAAGGCCACCGCATCTGCCGCACCGTCGTAGTGAGGCGGCATCTCCGGCCTGAACTTGGGTGGCCACTATACCCGCCTCAAGGCGGGGGTGAGGGCCCGGAGCCCCATGGTGCTGCTCGAGGCGCCCGTCGATCCAGTCGGAGAAGCGGCGCCGTCCATGGGAGCTTGTCGGAGATGCATAGCCGTCGAGGGAGCGAAGCTTCGGCGCACCCCTACCTGGCGTGCCAAATGTCATATTTTGGGTTCTGGCAAAACCCTTGAGGTTCGAACACTGGGGTGCGCACGAAGATCTCTCTCCCTTGATGGTAGCTCGCTCAAGGATTTCACGGCCTAGCTCGGCGAACTCAAAGAATAGAGGGACACGAGATTTATACTAGTTTGGGCCACCGTTGTGGTGTAATACCCTACTCTAGTGTGGTATGGTGGATTTTCTCTTGGGCTGAGGATGAACAGTTACAAGGGGAAGAACAGCCTCCTGAGGTGAGGTGTTCTTGTGCTTGGTGAGCTGGTGAAGGTTTCGATCTCTGATCCCTTTCTACTATGGTGGATAGTCCTATTTATAGAGGCCCGGGTCCTCTTCCCAAATATTGAGCGGGAAGGGATCCCACAACGGCCAAGTTTGAGGGGGGACAACTAGTACAACTTATCCTGACAAAAGTGGTCTTCGCCTACCAAAGGCTCTGGTGGTGACGCCGTCTTGGGCTCCTCGGTGACCTCCATCCTGCTGTCCTGCTGGTCTTGGTCTCGTTGCACTGATATGGAAACCTTTGCCTGATGCCTCGGGACTCCTCGCCTGCGCTTGCCCCTTTAGAACCAAAGAGGAAACAAGGACACTGCGCGTGCAGGCGCCCGCCTGGCGCCCGCCTGGTTGTGGTCATCATGGCTTGCGTCAAGGGAACCTCGCGAGGTTCGCCTTGCCTTAATCTCTCCGCCCCTCGCGAGCCATCCTGGTGAGGCCGCTCCCGAGGAGGTCTTGTGTCGTCCGCCTCGCGAGGCTTGGCCCCTCGTGAGGGTCTTGAGTGTTTGATGGTGAAGACGGGCCGTACTGGGCCGCCAGTGGAGCCACGCCGCGGGCTGCGGGCAGGCAAGTCTAGGGACCCCCGTTCCATGCCGCGGGCCGCAGGCAGGTAAGTCCAGGGACCCCCTGACGGTGTCCTGGACTAGGGGGTACTCACCACGTCGTCTCCCGATCAGTTGGATTGGGCCGAGGACCCCCATGGCCGTATACTCATGGGCCAGTTCGGACAGCTGCCGCATACAAGGAAGAATCCACAAGACTTGGCGATCAAGACAAGGACTCCTCCCCCACCGGCGTATTCGGCTAGGACTCTTGTTATCCTAGGCCTCTGGTGCATTATATAAACCGAGGCCAGGCTAGTCGATAGAGAATCTCATATATACAACAACAACCCTTACAATCATACCATAGGCTAGCTTCTAGGGTTTAGCCTCCTTGATCTCGTGGTACATCCACTCTTGTAAACATCCACAATATCAATATCAATCAAGCAGGACGTAGGGTTTTACCTCCATCAAGAGGGCCCGAACCTGGGTAAAACATCGTGTCCCTTGTCTCCTGTTACCATCCACCTAGACGCACAGTTCGGGACCCCCTACCCGAGATCCGCCGGTTTTGACACCGACATTGGTGCTTTCATTGAGAGTCCCGCTGTGTGTCCGGCAAAAGGTCGATGGCTAGCCCGCAGGTCAACTACGACTTCGGCATCTTCGTCACCAGCTTGACTGGTCACCTTGGTTCGACCAAGGACCGCGCCCTACCTCCGATCGTCATGTTCGGATGAGGGCCTTCATCAACATCAACTCCGATCTCTATCAAGATCATGGAGGAATCATCCAGGGAGCCCGAGGGCTCAACGTCAACATTGCCCTCGGGCGACCGTACTGTTTTTCTGGACAGCGGAATTGTGTCCGCCGCCACCGCCTCCTCAAGCGTCGTTTTAACGATTGCTTCAGTGGAATTATGCGGAATTGAGTCTACAACAACCCTGGAAAATTTCGTCGAGTTCCAATGGAGGAATCTCTGGCAATCTCCGATATACCGGAGCCGCATTGAATCTGGACGAGAATCCGGACGAGTTTAGGGCATGGTTTCCAGCTTCTAGCTCGGACTTCCTTTGGAAGATCCAACCTTTGATCGGCTGCGGAATTCCTATATCTACCGCCCCTCAAAATTTCAGCTCGATCCGACCGTCCAAACTCCGGGAACCTTCCAATTAGTGCATCACTTTTCGGATCTGTTTTCTGCGCGAAAACGAATCCGACCAGAGTTCGTCTTTTTATGAGCGGGATTTGGACATCCTTTTGAAGGAAGTTTTGTATGGGGTATTGTGTTTTGTTTCGAACACATCCCACTAACTTTAAGATCTTTTGAACATGATCTTCAACATCATTGCTGGTGTCAAACCAGTCCGGTAATATTGCTCCACGGTGGCCGACCTGCGCTAGACACGTCGTCACTTTGTTGAGCCGAGCTCAAATTCTTCGGATCATCATCTCGGCAAGCCGAACAAGAGTCCGGCTTCGCGAAGGATAAATCGTCACCAACATCGCCGCCCCACGGATTAAACGGAGCGGGCATACCGGCATCGCCGCACGGTCGCTTCATCAAGCCGGCATCGACCACGTCACGACCTGCATCGGCAGGGCCGTACTATTGCTTCTTCAAGCTGGTGTCCATCACGTCGACCTACTTCGACATCTCGGCTGGACCGGGGGCTTCACCATCTCTTCATCAACCTACTCCGGACACTTCGGCGTTACTAGCCGACCCGGCGATGGGTGCGCGGATCGAGTCCCAATTTTGGGAATCACCTTCCTTCGGATTGCTACAGCAAATAAACCAGGTGCTATTAATCCTAGTATTTCTTTTTGCTTGTTTGGGTTAATTTTTTCCAAGGAATTATTACTCTGTTTTGTCCATCATATGTACACAGGTCTATCAAATGGTGGCCGCATTATCGATGGCCGCATGATGGTTCGGTCAGTTTCCGTACATAGTCCGGCGAACGCCGCATCCGGAACTCGAACCGACCTGTGAATTCAGGCATTGCCACGCCTTTACCGCATCACACCGCCGCCCTGCATCGACATTGACTTCGGCGCCAGACCATATTTCTTTTATTACTCACTTTGCATAAATTATTTATTATGCAACGATTTTTTTTAAATTATCACTATTACTATTATATCCGGTCTGCACTATTTTTTGTGCACAGGAAAATGATCCAGCCGGACTATATCCTTTGACGTCACCTTGTCTGGACGGGGGGCTTCGTCAACACTTCATTACCCCATGCCGGGGACTTCGGCATCACTCTGCCGTCCTGCATTGACCGTGCTATGTCACCACTTCGGAGTGCCGAGCTCCTTGCTCCGCCACCTCGGGACCGGCTTGGGGGATGGAACCTTGTCCCGCATCAAGCTCGAACCGCGTCGTCAACACCGAACACATTAACCAGCTAAGTTGCCTTCATGCTCAAAGTTTTAAATTTCTAACTTGTGTTCGGTTCGACCAAGAATTATACTTTTTGTAAAAAGTTGCTTGTACAAATTTTCCTTGTCAAAACTTTGTTCGACACACTTGACGCGCTACCCGCTACCATTATACTGGGGCTTCTTTAATGAAGCTTATTGTCTGGGCTTTATGCCCAACACATGTGTCACACTTCCGCATGTACCTTTTATTCACCATTATATGCATCGATATGACTTAAGTTTTGGCCAAGCTGGGTTGCTGGCTCTGTGCTTACCCCTCACGTTCCCGATTGTTCGGCTAGGTGGTAAAGGAGCACCTCTACGATTATTCTTGCCGGGTCAGCCGGATGTGTACCTCGACCGGGTGAAGCCGAAAGCTAGCGTTCTTAAGGGAATACTCGGTCGGTGAACTAAAAGATGATTTTAATTATTTACCCATCTGCCCCAGATGATTTTCTGCTTTCATAGCAGCTTTGACATGCACTTTAGGGCATGCATCCCACCTAAAGGAACCCTTAACGGAACTATTCTCCTGGAAGATGTTTCTTACTACCCATGTAATATAACATAACTAGTTGGGCACTTATGCGATACAGCACTAATGACCCCTACGCCTGGTCTCCACGCATGCCCCGGTTTTTATAACCTCGAGGGTATTCGGACACACTCCGGACTATTGGGTCCAGAGGTTGAAGCTTAAAAGGTCCGCTACGACAAACGATCTACAATCGGCTAGAAGGCATTCTACATGTCACCTTACATTATATAGTCAACTTTTACCCAAGTCACTTGGGGCTCTTATGTTTATTTGAGCCATTTCATACTAAGTGTTTTTCTTCTTAGTCGTTGCAAAGTTTTTATTATTTATCTCTCCTTTTTTCTACACGAGTGTTGGACGTCATGTTTTTCTTGGCGTTTTTGGTTTTCAAGCTTTTGGCACTTTTAAACTATTTGTGTGTTTTCAGCACAAGTCTCGCAGTGCAATGCCGGACTCCTTTAGAGATTCGGCAAAAACATTCTCGGGTATTGCTATATATGCATCAGTTTTGAATTGTGTCTTCGATCAATAGTTGGGTTGCCCGGCTCCCGCACTTGCCTCCTACGTTCCGCTTTGTTCGGCTAGGTGTGCACAGGGAGAACCACTGCGATTGTGCTTCCAGCTCGCATGGTCAAGCACCTCAGTGGAGAAAGCCGAAAAGTGACTCTCACAATAGGTGTAAACTGGTCAGCGATCCGATGACTATATTAAATGATGGGCCATTCATGACATTGGCGAAGTGTTTCGGCTTGACCTCGCTTTGTCGCCGAACACTCTGGGGCTAATGGCTGACCTCCCAAACTAAATCCTCAATATTTTGCTCTTACATTGGAGCTGAGGTTTCATGATCATGCTTAGCATGGCAACCCAAAGAAAGGAACCGATAGCGGGACTATTTTCTTTGGAAGACATTTCTTCTGTTAAACAGTAATATAGCATATCTCTCTGCGTACCTTTGTTTATAAAACCGTATGGCCAGATTGCCTTGTTTGTCGTAAATCTTTGCCCTCATAAAGGCTTTATAAAGTAGGACAAACACTCCTCGACTCTTGGCGAGGAGGTTGAAGCCGATGGTCGGTCAACAAAGTTTTGTACAATGCGGATCCGAGCATTAATGACATAAAGTACTTGGATACATTGAGTCATTACACATAATTTGTGATTTTACTATGGATATTGATCCTTAATTGACCACCCCTGCCCGCATTAAGGCTCGGGGCTCTTGGGCTTGGGCTTATTATTTACAAATATTAAAGGGCACATTGATCCCCGATCGGTGTTGCCACCGACCGATGTCTCGGGGCTCTGCATTGCTTGTTCTATGCGAAAATCTTAAGTGCAATACAGTTTCGAGGAGATTTTGATCCTCGGGTTGGTCGGCCGCACCCAACCTGAGTCTCGAGGACCGAGCACGCCGCTTTTGTGTCCGAAGTGTTCTGTCGAGCTAGGACTTGATCCTCGGACCGATTTTGCAAATCAACTTTGAGTCTCGTGCTACGAGGATCAGCGGTCTTATGTCATCCTTGAGTGCATCTCGGGTTTTAGACCGATACATACCTTGAGGGCTCTTGGCTATATATCTCGTCGGAGAATAAATTACATCAATAAAAACATTGACCAAAAATCAGCCCACGGCCCGAGGTGCTTAACCACCTCGGAAGCAGTTCGACATATAGCTCGGATGCAAGTGGCTGGCTCCTTAGAGGGCATTTCCGGCATTAAGCTCGGTTAAACTCCTTCAAACTTCTTTGAACCAAGGTGATTTATGACACCTCGGATAAAGTCGGCGTTGGAGCTCGGATACAGTCCGCGTTGGAGCTCGGATACATAGTTCGGCGTTAGAGCTGGGAAGCAGTCCGGCATTGGTGCTCGGCTGCAAAGATACCTCGAATGCAGTCCGGCGTTGGAGCTCGGACGCAAGAGGACCTTGCCACCCGGGAACAACTTCAAACCCGTGGCGTGGCACAAAAATAACAAGGCATTGATAAAGGCCGGAAACTTAAAGGGGCTCCTCGGATACCCGACGTGTAAACTCGTTGAATGCATTTCGCGATCCTCAAGATCGAAGATGAGAAGATTTGTTGAACCAGTTTTCAAGACCGACGATCAAGATGAAGAACAGTTCGGAAGAATCGAGGGCGCCCCTAACTTGAAGACCGGTTCAGGGGCTCTTGACGGTGTCTGGACTAGGGGTACTCACCACGTCATCTCCCGATCAGTTGGATTGGGCGAGGACCCCATGGTCAGATACTCATGGGACAGTCCGGACAGCTGCCGATACAAGGAAGAATCCACAAGACTTGGCGATCAAGACAAGGACTCCTCCCCCACCGGCGTATTCGGCTAGGACTCTTGTTATCCTAGGCCTCTGGTGCATTATATAAACCGAGGCCAGGCTAGTCGATAGAGAATCTCATATATACAACAACAACCCTTACAATCATACCATAGGCTAGCTTCTAGGGTTTAGCCTCCTTGATCTCGTGGTAGATCCACTCTTGTAAACATCCACAATATCAATATCAATCGAGCAGGACGTAGGGTTTTACCTCCATCAAGAGGGCCCGAACCTGGGTAAAACATCGTGTCCCTTGTCTCCTGTTACCATCCACCTAGACGCACAGTTCGGGACCCCCTACCGAGATCTGCCGGTTTTGACACCGACACCCCCGTTCCCAGAACACCGACAATCTTGTACTCGTTGGAGTGGTCTCATCAGTCGAATCTTCTGTGGTCAAAAGGGGAAAGGGGTATAGTCTAACGAAAAGGGAATATTTGATAAGGCTCAGAAAAGAGGAGAGGAAAAAGATATTTTTGAAAATAATGTTTTAGAGAAAAATCTTTCCTATGGGCTTGCAAGTTTCTAGGGTCACGTCCTATAGTCAACATGTGCTCTGATACCATCTTGTAGCGACCCGACCTCAGACAGTCAAGTCTCTGTGCTTAATTGTCATCCCTGGATCGGTATGCTGACACACACAGTACTCGAGGATTTATAACAGAGGTAAATCACATGTATAAAGTAACGTAAATACTATTACCTCAATCCAAATAGCGGAAGTAACAACAAGGTTGTGGATTCCCATCAACACCCACGACAAAGTTGAGTGTAGAAATCGTAACCCTAACGTATCACTTACTCATTGTAAGAATCTTGCAACATGAGACGTTGTAGCCATATAGGTTAGTACATTGAATGTACTGGCAAATTCACACTGTAGAGCAATGCTGAATAATGGCTATCACTACATGCATATTTGGCTGGTGGAGGCTCTAAGTTAGATTTTTGCATAAAGCTAATTTTTACCTACAACAAAGGAATAAATTTTATTTAACTACAAAGTTTGTTGAAAACTATTGAGAAGGTAACCCCAACTCAATCACAAATCATTAATATCCCAACAATAATTCAAGCACCAGATACTCAAGATGTCCATAAGACACGGCTAATCATGATTAGTTTGCACGCTTGCTGAGGTTTGCACACTGTTCCCCACAAGACTCGATCTCCTTCATTAAATTTCTTGCACTACATGGTGTTTGAGAAACGGATGACCGAGACACAGTCTTTCAGAAGCATTAAATCTTTATGATGGGTAGACCATACCACCTACATCCCCAATATCTGCTAGTCTACCTCTGAAAGAGGTCACACAACATACTCAACTATGCCAAAACCCATAATGGCTTGTGGCTGCACACAATAGTTTTTAGCATGAATAATCTTATGATCCCTTTATGCCTGGGTGGTGAACCATAGGATGATCACACGGATACCCCGGGATCTCCTAGGACAACACTGGATTACCCAGGTGTCCGGGCAAGCCACTGGTATCCCTAGGGTGCCCCAACAAATCCACCCAAATGTTTATTAAAATAGCCACCTTAAGTTTCCCTTAGATAATATCACTGTTGGGGAACGTTGCAGAAAATTAAAATTTTTCCAACGGTTTCACCAAGATCCATCTATGAGTTCATCTAAGCAACGAGTCAAGGGAGTGAGTTTGCATCTACATACCACTTGTAGATCGAGTGCGGAAGCGTTCAAGGGGATGGTGATGAGGGAGTCGTACTCGCCGTGATTCGGATCACCGATGACCAAGTGCTGAACGGACAACACCTCCGCGTTCAACACATGTACGGTACGGACGACG
The DNA here is from genome assembly GCA_021605205.1 of Aegilops longissima. Taxonomy (NCBI): domain Eukaryota; kingdom Viridiplantae; phylum Streptophyta; class Magnoliopsida; order Poales; family Poaceae; genus Aegilops; species Aegilops longissima. Next base: position 580,000,689 of record CM038678.1, read on the forward strand.
TCTCCTCCGTCTTGATCCAGCAAGGAGGAAGGAGAGGTTGAAGAATACAGCTCAACGGCAAGACGACGGCGTGGTGTTGTTGGTGCAGAAGATCTCGGCCAGGCTTCGCCAAGCACGTGCGGAGGAGGAGAGGTGTTGGGGAGGGGAGGGGCTGCGCCTTCAAGTGTGTATGCAGCCCTCCCCTCACCCCTCTATTTATAGGGGAAAGGGGCAAGGGGACAGGCCCCTCTAGATGGCATCTAGAGGGGGGCGGCGGCCAAGGGGAGGGGGGCTTACCCCCCAAGCAAGGGGGGCGCCCCCTCAAGGGTCCCCCCCCCCAACCCTAGGCGCATGGGCCCAAGGGGGGGGGGCGCGACCAGCCCACCAGGGGCTGGCTCCTGCCCCACGCAGCCCAAGTGGCCCCCGGGAGGGGTGGCCCCTCCCGGTGGACCTCCGGAACCCTTCCGGTGGCCCCGGTACAATACCGGTATGCCCCCGAAACTTTCCGGTGTCAGTTTGACAACTTCCCATATATAAATCTTTACCTCCGGACCTTTCCGGAACTCCTCGTGACGTCCAAGATCTCATCCGGGACCCCGAACAACATTCGGTTATCACATACAAGTCTTCCTAATAACCCTAGCGTCACCGAACCTTAAGTGTGTAGACCCTACGGGTTCGGGAGACATGCAGACATGACCGAGACGGCTCTCAGGTCAATAACCAACAACGGGATCTGGATACCCATGTTGGCTGCCACATGCTCCTCTATGATGTCATCGGATGAACCACGATGTCGAGGATTCAAGCAACCCCATATACTATTCCCTTTGTCAGACGGTATGTCACTTTCCCGAGACTCGATCGTCGGTATCCCAATACCTCGTTCAGTCTCGTTACCGGCAAGTCACTTTACTCGTACCGTAATGCATGATCCCATGACCAGACACTTGGTCACTTTGAGCTCATTATGATGATGCACTACCAAGTGGGCCCAGTGATACCTCTCCGTCATACGGAGTGACAAATCCCTGTCTCGATCCGTGTCAACCCAACAGACACTTTCGGAGATACCTGTAGTGCACCTTTATAGTCACCCAGTTACGTTGTGACGTTTGGTACACACAAAGCACTCCTACGGTATCCGGGAGTTACACGATCTCATGGTCTAAGGAAGAGATACTTGACACTGAAAAGCTCTAGAAAAACGAACTACACGATCTTGTGCTATGCTTAGGATTGGGTCTTGTCCATCACGTCATTCTCCTAATGACGTGATCCCGTTGTCAATGACATCTGATGTCCATAGTCAGGAAACCATGACTATCATTGACCAACGAGCTAGTCCACTAGAGGCTTACTAGGGACGTATTGTAGTCTATGTATTCACACATGTATTACGATTTCCGGATAATACAAATATAGCGTGAATAAAAGACAATTATCATGAACAAGGAAATATAATAATAATGCTTTTATTATTGCCTCTAGGGCATATTTCCAACAGTCTCCCACTTGCACTAGAGTCAATAATCTAGTTACATTGTGATGAATCGAACACCCATAGAGTTCTGGTGTTGATCATGTTTTGCCCGCGGAAGAGGTTTAGTCAACGGATCTGCGACATTCAGATCCGTATGCACTTTGCAAATTTCTGTGTCCCCATCTTGAACATTTTCATGAATGGAGTTGAAGCGACACTTGATGTGCCTAGTCTTCTTGTGAAACCTGGGCTCCTTTGCAAGTGCAATAGCTCCAGTGTTGTCACAGAAGAGTTTGATCGGCCCCGACGCATTGGGTATGACTCCTAGGTCCGTGATGAACTCCTTCACCCAAATTGCTTCATGCGCTGCCTCCGAGGCTGCCATGTACTCCGCTTCACATGTAGATCCCGCCACGACGCTTTCTGCTTGCAGCTGCACCAGCTTCATCGCTCCACCATTCAACATATACGTATCCGGTTTGTGACTTAGAGTCATCCAGATCTGTGTCGAAGCTTAGCGTCGGCGTAACCCTTTCTGACGAGCTCTTCGTCACCTCCATAAACGAAACATGTCCTTCGTCCTTTTCGGTACTTTAGGATATTCTTGACCGCTGTCCGGTGTTCCTTGCGGGATTACTTTGGTACCTTCCTACCAAACTTACGGCAAGGTTTACATCAGGTCTGGTACACAGCATGGCATACATAATAGATCCTATGGCTGAAGCATAGGGGATGACACTCATCTCTTCTTTATCTTTTGCCGTGGTCGGGCATTGAGCCGAGCTCAATCTCACACCTTGCAACACAGGCAAGAACCCCTTCTTGGACTGATCCATTTTGAACTTCTTCAAAATCTTATCAAGGTATGTGCTTTGTGAAAGACCTATGAGGCGTCTCGATCTATCTCTATAGATCTTGATGCCTAATATATAAGCAGCTTCTCCAAGGTCCTTCATTGAAAAACACTTATTCAAGTAGGCCTTAATGCTGTCCAAGAATTCTATATCATTTCCCATCAAAAGTATGTCATCTACATATAATATGAGAAATGCTCTGAGCTCCCACTCACTTTCTTGTAAACGCAGGCTTCTCCATAAGTCTCAGATAAACCCAAACGCTTTGATCATCTCATCAAAGCGAATGTTCCAACTCGAGATGCTTGCACCAGCCCATAAATGGATCGCTGGAGCTTGCATACTTTGTTACATTCTTAGGATCGACAAAACCTTCGGCTGCATCATATACAGCTCTTCCTTAAGATAACCGTTAAGGAACGCTGTTTTGGCGTCCATCTGCCATATCTCATAATCATAGTATCGGCAATTGCTAACATGATTGGACGGACTTAAGCTTCGCCACGGAGAGAAAGTCTCATCGTAGTCAATCCCTTGAACTTGCCGATAACCCTTAGCGACAAGTCGAGCTTTATAGATGGTGACATTACCATCCGCGTCCGTCTTCTTCTTAAAGATCCATTTGTTTTCTATCGCTCGCCGATCATTGGGCAAGTCAGTCAAAGTCCATACTTTGTTTTCATACATGGATTCTATCTCGGATTTCATGGCTTCTAGCCATTTGTTGGAATCTGGGCCGCCATCACTTCTTCATAGTTCGAAGGTTCACCATTGTCTAACAACATGATTTCCGTGACAGGGTTGCCGTACCACTCAGTGCGGAGCGTGTCCTTGTGGACCTCTGAGTTCAGTAGCAACTTGATCCGAAGTACCTTGATCATCATCATTATTTTCCTCTTGGTTGGTGTAGGCATCACAGAACATTTTCTGAACTGCACTACTTTCCGTTCAAGAGGTAGTACTTCATCGAGTTCTACTTTCCTCCCACATACTTCTTTCGAGAGAAACCTTTTTCGAGAAAGGATCCGTTCTTGGCAACAAAGATCTTGCCTCGGATCTTAAGTAGAAGGTATACCCTATGGTTTCCTTAGGGTATCCTATGAAGACGCATTTTTCCGACTTGGGTTCGAGCTTTTCAGGTTGAAGTTTCTTGACATAAGCATCGCATCCCCAAACTTTTAGAAACGACAGCTTAGGTTTCTTCCCAAACCATAATTCATACGGTGTCGTCTCAACGGATTTAGACGGTACCCTATTTAAAGTGAATGTAGCTGTTTCTAGAGCGTATCCCCAAAATGATAGCGATAAATCGGTAAGAGACATCATAGACCGCACCATATCCAATAGAGTGCTATTACGACGTTCGGACACACCGTTACGCTGAGGTGTTCCAGGCGGCGTGAGTTGTGAAACGATTCCACATTTCCTTAAGTGTGTACCAAATTCGTGACTTAAATATTCTCCTCCACGATCTGATCGTAGGAACTTTATTTTTCGGTCACGTTGATTCTCTACCTCACTTTGAAATTCCTTGAATTTTTCAAAGGTCTCAGACTTGTGCTTCATCAAGTAGATATACCCATATCTACTCAAGTCATCAGTGAGAGTGAGAACATAACGATATCCTCCGCGAGCCCCAACGCTCATTGGACCGCACACATCGGTATGTATGATTTCCAACAAGTTGGTTGCTCGCTCCATTGTTCTGGAGAACTGAGTCTTGGTCATCTTGCCCATGAGGCATGGTTCGCATGTGTCAAATGATTCATAATCGAGAGACTCTAAAAGTCCATCAGCATGGAGCTTCTTCATGCGCTTGACACCAATGTGACCAAGGCGGCAGTGCCACAAGTATGTGGGACTATCGTTATCAACTTTACATCTTTTGGTATTCATGCTATGAATATGTGTAATATTACGCTCGAGATTCATTAAGAATAAACCATTGACCATCGGAGCATGACCATAAAACATATCTCTCATATAAATAGAACAACCATTATTCTCGGATTTAAATGAGTAGCCATCTCGCATTAAGCGAGATCCGGATACAATGTTCATGCTCAAACTTGGCACCAAATAACAATTATTAAGGTTCAAAACTAATCCGTAGGTAAATGTAGAGGTAGCGTGCCGGCGCGATCACATCGACGACTGGAACCATTCCCGACGCGCATCGTCACCTCGTCCTTCGCCATCTCCGCTTATTCCGCAGCTCCTGCTGTGAGTTACAAATATGAGCAACGGCACGGTATCAAATACCCGGGAGTTACTACGAGTCTTGGTAAGGTACACATCAATTACATGTATATCAAATATACCTTTGGTTTTGCCGTCCTTCTTATCCGCTAAGTATTTGGGGCAGTTCCGCTTCGGTGACCCTTCCCTTGCAATAAAAGCACTCAGTCTCGGGCTTGGGTCCATTCTTTGACTTCTTCCGGCAAGCTGGCTTGCGGTAGCGGCAACATCTTTGCCGTCCTTCTTGAAGTTCTTCTTACCCTTGCCCTTCTTGAACTTAGTGGTCTTATTGACCATCAACACTTGATGTTCTTTCTTGATTTCAACCTCTGCTGACTTCAGCATTGAGAATACTTCAGAATGGTCTTCACCATCCCCTGCATATTGTAGTTCATCACAAAGCTCTTGTAGCTTGGTGGGAGCGATGAAGGATTCTGTCAATGACCGCCTCGTCCGGGAGGTTTATGTCCGGTGGGACGGGGGTTGTGCAACCTGACATTTTGAGTATGTGCTCACCGTGAACTGTTTTCCTCCATCTTACAACTATAGAACTTGTCGAAGACTTCATATCTCTCGACCGGGCATGAGCTTGGAAAACTAGTTTCAGCTCCTCGAACATCTCATATGCTCCGTGTTGCTCAAAACGCTTTTGGAGCCCGGTTCTAAGCTGTAAAGCATGCCGCCTTGAACGAGGGAGTAATCATCGACACGAGACTGCCAAGCATTCATAATGTCTTGGTTCTGCAGGACGGAGCGTCACCTAGCGGTCCTTCTAGGACATATTGTTTCTGGCAGCTATGAGGATGATCCTCGGGTTCGGACCCAGTCCGTATAGTTGCTGCCATCATCTTTCAGCTTGGTTTCTCTAGGAGCGTTGAAGTTCAAGTTGACATGGCGTTGGCCATTTGATCTACAAGACATATTATGCAAAAGTTTTAGACTAAGTTCATGATAATTAAGTTCATCTAATCAAATTATTTTAATGAACTCCCACTCAGATTAGACATCCTCTAGTCATCTAAGTGTTACACGATCCGAGTCGACTAGGCCGTGTCCGATCATCATGTGAGACGGACTAGTCATCGTCGGTGAACATTCTCATGTTGATCGTATCTTCCATACGACTCGTGTTCGACCTTTCGGTCTCCGTGTTCCGAGGCCATGTCTATACATGCTAGGCTCGTCAAGTTAACCCTAAGTGTTTTTGCATGTGTAAAACTGTCTTACACCGTTGTATGTGAACGTAAGGATCTATCACACCCGATCATCACGTGGTGCTTCGAAACGACGAACTTTAGCAACGGTGCACAGTTAGGGGAGAACACTTCTTGAAATTTTTTGTAAGGGATCATCTTATTTACTACCATCGTTCTAAGTAAACAAGATGCATAAACATAATAAACATCACATGCAATTATATAATAGTGACATGATATGGCCAATATCATAAAACTCCATTGATCTCCATCTTCGGGGCTCCATGATCATCTTGTCACCGGCATGACACCATGATCTCCATCATCGTGTCTTCATGAAGTGGTCACGCCAACGAATACTTCTACTTCTATGGCTAACGCGTTTAGCAATAAAGTAAAGTAATTTACATGGCGTTCTTCAATGACACGCAGGTCATACAAAAATAAAGACAACTCCTATGGCTCCTGCCGATTGTCATACTCATCGACATGCAAGTCGTGATCCCTATTACAAGAACATGATCTCATACATCACAATATGTCATTCATCATTCATCACAACTTGGCCATATCACATCACATGACAATTGCTGCAAAAACAAGTTAGACGTCCTCTAATTGTTGTTGCATCTTTTACGTGGCTGCAATTGGGTTCTAGCAAGAACGTTTTCTTACCTACGAATAACCACAACGTGATCTTGTCAACTTCCATTTACCCTTCATAAGGACCCTTTTCATCGAATCCGCTTCAACTAAAGTGGGAGAGATAGACACCCGCCAGCCACCTTATGCAACTAGTGCATGTCGATCGGTGGAACCGGTCTCACGTAAGCGTCACGTGTAAGGTTGGTCGGGCCGCTTCATCCCACAATACCGCTGAAGCAAGATAAGACTAGTAGCGGCAAGTAAGTTGACAAGATCCACGCCCACAACAAAATTGTGTTCTACTCGTGCAATAGAGAACTACGCATAGACCTAGCTCATGATACCCTTTGTTGGGGAACGTTGCAGAAAATTAAAAATTCCTACGGTTTCACCAAGATCCATCTATGAGTTCATCTAAGCAACGAGTCAAGGGTGAGTTTGCATCTACATACCACTTGTAGATCGAGTCGGAAGCGTTCAAGGGGATGGTGATGAGGGAGTCGTGCTCGCCGTGATTCGGATCACCGATGACCAAGTGCTGAACGGACAGCACCTCCACTTTCAACACACGTACGGTACGGACGACGTCTCCTCCGTCTTGATCCAGCAAGGAGGAAGGAGAGGTTGAAGAATACAGCTCCAACGGCAGCACGACGGCGTGGTGTAGTTGGTGCAGCAGTACTCCGACAGGGCTTCGCCAAGCACGTACGGAGGAGGAGAGGTGTTGGGGAGGGGAGGGGCTGCGCCTTCAAGTGTGTATGCAGCCCTCCCCTCACCCCTCTATTTATAGGGGAAAGGGGCAAGGGGGCCGGCCACTCTAGATGGCATCTAGAGGGGGGCGGCGGCCAAGGGGAGGGGGGCTTGCCCCCCAAGCAAGGGGGCGCCCCCTCTAGGGTTCCCCCCAACCCTAGGCGCATGGGCCCAAGGGGGGGGGCGCGACCAGCCCACCAGGGGCTGGCTCCTGCCCCACGCAGCCCAAGTTGCCCCCTGGGAGGGGTGGCCCCTCCCGGTGGACCTCCGGAACCCTTCCGGTGGCCCCGGTACAATACCGGTATGCCCCCGAAACTTTCCGGTGTCCGTTTGACAACTTCCCATATATAAATCTTTACCTCCGGACCTTTCCGGAACTCCTCGTGACGTCCGGGATCTCATCCGGGACTCCGAACAACATTCGGTTAACACATACAAGTCTTCCTAATAACCCTAGCGTCACCGAACCTTAAGTGTGTAGACCCTGCGGGTTCGGGAGACATGCAGACATGACCGAGATGGCTCTCAGGTCAATAACCAACAGCGGGATCTGGATACCCATGTTGGCTCCCACATGCTCCTCGATGATGTCATCGGATGAACCACGATGTCGAGGATTCAAGAAACCCCGTATACTGTTCCCTTTGTCAGACGGTATGTCACTTGCCCGAGACTCGATCGTCGGTATCCCAATACCTCATTCAGTCTCGTTACCGGCAAGTCACTTTACTCATACCGTAATGCATGATCCCGTGACCAGACACTTGGTCACTTTGAGCTCATTATGATGATGCACTACCGAGTGGGCCTAGTGATACCTCTCCGTCATACGGAGTGACAAATCCCTGTCTCGATCCGTGTCAACCCAACAGACACTTTCGGAGATACCTGTAGTGCACCTTTATAGTCACCCGATTACGTTGTGACGTTTGGTACACCAAAGCACTCCTACGGTATCCGGGAGTTACGATCTCATGGTCTAAGGAAGAGATACTTGACATTGAAAAGCTCTAGCAAAACGAACTACGATCTTGTGCTATGCTTAGGATTGGGTCTTGTCCATCACGTCATTCTCCTAATGGCGTGATCCGTTGTCAATGACATCGATGTCCATAGTCAGGAAACCATGACTTTCTGTTGACCAACGAGCTAGTCAACTAGAGGCTTACTAGGGACGTGTTGTAGTCTATGTATTCACACATGTATTACGATTTCCGGATAATACAATTATAGCATGAATAAAAGACAATTATCATGAACAAGGAAATATAATAATAATGCTTTTATTATTGCCTGTAGGGCATATTTCCAACAATCACTCTCCCAACTTTCATGAATCTCACATACCAATCCACGTATACTGCGTAGCAAAGTGGTATACGCATAACGTATAATCCCACGACTAATAGAAGACAATAGGTTTCTACCTCAACAACTACTTCCCAATACCCACAAGTTAAACAAATCCAGCTCATGCAATGTTTCAGGGGTGAAACTAATGCATAAAAACTGGGTAATAAAGGGATATGATCAAAGTGTGAACTTGCCTTGTAGAGTTGATGAAGATGATTCACACTTATAACTCCTGATAGTTCTACTCGTCACACTCCGATCAATCTATCATGAGCAAACAATTGCATACATCGGCACTCATGCAAAAAGAATCAAAGAGAAGATCTCGGAAAACTTTGAAAATGAGCAATTAATTCTTGCAACAGAAAACAATTTCTAACAGTACCAAAATTGGGAGAATTTGGTCTTATCATAAAGTTTAGGTCAAGAGCTTCAATTAACAAAAAGAATCAACTAAATCGGAGTAACGAAACTCAAATTATGAACAAAAGAAGTTTGAATTCACATCTGTTTGAAATCAAAATTTTAAACTTTCAAAAACATGTTCAAGTTGGTTATCTGGATGGAGGAGATCATAACAAAGAGTGGGCATTGGTTTTGTTTGATTTGGACAAATGAGTAAAAAGTTGTGACTGTTTGAAGATCAGGGACTGAACTATAAATAAACTAATTACATCTAAGTCCCTGGCCGAAATTAAAACAAAAAAGAAAAATTCTACCGAATGAACGTTCGCTACAGAGACCTAAGCGATGAACGCGTTCACTATATAAGCTAACACAGCGAGCATTCGCAAAATAAAACAATACGTTTCACAGAAAAAAAACATCTCGATCTGGACCGTTGAATCCAGATCGAACGGGCGAGGAGAGGTGGTGGTTACAGCGGCGGTTGCGGTGGTCGACGATGAGGTGGAACGGCGGCGGCGACGTCGGCTGCGAGCGGGCGGCGGCTCTGGTTGTCGAGGAAGGCAACGGAGGGGTCGGGGAGAGGCGGTCTGGCGAGGCGGATGCAGCGATGGGGTCGTGGCTTCGGGCGTCGGAACGAAAGGCGGCGTGATGGCGGTAAGATGGCGCAAGGGCGGCAAGGCGGAGGAGAGAGAGGGCGAGGTGGCCCGGTATTTAAAGGGAGGAGTCGGGTTGGGCTTGGAGGAGGGCAAGCCGAGAAATATCCCCCTCGGTCACGCAGCTGCAGTGCGGCGGCCGATCTCGGACCCAGGCGAGGCGGCGATGGCGGTGGGCGTGCTCACAGGCCTGGCAGCTGGGCCGGCCTTGTTCGGCCGTGGACTTTTTTAAAAACAATTTTAGAGAAAATCATTTAAAACCAAATAAAACAAAAATATACTATGGGCATATAATATATCAAAATTTTCAGGAAAAGATTTTCTATAAAATGATCATTTCTCTAACGTCAAATAAAATCCACAAAAATTTAAATAAATCAAATAGTGCTCTTGATATAATAATACCCAATAAAAATCATTTTAAAATTACCAAAATGATTTAAAATTTATTTCTCTCAATTTTCTAATGTAGGGAATCATTTTACCCTAATTTCCACATATTTAATTTTTGGAGAAAAATAATTTGAATAAAACCCAAATAACTCCAAACTGCAAATAATTTCAAAGGGACTTTAACTTTGATTCTTTTAAACTTCCAACTCATATTTCAAATGTTTTGAAGAAGTCATTTTAGCTTCTCTCATGAAAATCAGTGAGTTGCATAAAGTTTCTGAATTTGGAATATTTCAAAATGAAATTAGAATATTTTCAACAACCCTTTTTCATTTATTAAATGTAAGAAGTCATATTATCTTCACTCTGGGGTCTTGTGATGAAATGAATTTGAATTCATGGAGATCATAAAAGGAAGGTGAAAGTTTGGGAAAGTCCTTTTATTCCCTCTCATTTAACTTTCAAAAGTTTCAAATTTCACTCAATTTCACACAAGCAACCACACCACAATCGAACAATCAATCAAAACTATTTATTTAATATAACATTCCAAAAATTAGAATTTTGGGATGTTACAGTTATGACTTGTTAGAATTGCTCTCTATGCTTCACTTAAATATCTATGAGCAATGGAATTGCTCTAGTGCTTCACTTATATCTTTTTGAGCACTGCGTGCTTTAGTATTTTTGAAGATATGCTCTCATGCTTCACTTAGATTTATTTGAGAGTCAGTAATTTTTTAAGAAATTCTCTCATGCTTCACTTAAATTATTTTGAGAGAAGAATTTTTTATGCTCATGTTCTTCACGTAGATTTGTTTGAGCTATCAAAAGCAACATATTAAATTAGTCCCAAAGTGATAGATATTCAAGAGGTATATAATAAAAAATTTCATGAAGATCATTGGACAAAATAAACTTGATTGTTTGTAATAGTTTTGCGATATGGTTATATAATATGTGAGTCATGTTGATGAGTAATTATGCTTTAGTAAGAATATTGGTGTTAAGGTTTGTGATTCCCTATGCAAGCGCAGAAGTAAATAGTTATTCAATGAAGTTATATCCTACTTATGGTGCATTATTCGGTGTTAGTTATGCTTAATGCTCGCTTATGAGATTTTTCATTTCTTAGTTGGATGCTTCTTAATCTTTTGATAGCCTTCATTTGCACTAAGTATGATCACTACTTGTGCATCCAAAATCCTTAAACTAGTTTTGCCATATGAGTCCACTCTACCTACCTATATGCGGTATTCTTCTGCCGTTCTAAGAAAATTTGTATGTGCCATCTCTAATTTTCAAAATAAATTTCTCCTTTCTGTGCTCGTACTGCTCATGAAACGGTAGGGGGTGGCCGATATTTTTCCATGATAGATGTGTTATTCTCAAGATGAATGTTTGTTCACTTGTCATTGCACGAGAGTGTGGCAAAGGTATTAGGGATGCCCAGTCCTGAAATGAAAAAAAATGAATTTACTTTATGTTGTCAAATAATAAATTCCTTGGAAAGCGTTGGTATCAACAGCGCCCGTGTATTCGGTTAGCCGTGGAATGTGAAAATATGGTGGAAAAAGGAATAAAATTTATTTTGTCTTTGGGAACTGCCTATGATATATCTAGCATGGAAAGTATTGGTGTCGGTGTGGAACGACACCTATGGGATCACAAGAATCCCTACTACGGTTGCCGGGGCGCAGGGTTGCGAGGAGAGCAGGGCTAGTAGACAGCGCAAGGATCGTTTACCCAGGTTCGGGCCGCGAGGATGCGTAAAACCCTAGTCCTGCTTTGGTGGGTGTATTCCTGAGAGGTCTTGAGCTCTCGAACTAGTTGTGGTCAGCGTGTGGTCTGAAAGAGCCGAATCCTTCTCCTGGTCGCCTCGGGCCTCCTTTTATAGGAAAAAGGGGTTGCCACAGTGGCGCACATGAGGTGGAAAGGTGTGCAGTGTTGCGAGGTTATCCCTCGTATTATAGGACAAGATGCATTTAATGCACCGCTTAGGTGTCCCCTTGCTTTATCGGGGATGGGGGCGAGGCCCGTCCCGTCCGTCGCCGCTCCTCCTCGCTTCGACACGCGCCTCGGCCAGTGATGCGTGCGGTGCCATGTAGGCAGGCAGGCAGCTGAGGTGGCGCGGTGGTGGAGCCTTCACGAATATTTGCATGCCACCACGCAGGCGCTTGATGAGTTGGCCTGGGAGCTGCATGTTGCCACGCAGGTGCCCACCCAGCTGGTTGGGCTGGCTGCTGCATGCGAACGGTGGTGGAAGCTTGGTCGTCGGCGGGTCTGGCGGTGGCCCTGCAGGCGTCCTTGGTGAGGGCATAGCCGGGTGGCCCGACAAGGGTCTTGCCGGGTGGCCCGGCAAGGGTCTTGCCGGGTGGCCCGGCAAGGGTCATGCAGTGGCGTGCTGTCATCCCCAGCAAGGGTCTTGCCGGGGGTCTTGGTAGCCTTCCTCGGCAAAGATCTTGCCGAGGATCATCGTCTTCTAATCCTCATCTGATCTTGAATATGTCTTCACAAAGATCTGCATGCCACCACATTGGTGCCTCCCGAGTCCTGGCCCCACGTTGATGATGGTGTTGGCGGCCGTGGGTTCAAGGGTGGCTCGCTCTGTTGGTGTGGGGCGAGCCGTCCCGGCAAGGATCTTGCCGGGACGCTGAGGTTGCCCCGGCAAGGGTCTTGCCGGGGGAACCTGCTTCGTCCCTCTGCTCTTCGTGGCCTTGGCCTTGGCGTTGCTCTGATTATCTTGGGCTTCAGTCTTATCTTAGCTCACCTCCCCTGCTCTACTTGGTGTGGTCGTGGGCGCGGCTCTGACTGCCCGTGCACAGGTAAAGGGGTACAAAAGCGTGCCCCTCTTTTTGTACACCGATAGGAGCCCCCGGGCCTGGGCCACACATAAGCGCGACACATTGTTGGGTCAGGCCCAAAACGGTGCACGGACAGGTGGGGCGGTTTTTACCGTGGTAAGACTTTTCGCACGCTCAGCCTCCCACGACCCGCGCGCGTGGCGCGACGTGGAGGGGTGTGCGTGACGTGGGTGGCATGCGTGGGGCTGTTTCCACATGCATGCGTCATGTCGCAGTAAATGGGCAGCGCGACCCGCGGCTTCCCCATAAAAAGGGATAACCGCGGGCGCACTGTTCCTTTTACCCTTCGCGCAATCCCAATCTCAGAGACCTCCGCCCGACTTCCTCTTCTTCCCCAAGCTTCGTTTCGGCTCACCGCTGTTGCGCTTCCGCTACCCTCTGTCCTGCCCTCCTCCAGCCGCCATGGTGCCAAAATCCACCAAGGGCAAGGGGGCGGCCAAGGACGCCGGAGCTGTGGAGCCGCCGGAGAGCGCGCTGGCGGGGCAGCGGACGCAGTTCGCCTTCTTCTTCCCCTCGACGGTTGACGTGTTCAAGCTTCAGGACTCCTTCAGGCCCCTGTGGGGAGTGAAGACGGGGGAATTGGGGCATCCAGCCACACGCATCATCCCCGCCGACTGCGCTGAGCCTGCCCCAAATCTGTAGCCCTTCTTTGTTGATTATTTTTCTTGTGGGCTCTGTCCTCCTTTTTCCGATTTCTTCAGCGACATCATGCACACCTTCGGCTTCCGCCTCCTGGATTTTACCCCGAGTGCGGTGGCGTGCATGGCCCTTTTCATGCATCTCTGCGAAGGCTTTGCCGGGGTGCACCCCAACACGGCGCTCTTCCGCCATTACTTCTTCCCTCGGATCCAGATGGGAGGTGCCATCTCGGGGTGCATCGCCTGGATCCCAAAATCCAAGGGAGCGTACCCGGACGGTGCCACGAAGGATAGGTGGGAGGAATGGCAGGGCCGGTGGTGCTGGATCGAAGAGAAGGACCCGCCGGCGTTTTGCAGAGTTCGCCGGGCGCCGCCAGTTCGCGGCAGTGATCGGTGCGACGTCGACGCCGCCGAAGGAAAGCTCATGATTGCCACCACCAGGATTCTCCGGCTTACCCAGGACGGGCTCACAATTGAAATGATCGCTGCAGACTTCATCCGCCGCCGGATCACTCCTCTGCATAACAAGGGGAGGCCAGCCTGGCTCTTCATGAACCCCGCCGACATCATGCAGCTCCTCCTCGGCCTCGACCACAACTTCACGGTGATGGCGCACGCCCATTTCTGCCGGCGGCTCTTCCAGCTTGACGTTGGCCGCGACGGCGAGGTCGAGCGGACCGACAAGGTCGCGAGGGCCGCCGCGAAGGCCGGCAAGGTCCTCAAGGGGCCCTTGTTCAAGCTGCCAACGGGGGTGGTCCCGTTGTGCAACAATTCGCGTCGGTCCGAGATCATTGCCATGATGCCGGACTGCAACGCGCATGGCCCCAACCCGAGCTGGAAGGAGCCGGATGACGTCGAAGTGCAGCAGTTATTTGGTACCCTGCACGAGGGGTACGTCAACGCTGACGCCGAGTGGTTGCTTGTCCAGGACACCACCCAGGCGGAGCTGGACTACATCGCCACCAGGGCGAGGGAGGGACAGCTTGCCAGGGAGGCCGGCAGAACCGGTGGTGTGGAGGACAAGGCTGCGACGACCGCGGAGGACGAGGAACTCGCCCGGTGGGCAGCGGCCGCCGGGGGAGCCAGCAGCGCCGGCACCGAGGCTCCTCTGGTTGAGGATGTGACCGGCAGTTCGTCGGAGGAGGAGGCCGAGACCGCAGACCCGACACCACCTACGGGGAGGGGGCGAGTCTTGCGGCGGGCCAGTTCCGGTGAGCCGGTCTGGCCCGGCAGGGCTGCGCAGCTGCAGCCGACCTTGGAGGGGTCCTGGCCCCACACGAGGGTCGCGGCGGTGAAGAAGCTGGCAAAGGTTGCGGTGAAGAAGAAGACAGCCGCCCCTTCTTCATCCAAGCGTGCCCACACGCCACCTCCCTTCCCTCCTCCGGCGGATGTTGACACATAGGTCACCTTCAATTATGGATCCCTCAGCTCGAGGAGGAAGAGGAAGACAGCAGAGGAGGAGGCGGACGATGAGTAAGCATCTGGTTCCTTTTCGTTATCTCTGCCTCCTCACTCTGCGTTGCTTGCCTTGACTTGTCATAATCCTTGCAGGGACGTGGAGACGCTGGCCCAGAGAGTGAAGAGGGCCAGGATCTCGGCGGGTGGCCAGCCCCTGACTGGTACTTCGAGGGCGCCGTTGGTGGTGATGAGCAGCCCGGACAACAGCCCCCAGCACAGCCCCCAGCGTAAGTTCATCATTCTTTCCTCTTCGACATGTGCCAGGGGCACGACACTTTGGTGCTGACCTTGCCAGGTATGTAGGAGGAGAGAAGCAGCAGGAGGAGCCCAGAGGGCTACTCCCAACACGCCGCCCCCATCGACCACGCCGCCCCGAGGGACGTCTCTGGCAAGGGCGCCAAGCACCCACCCCACACACATGGAAGAGGAAGAGAACTTGGGGGCCGGCGGCTTTGCCTCGACGCCAAATGTTGGCGGGGAGGGGACTTCCGTTTCCCAGCCGGGTGCTGGCACCGGTAAGTCATTCGCCGTTCGTCCCTGCTTTTTTTCAGTTCTTGGTCCTGGACTTGCCTCACCCCCTTCTTCGGCATCCAGATTCCTCCTCGGTGAACCCGGAGGACGTGGACTCCGTCATCGACGATGTTGCCAAGGCCGCCAAGGCGGACGCCGAGAAGATCGCCGCCGAGGAGGCCGCCAAGGATGCCACCGAGGACGTCGCCGAGGGGCCTACCGGGGTGGCCGGTAAGGCTGCCGCTGAGGAAGCTGGCAAGGGGCCTGCCGGGGAGGCCGGCGGCGCCGCCGCCGAGGAGGAGGAGGTGGCCAAGGACCAGCCTTCCTCTTCCGCTGTTTCCGGCTCCGACAAGTACCTGAGGGTGAGCGACGACTTGTTCGTCCACCTTCCAGGCACCTCGAGCACCAGGACACCCGTTGAGGGAGAGGTGTTTGACGACGAGGTGCTTGCCGCTGCCGGGCTTGAAACATCGATGAGCCGACTGTTGGCGGGGACGGTTCGCAGGAGGAGCGGCTCCTCCATGACATGGGCGCCAGCGTCCGGAAGCTCCAAGCGCTCCACCGCGCCCATCTGGACAAGGTTAAGTGCAGGACGGCGATGGTGGAGAAGGCGGAGGCGGACCTCCAGAAGCGGGTTGCCGAGGCGCAGGACTGGTTCTGCGAGGCCCACGAGGAGGTCAAGCTGCCCAGGGCGAGCAGGCCAGGCGCGACGTGGAGCTCGCCATGAAGCTCGCCGACGTCGAAAAAGCTCGGGAGGCAGCGAAAAACTTGGTCGCGGTCGCCGAAGCCGCCCGCACTCAGCACGAGGCCGCGCTGCACTCCCAGGAGGAGGACCTCGCTGCACGTGAGGAGAGGCTTGCCGCCACGCTTCGCGGCAAGGATGCAGAGGTGGAGAAGCTTATCCTACAGTGGACCAGTGAGCTGGAGCAGAGGCACAAAGAGGCACTCAATGCCCAGGCCTAGGTTCACGGCGGCAAGGTGGAGGAGCTGGAGGTGGAGTGCGACAGGCTGAAGGAGCAGGCGTTGAAGCTGTCCCAAGAGAGGGACACGCTTAACAGTGCTCTGACAGAGGCGTAGGGCACGGTCGTCAGCAAGGATGGGGAGCTCTCCGAGGCCAACAACACCATCAAAGACATCAAGCTGAAGCTGGAGGGTCTCGAGAAGGTGCTGGAGGAGGCCAAGACCCGAGATGGGACCCTGGCCAAGGAGCTGGAGGCCGAGAAGGAGTTGTGGATGAACGAAGGCCTCAACTTCGCGGATCACGTGGCGGGCGAGAACCGTTGGCTTGATCGCTTCGCAACGTCGCCAACCAGCCCGCCGCCCAGCAGGCCATCATGGGGATGCCGGACGTGAGGCACGTCCCGGAGCGGAGCGTGAGCGCCAACTGCAGCCTGACCTTGTTCTTTGAGAAGGTAGTCGGCGCTTTGGAGCGGATCCACGCCAACCGGGCGGCCTCGCTGGCCGACGAGTCCCGGAGGCTTTGCCAGGGTGCCATGACCAAGGTTCTCACCAAGGTGGCGCACTGGTACCCCGACCTCGACTTCGACGCCGCGCTGGAGAGCTTGCCGGAGGGTAATGACCTCGCGCCGCTCAGGGAGCGCATCAAGCCCATCATTAGTCGTGTCGGCGGAATTCTGAGGGTGGAGGGCCAGTGCGGGGATTAGGCATCCCGTCCTTTATCGCCGCTGCAGGTTCACAACCAAGACAATCGCTATCTCTAGTTAGAACCGCAGCAAAAATTTGATGTAATATAACTCTGCAGCACTTTCAGTATTATGCATGTTATTTTCCTGTTTGATTTCCTTGTATGTCCACCCCACGAATCGGGTAGGCTTTGCGTAGCGTAAACCAGGCGGCGTCTTGGGACGGATCCCCATTGGCTGCGGGTGTGCTTGCTGCGGGCAAAACACCTACCGCCCTTAGCGGCCGCCCGAACTATCGAGTTTGACTCGAGTCGAGTCGAGGCGTTGTGTGGTCGAAGGCTACCCGCCGCTCCCGATGTGGCAGCTTTGAGCTGTTAAGTGGGCTCGAAACAGAACAAAGGCGTTCCCAATCGCGCGGGGGGGGGGGGGGCGGGGGGGTTTGCGTGCAGGTTTCCCATACATAGGCTAGATCTCCGAGGATGATAACCTCAAGTGTAAAAAGGAAATAATCCATGGCTCTGAATAACTTAGCTTTTCTGTTGCCGAGACAGCGTCATTTCTCCCGCCGCCTTCTTCTCAGAAACCGAAAGCGATGAAGAACCGCTAGGCTAACTACCAGACCAGATCCTCACAATTGCGCCCCCTACCTAGCGCGCCAAAGATGTCGGTGTGGAACGACACCTATGGGATCACAAGAATCCCTACTACGGCTGCCGGGGCGCAGGGTTGCAAGGAGAACATGGCTAGTAGACAACACAAGGATCGTTTACCCAGGTTCGGGCCGTGAGGATGCGTAAAACCCTAGTCCTGGTTTGGTGGGTGTATTCCTGAGAGTTCTTGAGCTCTCGAACTAGCTGTGGTCAGCGTGTGGTTCGAAAGAGTCGAATCCTTCTCCTGGTCGCCTCGGGCCTGCTTTTATAGGAAAAAGGGGTTGCCACAGTGGCACACAGGAGGTGGAAAGGTGTACAGTGTTGCGAGGTTATCCCTCGTATTACAGGACAAGATGCATTTAATGCACCGCTTAGGTGTCCCCTTGCTTGGTCGTCGGCGGGTCTGGCGGTGGCCCTGCTGGCATCCTTGGTGAGGGCCTTGCCCGGTGGCCCTGCAAGGGTCTTGCCGTGGCGTGCTGTCGTACCTGGCAAGGGTCTTGCCGGGGGTCTTGGTAGCCTTCCTCGGCAAAGATCTTGCTGAGGATCGTCGTCTTCTAATCCTCATATGATCTTGAATATGTCTTCATAAAGATCTGCATGCCACCACAGAGGTGCCTTCCCGAGTCCTGGCCCCACGTTGATGATGGTGTTGGCGGCCGTGGGCTCAAGGGTGGCTCGCTCTGTTGGTGTGGGGCGAGCCATCCCGGCAAGGATCTTGCCGGGACGCTGAGGTTGCCCCGGCAAGGGTCTTGCCAGGGGAACCTGCTTCATCCCTCTGCTCTTCGTGGCCTTGGCCTTGGCGCTGCTCTGATTATCTTGGGCTTCGGTCTTACCTTGGCTCACCTCCCCTGCTCTGCTTGGTGTGGTCATGGGCGCGGCTCTGACTGCCCGTGCACAGGTAAAAGGGTACAAAAGTGTGCCCCTCTTTTTGTACACCGACAATTGGGAACTACTCGATCGTTTTCGTTGACAGGAAAAGCATGCCACCCAAAATATTTTATCTCTATGTTTTTCACTTTGAGCTCTAGCAACTCTATAAATCCCTACTTCGCTCTGCGAAGGGCTTTCTATTTACCGTATGCAATTTTTATTTTTATTTTGAGTCTCCATCTTCTCATATAAAGCATGAACTAAGGGGCATTATGATCGTACTTGAGCATTGGGTGTAGCTAATATGCGAGTGTGTTTCATGAATGGATCAATGATTGAGCATAATGGGCTTGGGATAACTTGCTTTAGTGTTGATATTTTGAAAGACTTGGTTGCTTATTGATATGCTTGAGTATTGAAATCTTCATGTCAAAACTAGACTATTGCTTTGAGTCATATAAAAGTCCACGTGTCCATGCTACAAAGAAAAGAATATGTGATGAACATGTTAGGCAGCATTCCACATAAAAAATTCTGTTTTTACCATTTACCTACTCGAGGACGGGCATGAATTAAGCTTGGGGATGCTGATACGTCTCCAACGTATCTATAATTGTTGATTGTTCCATGCTGTTATATTATCATTATTGGGTGTTTTACAATCATTTTATAGCAACTTTATATCATTTTTTGGGACTAACCTATTGACATAGTGCCCAGTGCCAGTTGTTGTCTATTGCTTGTTTTTTACTTCGGGGAAAATCAATACCATCAAGGAGGGGTTCATCATCCTCATTGGTGCCTCTCCGATGATGCGTGAGTAGTTCATTGTAGACTGATACGGCTCCAATGTATCTATAATTTTTGATTGTTCCATGCTGTTATATTATCAATCTTGGATGATTTACAACAACTTTATATCATTTTTTGGGACTAACCTATTGACATAGTGCCCAGTGCCAGTAGTTGTTTTTTGTTTGTTTTTTACTTTGCAGAAAATCAATACCAAACGGAGTCCAAACGCAGTGAAACTTGTTGGTGATTTTCTCTGGACCAAAAGACACGTGTTGGGACAATAAAGTACCTGAGGGGAGCTCCGAGAGGAGTACAACCCATGATGGTGCGCCTGGGGACGCAGGCGCGTCCGGGTGGGTTGTACCCACCTCGGTGGCCTCCAGCACCGCCTCTTTGCTCTATAAATACCCCAATATTCCAGAAAACCTAGGGGTCGGAGTAGACAAAAATCAATTCCATCCGCCGTAAGTTCTAGACACCATAGCTCCAATCTAGTCACGGAAGGGTTCATCATCCACATTGGTGCCTCTCCGATGATGCTTGAGTAGTTTGTTGTATACCTACGGGTCTGTTGTCAGTAGCTAGATGGCTTCCTCTCTCTCTTTTGATTCTCAATACAATGGTCTCCTGACCGACTCCATGAACTTAATACACTAGATGCATGTTGGATAGCGGTCGATGTTGGAGTAATAGTAGTAGATGCTGGCAGGAGTCGATCTACTATTCTTGGACGTGATGCCTACATAATGACCATTGCCTGGATATCGTCATGATTATTTGAAGTTCTATCAATTGCCCAACAATAATTAGTTTACACATCGTATGCTATTTTTCTCGAGAGAAGCCACTAGTGAAATCTACGGCCCCCGGGTCTCTTCTTTATTACTTGCCTTCGCGATCTATTTTTATTTGCTTTTATTTTCAGATCTATTAATCCAAAAATACCTTGCTGCAATTTATTATTATTTATTTTATCTCGCGTTCCCGCGAGATCTATTTATCCAATCTACTACAATTTTACCTATCTTTTTACCCGTGAGGGATTGACCACCCCTCTCTTACGTCGGGTTCCACGTATTTGTTCTTTGTGTGCAAGAGCTGTTTTCGTGTTGTTGCATGGTTCTCCTACTGGTTCGATAACCTTAGTCTCATCACTGAGGGAAATACCTACTGTAGCTGTGCTGCATCATCCCTTCCTCTTTTGGGAAATACCGACGTAGCAAGCCGCATCAAAAGGAATTTCTGGCGCCGTTGCTGGGGAGACATCATCAACATCTACCACGTTCCTAATCACAAATCTCATCTCCTTGCAATTTACATTATTTGACCTTTGCCTCTCGTTTTCTTCTCCCCCACTTCACAAAAATTTGCCATTTTATTCGCCCTCTTTTTCGTTCGCCATTTTCTCGTCAGATCTGTCTTTTATGTGCAACTTTGTTTGGCATTTTTTGTCGTTATGGATAGTTCTTCCTCTATTGCGTGCACCCTCGAGAATGAAGTTCTTAACTTTAAGCAAAGGGGAGGGGAGAATTTAAAGGATGCTTGGTATAGGATTTGCAATGCTCATAATAGATCTATCCGTAAGCAATCTACCGTAGTTCTTCTCCATTGTTTTTTATGTGGGCATCACCACTTGGTATAGATTTGTCCTAGTTATGATTACCGGTTCGAATTTCTTGATGTGTCCCTCTCTTGATGCTTTTAATGCCATGGGAAATTTAGTGGGTTCACCGCCTCTTATGCACTACAAAAAAAGACACTTCCGTGATGATACGTGTTTGTCACAGTAGGTCGCATTTTTTGTCATGCATGTACATCCATGACAAATTTATGACAGAATCAAGATAGTCATACCTGTGCTGTCGTAGAAGTGTTCCATGACATTACCAAAATTATCATCACGGAAGTGTCCACTTCCATGACGATAAATCGCGCTTCATAGAAGTGCTTTCGTCAAGGGTGACCGACAAGTGGCATCCGCCATAACGGAACGCCGTTTAGCTATTGGGTCCGGTTTTGGATCCGATAACCCGTTAACAGCCCCGGCCAATGGGGAGTTTCCACGTGTAAAATCAGCATTGGCTGGAGGAAACACATGTCGACTAACCGTTGGGACACATGTCATCCTCTTATTGGACACAAAGCGCCTATGATACGTCGACACGTGGCACGGCCCAACAGAGGCCCATTCCTGTGAAAAGGCCGGCCCGTTTGACTTGGTCAAAAGATGGCGGGCCGGCCCACGGCAAGCCTCTTAACAGCCTGTTCGCATATAGCCCATTTATAGCCCGCTAACCCAGGGCCCGTTTACGGCCTAGCCGAATTAGGCCCAGTAGCGTCATTTGGGCCATCCAATATAATTCCAGCCCGTTTTAACTTCCGGCCCATGTATGGCCCATGACGTCTTTTGGCCCATATGAGGCCCGTATTACTCTTGGCTCATTAACGGCCCGTGGTGAAACTGGCCCGTAATGAACAGTGTATCATTTTATACCCATTAACGGCCCGTGGTGAAACTGGCCCGTAATGAATAGTGTATCACTTTATACCCATTAACGGCCCATTATTCCGTTGGGCCGTTTCCAGCCCATGTTATCTTTCGGCCTTCTCGGGGCCCATTTATTCTTGGGCTCATTTCCACATTCGTT
The DNA here is from genome assembly GCA_021605205.1 of Aegilops longissima. NCBI lineage: Eukaryota > Viridiplantae > Streptophyta > Magnoliopsida > Poales > Poaceae > Aegilops > Aegilops longissima. The sequence goes on from CM038678.1 coordinate 580,022,717, forward strand.
TACTTAGGGCCTATTACTGTCATTTTCTGCTTGTGGGCCAAATTCAGCCCGTGGTTACAGTCGGCCCGTTTGTGGCCCGTTAATACGTTGGGCCGTTTTCAAAGCGTCATCATAATACAGCCGATTAACGACGGCCCGTTATAGTCGGCCCATGAACGGACGATTTCAACTCTAGCCCATTTACGGCCATAATGTGGGCTGTTATTGGCCCATGTTTGGCCAACCGATCATAAGCCCGTAGAAGGTCCATTGATAATACGGTCCATAGAAGGCCCATTGTGTCTACGGCCCGTATAAGGCCCATTGTTTCTATGCCACGTAGAAGGCCCATTGTTTCTACGGCCCTTAGAAGGCCCATTGTTTCTACGGCCCGTAGGAGGCCCATGTTAACAACAGCCGGTGGGCATCAAAGTTCGCCACCAGTCCAAATATAGGGAACACCCTACACTATACAAAAATGGCTTGCTGTTTTCTTCAGCCGGTGGCTGCACGTTAAGAACAAATTTTGTATCGCACCAAAACAAATTACAACTATAAAACAAAAGGAAGGTTGGCATAAAAGTTAACCGTCTAGCAGATAAATGCACCACCAGAAGTTCAGACGCTCAGTTCATTTGACCTGACTGTCACGTTTTCATGCTGTATTGTCCGATGGAGCACCATAACCTTCTCCTTCAGTTCTCCTAGACTCCTGACCAACATAGCAAATGCCTGATAGTCTGGTTTCAAAACCATGCATATCTTGACAACATCGAACAATGTCTCTCCTTGTTTCACAAAGGGTCTCTGTTAGGGAATGGACTTGTGTCTGGAGCGCAGATACAACATTGTTTTGAGCTTGCATATCTTTATCATGAGGCAGTTTGGATGAGATTGCCTTAACAACCAACCCAAGATACGCAGAACGTGCTTTTGGCACTGTTAGTGGACAGGTACTGACCCACTACAGCAAGAGCTGACATTGCGGTTATAGTTGCCTCGCCACCTTCGGAAGGTGGCGGTTCCACCATTTTTTCCATAGCTCGCTGAAAAGTTGTGGTTTTACATTAGTAGTACCCTCTGTTTTCGAGTCGAGCGACTAGTCGCGACTAGTCGTCGACTAGTCGACGAGTCGCAATAGCAGGAGCGCCTCGGGCTGGCGACTCGACTCCTCGCATGAGTCGAGCGACTCAAGCGACTAGTCGCGACTAGTCGCCATAAGTGAGTCGAACGACTCAGTATTTTCGGCCCCCAACAGTTTTTTGGCCCATCAGCCCATCCCAGCACTGGAAATATATAGATCGATCCTTCCCCTCACCCCGACCTAACCCTTTCCCTGGCGGCTGCCAGCTGCCTTCACTCCTCCCCTGTGCTCCTCCCCTTCCTCCTTTGGTTGCTGCTGCTGCTGTGCTCCTCCACTCCTCCCCTGGTTGATTCTGCTGTTGTTATGCTCCTCTACTCCTCCCCAGTTAATGCTGCTACTCTTGTGCTCCTCCACTCCTCCCCGGTAAGTACTGTTTACGCTAGTTGGTTAGCTTAGGGCTTGATTTGGTGAGAAAAACAACCAAGTGGAGTTATCTTTCCTTCTATCATAGATTCACAGCAAGCATCATGTCCTCCCAGCCAGAGATATCCCAAGTTGTTCGATCAGCTCAAGCTGCGAGAAGAAGTTGATGAGCACTATGACCCATTCAAAGATCCTAAGAGGAGGCCAACAAAGAGCAAGGATCCAGATGGAAATATGCATTCGGCCAGATCTTAACAAGAGATTGTTGCTGCAATGTAATTTGTGCGGCAAGCAAATTACCTCTGGACCTTGTAGGATGAAGAAACACCTTCTTTGGGGGTTTACAATTGTGAGTATGTGCACCAAAACAACCCTGAAATTGAAAGGAGATGCACGACTACTTGAGGACTCACTCATTCAGTTTCAAAATCTTGATGGAGATGAAGGTGGTGAAGAAGGTGGTGAAGAAGGTGCTGAACAAGAGAGGTGTGCAGCAAGTTCAAGAGCTTCCAACTCCAACTCCAACGCCTCCACCAAAAGGAAATCAGAGGGGACTACTCATTTGGCAACGACGGTGGCAAAGAAGCAAGGAAAGTCCATTGCAGATCAGATTCGGAAGACACCGGAAGAGGTGGTTGCTGAGAGACGTATGTTAAAGGGCACTCAAAAGAGCATGAAGGATTACAACAAGAAGACAAAGGAGCAAAAAGATGAAGTAGATGGTCATGTAGCTGACTTTTTGTATGAGAATTGCCTTCCACTCAATATTGTTAATTCAAGGAGTTGGGAGATTCTATTGGAGTCTATAGGGCAGTATGGCTCGATTATATATCTCCTACTTATCATCAAGTGAGGGAACCATTGCTTGAGAAGGCAAAGATCAAGACCGACAACTTGAAAGGGAAGCATGAAGTTGCATGGAAAGAATATGGTTGCTCACTCATGTCGATGGCTGGACGGACATGACCGGCGGCACTTGATCAACTTCCTTGTCAATAGTCCGGAAGGTACCTTCTTCTTAGGGACAGCCAATGTTTCTTCCAAACAGTTGATGCAAATCTGGTGGCAAAGCTGTTGAGCGAACAAATTGATGCAATTGGCCCTGAATTGGTAGTCCAAGTAGTTAGCGATAATGGGTCTAACTACAAGGCAGCCGGTAGACTTCTAATGGAAAAGTATCCTACAATGTATTGGACACCTTGTGCTGCCCACTGCTTGGATCTTATGCTAGAGGACATTGGGAAGATCAAAGAGTTCAGCCGTTGTATTGCTAAAGCAAAGAGAACAACCAGATTTATTTATGCCCATGGAAAGGTTCTTGATTTAATGAGAAGCTTGAATGGTAAGCAAGAAATTGTGAGGCCTGGAGCAACTCGTTTTGCTACGTCATTCCTTACTTTGGCAAGCATGTGGAAGCAAAGGCAAACCTTGAAAACTCTCTTTGTTAGCCCACAATGGTATGCAACAGATTAAAGGACAGCGAAGGAGGAAGGCGGCTGAAGCAACTGTGATCTCCGTGTCATTTTGGCAATCGGTGGAGCATTGCATGAGAGCTTCACAACCACTTCTTAGAGCTTTGAGGATCGCTGATGGTGATGAGACTCGGCTATGGCGAAATGTGGGCAGCCATGGATTTTGCAAAGACACACATAAAGGAAGCTTTGGCACATAAGCCAAACCTCCTAGGTCAAGTGGTAGCTATTGTTGATAAGAGGTGGGATAATCGGATGGAACAAAAGCTACATGGGGCTGCTTTGTTCTTGAACCCAAATAAGTTCTTTGCCATTAAGGAGTCCAACAGAAGACAAGCTGCCCGTCTCCGCTCAATGTTCAATGATGTGCTATGGAAGATGGTGCCCGATGATGAGCAGCAAGCAACTATTAGTAGGGAAGCTGACGACTATGAGCTGGGGAGTGAATGTTTCTCGAAGCCATTGTCAATTAAAGACCGTGACAAAAAAAGCCCTCGTAAGTATAAATTTTATGGCAGCTTGTGTCTTCTTGTTCAGCTCAGTTACTCCACTAATTGTTGGTTATTATGGACTTCTCTTTAATGTGGGACTTCTTGGTTTTGTAGTTCTTTGGTGGAATGCTTATGGTGGCCTTGCTTTTGACCTCCAAACTCTTGCAAAGCGAATCATTAGTCTATGTTGTTCAGCATCCGGCTGCGAGCGCAATTGGAGTGTATTTGCTCATGTAAGTAGCCATTAGTTGGCTGGTTTGATAGGCTAATTGCAGCAGCTTCTCACATATTTGTGTGCTTGCAGATCCACACCAAAGGGAGAAACCGTCTAGAGTACAAGAGATTGAACAAGCTATCATATGTCTCGTACAACCGGAAAATGGAAGCTAGGTTTCAGAATCTGCGTGAGCAAGGCTCTAAAGCAAAGAAATCTAGTCCACTTGTCCTAGAAGAATTTGAATGGGATAATGAATGGGTTGATATCAATGCTGAAATGGTACATGAAGATCAAGCTCAAGTCATGGACGGTGAAACACCACTACTTTGGTCTCAGGTTGATGAAGCCATGGGTGCATCAACTTCTCTAGCAGGCCGCAACTATCCTAGGAGAGCTCGTGGTGATCCTAGCGAGCCTATTGCACGACCCATAGGCCCTTATATCACCTACACTCGGAACAACGCAAGAACAAGGCTGGTTGTGCATGATGAAGAGTTGAGGGCTGAATTAGAAGCAGCAGAATATGACAAAGACATGGAGAGCAGCGATGAAGAAGATGCTGAATCACCAGATGATGAAGACACTGATTTTCAGCTTGAAGACATGGAGCTTGAGGCTTGATTGCTTGAAGATTTGAAGTGTTGAACTTATTTCCTTGCATTTTAATCTGCCATTCATGTTTTGGTGTTGAAGACTTGAAGTGTTGAACTTATTTCCTTGCATTTGAATCTGGTTGCATTTACTTAATGTACCTACTACCTACTGCCCTACTACCTACTGCTTAACTCACGTCGACTCGTCGCCATGTCGACTCGTCGACCGTGAGTCTAGACTAGTCTAGACTAGTCTAGAGTCGCCCCCCCCGAGCGACCCGTCGACTCGTCGACTCGAAAACATGGGTAGTACCAGAAGAGAAGATATTAAGGAGGCAGCAAAACCAAACAAAATAGCTTTGATCTATATAGAGAACTTATTCTGGTGAACCCTTGTAAAATAATAGTTGTATTTTATTGCAAAGTACATAATAAAACCAGGTTCCAAACATATGACCATGTACCATCGCTAATGTATTGTCTATTTCTTCACATTGTATTGAGGGCTAAGGATAAAGAGACGAAGTTTATAATATGGTAAGCATAGTATGACATCATTCATATCACAAAACAACTGAGAACAGACAAACATGCAATTGTAACATTGTGTGGGCAAGTCCAGCACGGAACTAGATTACAGGTCAAGATCAAAGGAACATCACTCCTCTCTTTTAAACCTTGTAAGGTGCAATGATATGCTAAGACAATTGTGTATAAAATTGAAAAGAGTAATAGACATTGGCTGCAAACCATGCAGTTCAAGGCACAAGTCAGAGTAAGTAGTAGTTAAAAGTCATGAGGATTAAGGACTTACAATAGCGGCTTTGACTGGTGTAGTCATGCCCTTCTTCTTGCTGGTGTGACAGTCCTTGAAGATTTCCACAGAATTTGGTTTAGGTACTTTTGGGTCCTTGCGGGCTTTCCTCTGCATTGGGAACAAGTCAATATAGATCTGATAATATGGTACAGCAAAAAGAGTGAAATATCAGATAATTACAAGAGCCTCGCAGTGTGCAATATAGCTACGAGATCTTGTCGTCTGTTGGAATTTCGCTTTCGTACGGTTGGCCTTGTTCTTTGAACAGTTCACCTACAAGAAGATAGATCTGTGTGGCACATGCGTAAATAGGACTTCAACATGTGATCCGATGACATATATATAATGTACCCGATTCTTCGGATCGGACCAGTGTTTAACAAGGCCTCTCCAGTCTTCATCAGATATATTTTCCACTAGAGATGTTTGGGCAAGTTCACTGTTAGCCTTGCCTTCAAAGTGAGTTTTCCTCAAGTTATGCCGACATTGTCGCATGAGCAGACTTGAAAAATGGGTGCAAGCTTGTCAGTTGCATCATCTTGGCTATCCAACTTGAACCTCATCTGTTGAAAATTATGGGAGTCTCATTATCAGCAACCCAGAAAGTATTGGACAGAGCAAGACGATATTACTAGTTTCCATACATAACCATACTTACAGATAAATGGTCGAGGAAGTTGTTGAACTGGGTTTCATCTTTGTCATTCCTGTATTGAATCCATGTTGGGAGGATACGTACATGACACCTAACAGCAACCGCTGCCTCTGATACTAACTTGGCTGACTCTATAGCATCACATGGCCTTTTTAAACCTGCCTCAAAATGGATCTCCATTCTTCCTCCTCTAGATTTAGTTAACCTATCGAGCATTATCCCTAATGTTTGTTTCCTCTTGCGGCTAGGTGCTAGTCCAACAACAAACATAGGAAGTGTTAGTTTACATCAAACTATGAGACTACATATAAAGAAGCATGCAACTGTAACTTGACTCCAGCAACTACCTTCTTGCTGTTGAGGATCACAAAGTTCATCTGATCTTGCCAACTCATCTTGTGTCAAGAGTGCTTCAGAAGTAGTGTCAGGTGGCAAGGGAGCTTGGGAACGTGCTACTAGCTGAGTTGACGAACGAGTAAATCGTGCAGCTGGTGGTACTGTGGAAGGTGTTGCAACAACTAGGGCTGTCTATGCTTGTTTGGTGGCAGCTATTTGTTTTTGTTTGGCTTGTTCTGCAGCTCGTGTAGCATGGGATACCCTGTTGGTACAATTTTCCGCTGGACTTTGACCTTCTATTGCACCATCAGTACCAGCAGAATCTGCAGGATTGTAGCGCTTCCCTTTCCCTGTCATTCTGTCTTTCTTCCTCTTTCTCTGTGCCATGTTAAGTCAAGCCGACAAGAAAAACGAATAACAATTTAGTTCTTCAGAACATATGTACTTTGATGTAAGAACATGGTGTGATAGACAGATATTGTATGTTCTAGAAACAGGAACACGTGTCTTAGTCACAAGTATAATGTGTAAAATAAGCACATGCAATTCAACAAAATTAGAAGCAATAAAAGCTAGACATCATACATAACATGCAACCACATATAAAAGTGCCAAGTTAGAGGGAGCACCTTTGATGGTGCACTAGGGGAGACGTGCTCATCACCAACACAGCTGCGTTGAGTGTTTATGCATGTGTTGTGTAACATCCCGGGTGTCAAGCTACAGTAAACTCCTGTTAATGGTGCCACGTCATCATAATTAAATTTTGCTAATCATCACTTTGTCCCAAACCGACCTCAAATTTAAATTAAAAGACAAGTCAAAATATAGTTTCTCCAAACTATAATACTAAAATGTTCGCATTTTAGTATAAATCCCCCTGATCTTTGTCATGTTAAAACCAACTTCATTTGACTCACCAGTTAATTCCTAGGAAATATATAGTGGTCCAACAGCATATTAGTTGACATATTCAATTTCTAAAAATGCTTGAACAATTCCTTTGGCTCTAAAACTTTTTACGCAACACCACAATATTGTTCTTGAATTGTGTGCCAGATTTCAAGTTTGACTAAATTCATCTTTGTCACTCAAATTAATATGAAACAATAGCTAACTTAAATACATAAAGGGAAAAATAGATATGGCCTAACTAACTGCTATGCAACTGGGCCTTTCATGACCACAGCGCTTTCGGCCCACCCTGATTGCGCCTCCTCCTACCTCCTGTTCACCCCGTTCCCGTGGACGGCCGTGCGCCATCCAGCATGCGGATGTTGCGCTGCCGCCCATCCCGCGGTCGAGGAGCCGGATAAGAGCCCTCCCCCGAGCCGCTCTTCCCCTCCCCCGAACCCTAGCTGCCCCCACTTGCCCCACGCGCCTCGCCTCTCTCTTTTCCCCACCTTGCCCGAGAGCTCGCCGCCTCCCTCCGCTTGATCCCGCGGCCACCGTGCCCCAATCGCCACTCCGCCGTGTCGTACGTCGTCGCCGCCCTCGACTACATCACCTCCGCCTCTCCGTTGAAGCATGGAGCCACAGAAAGGACCTCCCCGAGCTCATCTTCCCCGCACGGCCGCCGTCGGTCGCCGCCTCGATTCGCCGCCTCGAGCCTCCCCCGAGCTCACTCTCGCACATTTGCAGGCTCAATGTGAGCCTCGACTCCCTCGTCTCTCTTTCTTCCGTCGCCGTTTACTTCCTCTAGCCGCTGTCACCGTCATTCCCGAGCTCCCGCGTACGCGTAGTGTGTGCGTGCTGCCGCTGCTCTGCCTCTTCTCCTCGTGCTGATATGCTGCTGCTGGTTGTTGCTCGCCACAAGTGCCCACTGCTGCTGCTCCTTGCGAGCCGCTGCTGCTGCCGCCCAGGCCCCAGGCCTCCGGCCGCCGCCTCCCTGCCCGGCGTCTCGCCCGGCCAGCGCGCTGTGCTTGCGGCCTGCCGCACACACACCCACCCGCCCGCCCGCCTTTGCTGCCATCGCTGCTGTTGCATCATCGCTATCGCTGCCGCCGCTAGCCACCGCCGCTGCCGCTGCCCGGCGCCGATTCGCGTGCCCCCGCTCACCCACGTGCCCCTTCCTAGCCCGGCGCTGCCGCTGGTTCCTGCCGCGGCTGGACTGGCCGGCGGCATGCGCTCGTGCGTGCGTGTGTGCTCAACCGTGGGAACGGCTGGTGCTACTGCACGTGGGGCCAACCCCGCTTAATTAGGGACTAATCCCCCTTTAGCCCCTCCTAATTAGCCTAATATGCCAATGGCAAGCGGGGCCCGCTGTTAAGTTAAATTTTAATCTAATCAAAAGTTGTCTGAGACAATGACATGCGGGACCCCCTTTCACTGTTCACATGTTGACCAGTCAATTGTTGGCTGGGTCAACCGAGCCCCCTGGACCCACTGTCATCCTCCGCTGCACTGCTAGGTGCACTGCACCGGGTGCACCTATCAATTTCCCTTTTATTTTTGAAATAAATAAGTAAATTCCAGAAATGTTTAAAATCTTTAGAAAAACATAGAAAATAATCCGTAACTCGGATGGAAAAACTTTGTACATGAAAGTTGCTCAGAACGACGAGACGAATCCAAAACCGCAGCCCGTTCGTCCGCTACACATCCCTAGCATAGCGAACATGCAACCCTTCCCCTCCGTTTCACCTGTCCGAGATTACCAAACTTCGGGAAAACTTTCCCGGATGTTTCCCCCCTTCCCCGCTATCGTGTAACCCTGCGTTAGTTCATCACTAGCACCACATTTTTGTTGGGGAACGTAGTAATTTCAAAAATTTTCCTACGATCACGCAAGATCATGGTGATGCATAGCAACGAGATGAGAGTGTTGTCTACGCACTCAGAGACCAGAACGGAAGCGTTGACGCAACGTAGAGGAAGTAGTCGTATTTCTTCCCGATCCAACCGATCCAAGTACCGAACGACGGCACCTCCGAGTTCTGCACACGCTCAGCTCGATGACGCCCCTCGAACTCCGATCCAGCCGAGTGTTGAGGGAGAGTTTCGTCAAGACGACGGCGTGGTGACGATGATGATGTTCCACCGCGCAGGGCTTTGCCTAAGCTCATAGAACGGTATATTCGAGGTGTAGTTTGGTGGAAGGGGCACCGACACGGCTAAGGAACGATCTCAATGATCAACTTGTGTGTCATGGGGTGCCCATGCCCCTGTATATAAAGGAGGGAAGGGAGGGCTGGCGGCCAAGGAGAGGTGCGCCAGGGTGTCCTACTCCTACTAGGAGTAGGATTCCCCCAAATCCTAGTCCAACTAGGTTTCCCAAGTGGGAAGGGAGAGAGAGGCGCCTTCTCCTAGTCCTAATAGGACTAGGGAAGGGGAAGGTGCGCCAGCACTATGGCCCCTTTCTCTTTCCCACTAAGGCCCATCAAGGCCCATTGACCCCCGGAGGTTCCGTAACCCCGGTACTCTAAAATTCCCAATTTCACCCGGAGTGATTCCGAGTCCAAACATAGGCTTCCAATATATCAATCTTTATGTCTCGACCATTTCGAGACTCCTCGTCATGTCCGTGATCTCATCCGGACTCAACAACCTTCGTACATCAATATCATATAAACTCATAATAACTGCCATCGAAACGTTTAGCGTGCGGACCCTACGGGTTCGAGAACTATGTAGACATGACCGAGACACCTCTCGGTCAATAACCAATAGCGGGACCTGGATGCCCATATTGGCTCCTACATATTCTACGAAGATCTTTATCGGTCGACCGCATAACAACATACGTTGTTCCTTTGTCATCGGTATGTTACTTGCCCGAGATTCGATCGTCGGTATCCAATACCTAGTTCAATCTCGCATCTTGGCAAGTCTCTTTTCTCGTTCCGTAATACATCATCTCACAACTAACACATTTAGTTGCAATGCTTGCAAGGCTTATGTGATGTGCATTACCGAGAGGGCCCAGAGATACCTCTCCGACAATCGGAGTGACAAATCCTAATCTCAAATATGCCAACCCAACATGTACATTCGGAGACACCTGTAATGTACCTTTATAATCACCCGATTACGTTGTGACGTTTGGTAGCACCCAAAGTGTTCCTCGGCAAACGGAGTTGCATAATCTCATAGTCATAGGAACATGTATAAGTCATGAAGAAAAGCACTAGCAACAAACTATACGATCAGGTGCTATGCTAATGGAATGGGTCATGTCAATCAGATCATTCAACCAATGATGTGATCCCGTTAATCAAATAACAACTCCTTGTTCATGGTTAGGAAACATAACCATCTTTGATTAACGAGCTAGTCAAGTAGAGGCATACTAGTGACACTCTGAGGTTTATGTATTCACACATGTATTATGTTTCCGGTTAATACAATTCTAGCATGAATAATAAACATTTATCATGATATAAGGAAATAAATAATAACATTATTATTGCCTCTAGGGCATATTTCCTTCATCTCCCACTTGCACTAGAGTCAATAATCTAGATTACACAAGAATGATTCTAACACCCATGGAGTCTTGGTGCTGATCATGTTTTGCTCGTGGAAGAGGCTTAGTCAACGGTCTGCAACATTCAGATCCGTATGTATCTTGCATATCTCTATGTCTCCCACCGACCAAATCCGGATGGAGTTGAAGCGTCTTTTGATGTGCTTGGTTCTCTTGTGAAATCTGGATTCCTTTGCCAAGGCAATTGCACCAAGATTGTCACAAAAGATTTTCATTGGACCCGATACACTAGGTACAACACCTAGATCGGTTATGAACTCCTTCATCCAGACTCCTTCATTAGCTGCTTCCAAGCAGCTATGTACTCAGCTTCACATGTAGATCCCGAACGACGCTTTGTTTGGAACTGCACCAACCGACAGCTCCACCGCTTAATGTAAATACGTATCCGGTTTGCGATTTAGAATCGTCCGGATCAGTGTCAAAGCTTGCGTCGACGTAACTGTTCTGACGAGCTCTTTGTCACCGCCATAAATGAGAAACATATCCTTAGTTCCTCTCAAGTACTTAAGGATGTTCTTGACCGCTGTCCAAAGGATCCACTCTGGATTACTTTGGTACCGCCGCTAAACTTACAGCAAGGCACACATCAGGTCTGGTACACAGCATTGCATACATGATAGAGCCTATGGCTGAAGCATAGGAACATCTTTCATTTTCTCTCTATCTTCTGCGGTGGTCGGGCATTGAGTCTTACTCAACTTCACACCTTGTAATACCGGCAAGAACCCTTTCTTTGCCTCGATCCATTTTGAACTTTTTCAAAACTTTATCAAGGTATGTGCTTTGTGAAAGTCCTATTAAGCGCCTTGATCTATCTCTATAGATCTTAATGCCCAATATGTAAGCAGCTTCACCGAGGTCTTTCATCGAAAAACTCTTATTCAAGTATCCCTTTATGCTATCCAGAATTCTATATCATTTCCGATCAATAATATGTCATCCACATATAATATCGAAATGCTACAGAGCTCCCACTCACTTTCTTGTAAATACAGCTTCTCCAAAAGTCTGTATAAAACCAAATGCTTTGATCACACTATCAAAACGTTTATTCCAACTCCGAGAGGCTTGCACCAGTCCATAAATGGATCGCTGGAGCTTGCACACTTTGTTAGCTCCCTTTGGATCGACAAAACCTTCTGGTTGCATCATATACAACTCTTCTTCCGTAAATCCATTCAGAATGCAGTTTTAACATCCATTTGCCAAATTTCATAATCATAAAATGCGCAATTGCTAACATGATTCGGACGGACTTAAGCATCGCCACGGGTGAGAAGGTCTCATCGTAGTCAATCCCTTGAACTTGTCGAAAACCTTTTGCAACAAGTCGAGCTTTATAGACGAGAACATTACCATCAGTCGGTCTTCTTCTTGAAGATCCATTTATTCTCAATTGCTTGCCGATCATTGGGCAAGTCAACCAAAGTCCACACTTTGTTCTCATACATGGATCCCATCTCAGATTTCATGGCCTCAAGCCATTTTGTGGAATCTGGGCTCACCATCGCTTCTTCATAGTTCGAGGTTCATCATGTTCCAAAGAATATGACTTCCAAAATAGGATTACCGTATCACTCAGTGCGGATCTTGCTCGTTGATCTACGAAGTTCTGAGAAACTTGATCTGAAGTTTCATGATCATCATCATTAGCTTCCTCCCTATTTGGTGTAGGTGTCATGTAAACTGTTTTCGTGATGTACTACTTCTCAATAAGGGAGTAGATACAGATTATCTCATCAAGTTCTACTTTCCTCCCACTCACTTCTTTCGTGAGAAACTCTTTCTCCAAAAAGTTTCGAATTTAGCAACAAAAATCTTGCCTTCGGATTTGTGATAGAAGGTGTACCCAACTGTCTCCTTTGGGTATCCTATGAAGACACATTTCTCGATTTGGGTTCGAGCTTATCAGGTTGAAGCTTTTTCACATAAGCATCGCAGCCCCAAACTTTCGAAACGACAACTTTGGTTTCTTGCCAAACCACAGTTCATAAGGCGCCGCCTCAACGGATTTAGATGGTGCCCTATTTAAAGTGAATGTAGCCGTCTCTAAAGCATAACCCCAAAACGATAGCGGTAAATCAGTAAGAGACATCATAGATCGCACCATATCTAATAAAGCACGACACGACGCTCGGACACACCATTACGTTGTGGTGTTCCGGTGGCGTAAGTTGCTAAACTATTCCGCATTGTTTCAAATGTAGGCCAAACTCAGAACTCAAATATTCTCCTCCACGATCAGATCAGAAACTTTATTTTCTTGTTACGATGATTTTCCACTTCACTCTGAAATTCTTTGAACTTTTCAAATGTTTCAGACTTGTGTTTCATTAAGTAGATATACCCATATCTGCTCAAATCATCTGTGAAGGTGAGAAAATAACGATATCCGCCATTTAGCCTCAACATTCATTGGACCACATACATCAAGATGTATGATTTCCAATAAATCTGTTGCTCTCTCCATAGTTCCGAGAACGGTGTTTTAGTCATCTTGCCCATAAGGCACGGTTCATAAGTGCCAAGTGATTCATAATCAAGTGACTCCAAAAGTCCATCAAGATGGAGTTTCTTCATGCGCTTTACAATCGATATGACCTAAACGGCAAGTGCCACAAATAAGTTGCACCATCATTATCAACTCTGCATCTTTTGGTTTCAACATTATGAATATGTGTATCACTACTATCAAGATTAAGTAAAACAAACCATTCTTCAATGGTGCATGACCATAAAAGATATTATTCATATAAATAGAACAACCATTATTCTCTCGATTTAAATGAATAACCGCCTCGCATCAAACAAGATCCAGATATAATGTTCATGCTCAACGCTGGTACTAAATAACAATTATTTAGGTCTAATACTAATCCCAAGGTAGATGTAGAGGTAGCGTGTCGATTGCGATCACATCGACTTTGGAACCATTTCCCACGCCGCATTGTCACCTCGCCCTTAGCCAATCTTCGCTAATCCGTAGCCCTGCTTCGAGTTGCAAATATTAGCAACAGTAACCAGATCAAATACCCAGTGCTACTGCGAGTATTAGTAAGGTACACATCAATAACATGTATATCACATATACCGTGTTAACCTTGCCATCCTTCTTATCCGCCAAATACTTGGGGCAGTTCCGCCCAAAGGACCAGCCTGCTTGCAATAGAAGCACTCAGTTTCAGGCTTAGGACCAGACTTGGGTTTCTTCTCTTGATTAGCAACTTGCTTGCCGCTCTTTTTGAAGTTTCCCTTTTTCTTTCCTTTGCCCTTTTTCTTGAAACTAGTGGTTTTGTTAACCATCAACACTTGATGCTCCTTTTGATTTCTACCTCCGCTGCTTTCAAAGATCGCTAAGAGCTCGGGCATTGTTTTGGTCATCCCTTGCATATTATAGTTCATCACGAAGCTCTTGTAGCTTGGTGGCGTGATTGGAGAATTTGTCAATGACGCAATCATCCGGAAGATTAACTCCCAGTTGAATCAAGTGATTGTTATATCCGGACATTACGAGTATATGCTCACCGTGTAACTGTTCTCCTCCATCTTACAGCTATAGAACTTATTGGAGACTTCATATCTCTCAATCCGGGCATTCGCTGAATATTAACTTCAACTCTGGAACATCTCATATGCTCCATGGTGTTCAAAACGACGTTGAAGTCCCGGTTCTAAGCCGTAAAGCATGGCACATCGAACTATAGAGTAGTCATCAGCTTTGCTTTGCCAGACGTTCACAACTTCGGCGCAGCCCTTGCACCAGGCCTGGCACCTAACGGTGCTTCCAGACGTAATTCTTCCGTGCAGCAATAAGGATAATCCTCTAGTTACGGACCCAGTCCGTAATTGCTGCCATCATCTTTCAACTTTGCTTTCTCAAGGAACGCATTAAAATTCAACGGAACAACAAAGACGAGCCATCTATCTACACATCATAGACAAGCAAGATACTATCAGGTACTAAGTTCATGATAAATTTAAGTTCAATTAATCATATTACTTAAGAACTCCCACTTAGAAAAATATCCCTCCAATTCTCTAAGTGATTGCGTGATCCATATCAACTACACCATGACCGATCATCACGTGTGATGGAGTAGTTTCAATGGTGAACATCAATATGTTGATCATATCTACTATATGATTCACGCCGACCTTTCGGTCTCCGTGTTCCGAGGTCATATCTTATATGCATAGCTCGTCAAGTATAACCTGAGTATTCTGCGTGTGCAACTGTTTTGCACCCGTTGTATTTGAACGTAGAGCCTATCACACCCGATCATCACGTGGTGTCTCAGCACGAAGAACTTTCATAACGGTGCATACTCGTGGAGAACACTTCTTGATAATTTAGTAAGGATCATCTTATAATGCTACCGTCAATCAAAGCAAAATAAGATGCATAAAGGATTAACATCACATGCAATCAATATAAGTGATATGATATGGCCATCATCATCTTGTGCTTGTGATTCCATCTCGAAGCACCGCCATGATCACCATCGCCACCGCGCGACACCTTGATCTCCATCGTAGCATCGTTGTCGCCTCGCCAACTATTGCTTCTACGACTATCGCTACTCCTTAGTGATAAAGTAAAGCAATTACATGGCGCTTGCATTTCATACAATAAAGCGACAACCATATGGCTCCTGCCGATTGCCGATAACTCGTTACAAAACATGATCATCTCATACAATAAAATATAGCATCACGCCTTGACCATATCACATCACAACATGCCCTGCAAGAACAAGTTAGACGCCCTCTACTTTGTTGTTGCAAGTTTTACGTGGCTGCTACGGGCTGAGCAAGAACCGTTCTTACCACGCATCAAAACCACAACGATATTTCGTCAAATAGACTCCGTTTAACCTTCTCAAGGACCGGGCGAGTCACACTCGATTCAACTAAAGTGAGAGAGACAGACACCGCGGTCACCTTTAAGCAACGAGTGCTCGAGCGGTGAAACCAGTCTCGCGTAAGCGCACGCGTAATGTCGGTCCGGCCGCTTCATCTCACAATACCGCTGAACCAAAGTATGACATGCTGGTAGGCAGTATGACTTGTATCGTCCACAACTCACTTGTGTTCTACTCGTGCACATGACATCAACGCATAAAACCAGGCTCGGATGCCACTGTTGGGGAACGAGTAATTTCAAAATTTTCCTACGATCACGCAAGATCATGGTGATGCATAGCAACGAGATGAGAGTGTTGTCTCACGCACCCTTGTAGACCAGCAACGGAAGCGTTGACGCAACGTAGAGGAAGTAGTCGTATTTCTTCCCGATCCAACCGATCCAAGTACCGAACGACGGCACCTCCGAGTTCTGCACACGCTCAGCTCGATGACGCCCCTCGAACTCCGATCCAGCCGAGTGTTGAGGGAGAGTTTCACAAGACGACGGCGTGGTGACGATGATGATGTTCCACCGGCGCAGGGCTTTGCCTAAGCTCCGCAACGGTATATTCGAGGTGTAGTTTGGTGGAAGGGGCACCGACACGGCTAAGGAACGATCTCAATGATCAACTTGTGTGTCATGGGGTGCCCCTGCCCCTGTATATAAAGGAGGGAAGGGAGGGGCTGGCGGCCAAGGAGAGGTGCGCCAGGGTGTCCTACTCCTACTAGGAGTAGGATTCCCCCAAATCCTAGTCCAACTAGGTTTCCCAAGTGGGAAGGGGAGAGAGAGGCGCTTCTTCTCCTAGTCCTAATAGGACTAGGGAAGGGGGAAGGTGCGCCAGCACTATGGCCCCTTTTCTCTTTCCCACTAAGGCCCATCAAGGCCCATTGACCCCGGAGGTTCCAGTAACCCCGGTACTCGGTAAAATTCCCAATTTCACCCGGAGTGATTCCGAGTCCAAATATAGGCTTCCAATATATCAATCTTTATGTCTCGACCATTTCGAGACTCCTCGTCATGTCCGTGATCTCATCCGGACTCAACAACCTTCGTACATCAATATCATATAAACTCATAATAACCGCCATCGAAACGTTAAGCGTGCGGACCCTACGGGTTCGAGAACTATGTAGACATGACCGAGACACCTCTCGGTCAATAACCAATAGCGGGACCTGGATGCCCATATTGGCTCCTACATATTCTACGAAGATCTTTATCGGTCAGACCGCATAACAACATACGTTGTTCCCTTTGTCATCGGTATGTTACTTGCCCGAGATTCGATCGTCGGTATCCAATAACTAGTTCAATCTCGTTCATCGCAAGTCTCTTTTCTCGCTCCGTAATACATCATCTCACAACTAACACATTTAGTTGCAATGCTTGCAAGGCTTATGTGATGTGCATTACCGAGAGGGCCCAGAGATACCTCTCCGACAATCGGAGTGACAAATCCTAATCTCAAATATGCCAACCCAACATGTACATTCGGAGACACCTGTAATGTACCTTTATAATCACCCGATTACGCCAGGACGCTTGGTAGCACCCAAAGTGTTCCTCGGCAAACGGGAGTTGCATAATCTCATAGTCATAGGAACATGTATAAGTCATGAAGAAAAGCACTAGCAACAAACTATACGATCAGGTGCTATGCTAATGGAATGGGTCATGTCAATCAGATCATTCAACCAATGATGTGATCCCGTTAATCAAATAACAACTCCTTGTTCATGGTTAGGAAACATAACCATCTTTGATTAACGAGCTAGTCAAGTAGAGGCATACTAGTGACACTCAGAGGTTTATGTATTCACACATGTATTATGTTTCGGTTAATACAATTCTAGCATGAATAATAAACATTTATCATGATATAAGGAAATAAATAATAACATTATTATTGCCTCTAGGGCATATTTCCTTCAATTTTACCGTGTTATGCATTATGATGCTTTGTTTGCTTTATATTTATTGTTTCTTCCCCCTCTTCTCTCCCTTAGACCCCGAGACCGATGCTGCCCCTGTGATCGACTACGTCGACAACGTCATTTCTTCCTTTTCAGCAGAGCTTCCAGGAAAGCCCCCCCCTTTGGCCATCCCGATATCGCCCATTCCATTCCCTCATGCTTGCATTTGATTTTGCTACTGTAATTGATTGCTCCTATTCTGATCCATAGCCTGCTTTTGTAACCTGCTTATTGTTACCTACCTGCTTATCCTAAACTGCTTAGTATAGGTTGGTTAGTGATCCATCAGTGACCCCCACCTTGTCCTTGTTGCCCCTGGTTCATCATTTAAGACCCGATCAACGGGATCGAAGACCAGGCCCCGTCACCACACATCACTTTCCCCTTAGTTGCTCGACACTACTGGGTTACTATCGAGTGCCGAAGGTGAGACCTCTACAGCACTTTTGATGTTAACCATGTAGTGTAGCTATTCGGTCGTGGTCATCGGGGGTGATTCTGCCTTAACCACTTCCGATACGACTCTGTCGTGCAATCCCTCAAGTGTGAACCTCGGGGGTGGTTCCTCTTATGTTCACCTTGATGATTACATCGAGTGGAATTCACCGGGTGATTCCTCGGTTTCCCCTTGATGTTTGGACACACGGATACTTGGACTTTACAACTGTTACTTGGAAAGGCGGGTCGACTCTCAGGGGTACCCGCGAGTGATGTGGAGACGGGTTGAACTGGAGAGTGCCCGCGAGATAATTACGAGGCGTGGTCGGGCATTCCTAGCCCTTGCCGCAAGTCCTCGAGACAGGGCAACGGGGTCACATCTTTCGTGAGTCTCTGCTTGTTACCGCATGCTCCTAATCCACTATGATTTGGATATTTGATCGGACGGGCCTCTGGCCTGATAGAACTAACCATCACGTGGGCATTGTAAGGGCATTCTGCGTCGTATGCATCAGCCGAAGCTTAATAGACATCAGCGACTGAGCGGTGCGCGCCGGGTTGGACTACGTAAGCACCTGCCTTGTTGAAGAAGGTAGCTAGGTCTGCTCACCGGCCGCCCACGGAACGCGCAGGAGTTCCTGGGGTGATGGCCCATGTAACACCCCGGAAGTAACTTTCCACATTTGTAACTCCAACTCTTGCCATTTTCGGCATTGATATATGATATTCCCTCCGTGGTTGGGTTTTTCTTCATTTTGCATTTTGTCTATGTCATGCATTTTTTATCATGTCATCATGTGCATCGATTTGCATACGTGTTCGCCTCATGATTCGAGCATTTTTCCGTTGTCCGCTTTTGCGATCCGCACTCCTATCTCCCCGCGCCCCTTTTACGCTTTTTCCATGTGCGGGTATTAAACCTTCTCGGAATGGACCGAGGTTTGTCTAGTGGCCTTGGTATACCACCAGAGACCACCGGTCAAGTTTCGGTCATTTGAGCTCGCTTGGTACTCCAACGGTTAACCGACTCTCGCAAAGGCCTCTTTTAAGTTGCAGCCCAACGCCTCCAAAACAGCCCAATAACCAATCTAAGTCACTTCCATGCTCTCCGTCGCTCGATCACGATCGTGGGCGTAAACCTACACCTCATTTGGACTCTCCTAGCTCCTCTATGCCTATTTAAACATCTCCCCGTCCAAACCGGTCTTCCTCCCGAAACCCTAGTTTTTCCCCTCCGCACACACAGACGCTGGCCTGGGCGCGGACTGGACACCGCCGCCGCCGCCGCAGAGCTGGGAGGCCGCCACGTGGCATGCGCCTCATGAGCCGCCAAGGGCCCGCGAGCCCACGCCTCCGCCTGCCTCCTCCCCGCCGCCGCCTTTGCTGCCGGGCGGGCTCCGCCCGCCGGCCGCCGCCGCCTCCCGCCTGCCGCGCCCGCCGCCGGCCTTCCTCCCCTCGCCCTGCCCATGAGCTTCGGCGGAGGAGCTCGCCGGCCGCCTCCTCCTCCATCGGACGGGGCTGTCCGGCCGCCGACACCACCGCCGCCGCCGCCCTTCTGCCAAGGCGGCCACCTCCACAAGCGCGCCGGAGCTCACCGAACCGCGCCGCCGCCCGTCGCCCGGATCGGAGCCCGATCCGACCGGCCCGATCCAGATCCAGCCCGTTGACCTCTCTCCCCCTCCTTTTTTCCCTAAGTCTTTTATATATTATTGATTTTGTTGTATTTTCAAAGTGGTATATCTTTGCATCTGTAGATCCATTTTGCGCGTATAATATGTCAAAGTGTTCGTCTCGAAGAGTAGATCATTTCATCTCATTGCGTCATTTTCATTTGAGCTCATCTTGATGCCAGAAATGCTGTTGGAAGAGTGCTATGTGATGTTAGTTTCTGTTTCTTAACAGAACTAGCACTTTTGTTATTTTTGCCATGATTAATGCGTGCACCCTATGAATTTGAGTCCTACATGTGTTTTGAAATATGCCATGCCATATTTCCAGGGGTATATGCCATGTATTTTTGTGATCTATGTGGTGACTAGCACAAGCATGCAAAGTAGGTGTCCTGATGTTGCTGTTTTCAGCCCTGTTTTAGCTGATTTTGATGCCATGTTAACTTGATGCTACCGAGAGATCCATGCATATTTTGAGATACTTCAGTAAGGATGTTTTGTAAAGCATGTCTTGCTCTATCCATCCATGCCTTTGTTTGCAATTATGGAGTGCCATAGCTTGAGTCAGTCGAGCTCTACTTTTGCTATCAAATGTTTCCTGGCAGATTGTTTACATGTTATTCAATTTTGCCAAGCTTGTTGTGGTTGATCCATATATGCTATGTTATTGTTCTTGCCATGTATGTCTTCTATGTCATGTCTTCTTGATGTATGTATGCTTAGTTTGTCATATAAGGCTCTGTAGTGAGTGCATTGAGCTTGTAAACATGCTTACTCGTTATCAGTTTTTGACATGTCATGTTGCTGAATCTGTTAACGAGACTTTCAATATTGACATGGGTGTTACTATATTTTCTAATCCTTTTTGGCTTATGGTCAGTAAGGGACTTTTGTTCTATGCTTTGAGTAGATTCATGCCATGCCATGTTTTGCTATTTTAAGGTCCTGTAGCATGTAGTTTTGCTGCTCTGAACATTGCAACCTGATGCTGTTTTTGCCATGTCCAGCCTGATATTTTGTGCACTTTTGCCATGCTTGTTTGAACCTCTTATGATGTGAACTAGCCGTAGCTCAGTGCTCATCTTTTGTCGAGCATCTTGTGTAGATCACTGCCATGTGCTTTGTTGATATGTTTGGGTGCAGTAGCTTAATTAATTGTTGCTTGCTTAGTGGCATCATGCTGTTAATGGCAGATTTGTGCCATTCTTGTTTTGCTTGTCATTTCCAAACCGTGCATCCGATTCCGGTGATCTTTATATCGATTTCAACCGAAATAATCTCATCTTTCCAGTGGCATACTTGGTTTGCCAAGTTGATGCCTGGTTCATCATTTACCTTCCGGAGCGCACATACGCATTACATATCACATCTCGCATATCATGTCATGTTTTGCATCATGTTGATTGTGCATTGCACCGTGATTTATTGTGGCTCCTTTGTTTGTGTTGTTGCTTTGGGTAGAGCCGGGAGACGAGTACGTGAACGAGGAACCTATTGAGAACGCTTACGAGGATCAAGCTTTCGACAACTCTGAGAACATTGCAGGCAAGATGACCATACCCTCGAAATCACTTCTATCTTTGCTATGCTAGTTGCTCGCTCTTTTGCTATGCCTATGCTGCGATGCCTACCACTTGCTATATCATGCCACCCATATTGCCATGTCAGCCCCTAACCATCCTTTCCTAGCAAACCGTTGATTGGCTATGTTACCGCTTTGCTCAGCCCTCTTATAGCGTTGCTAGTTGCAGGTGAAGCTGAAGTTTGTTCCTTGTTGGGACATGGAGATGTTGTTCCTTTTTGGAACATGTTTACTTGTTGGGGATATCACAATATATATATCTGCTCTAATTAATACATCTATATATTTGGTAAAGGGTGGAAGGCTCGGACTTATGCCTGGTGTTTTGTTCCACTCTTGCCACCCTAGTTTCCGTCATACCGGTGTTATGTTCCTTGATTTTCGCGTTCCTTACACGGTTGGGTGATTTATGGGACCCCCTTGACAGTTCGCTTTGAATAAGACTCGCCCAAAGAAAGCCCAACATTGGTTTTACCATTTGCCACCTAAGTTTTTTCCCCGGTTTTCGCGAGCCCGAGGGTCATCTTTATTTTAACCCCGGGACCAGTGCTCCTTCGAGTGCTGGCCCAACCGAGCAAACTTCATGGGCCACCACGGGAAACTCGAGGCTTGGTTTTACTCGTAGCTTGACTTATGCGGATGTGCCACGAGAACGAGATATGTGCAGCTCCTATCGGGATTTGTCGGCACAATCGGGCGGCTTTGCAGGTCTTGTTTTATTGCTGTCGAAATGTCTTGTAGTCCGGGATTCCGAGATTGATCGGGTCTTCCGGTAGAAGGAATATCCTTCGCTGACCGTGAGAGCTTATAATGGGCTGTTGGGACACCCCGCAGGTAATATCTTTCAAAGCCGTGCTCATGTTATGAGGCAGATGGGAATTTGTTAATGTCGGTTGTAGAAAACCCAAAGTTGACCTCAAATAAAATACACATCAATCGTGTGTAACTGTGATGGTCTCTTCTCGGAGTCCGGGAAGTGAACACGGTGTTGGAGTTATGTCGACGTAAGTAGTCCAGATCACTTCTTGATCGCTACTAGTTTCACGACCGTGCTTTGCCTCTCTTCTCACTCTCTTTTGCAAGATAGCCACCATACATGCTAGTAGCTTGCTGCAGCTCCACTTTACTACTCTGTCCTTCCTATAAGCTTAAATAGTCTTGATCTCATGGTGTGAGATTGCTGAGTCCCGTGACTCACAGATACTTCCAAAACAGTTGCAGGTTCCGACGAGGCGGTGCAGGTGACTCAACCGAGCTCAAGTGGGAGTTCGACGAGGAACGTGGTCGTTACTATGTGTCTTTTCCTGATGATCAGTAGTGGTGCCCAGTTGGGACGATTCGGGATCTGTAGCATTTGGGGTATCTTCTTTTATTTTGGTTCCGTAGTCGGACCTTGAGTGTACTCAATGATGGATGTTTATTTATGTATGTGTGAAGTGGCTAATTGTAAGCCAACTATGTATCTCTTTCCTTATTTATTACATGGGTTGTGTGAAGATTACCTCACTTGCGACATTGCTTTCAATGCGGTTATGCCTCTAAGTCGTGCCTCGACACGGGAGATATAGCCGCATCGGGGCGTTAAGTTGGTAATCGAGCCTTCCCGACTTAGGAGCCCCTACTTGATTTTTTGTCTGGCGTTGTTGAGTCTAGAATGAAAATTTTTTTGAGTCTTAGGATTATATATATCGGAGAGTAGGATTCTTTTTACTTCCCAGTCCCTTCGTCGCTCTGGTGAGGTATCCTGACGTAGAATTTTGACTCTTCTCTTCTCAAATTTCACTAAAAAAAATTTAGGATCACGTGGGTATCTTGGAATCGTTCCGATGGTTTTGTGACGAGAACATTGTTCTTGGTGCCTCCTGACATTTAGGGGTTGTGGCAGTGTCCCGGGGAGTTGAGCTCCGAGGTGTTGTCGTCACAATTTTATCGTTGCAGTTCTGGAATACCTGAGTTTTGCCGACATCGAAATCTCTTTTGTGCAGTTGTTGGTGAGATAACCCCGATAGCCCAGTACTGAGGCGAGTGCGGGAGTATTGCCATGACTTGTATAACGGATGTTTTTCGAAGGTCGAGGTACACGATTTCCGAGGATTTCTTGGTTATGTGTTGACGGATGGATACAGCTGGATCTAGGTATTGTTAGTTTGGGTGATATATTTTGTGTCCCCTGTATCCCCAACACCAGATTGCATAACCAGAAAGTTTCGGGAGTTATAGGTGGGAATTCTAGTAGCTTACAGGATATTCTTTCCGACAGATGTATGATTTGAGATTGGGGTTCAACGTTCAGTGGTCCGCCCATTCACGGTCGATTTAAGTGGTCGCGTAGACGCCTTAAAGAATCCTTGGCTATGCTGATTCGGGACGCCTTGTTTGTCATTCGTGACGTCCGCTATACGTCAGGTCCGTGTGGGCCCCACCACTAACACTTTGGGCGTAAATTCTATCATGTGTTTGTTCCGCTCATTTTAGAAGCCAATCTTTTGTTTTCAGTTGTGATATTCGTTTTGTTTCTAAGACAGATGTTGTTTCCATATCTTTATCTAAGTGGCTTCTCACCTTAATGGACGTGTGATGATTAACTTTGAATTCATTCGCTCATTCTTGTTCAATGTTTATTGTGAAGACTATATGTTGCAATTCTATCCGTTGATTCTACTTATCTTTTGTCTATCAAAGGACTAACGGATGTCACCCTCTTCAGATGGCTCCGCCAACGCGTCTCAATCCGGATCGCAATGATGGGGATCATCGAACCTCCACCTCCACCTCCACCTCCGCCTCCAGAGGCTGGCAAGCTATCATGGTAGCCACCAATGCCAATGCTCGATGATTTTGCAGCTCTTGCAAGAACGCACTCAGGGCAAGGCAATCAAGGAAATCAAGGTCAAGGCAACAATCAGCCGCACTTTGCTACTCTCGGTCCGTTCCTCGCTAATCAGTCAAGTCTTTCGGTTTCGTGTTGAGGCCACGACGACGACGATTGGCTTGTGGACATCTGCAAGCATTTTGATTGTAGCAATGTCGACACGAGGATTTTGTCAAGTTTGCATCGCTTCAACTCAAGGATCAAGCTGCCGAGTGGTACCAAGAATACAAAGATTCCAGAGGAGGTCGTGGTCATTACTCGGGATGAGTTCCGCTGTGATTTCAGAGCTCATCACATTCAAAAGTGTTGTTGAGAGCAAGCGTGAGGAGTTCCGCAATCTCAAGCAGGGCAACATGTCTGTCTATCAATACAATATCCAGTTCGTAAGCTCGCTTGTTTTGCTAAGCAAGACGTAACTGATGAAAAGAGTATGATCTATCAATTCAGAGGTGGTCTGAGAGAAGATCTGCAATTAGCTCTTGTGCTTTTTGAGCCAGATAAGTATGATGATTTCTACAACATGGCACTGAAGCAAGAAGCTGCCCAGCTCAAATGTGAGGCTTCTAAGAAGAGAATCAGGGATGCAGTTCAGTCTTCTTCTTCCTCTCAAGTGGCAGCTAAGCAGCAGAAGTTCTACCTTCCTCCTCCTCCGCTCCGTCGGCCTTATCAGCAGAAGAACTCAGGTGGCCGTGGATCTTCCCACCCACCCAACCCAAGCTATCAGAACAAGTCCAGTTCTCAAGCTCCAAGGTCAAGTGCTCCTTACCACCGTCCGCTCTCTGAGGTGACTTGCAACAAATGTTAGCAGAAAGGTCAATATGCGAACAAGTGCTTCAACCAGAGGCGTCTTCCGCCTCCTCCTCCTGTGAAATCTTCCAGTAATGCAGTGGTCAAGCATAATCCAAAGCATGCCAAGGTCAATATGATGAATGCAGCTCAAGCAGAGGAATCTTCTGATGTGATAATGGGTAATCTCTCAGTTAATGATATTCCTGCAAAAGTCTTATTTGATACTGGTGCATCGCATTGTTTCATGTCAAGACCGTTTTTTGCCAAGCATGAATTCACTTCTTCTCATTTGGGTAAACCCATGGATGTCATTTCTCCCGTAAACGGTTGAGCTCCAGTTTGGTGGTTCCGGATGTTTCTATCAAGATGGGCGATTATAGATTTCTTTCTAAACCTATTGTTCTTGGTGACTCGGATATTGATCTTATTCTCGGGATGGATCGGCTTTATCAAGACAAAGCTCAGCTTGATTGTGCTGCTGTGGAAATTCAATTGACTCACTCTTCTAATGATGTGATCATCTATGCCGCTCGTGATGAAACCATTCGGTTGTTTTCTCTCAATGAGAAGGGCGAACTGAATGCTATCTCTTAGATTCCATCGTTTGTGAGTACCAAGATGTCTTTCCGTAAGAGCTTCCGGTATGCCTCCTCATCGCCAGCTTGAGTTCGTTATCGATCTTGAGCCCGCATCGAACCCGTTCGCAAGCGCCCATACAAGCTTGGACCTGATGAGCTGAAGGAATTGAAGAAGCAGCTCGATGAACAAGAGCGTCTGGGTTTAATCGCATCGAGTTCATCTCCTTGGGGTTGTGGTGTTCTTTTGTCCGAAGAAGGATGGCACGGACCGACTTTGCGCCGATTACCGTCCATTGAATAAGAAGACAATCAAGAACAAGTATCCACTTCCCAACATCAATGAGCTTTTCGAGCAACTCAAATGTGCTACAAGTGTTCTCCAAGCTTGACCTTCAGATGGGTATCATCGATTCACATTCGTGAACAAGATATTCCCAAGACAGCATTCGAACAAGCTTTGGTTCTTATGAATATACCGTCATGTCTTTCGCCTTGTCAATGCTCCTCCAACATTCTCTCGGATGATGAACTTCATTTTCAACACCTACACCAATGAATTCGCCTTGGTCTATCTTGATGATATTTTGGTCTTCTCCAAGAATAAGAAGGATCATGCCAAACATTTGCGATTGGTGCTAGACAAGCTCGAGAGTATCAATTCTATGCTAAGTTCTCCAAATGTGAATTTTGGCTTGATGAAGTAATTTATCTTGGTCATATCATCTCCGCCAAGGGCATCGCTGTTAATCCCGAGAAGGTGTCCGCATTGTGAATTGGGAACCTCCTCGTATCGTCAAGCAGCTCATGAGTTTTCTTGGTCTTGCAAGCTATTGTCAAGATTCGTTGAGAACTTCTCCAAGATTGCAAAGCCTCTTTCCAACCTTCTCCGTAAGCATGTGAAGTATGTCGGTCTCCCGAGTGTGACGTTGCTTTCAATACTCTCAAAGAGAAACTCGTCACAGCTCCCTGCTCGACTCCTCCTGATGAATCCAAACCATTTGAAGTTTTCTGTGATGCTTCTCTTCAAGGTCTCGGTGGTGTGTTAATGCAAGAGAAGAGAGTTGTGGCTTATACCTCTCGCCAGTTGAAGCCCAACGAAAAGAACTACCCCACTCACGATCTTGAGTTGGCGGCAGTTGTCCATGCATTGATTACATGGAGACATCTCTTGTTGGGAAGGAAAGTGGACATTTTCACCGATCACAAGAGTCTCAAGTACATCTTCACTCAACCCAACCTCAACCTCAGGCAGACTCGATGGGTCGAAATGATTCAAGAGTACAACCCAAGTATTGAATATACTCCGGGCAAGGCCAATGTCATTGCAGATGCTTTGAGCAGGAAGGCTTACTGCAACAGTCTAATCCTCAAGCCTTTTCAGCCGGATCTCTGTGAAGCTTTCCGCAAGCTGACTCTTCAAATTGTTCCTCAAGGCTTTCTTGCCAACCTCATAGTCTCTCCTACTTTGGAAGATCAGATTCGTGAGGCTCAACTTCTGGATACCATGGTGAAAAAGGTGAAACGTGGTATCGATAAGGGCATTTCCAAGTACAAGTGCTTCCACGTTGATGACAAAGATACTCTTTTCTTTGAGGACCGGATTGTGGTTCCTAAGGGTGATCTGAGAAAAGTCATTATGAACGAGGCTCACAATTCGCTTCTATCCATTCATCCTGGAAGTACGAAGATGTACCATGACCTCAAGCAGTCATATTGGTGGACTCGAATGAAGCGAGAAATTGCTCAATTCGTGAATGAATGTGATGTCTGCAGAAGAGTGAAAGCAGAACACCAAAGACCAGCTGGCCTCCTCCAACCTCTTGCTATTCCTGAATGGAAGTTTGATCATATTGAAATGGACTTCGTGACTGGTTTTCCAAAGTCCAAGCGTGGAAATGATGCTATCTTTGTTGTCATTGACAAGCTTACTAAAGTGGCTCATTTTCTTCCTATCAAAGAATCTATCACAGCAGCTCAGTTGGCAGAGCTATACACCTCCAGGATTGTCTCCTTGCACGGCATTCCACAAGTGATCTCTTCAGACCGTGGCAGCATCTTTACCTCCAAGTTTTGGGATTCTTTTGAGAAGGCCATGGGCACCAACATTCGTTTCAAAGACAGCTTTCCATCCTCAAACAAGTGGCCAAGTTGAGCGAGTAAATCAAATCCTTGAAGATATGCTCGTGGCTTGTGTCATTTCTTTCGGTATGAAGTGGGAAGATTGTCTTCCATATGCCGAAGTTCTCCTACAACAACAGGTTCCAAGCGAGTTGGGCAAGGCCCCATTCGAAATTCTCTATGGCGAAAGTGCCGTACTCCTCTCAATTGGTCTCGAGACAGTGAACGCCAACTTCTTGGCAATGACTTGATCACGTATGTAAGAAATGTGCCAAGTCATTCGTGAGAATTCAAAGCAGCGCAATCGCGCGGAAGAGCTATTATGATGATAAGCACCGTGATGTGGCTTTTGAAATCGGAGACCATGTCTACCTCCGCCTCTCCAATGAAAGGCACTCGCCGCCCGGTATCAAAGGGAAGCTTGCACCTAGATACGTGGGTCCATTCAAGATCATTGGCAAAAGAGGCGATCTCGCCTATCAACTTGAGCTTCCATCCAACTTTGCAAATGTGCACGATGTGTTTCACGTGTCACAGCTTCGCAAGTGCTTCAAGACTCTGAACGCACTATCAACTTCAAGAGATTGACCTTCAAGAAGATCTCTTATCATGAGCAACCCATTGCTATTCTTGAAGAAACTGAGCGCAAGACTCGCAACAAGTCAATCAAATTCCTGAAAGTGAAGTGGTCACACCATTCCGACCGAGAAGCTACCTGGGAGCGCGAGGATCACCTCCGCTCGAATATCCGGAGTTCTTTCAGTCCTAGATCTCGGACGAGATCCTCTTGTAGTGGTGGAGTGTTGTAACACCCGGAAGTAACTTTCCACATTTGTAACTCCAACTCTTGCCATTTTCGCATTGATATATGATATTCCCTCCGTGGTTGGGTTTTCTTCATTTTGCATTTTTCTATGTCATGCATTTTTTATCATGTCATCATGTGCATCGATTTGCATACGTGTTCGCCTCATGATTCCGAGCATTTTTCCCGTTGTCCGCTTTGCGATCCGCACTCCTATCTCCCCGGCGGCCCTTTTACGCTTTTTCCATGTGCGGGTATTAAACCTTCTCGAATGGACCGAGGTTTGTCTAGTGGCCTTGGTATACCACCAGAGACCACCGGTCAAGTTTCGGTCATTTGGAGCTCGCTTGGTACTCCAACGGTTAACCGTGACTCTCAAGAAAGGCCTCTTTTAAGTTGCAGCCCAACACCCTCCAAAACAGCCCAATAACCCATCTAAGTCACTTCCATGCTCTCCGTCGTTCGATCACGATCGTGGGCGAAAACTACACCTCATTTGGACTCTCCTAGCTCCCTCTATGCCTATTTAAACATCTCCCCGTCCAAATCCGGGTCTCCTCCCGAAACCCTAGTTTTTCCTCCACACGGCCGACGACGCGTCCGCCCGGCGG
Organism: Aegilops longissima; assembly: GCA_021605205.1. NCBI lineage: Eukaryota > Viridiplantae > Streptophyta > Magnoliopsida > Poales > Poaceae > Aegilops > Aegilops longissima. The sequence continues at coordinate 580,051,615 of CM038678.1, forward strand.
ACATTTCGCCGCCGCCGCCCGCAGCCAGTGGGAGGCCGCCATGGTTTGCGCCTCCAGCAAGGCCTGCTGGGCCGGCGAGCCCAGCCGCCCCCACGCCCGCTTCCGTCCCGCCGCCTCCCGCTTGCTTCGCGGGCGCTTTCCCCCGCGCTGGCGCCGCCCCGCTTGCCGCGCCGCCCGCCGCCGCCGCCGCCTCCCGCCTGCCTGCGCCCGCCGCTGCCTTCCTTCCTCGCCGGCTCATGAAGCTCGCCGGAGGAGCTCGCCGCCGCCTCCTCCTCCGGACGACGCGCGCCCCGCCCGCCACCGCCGCCTCGCCGCCCAGGCTGCCACCACCTCCAAGCCCGACGGAGCTCACCGAACCGCGCCGCCGCCCGTCGCCCGGATCGGAGCCCGATCCGACCGGCCCGATCCAGATCCAGCCCGTTGACCTCTCTCCCCCTCCTTTTTTTCCCTATGTCTTTTATATATTATTGATTTTGTTGCATTTTCAAAGTGGTATATCTTTGGATCTGTAGATCCATTTTGCGCGTATAATATGTCAAAATGTTCGTCTCGAAGAGTAGATCATTTCATCTCATTGCATCGTTTTCATTTGTGCTCATCTTGATGCCCGAAATGCTGTTGGAAGAGTGCTATGTGATGTTAGTTTCTGTTTCTTAACAGAACTAGCACTTTTGTTATTTTTGCCATGATTAATGTGTGCACCCTATGAATTTGAGTCCTACATGTGTTTTGAAATATGCCATGCCATCTTTCCAGGGGTATATGCCATGTATTTTTGTGATCTATGTGGTGACTAGCACAAGCATGCAAAGTAGGTGTCCTGATGTTGCTGTTTTCAGCCCTGTTTTAGCTGATTTTGATGCCATGTTAACTTGATGCTACCGAGAGATCCATGCATATTTTGAGATACTTAAGTAAGGTTGATTTGTAAAGCATGTCTTTATATATCCATCCATGCCTTTGTTTGCAATTATGGAGTGCCATAGCTTGAGTCAATCGAGCTCTACTTTTGCTATCAAATGTTTCCTGGCAGATTGCTTACATGTTATTCAATTTTGCCAAGCTTGTTGTGGTTGATCCATATATGCTATGTTATTGTTCTTCCCATGTATGTCTTCTATGTCATGTCTTTTTGATGTATGTATGCTTAGTTTGTCATATAAGGCTCTGTAGTGAGTGCATTGAGCTTGTAAACATGCTTACTCGTTATCAGTTTTTGACATGTCATGTTGCTGAATCTGTTAACGAGACTTTCAATATTGACATGGGTGTTATTATATTTTCTAATCCTTTTTGGCTTATGGTCAGTAAGGGACTTTTGTTCTATGCTTTGAGTAGATTCATTCCATGCCATGTTTTGCTATTTTAAGGTCCGGTAGCATGTAGTTTTGCTGCTCTGAACATTGCAACCTGATGCTGTTTTTGCCATGTCCAGCCTGATATTTTGTGCACTTTTGCCATGCTTGTTTGAACCTGTTATGATGTGAACTAGCCGTAGCTCAGTGCTCATCTTTTGTCGAGCATCTTGTGTAGATCACTGCCATGTGCTTTGTTGATACGTTTGGGTGCAGTAGCTTAATTAATTGTTGCTTGCTTAGTGGCATCATGCTGTTAATGGCAGATTTGTGCCATTCTTGTTTTGCTTGTCATTTCCAAACCGTGCATCCGATTCCGGTGATCTTTATATCGATTTCAACCGAAATCATCTCATCTTTCCAGTGGCATACTTGGTTTGCCAAGTTGATGCCTGGTTCATCATTTACCTTCCGGAGCGCACATACGCATTGCATATCACATCTCGCATATCATGTCATGTTTTGCATCATGTTGATTGTGCATTGCACCGTGATTTATTGTGGCTCCTTTGTTTGTGTTGTTGCTTTGGGTAGAGCTGGGAGACGAGTACGTGAACGAGGAACCTGTTGAGAACGCTTACGAGGATCAAGCTTTCGACAACTCTGAGAACATTGCGAGCAAGATGACCATACCTCGAAATCACTTCTATCTTTGCTATGCTAGTTGCTCGCTCTTTTGCTATGCCTATGCTGCGATGCCTACCACTTGCTATATCATGCCACCCATATTGCCATGTCAGCCCTAACCATCCTTTCCTAGCAAACCGTTGATTGGCTATGTTACCGCTTTGCTCAGCCCTCTTATAGCGTTGCTAGTTGCAGTGAAGCTGAAGTTTGTTCCTTGTTGGGACATGGAGATGTTGTTCCTTTTTTTGGAACATGTTTACTTGTTGGGGATATCACAATATATATATCTGCTCTAATTAATACATCTATATATTTGGTAAAGGGTGGAAGGCTCGGCCTTATGCCTGGTGTTTTGTTCCACTCTTGCCACCCTAGTTTCCGCCATACCGTGTTATGTTCCTTGATTTTCGCGTTCCTTACACGGTTGGGTGATTTATGGGACCCCCTTGACAGTTCGCTTTGAATAAGACTCGTCCAGCAAGGCCCAACATTGGTTTTACCATTTGCCACCTAAGCCTTTTTCCCCCGGGTTTTCGCGAGCCCGAGGGTCATCTTTATTTTAACCCCGGACCAGTGCTCCTTCGAGTGCTGGCCCGAACCGAAAGCAACCTGGGGCCACCACGGGAAACTCGAGGCTTGGTTTTACTCGTAGCTTGACTTATCCGGATGTGCCCTGAGAACGAGATATGTGCAGCTCCTATCGGGATTTGTCGGCACAATCGGGCGGCTTTGCAGGTCTTGTTTTATTGCTGTCGAAATGTCTTGTAGTCCGGGATTCCGAGATTGATCGGGTCTTCCGGTAGAAGGAATATCCTTCGCTGACCGTGAGAGCTTATAATGGGCTGTTGGGACACCCTGCAGGGTAATATCTTTCAAAGCCGTGCCTGCATGTTATGAGGCAGATGGGAATTTGTTAATGTCCGTTGTAGAAAACCCAAAGTTGACCTCAAATAAAATACACATCAATCGTGTGTAACCGTGATGGTCTCTTCTCGGCGGAGTCCGGAAGTGAACACGGTGTTGGAGTTATGTCCGACGTAAGTAGTCCAGATCACTTCTTGATCGCTACTAGTTTCACGACCGTGCTTTGCCTCTCTTCTCGCTCTCTTTTGCGAGATAGCCACCATATATGCTAGTCGCTTGCTGCAGCTCCACTTTACTACTCTGTCCTTCCTATAAGCTTAAATAGTCTTGATCTCGCTGGTGTGAGATTGCTGAGTCCCGTGACTCACAGATACTTCCAAAACAGTTGCAGGTTCCGACGAGGCGTGCAGGTGACTCAACCGAGCTCAAGTGGGAGTTCGACGAGGAACGTGGTCGTTACTATGTGTCTTTTCCTGATGATCAGTAGTGGTGCCCAGTTGGGACGATTCGGGGATCTGTGTAGCAATTGGGGTATCTTCTTTTATTTTGATTCCGTAGTCGGACCTTGAGTGTACTCTGAATGATGGATGTTTATTTATGTACTGTGTGAAGTGGCGACTGTAAGCCAACTATGTATCTCTTTCCCTTATTTATTACATGGGTTGTGTGAAGATTACCTCACTTGCGACATTGCTTTCAATGCGGTTATGCCTCTAAGTCGTGCCTCGACACGTGGGAGATATAGCCGCATCGGGGGCGTTACAGCCCATGACCCTTGGGGGCATAGGTTTAATCCGGCGTGCTGGCCTCTCTATTAAGCCTAGGTCGGGTTGCGGCGTATTGTTTGGCCGAGGCCGGGCATGACCCAGGAAAGTGTGTCCGGCCGGAGTTAATCAAGTGAGGTGGGTAAGTTGGTGCACCCCTGCAGGGAAGGAAAACATCTATAGATAGCCTGTTCTACGGTAACGGACACTTGGAGTTGTATCCCGTTCGATACAACTAGAACTAGATACTTGTGATGAGAAATGGATTGTGATGATAACTGGATAGTATGGCTCTGCGATTGCTTTCTCGCAGGGAGTCGAGAAAGGATCTCTGGCCGAGGTTGACAACACTACTAGTACTTTACTTTATGATACTCTACTCCCTCCTGTTGCTGCAAGATGGTGGTTTCCAGAAGATGCTAGTCCTTGATAGGACAAGGCCTTCTCTCTATTCTGGCATTTCTGCAGCCCAGTCCACATACAACCTTCCTTTGATAATGTTGCATATGTAGTGTATATCCTTTCTTTCGAGTACTTTGGATGAGTACTCACGGTTGCTTTGCTCCCCCTTTCCCCCTTTCTTCTTCTTTTCGGTTGATGCAACCAGATGTCGGAGCCCAGGAGCCAGATGCCATCGTCGATGCCTACTACTACGTGAAGACCGCCGACGTCCAGGAGCAGTTAGGAGGCTCCCAGGAAAGAGGCCTTGCCTTTTCGATTGTAGATGCCTTTGTGCTAGCCTTCTTAAGGCAAACTTGTCTAACTTATGTCTGTACTCAGATATTGTTGCTTCCGCTGACTCTTGTGTTTTCAAGCTTATGTATTCGAGCCCTCAAGGCCCCTGGCTTGTAATATAAAGCTTGTATTATTTTTAATTTATGTCCAGACTTGTGTTGTGATATCTTCCCGTGAGTCCCTGATCTTGATCGTACACATTTGCGTGTATGATTAGTGTACTATTGAATCGGGGGCGTCACAAGTTGGTATCAGAGCCGACTACCTATAGGTAGCCCCCTTTCCAACTCCGTGGCCGAAGTCGAGTCTAGTCACTACAAAAACTTTTACTAATATGGCTGTGTGGCTTACGGGCCCACGTTGCCATTGGGTGGTATTAGGATCTTTTATTCCTTGTCTATACTCTGGGACTCTGATCTCTCGTCCATTCGGGTTAAACATTTTACTAACTCCGACATTAGGTTCTCGTACCCACTTCCTCCAGGAGAGCCCCGATATTATCGATGATCGCTTGCTTCACCAGAAGATTTTGCGGATACTCTATGATTTTCTCTTGAGACTTTGTGCCTGTCGCTTTTGCAATTCCCTACCACCGATATATCCTTATGGATAACTACATACACTTGTCATTCATACAATCATTCCTTGTTGCTCTTGTTATTACAAGATGCCCTAAAATACTCTCCGTTGCCCCGAGAATCCTTTGAGATTACTGCCTTGCAGTTCTTTATCACATGAATACCCCCTACGGATAATTCCTCACACTTATGAAGTATTCGTTCATTCCCAGTTGTCCGTATGCTTCATAAGATTCTCTGAAATACTATTTGATCTTCCGAGAATCCTCTTCAAACTATTGCTCGGCAATTACTTGTATGCTTACATTATGGATGCTTCTAATATGTCTAGCAATATTCATTAGTATCATTTAACACCGTCATTTTGTTCCTATTTATTCAACATGTGAGCGAATGCGCGCAATCATCATTTGATCTTTTTAAATGATCTTTCCAGCTCAGACGTCACTCCGGACATGAGCTGGTTCTCGGCAAACCAAACCTTAATTGATTGTCGATCTATTTCTATTCAACATACTTGTCTTTTGATCAGAGTGTCTGCTTCTGATCTTATAATTGGGAAATCATAATTTCTTTGCATTAAGCATCAAATTATCTAGTTATATCTATAAGCCGATGCCTTTGCATCACCTTCTTCATCTGATTGATTACCGATACTCACATCAGATCCTATGTGGACCGCTAGATCCTTTGTTGGATTTTATCTGACAACGTCCTTCATATTCAATAACTTTTTGGAGCCTTTCCTCAGATACATTATGCCTTTGGTAAATTGTATCCTCTGCCTTCTCAACCATGCTCTGCCTTCGAGCTTGTGTTATTTTACTCATGGAGTTTGTGGTATATGTTCCCAAGATGCCCCTATGGGTTGAACCTATGTCTTCCTTAATCCATGTGAACCTGAGAGTTTTCACGAGTCATACTCTTCTGGTGTCTTGCCAGATAAAATTTCAACACTACAACTTCATTGAACGCGAGAAGTGAATGAAAGGTTTTGCATTGGAGAAGTGGGAGTCGACCTTGAACTTTGTGTTCATGCCCATGGAAACGATGTAGATCTTATCATGGAAGCTTCTCATAACAATAATTATTCCCTTGGTATAATTTGATCCTGTATATGTGATTTTGGCCTTTGCAATCGTGGTTCTAACCAAGATTGTCTTCTTTGATCCCCTTTCTCGGACAAGTTGAAGTGCTTGCCTTCTGCATATCAATACACATGTCCAAACTCTAATATGGTCTACCTTCGAATATTACCTCTGGTATCTCGAGAATATCAAATAACTGAGTTGCTTCCTATGAATATTCATCTAGTATTACTTCTCACCGATTTCAGATTTTGCCCCGGGTTCTGAGTTATCAGTCACTCGAGAACACCGATAAGAGAATCGATCCCGCACTCTGATTCAACAACTCTAAGTAATTTTCGTTGCTTATGAGTTTAATAATCCTTAAGCTCATTCCTAGCCTGATCGGCTATATCATTATCGTGCTAAATTTTACTGTGCTACCTGGTCCTTCCCGGAGCACAATTTTTGACGATGAGCCAAGCCTACATCGATCTTCCTCTTCATATCATTCCACCCTGAACAGCAAGCTTGATTGTGAGTTTGTGTCATACCCGTGGTTCCAATAACTTTTTGCTTCATCATTCCTTTGGCTTGATGTCATCGCTGATCGATTACATCTTCCTGAAATCTCTCGACAATTGTAACGTGCTCGTCAACATTCCGAGCTCTTCCAGCATATCAATCGAATTCGTGATGAGAACTATCATCCTTGTCCCTCGATGATTTGAGTTACCATCGACAACTCCCTTGTCTGCTTTCCAACACATGTTTGATCATGTCTTGGTTATACCTCGGACTACTTGCTATTCCTGCAATTGTTCCTTGAGTATTTCTTGTGATATTCAACTCCAATCCCTACTTGTAACACCATATTAATGCTACCTTGAAGCATGACTGAGGTATTCCGTATATCGACAAGAGCATTGGAAGCACAATGTCGAATGTTTCTTGATCTATTATCCAAACACCGTTGTATGTGTAATATCATGATTCTTCCCTCGCCCCGTTATCTAAATGCTTTTGAATTTGCTGTCATATCATGTATATCCAGCTCCGCTTCCCCTTGGGAAGGATATACTCCCAATCCTGGTGTGTGAACACATTTCCCTTTCCAATGTTCTGATTAATCTAATGATCACCTTTTCTTTTCCATTGTTTTGTTTAACCTTTCTGGTGGTTTATGAGATCTAAGCAGTAATAGTTCCCTGCTTATGAAAACACCTCGGTGTACAATTTGTCAGTAAGACCTTGTTATTATTGCTATTGACATTCTGGTAACCATCGATGGACGAGAACTTTGCCTATTGGTCTGCCTCGTTCAACGAGCAGGAAAAAAGTTCTCTCCGTCCCTCGCCCTTGGTACCAATGTTGTTGACAACATAACTGACTGTCTATCATCTGACATGCCTTGCTATCGGCCCCCTTTCTACTTTTAACCCACATGGTGGGCTCATAACCCACAGTTCCACAGGATCGGAACCTGACTCTCCTGTATATATTTGATTCTGAAATATTCTTGCGTTTGGCTTCGTGTCATGTCACGAGCCACCTTTTGGGAGATGATCTATTCCCGATGCTCTGAACCCTTTTCTCACACTCTGTTCAGGTATCAATTGTTTGTCCATTCGCTTGAAACTTTCTATTATACCTTCATACTTGCTCCCGATGTTTTATTAAGTTTCAACTCGAGAGGTAATTCTGCCTCATTCCCTGAATTGTTCACCAGATAATTAACTCTCCCGAAGTTACTCTTTACTTCCCCACATAAATCTCAGGACGAGATTTCTTGTAGTGGAGGAGATTTGTAACATCCCGGGTGTCAAGCTACAGTAAACTCCTGTTAATGGTGCCACGTCATCATAATTAAATTTTGCTAATCATCACTTTGTCCCAAACCGACCTCAAATTCAAATTAAAAGACAAGTCAAAATATTGTTTCTCCAAACTATAACACTAAAATGTTTGCATTTTTGTATAAATCCCCCTGGTCTTTGTCATGTTAAAACCAACTTCATTTGACTCACCAGTTAATTCCTAGGAAATATATAGTGGTCCAATAGCATATTAGTTGACATATTCAATTTCTAAAAATGCTTGAACAATTCCTTTGGCTCTAAAACTTTTTACGCAACACCACAATATTGTTCTTGAATTGTGTGCCAGATTTCAAGTTTGACTAAATTCATTTTTGTCATCAAATTAATATGAAACAATAGCTAACTTAAATACATAAAGGGAAAAATAGATATGGCCTAACTAACTGCTATGCAACTGGGCCTTTCATGACCACAGCGCTTTCGGCCCAGCCCAATAGCGCCTCCTCCTACCTCCTGTTCACCCTGTTCCCGTGGACGCCCGTGCGCCATCCAGCATGCGGATGTTGCGCTGCCACCCATCCCGCGGTCGAGGAGCTGGATAAGACCCCTCCCCCGAGACGCTCTTCCCCTCCCCCGAACCCTAGCTTCCCCCACTTGCCCCACGCGCCACGCCTCTCTCTTTTCCCCACCTTGCCCGAGAGCTCGCCGCCGCCCTCCGCTCGATCCCACGGCCACCATGCCCCAATTGCCACTCCGCCGTGTCGTACGTCGTCGCCACCCTCCACTACATCAACTCCGCCTTTCCGTTGAAGCATGGAGCCACTGCAACGACCTCCCCGAGCTCGTCTTCCCCGCACGGCCGCCGTCGGTCGCCGCCTCGATCCGCAGGCTCAATGTGAGCCTCGACTCCCTCCTCTCTCTCTCTCTCTCTCTCTCTCTCTCTCTCTCTCTCTCTCTCTCTCTCTCTCTCTCTCTCTCTCTCTTCCGTCGCCGTTTACTCCCTCTAGCCGACGTCACCGTCATGCCCAAGCTCCCGCGTACGCGTACATGTGTGTGTGCTGCCGCTGCTCTGCCTCTTCTCCTCGTGCTGATATGCTGTTGCTGGTTGTTGCTCGCCACAAGTGTCCACTGCTGCTGCTCCTTGCGAGCCGCTGCTGCCCCTGTTCGCTGTTGCTTTCTTCCTGCTACTGCGCTTGCTGCTGTCGCCCAGGCCCTAGGCCTCCTGCCACCGCCCCCTGCCCCGGCGTCTCGCCGAGCCAGCGCCCAGCGCTGCCCTGCCCGCTCGCCACCCTCCTGCATCGCGCCAACCCTCGCGCGCGCCTTCGCGCTTGCCCGCCACCGCCATTGCTCCTCCGCTATCGCTGCCGCCACTAGCCACCGCCGCCCATCGCTGGTAACAGTTCGGGTGCCCCCGCTCACTCGCGAGCCCCTCCCTGGCCAGGCGCTGCCGCTGCCTCCTGCTGCGGCCCCCTGCTATTCTGCTGATCTGGCTGGCGGCATGCGCTTCGCGGCGTCTTGCGTGTGCTCAGCCGTGGGAACGGGTGGTGCTACTGCACGTGGGGCCAACCCAGCTTAATTAGGGACTAATCCCCCTATTAGCCCCTCCTAATTAGCCTAATATGTCAATGGCAAGTGGGGCCGCTGTTAAGTTAAATTTTAATCAAATCAAAAGTTGTCTGAGACAATGACATGCGGGACCCCCTTTCACTGTTCACATGTTGACCGGTCAATTGTTGACTGGGTCAACCGAGCCCCCTGGACCCACTGTCATCCTCCGCTACACTGCTGGGTGCTCTGCACCGGGTGCACCTAGCAATTTCCTTTTTTGAAATAAATAAATAAATTCTAGAAATGTTTAAAATCTTTAGAAAAACATAGAAAATAATCCGTAACTCGGATGGAAAAAGTTTGTTCATGAAAGTTGCTCAGAACGACGAGATGAATCCGAATACGCAGCCCGTTCGTCCTCTACACCTCCCTAGCATAGCAAACATGCAAACCTTCCCATCCGTTTCACCTGTCCGAGATTACCAAACTTCGGGAAAACTTTCCCGGATGTTTCCCCCCTTCCCCGGTATCGTGTAACCCTGCGTTAGTTCGTCACTAGCACCGCGTTTTACCGTGTTATGCATTATGACGCTTTGTTTGCTTTATATTTATTGTTTCTTCCCCCTCTTCTCTCCGGTAGACCCCGAGACTGATGCTGCCCCTGTGATCGACTATGTCGACAACGTAACTTCTTCCTTTTCAGCGGAGCTTCCAGGCAAGCCCCCCCTTTGGTCATCCTGATATCGCCCATTCAATTCCCTCATGCTTGCATTAGATTTTGCTACTATAATTGATTGCTCCTATTCTGATGCATAGCCTGCTTTTGTAACCTACTTATTGTTACCTACCTGCTTATCCGAAACTGCTTAGTATAGGTTGGTTAGTGATCCATCAGTGACCCCCACCTTGTCCTTGTTGCCCCTGCTTCATCAATGAAGACCCGATCAACGGGATCGAAGACCAGGCCCCGGCACCGCACATCACTTTCCCCTTAGTTGCTCGACACTACTGGGTTACTATCGAGTGCCGAGGGTGAGACCTCTATAGCACTTCTGATGTTAACCCTGTAGTGTAGCTATTCGGTCGTGGTCATCGAGGGTGATTCCACCTAAACCACTTCTGATACGACTCTGTCGTGCAATCTCTCAAGTGTGAACCTCGGGGGATGGTTCGTCTTATGTTCACCTTGATGGTTACATCGAGTGGAATTCACCAGGGGTGATTCCTCAGGTTTTCCCCTTGATGTTTGGACACACGGATACTTGGACTTTACAACTGTTACTTGGAAAGGTGGGTCGACCCTAAGGGGTACCCGCGAGTGATGTGGAGACGGGTTGACCTGGAGGGTGCCCGCGAGATAATTACGAGGCGTGGCCGGGCATTCCTAGCCCTTGCCGCAAGTCCTCGAGATAGGGCAACGGGGTCACATATTTCATGAATCTCTGCTTGTTACCGCGTGCTCCTAATACACTACTATTTGGATATTTGATCGGAGGGGCCTCTGGCCTGATAGCACAAACCATCACGTGGGCATTGGATGGGTGTTCTGCGTCGTATGCAGCAGCCGAAGCTTAATAGACGCCAAAAACTGAGCGGCGCGCGCCGGGTTGGACTGCGTAAGCACCTGCCTTGTTGAAGGAGGTAGCTAGGTCGGCTCACCGGCCGCCCACGCAACGTGCAGGAGTTCCCGGGGCGATGGCCCATGACCCCTGGGGGCATAGGTTTAGTTCGGCGTGCTGGCCTCTCTATTAAGCCTAGGTCGGGTTGCGGCGTATTGTTTGGTCGAGGTCGGGCATGACCCAGGAAAGTGTGTCCGGCCGGAGTTAATCGAGCGTGGTGGGTAAGTTGGTGCACCCCTGCAAGGATGGAAAACATCTATCGATAGCCTGTCCTACGGTAACGGACACTTGGAGTTGTATCCCGATCGATACAACTAGAACTAGATATTTGTGATGAGAAATGGATTGTGATGATAACTGGATAGTATGGATCTGGGATTGCTTTCTCGCAGGGAGTCGAGAAAGGATCTCTGGCCGAGGTTGACAACACTACTACTACTTTACTTTATGCTACTCTACTCCCTCCTGTTGCTGCAAGATGGTGGTTTCCAGAAGAAGCTAGTCTTCGATAGGACTAGGCCTTCTCTCTATTCTGGCATTTCTGCAGCCCAGTCCACATATACATTCTTCCTTTGATAATGTTGCATATGTAGTGTAGATCCTTGCTTGCGAGTACTTTCGATGAGTACTCACGGTTGCTTTGCTCCCCCTTTTCCCCCTTTCTTCTTCTTTCCGGTTGATGCAACCAGATGTCGGAGCCTAGGAGCCAGATGCCACCGTCGATGCCTACTACTACGTGGAGACTGCCGACGTCCAGGAGTAGTTAGGAAGGCTCTCAGGCAGGAGGCCTTGCCTTTTCGATCGTTGATGCCTTTGTGCTAGCCTTCTTAAGGCAAACTTGTCTAACTTATGTCTGTACTCAGATATTGTTGCTTCCGCTAACTCTTGTGTTTTCGAGCTTATGTATTCGAGCCCTCGAGGCCCCTGGCTTGTAATATAAAGCTTGTATTATTTTTAATTTATGTCTAGAGTTGTGTTGTGATATCTTGTCGTGAGTCCCTGATCTTGATCGTACACATTTGCGTGTATGATTAGTGTACGATTGAATCGGGCACGTCACATGTTGTCTTGGAAATCATCTTGGGGGGGTGGAGGAGTAGAATCTGTACAGGCCCTCCATTTGGAAGGAGCACCTTCATCCGCTGCCTTGCTAACTTCCTTCAATTTTATTGATTTTGAATTGTCAAGTAAAACCGACCAGAAAAAGCAATAAAATTCACTCTTCAGAACTCATTCGTGCATGATACTGACAATCACTACTTTGATGTAAGGCAAACACATGATTCCAGGATGGAATAATACGAAAAACAGGACAGCATGGCATATTCACAACTGTTTGTGTAAACTAAGTAGAAACCATTTCACCAAATAAGAAGCAATGCAAGCTAGACACCACGTGAAAGATGCAACCAATATGACTCTGCCAAGTTAAAAGTGTCCCATCATAAATGGCATTTCAACAAATTAGAAGCAGCGCATGCAATAAATCATATCAAAGATGCAACTAATATCACACTGCATATACTGAAGGTGTCTCGTCATATTGATTTATGCGGGATACAAAAAATTATGTGTGGACATGCTTAATAGACAGATGTACTATGTACTAAATACAGGAAGGCATGTCACATTAACAGGTATAATGTATAAGCTAAGAAGAATAGCACATGCAGTTTAACCAGATTGGAAGAATTACAATCTAGACGCCATATGCAACATGCAACCACATATCACGCTGCCAAGTTAGAGCAAGCACATGCAATGCTAGTGTAGGGGAAATGCGGTAATCAACTACAGAGCTACGTTCACTATCTTCATCTAGCCTTGTTGTTTCTTGATAATCATGTCGGGAGGCTGACGCTGCATTCTTTAAATGAGGAGTAATCCACTTGCCCGACTGCCTCATCATAAGTGATTGATGAGGGATACACAAGAACATTAGTTTGACGTAAGAACATGGTTAATACACAGATGTACTAGTATGTACCAAAAACAGAAAGGCATGTCATATTCAAAGGTATAATGTGTAAGCTAAGCAGATGCAATTTAACCAAATTGGAAGCAATACAAGCTAGATCATCTAGGACCTGAGAGCCTGGTGGGAGGCGAGCTGCTTCGCCACCATCGCGGCTTTTTAGTTGGCTTCCAGGTGATGCCTCTCTTTGCTGTGCTTGTCACTGGCTCGGCTAGTGCCCTGACTAGCTATTTGTCTTCTGGTGCTCACGGGATGGTGGTTCATGTAAAAAATATGTTTCCTTATCTTAATAAAGACCGACTTCGGCCTTTTGAATACAAGGTAGACACCATATGCAAAATGCAACCACATATGACACCGCGAAGTTAAAGAAAGCACCTGGGATGGTGGTTCATGGAGAGCGAGATCATCAACTCCAGAGCTACTTTTACCGTCTGCATCTACTGACACTGCACCCTTTATAACGCTGAAACATGTCTTGCCTAAGCCCGAAGAAATTTGGAGCTGCTTCTCTCTTTTATTTCGTGCTTCTATCAACTGATTGGTAGAGTCTGAAATACCCATGCATAAAAAAACAATAGTGAGAGTATTGGTGAAGTGTGTGCAGAACTAAAGCACTGCAAAAGTAGTAGTTAGCAGGTGGCTGAAAAATAAATGACAAGAGACATATGATAACTCTACAACATTGCCTGGCAAACAAAATTAGATTCTACTCCGTATGATTTTGTAATATATGAGCACAGGGATGGCTGGGAAATGCAGGTACTCCTCCAGCACACCACCACATGTGGTCATGTCAAGATAACAGTCGACTGAATATAAATAGGTCAGTCGATTTTTTTAATGAACCGTCCGATCTATAAGGAACGGGCAGATGGCCTTCGTCTACCTCCCTCCAGTCACTATTGACGATCTTTCTCGAACCACCAGCGACCACCGGCCCAGACCCCTGCCTCCGCCGCCCCACCCTCCCCTTGACCTCACACCACCGCCGTGCTTGGCAGCGCCCACAGGCCATCCCTTTAATCCCGGCCGACCTCTAGATCAGGCGCCAGTAGCTCTAGGCCCCACACGCCCCTAAGATAAACACCGAGGCGCTGCTTCCCCAGCGTAATAGGCGGACAAGCGCCTGTTATGCCGGGGAATGCTTCTGTTAATTGGGAATCAACTGACCAGGAATTGAAATTCAGGGGGGCGACGAACCTCTAGCTAAGGTGAAATAGTATATGAGGAGAAACCTTGTGCATCGCGAGTTACTAGGAACATCTAGTATCAAGAAGAAGCGGTCAACTAGTGTCTTCTGTGGGATGAATACCATGCAAACAGACACGTCAGATTTGCATGAATAAGGGAAGAGGAGTACCATTTTCGGTTGCCGGTGTGGTCCCCTCCACATGTCGCGCCGATCTTCTTATTTTTACCGGGGAAATCGATGTTCTAGAGGGTGCATCCTTGGACGAACCCATGCCCAAATTGTTTACTGTGTTGCCGTGGCCGTATGTCGGCGGAGGGGAAGCAGATCCGAGGCGGCGAAGGACGGCGTAGCAGGAACAACTCCGGTGCGGTGGAGGGTGGCGAAGTTGGAGCAGCAACGGTGAGGCACATGAAGGCGTGGTTGAACTGGCTCGGGTACGGACGGCTCGGCCTTAGCTTCAACTACTAGCCGTTGCGGTTGAGGTTGCGGTGGACGACGACGTCGGGGTATCGGCTCCGGCATGATGGAGGAGGGCAGCGGTTGATGGGTGGAATGGGGTGGCGGACGGAGGACGCCGGGGTTTCGCAGCTGGTGGAGAGGTAGTTTTTGCCCACGGAGTCTGAATGGGGAATCGGACGGGTGGGCGGGGGGTGGGGAGGGGCAAGGGGAGAACCATGTTTGATGCAGGGACGCGCTTGTTTTTGGCTTTTTTGAACAGAAGATGGGACTCACTTGTTTGAAATTTGGGGAAAGTACAAACTTTGCCCCCTCTTAAATTTTGTACCTACTGCGGGTTGGGGGTAGGATGGTAATCCCAGGTGTCCCAAATAGTGGGTGGGAGCGATTTTCGGCCGCGCGCATGTGTTCTTAGGCGGCCATTGTGTATGAATGTTTTTCGGAGGCGGAGGCATGGCGTCTAGATGAAGCTAAAGAACCTACCTCAATTTAGACCTTTGGACGTCGGGCCGGTAGGTTTCACGGGTCGGAGTTTTTATAAAAGTAATTTCCTTGTACTACCAAACATTGGTCTCACGCGGTTTCGGGCGAGTAGAGGCTCTTTTGGCACTTCGTTCGAAATTTTGAAACACAAGCATTCACGTTTAGAGTACTCTTGAACTTTGAGGATTGACCTAAATAGACAATGTTAAATTTGACCTTGTATGTTTGAAAACCTCATTAAATTATCCGCTTCTTTTTGAAATTTTGACACTTGAAAATCCTATAACTACGATTATTTTGGAATGGAGGAGCTAAATTAGAATGCTATTATGTACAAAATCAGAGCAAAGATTGGTGCGCCCATAATTTAGGTATGATTTACAAACGCCATGATATCAAATTCAAATAATTGAATGGACTTCATGTTGAATTCGATTTTTTGAAACCACCTTAAGTTGAATTAAAATGTATGCTAGTTCATAGGTAGCTATTTATAATGTTCATTGTTTAACTTTCGTATGTGTAATGTGCTTTACGCACACAACATGAACTATACTCGCATTTATATTCGATTGCTAAAGCGATGCATTGTCTGGAGTTCAAAATACTAACTATGTGGATCAATTGTGTCGAATAATAACATAGACATGCTCAAATTCGATAGAATCTAGATGTCTGATGGATCAATGACCGTTCCTTACGTGAATTGCAAATATCATGATCCCATCCTAATATTTGGATACAATTTATATCTTTAATCAATGTGTACATCAGTCTTGTACGTGTAGTTTCACTCTCCATCGGTGGTCTCTCACACATGCTCACACACTCTCTCCCGAGGTGTCTTTCTCGCACACATGCTCTTGATATAACCCTCCCTCCCTCTGGTAACCATTTTCGACTGTTTTCACTAACCTTTATCAGAGGCACTCTTCCTCTCGCAAGCATACACACGCACAATCCCCATCGACCCTTTCTATATTCATAGACCTGCCTACGTGTCTCCTGTACGCACATTATCTTTAGGCATGTCTCTCACGCATTGTCTCACACCTCTCTTCCTAATCGACGAGTATGATTCTAGCAAAGCATTCTGTAGGATGCCCCTTAAAGTTAGGGTTGGATGAATAGTAATATAAAAGATAAAGGGGTTACCTTAGTCCGAGAACCCAGGGGACTTCACAATTATGCTATCTTTGTCTTGTACGACTAGTCATCCATGGGTCTCCCTAAATGCGTCACGGGCCGACCAATGTGGCGCGGGACGGAATCGAACAAAGGGCCTCACCTCGACCCACCGGACCTCACGCGGTGACACACCCTCTACCCCCATGTCTCGTTATCTTCTCACACCCACACATACCAACACAGACACCACACACAAAAAATATATTCTCCTGATGCCTCTATCCACTCCCTCTTGCATATACACACTGAAGGGAATCTCTTGCCGTGACGTCATATTCGTCTCTCTCTCTAGACCACTCTCATTTCTCGTGCTATCTCTCCCTCGCCCCCCTGTCGGCCCCTCTATCCATGCCTCTCTTGAATACGTAATACACACACATACCTCTCTAGGCCCTACCAAATGCATCAACTACGTTGGGTCCGTCCGCCCGTGACGGCTAGGTTTTCCTCTCTGGCGATCCTGGGGCGATTCGTCCCCTGTCCCTATTCCCCCACCGCCGCCTTGGGGTCCCCTGGAGCTTCTCACCCGCCCCTGGATCTCCCTCTCGCCGATCTCGCGGGCGGGGGCTTCCTTCCTTTCTCAGTTTCCCAGGAGCGCTTCTCTCCACTGATTCCACCCAAATCCACCCAAAAAACTTCCCGGTGTGGCTGGGGCATCGGATCAAAAAGAGCTTCTTCCTAGATCGGGGCGATTCAAGGAGCTTGAGTCCGGGTAGTCATGGAAGGCGTGGAAGGAATGCTCAAGAAGATGAATTTGTCTGAAGCAGAGAAGAAGGGGGTGAAGGTTGGGTGGAGAAGGACGCAGCAACAAGGGCAACAACAGGTAGGGGGGGCTGCGAAGGCAGTGGGGAAGCTCATGTCGGACAAACCAGGCTATGGGAAGGGTATGGAGGTCGCGCTGAAGAGGGCCTGGTGCCCATTGAGCAGGCTTGAGGTGAGGGAGATGGGGGGAACATATTCCTATTTCTGTTTCAGCAAGAGTAAGGGAAGAGAAACAAGATAGAAAATGGTCCGTGGACATTTGGAAAGGATCTGTTGGTAATGGTAGACTTTGATCCAGCAAAAACGATTGATGAGTATACATTTGAAAAAGTGCCAATATGGGTTAGGATCTTCAATGTGCCTTTGGGAATGATGTGCAAGGAGATGGCAGAGGACATTGCTGAGCAAATCGGAGACCTAGTGGAGGTTGACACGGGAGAGGATGGGACTGCCCTAGGGCACTGTCTTCGGGTGAAGGTGCGGATAAGGGTGGCTGAACCCCTTATGAGGGGCTTATATCTGGAGGAAGATGAGGATATAGATGGAGATGCAATAGTAAATGAAAGGAGAGGGAAGGAGGAAGAAGAGCGGAAAATGTGCTATTTCCGATACGAATTCTTGCCCGACTTCTGCTACACATGCGGCATCATGGGTCACACCGACCAAGAGTGTAAAAGGAAACTGAAAAAAGGGGAAGTTGCTGAGTATGGGCGATGGATGAGGTATGTTTCGGAGACAAGTCATGGTTATGAGGGGAGAAGAAGAGGAGGGGCCGACTATGGGGGGTTTTCATCTAGAAGGAGAATGGGTTGGACAAGCAGCGGCAGTAAAAGTGGCAGCGATGTGCCCTCTTGGAAGAAATCGACTGAAAGATCAGAGGATAAGATCAGGCAGGACAAGGGGGCAGATGGGGAGGAGGTGACGAGTCCTCTAAAGAACAGGGGTGCATCGAGGGAGGACCAAGATGGTGAGCTCTCCGGTAAGAGCAGGAAACAATTGACCTACAATGGAGAGGGACTTGAGGAAACAAACCCCATCAACCAGGTACGGATGGTGGTGACGGATGAAAATGGGTATGACGAAAAGGGTGAACCAAGAGGAGTACAGAGGGGTTCCGAGGAGAAGCAAAATGGGACATTGCATGCCGGTGAGACAGGATACAAGAAGGCTAAAAAGGTTGATGTCTCTAGCGAGGGAGGGAGGAGTAGGGGTAAGGAGGCAGGGGGTTTCAGGAGGAAGGAGCGGAAACATGCGGGTGATAATACACAGTTAGGAGTGCACGCTGATGGCAAGAGGGAGGGAGCCCCGACAGATATTGAGATGCTCGAAGGGGTATCACCGAAGAAGAGGAGGTCTGAGGGATACAATGAGAAAGAAATTGTTAAAGCGGGGCTGTCGGAACAGCCCTGCGAGACCCAATGAAGCTCATTGCTTGGAATTGTCGGGGTTTGGGGAATGGCCCGGCAATTCGAAGTCTTCTGGAGCTCCAGAAGGAGGACCCCGACGTACTTTTCTTGTCCGAAACAAAGTTAGTACGTGCAAGGATGGAGTGGTTGCGATGGAAGATGGGAATGACTAACATGCTTGTCAAGGACTGCGAAGGCCAGAGTGGCGGGTTGGCTTTGTTTTGGAAGAACGAGATCAATCTGAAGCTGATTGGGTTCATGTCCCGCTACCACATTGACGCGGAGATCACTGAACCGGATGGATTTGTGTGGCGGTTTACCAGAATCTACGGAGAGTCGAAGGCAGATGAGAAGGAAAACACTTGGCGTTTACTACGTACCCTGAAACACCAAAACAATAAACCATGGCTATGTATGGGTGATTTTAATGAAGTTTTACATAGCTGGGAAAAGGAAGGTGGCCCCCCTAGAGCACAAGTTTGTATGGACCGCTTTAATTCCTCTTTAGAAATATGTGAGCTGAAGGACATGGGATATGTGGGCGATACCTTCACTAGGCGCAACAACAACCATGTAGCGGCAAACTATATCAAGGAGAGGCTGGATAGTGCGGTGGCTATGCCTGCTTGGTGTGACTGTTTCCCAACTTCTCGGGTGATTAATGGGGACCCACGCCACTCAGATCACCGACCGATCATCTTGGAGACGGAAGGGGCAGCAAGGTTGAGGCGGTGTCTAGCACAGTGTTTAGCACCTCGGTTTGAAGCAAGCTGGCTGAAGGAAGAAGGGTGTAGGGAGGTGATCGAGAATGCTTGGAACCTGGCCACGCAGGTGGAGAGAAAGGACATGGCGGGGTCGGTGAGAGGAGTTCTGGAGAAATGATAGATTGGAGTAGGAATATTCTGGGTGATCTTGAGAAAAGAATCAGCAAAACAAAGAAGGAATTGGAGAGGTGCAGGAGAGGGAACATTAACCCAGCTATGGTTCAAAGAGAGGGAGTGCTAAAATTTAAGCTTGAAAGGCTGGAAGAACAGAGGGAAACATACTGGAAACAAAGAGCACACGTGCTATGGATGAAAGGAGGAGACCGTAACACGAATTTTTCCATGCGGCGGCTGCTGAGAGAAGGAAAAGGAACCATATTAAAAGATTGAGGAGGGAGGATGGTACAGTGGTGGAGAAGGAGGCTATGAAGGAGGTAGTGACTAACTACTTTTTGAACCTCTTTACTTCTCATGCAGGTACTCGGATGGGCGAGCTGTTAAGCCAAGTTGAGTCTCGAGTTACGCCTCAGATGAATGAATCTTTAAGCTTGCCTTTCTCTGAGAAGGAAGTCTTTGATGCCCTTGAAAGTATTGGTGATCTTAAAGCGCCGGGGCTTGATGGCATGCCGTCTATCTTCTACAAGAAATGCTGGGACATTGTAGGAGAGAAGGTTGTGGGAGAAGTGCTTAGCGTGCTCAATGGGGGCCCGATGCCGGAAGGATGGAATGATACTTGTGTTGTGTTGATCCCAAAAGTGAAGAATCCAGAGAGTATGTAGGATCTCAGGCCCATCAGTCTATGCAATGTGGTGTACAAGCTAGTGTCTAAGGTACTGGCCAATAGGCTGAAACAAATCCTTCCTGAAATTATTTCCCCCAACCAAAGTGCATTTGTACCGGGTAGGTTGATAACAGACAATATCTTGCTGGCTTATGAGTGCACACATTATATGCAGAACAAAAGAAGAGGAAAAGAGGGGTATGCAGCTGTTAAATTGGACATGAGCAAGGCCTATGATAGGGTCGAATGGGGCTTTCTGGAAATGATGATGCAAAAAATGGGTTTTGATGAAGAATGGATAAAGAAGATCATGATGTGTGTCTCCACTGTTGCTTATCGGTTTAAGGTAAATGGGGAGTATACCGAGGTGTTGATCCCTCAGAGAGGTCTTCGGCAAGGTGATCCACTATCACCTTACCTTTTTTATTATGTGCTGAAGGCCTGTCTTCCGTGTTGAATAAGGCTGAGGTGGATGGTGATCTAAGAGGGATCTGTATATGCAATGCAGCCCCGAGTTTCAACCACTTACTGTTTGCGGATGATGCTTTGGTACTGATTAAAGCTTCACGTCAAAGTGCCAGACATCTGCAAAATATCCTACAACTATATGAGGTTAGCTCTAGGCAGGTCGTTAACTATGACAAATCCTCTGTGATGTTCAGTAGAAACACGAGTACGGAGTGCAGAAGAGGGGTGTTGAATGAGCTGCATATCAAAATTGACGCTAGATCTGAGAGGTACTTGGGTTTGCCTGTGTACGTAGGCCAAGCGAGAGAAAAGACTTTTGAGTATCTAAAGGATATGATATTGTAGCGACCCGACCTCAGACGGTCAAGCCTCTGTGTATCTGTTTTGTTTGCGTAAAAGCTGATTTATTTTCCCTACATCAAAGGAATAAATGAAGTCTGTACTATGGAGTTTTCTATCATGACATGGTTCCGCCAACCGATGTCTCATAGCCCAAATTCATCATAAGTTGCCCACAATTAAGTTATCGATCCGGTGTTGAGAGTTCCGAGATAGATCCAAGTCCGGATGCTCAAATTGTCCGTGAATCGGGACACGGCTAATCGATTAGGTTTTAACCCTCTCAGAGGTTTGTACACTTTACCCGCAAGATTCGATCCTCTCTTTACGTTCTCGCACTTCAGGTGTTTGAGAACAAGATGACCAAACATGGTCTTCGAAGAGTTCCTCGACCACTCACGGTGCTCATCCAATCCTACCGTAGTTCTACATCTGCTAGCACCGCCCCATCCAGAGTCACAACTAAGGTCAACCAAGCCGAGCCCATAGTGACTTGCGGTTGCATGTAAGCTTCCGGGCATGAAGTATTCTTCCGTCTCTTTGAGTCTGGGTGAAGCTTTCCGCAAGATGTCATGGCGCTTCTCCATGCATCCCGGCTAACCTTTGGTTTCTCCAGGTGCCCGTCAACCGTCCTTCACCCAAGAGTGTGTATTGAATTCTTGTCTCGAGTCTTGAAGTCTTGAGGCCTTGAAGATGCAGTCCTTGCAGATTCCATCATGGAGTTGTCTTCATTGGCGTAGATCCTCCATTCTCACACCACTCCGAGCCCTCATACCAACCCCGTCTACTATAGCGTAGCATTAAAATAAATAACGTCCCGGCTTGGTAACAGGTGATGGGTTCCTACCTCATGCATACTACTCAACTACAAGGATTCAATATCACTCTTTGGAGGGTTGTTGCAAAGATGCCACTAAATGCAATAAAACATAGGTATGAAAGCATGGTCAAAGTGAACTTGCCTGGTAATACTTGATGAAGATAACAACGCTGTCAGAAAATGACTTGGTAGAACTAATCGTCACTCCGTTGAAAATCTATATAGTCAAACATAGCATACACATAAGCAATTATTCTAGCAAGCAATACTAACACTCAAAATAACAATTAAAACAAAAAAACTCAATAATAAAACTCCAACAAAGTCCAAAGAAGCTTCAAATAAAACTAGAAAGAAAAACTACTATCGAAAACCTATGACTTTGCTACAAGCATCTAACATAGTTTTGCCCTAAGTAAAAAAAACTTAACAGCAATTAAAACACTAAACTAATAATTTAACAGAAAATAAAAAGTAAAACAACTAAGTTAACAGAAAGTAATTTTTTCATAAAATTTAATTTGCAAAAAGAAACAAATAAAAAGCTTTTATAAAACTCTAACTATGACCTATAGAAGGTTTCATACAAAACTAAGGAAAATAAATTTTTAAAATAAAAATAAATTTTCTCCTGTTTTCTATCAGAACACAACTAATTTTGTCAAAAGTGACAAAAAGAAATAATTTAAAACTAATAAAAACAATAAAGAAAAAGCTAAAACAGAACTAATAATAAAACAATACTGTTTTGCTAAAAACCTAATTTAAATTAACCTAAAAATAAAATACTAAATACTCTTGGATAAACAAAGGTCCTAGAGACCAGGAGCAAAAGAATTAATTAAAACCTATTTTAAACTCAAGTTATGGCCAAAATACTAATCTGAACAAAATTTATCAAATTCAAATTTAAACTACTCAAATTTGAAATCCAGAGACACTAATGAAACTTCAGCAAATTTGTGACACATAGCAATTGGAATCACTAAAAAATACTAAAACTCTAAAAGATATGAATTTTCTAAGATTGCTATTTTCTGAAAAAAATGAATTACGGATTTCGTGGATCTCACCGAGTAGTCGTCGGAGTTGGGGAAGAAGATCGGGCGGAGCGAGTGGTTGGGTTGGTGGGTGGCTAGGATGGCGGAGGTGGTGGGCGGGCGGCAATGGCAGCGGTGGTCCGCGAACTCCCATGAGGCGGCGGCAATGCGTGGGTGTGGGCTCTGCTGCTGCTGCGGAGAGGAGAGGTGTTGGTTTGATGTGTTGGAGGGGGGGGTGGTGCTTGGGTATTTATATTGGGGAGGGGAGGGCTTTGCTTAGGGTAGGGGACAAGAAATAGACTAGGATTAGGAAACAAAGAGGGAAAATATCTAGAAACAAATTGGAATAAACGGAATAACGAAACGGGATCAAATCCTACTAGGATTTGTAAAAGAATAGGAAACCTGGGCTCCCTGCCCCCCTAGGTGTGTGTGTACGATGGCCTTGGCCTTGGCCTTGGCCGGTGGCTGGTCGGCGGCTTGGGCCTTTGGCCCAAGGCGCTGCATATTTTTTTTAACAAAATTTCACAGAACTAAAACAAAAACAAAATAATTAAAACTTTTATATAGGCATATAATATATCAAAATTTGCAGAAAAATATTTCCTACAAGATGAACATTATTCTAATGTCAAATAAAATCCACACAAATTTTAATAATTCACACAGTGCTACTGGTCCAATAAAAATCATTTTTAAAATACCAAAATGACTTCAAATTAATTTCTCTCCAATTTTCTGATGTAGGGAATCATGTTACCCTATTTTCCATATATTTTGTTTTTGGAGAAAAATAATTTGAATAAAACTCAAATAACTCCAAATTGGAAATAAATTCAAAAGAACTTTGAATTTAATTCTTTTAAAACTCCCAACTCATATTTCATATGTTTTGAAGAAGTCATTTTATCTTCGCTCGTGAAAATCATTGAGTTGCATAAAGTTTCAGAATTGGAAAATATTTTCAACACCCCTTGTCATTTAAATAAGTGGAAGAAGTCATGTCATCTTCTCTCCAGGGTTTTGTGATGAAAAGAATTTGAATTCCCGGAGATCACAAAAGAAAAATGAAAGTTTGGGAAAGTCCTTTAATTCCTCTCATTTAACCTTCAAAAGTTTCAATTTCACTCAATTTCACTCAATCATTCAGACAACAATCAAACAAACAATCAAAACTATTTATTTAATATAACATTCCAAAATTTAGAATTTTGGGATGTTACAAATCTACACACTTAAAATGAATCTAGCCCCGAGATTCGGAGAGGCTAGAAAGAAATAGGTTAGGGTTTGGGGTCTTGTAATCCATCGATCATCACAAGGGTCAGGGTGCTACCACCCTTAGAAGCATTATTACGGTTCCATCAAAACTCATATACTCCATCCTTATCGTTGTGAGTGTCGGTCTTTGTAAGATAATTCCTTCTCTGGGCTCTTCCGGTAGTGGCAAAACCTTTTCCTCAATTCCTTTGTCCATTCCTCTTGGTAAAGTTATTCCGAGACTGGGTCTTCATAGCTGACGGGTCTGGTGCCAATTCTAAACAACTATCGATATCTCATGGTGGTCAACAATTTATGG
This sequence comes from Aegilops longissima, assembly GCA_021605205.1. Classification (NCBI taxonomy): domain Eukaryota; kingdom Viridiplantae; phylum Streptophyta; class Magnoliopsida; order Poales; family Poaceae; genus Aegilops; species Aegilops longissima. The sequence goes on from CM038678.1 coordinate 580,075,848, forward strand.
TTTCTCCTGCAGAAAACGGGTCTGGGTTGAACCTCACCGTATAACCTACGGTTGGCAAAAGCTGCCTTGTACAAGGGTTCCATCGTCCTACCATTCTATGGTTTTATGGCTTGACGTGTCGACACTCTTCTAAGGTTTTCAAGGCTCTCTGATTTTCCATCTACATATGATAGTTCATGATAGAAGTCTCCGGTATGGGGGCCAATCCATCCCGTACTTGAACCATTACTAACTATGCAGACATTGAATCACGTATTCTAACACTTGGTCATACTCACAAGCATTGCAGAATTTCCCTTGTCGACGAACTGAGTTTGAATAAATCCATGGTTTCTGCAAGCTGAACAAGACATCTAACGTTTCTTCACAACCCTCGGGTTTTGTATAACCTCCTCTAAACGCGTCTGTGATCAAATCGCAGTCTTCCCAAAGTTTCTTCTTCCAGTGGGTACTTGACCCTTATTAATTCCTGGGCACGTGGGTTATGAGCCCACTTCAACACTGTACCAATTTCACTCATCCTTGGAGTTACAATTGCTCCATTTTCCAACATTACACCTCCTGTAAATCCAATAGTACTTCTTCCTTCATACCCTTGTGGTGACGGTCATACAAAACTCCAACTTATTTTGTCCAGCTTCCTTCTATGGACCGTCATGAATAACACATTTCTTTCTTTGTTGATCCTGTGGCTTTACGGAGTACTACGACACCAAAAAAAATGCACTAGTTTATCCACAAATCCCATTATTTTCATATCAATCTTTTATTACATCCTTAACCTTTTTCGTAAATCCAAATTCCAAAAAGTTTATTACAAATGCTGCCACCCACATGGTTCGGTATGGTCAGACATTACTTCCAACTTTATTCATTTTTCCTCCTTGAGGATTCTTCAGTCCCACTGGAATTGTGCGACATGCGCCTTGAAATCTTCAATTATCTGTTTCATCGTGGTGGCCTTGAGCTTCATCTCCATCATCTCTGCATGCACTTCTCTTAGGTATTCCTGAGTATAACGAAGTCTTGCTTGAGTATTTCTCGATCGGCGTATGGCTTCCATGGCTGCTTCACGAACAGCGTCGAAGAAAGTTGCTTGTGGTACACGTGAGATGAAAAAGTATTGCCCCATCGTCTTTGGGCAAACTCCTTTCATACGGTGGAGGTGTACCTCCACATACCAAAGTTCCACTCCCTTTTGCATGAAGGGGTAGCCTTTGTAGACTGCATCTCCTTCAAGGTGAATATGCTTCATCATGTCCTTCAGGATCTTCGGGTAATCATGATCACTTGTCAGGGTCATGATCGTTTCAGGGCCCTTAAGGAAAGACTCATAAAGGGTTGTCATCTGCATGTGTAGGATAAGAGGGGTGCTCAGAACAAGGAATGTATCTCCATGGGGAAATTGCAATTGTCTCCAGAAAAGTTTGGTGTTCAGTTGTCCATGGGTTCAAGATTTCGGGGTCTGGTTGAGATAGAAAGAGAAAGCAAATACCCACCCATCACAAAAGAATCCTAGCTCAAAAGTACCGTTTGTAATGGCCGTTCTACTATGGTTTCGTTTCTAAGTCCTCATTTCTTGGTCTTCAATGCTCGGAGTTTCCAATTCTGATGCTTTTCCCATATGAAGGCCTTCTACCATTCTTCCGTAACTTCGTCTCTCATGGTTGAAATAAATACAAGCCTCTGAATATCGCATCTATCCAACCATTCAATAAACACAAAAAATAATAGCAACCAAGCATTCATTTATTCAATCAATTCTCTGAGATCGCCACCCACATAAATTGGTATGGTCGATACTTAAATCGAGAAAGCGTTCATCTTTATTTCTCTCATGGTGGGATACTACTAAGCTAATTTATTAGGAACTTGATCATTGTCCCCACTGGGGCTTCTTACGTGTGGACTTGATCTCCTCCAATTTTCTCGCTAGATTTTTCCTGTCGACGCGGAGTTTCTTGTGACGACCTGTATGTCTGAAGTTGTTCCTTGAGCTTCGGATCTCAACGTCCTTGGCATGAGACATGGTCCTGCTGCTTTTCAGTTCTGACGCATTCTCGAGATCTCGAGGTTCTCCTCCTCAGGTTGTCTACCTTCAGTCTTTGAGTCTTGACCTCTTCTCGTAGTGCTTCATTGGCAAACAGGGCTTCCAGGAGGTCCATCTGAAGATTCTTGACGTATTGTTCTAGATCCTGATTGTACACTAAAAGTGGGGAGAACTTCATATTTTGTGCTTCCGTCAAGGCAATAGTTGCTCCATCAAACTTTTGCCATCCAATCCTTCCAAAGAAGTGTGGGTTTAGTCCAGCACGATGATGATAGCATAAACGTGCAATAGCATCATGGACGGCAGTGTTGATGCCCATATCACAGTCACCATTTCTAGTTCCGAAGCTGATGTCTGCAGTCTTGGGGTCTTCTTTACGACAAAAAACTTGGGTCTTGACTCCCCATGATCTAGACGTCCTCTTAGTTTCCTTGATCTCAGGTATCGGTAACTTCAGCAGCCTGACTAGCTCCACAAGGAAGGGGCCTCCAAGAACCTTCTCGTGGTGTTCTCTTTTGTTCAGAATGTAGCTCTCCATCTATAGTTTGAAATAAGGAAGGTTCAGTAAAAGAAATCAGGTGTTACGAGAGTAGTACAAAACAAAGGTCATTCCTATTGGGGTCTTCATATTACTAAGTCATTTTCTAGGGTCACGTCCTACAGCCAACATGTGCTCTGATACCATATCTGTAGCGACCCGACCTCAGACGGTCAAGCCTCTGTGTATCTGTTTTGTTTGCGTAAAAACTGATTTATTTTCCCTACATCAAAGGAATAAATGAAGTCTGTACTATGGAGTTTTCTATCATGACATGGTTCCGCCAACCGATGTCTCATAGCCCAAATTCATCATAAGTTGCCCACAATTAAGTTATCAGTCCGGTGTTGAGAGTTCCGAGATAGATCCAAGTCCAGATGCTCAAATTGTCCGTAACCGGGGACACGGCTAATCGATTAGGTTTTAACCCTCTGCAGAGGTTTGTACACTTTACCCGCAAGATTCGATCCCTCTCTTTACGTTCTCGCACTTGAGGTGTTTGAGAACAAGATGACCAAACATGGTCTTCAAGAGTTCCTCGACCACCGTCGGTGCTCATCCAATCCTACCGTAGTTCTACATCTGCTAGCACCGCCCCAGCCAGAGTCACAACTAAGGTCAACCAAGCGAGCCCATAGTGACTTGCGGTTGCAGGTAAGCTTCGGGCATGAAGTATTCTTCCGTCTCTTTGAGTCTGGGTGAAGCTTTCCGCAAGATGTCATGGCGCTTCTCCATGCATCCCGCCAACCCTTGGTTTCTCCAGGTGCCCGTCAACCGTCCTTCACCCAAAGAGTGTGTATTGAATTCTTGTCTCGAGTCTTGAAGTCTTGAGGCCTTGAAGATGCAGTCCTTGCAGATTCCATCATGGAGTTGTCGTCATTGACGTAGATCCTCCATTCTCACACCACTCCCGAGCACTCATGCCAACCCGTCTACTATAGCGTAGCATTAAAATAAATAACGTCCGGGCTTGGTAACAGGTGATGGGTTCCTACCTCATGCATACTACTCAACTACAAGGATTCAATATCACTCTTTGGAGGGTTGTTGCAAAGATGCCACTAAATGCAATAAAACATAGGTATGAAAGCATGGTCAAAGTGAACTTGCTCGGTAATACTTGATGAAGATAACAACGTGTCGAAAATGACTTGGTAGAACTAATCGTCACTCCGTTGAAAATCTATATAGTCAAACATAGCATACACATAAGCAATCATTCTAGCAAGCAATACTAACACTCAAAATAACAATTAAAACAAAAAAACTCAATAATAAAACTCCAACAAAGTCCAAAGAAGCTGCAAATAAAACTAGAAAGAAAAACTACTAACGAAAATCTATGACTTTGCTACAAGCATCTAACATAGTTTTGCCCTAAGTAAAAAAACTTAACAGCAATTAAAACACTGAACTAATAATTTAACATAAAATAAAAAGTAAAACAACTAAGTTAACAGAAAGTATTTTTTCATAAAATTTTATTTGCAAAAAGAAACAAATAAAAAGCTTTTATAAAACTCTAACTATGACCTATAGAAGGTTTCATACAAAACTAAGGAAAATAAATTTTTAAAATAAAAATAAATTTTTCTCCTATTTTCTATCAGAACACAACTAATTTTGTCAAAAGTGACAAAAAGAAATAATTTAAAACTAATAAAAACAATAAAGAAAAAGCTAAAACAGAACTAATAATAAAACAATACTGTTTTGCTAAAACCTAATTTAAATTAACATAAAAATAAAATACTAAATACTACTGGATAAACAAAGGTCCTAGAGACCAGGAGCAAAAAGAATTAATTAAAACCTATTTTTAAACTCAAGTTATGGCCAAAATACTAATCTGAACAAAATTTATCAAATTCAAATTTAAACTACTCAAATTTGAAATCCAGAGACACTAACAGAAACTTCAGCAAATTGGTGACACATAGCAATTGGAATCACTCAAAATACTAAAAACTCTAAAAGATATGAATTTTCTAAGATTGCTATTTTCTGAAAAAAATGAATTACGGATTTCGTGGATCTCACGGAGTAGTCGTCGGAGTTGGGGAAGAAGATCGGGCGGAGCGAGTGGTTGGGTTGGTGGGTGGCTAGGATGGCGGAGGTGGTGGGGCGGGCGGCAATGGCGGCGGTGGTCCGCGAACTCGGCGGAGCGGCACAATGACGTGGGTGTGGGTGCTCTGCTGCTGCTGAGGAGAGGAGAGGAGAGGAGAGAGAGAGGTGTTGGTTTGATGTGTTGGAGGGGGGGTGCTTGGGTATTTATATTGGGGAGGGAGGGCTTTGCTTAGGGTAGGGGACAAGAAATAGACTAGGATTAGGAAACAAAGAGGAAAATATCTAGAAACAAATCGGAATAAGCGGAATAACGAACAGGATCAAATCCTACTAGGATTTGTAAAGAATAGGAAACCTGGGCTCCTGGCCCCTAGGTGTGTGTGTACGATGGCCTTGGCCTTGGCCTTGGCGGTGGCTGGTCGTGGCTTGGGCCTTTGGCCCAAGGCGCTGCATATTTTTTTTAACAAAATTTCACAGAACTAAAACAAAAACAAAATAATTAAAACTTTTATATAGGCATATAATATATCAAAATTTGCAGAAAATATTTCCTACAAGATGAACATTATTCTAATGTCAAATAAAATCCACACAAATTTTAATAATTCACACAGTGCTACTGGTCCAATAAAAATCATTTTTAAAATACCAAAATGACTTCAAATTAATTTCTCTCCAATTTTACGATGCAGGAATCATGTTACCCTATTTTCCATATATTTTGTTTTGGAGAAAATAATTTGAATAAAACTCAAATAACTCCAAATTGGAAATAAATTCAAAAGAACTTTGAATTTAATTCTTTTAAAACTCCCAACTCATATTTCATATGTTTTGAAGAAGTCATTTTATCTTCGCTCGTGAAAATCATTGAGTTGCATAAAGTTTCAGAATTGGAAAATATTTTCAACACCCCTTGTCATTTAAATAAATGGAAGAAGTCATGTCATCTTCTCTCCAGGGTTTTGTGATGAAAAGAATTTGAATTCCCGGAGATCATAAAAGAAAAATGGAAGTTTGGGAAAGTCCTTTAATTCCCTCTCATTTAACCTTCAAAAAGTTTCGAATTTCACTCAATTTCACTCAATCATTCAGACAGCAATCAAACAAACAATCAAAACTATTTATTTAATATAACATTCCAAAATTTAGAATTTTGGGATGTTACAGATATGGCAAAGGATACAGGGATGGGTGGAAAGGCTCCTATCTAAAATGGGGAAAGATGTTCTCATCAAGGCGTGTGCTCAAGCAATTCCAACCTTTGCTATGTCGTGTTTTGACCTCACTAAAACCTTATGTGAGCAAATGGGTTCTATGATTTGTCGTTTCTGGGTGGCAAAGCAAGACAGGCAAAATACTATGCATCTGCTAAGTTGGGAGCTACTCACAAAGCCTAAGAAGGAGGGGGCCTGGGCTTCAGGGACCTGTACGGGTTTAATATTGCCATGCTAGCACGCCAGGCATGGAGGATCTTGACATCGCCTGACTCTCTCTGTGCTAGAGTCTTGAAAGCCCAATATTTCCCGAACAGCTCGGTCCTGGAAGCACAACCAACAAGCGGCATATCTTATACGTGGAGAAGTATTTTAAAGGGTGTGCAACTTCTGAAGGAAGGCCTGATCCAAGAATCGGAGATGGTACGGAGGTGAGAATTTGGAACGATCCGTGGCTGAACAGAGAGGGATCTAGGACTCCCATAACAAGAAGGGGGAGATGTTTGTTAACTAGGGTGTGCGAGCTCATTGACCCAGAGACGGGAGGCCGGGATGAACCCCTTGTTAGAAGCATCTTTGTTGAGGACGATGTTAAGGTGATTCTGACTACTCCAATAAATGATGAATATAATGACTTTCATGCATGGTTTTTTGACAGCAAGGGGAAATTCTCAGTGAAATCTGCATATAAGTTATATGTTAGGGGACGGGATGCGAGCCTGCCTTCATCATCAGGAGCAGCTTAAGAAGATTTTCCCTGGAGGCGGATTTGGGAGATTCCTTGTCAACCAAAAATCCAGCAGTTCCTCTGGAGACTAGCCCACAATAGCTTGCCACTCAAACTTACCTTGAAAAGGAGAGGAATCGATTGTGAGACCACCTGTGTCTGCTGTACTCGACTTGGTGAGGACGGTGCACACCTGTTTGTGCACTGCAAACAAGCCAAGAAGCTCTGGCGTTGCCTTCAGATGGAAGGGCTGCGTGAACGGCTTGCTACTTGCAGAGATGCTAAGGAGTTCGTGCGCGCAATCGTTGCCTTTCTAGAGGATAAGCGTGTGCTGGTGACTTGCATGTTATGGCGATGGTGGGATTACAGAAATAAAATTAACAAGGGAGAGAGGATGAGGCCAGTGGAGGAGCTCGAAACAAATATCAGACACTGGGCTAGGGAATCGATTCAGCTATGTGGTTCTGGAAAATGCGCGCAGCCTGTGCAGAGACAACTCGAATGGATGAGGCCAGTGGGTGACACACTGAAGGTCAACGTCGATGGGGCTTTCAGAGCAGCAGAAAATACAGGCGGGTGGGGGTTTGGTGTCCGAGACGCAGTGGGAGATGTTCGGGGATCGGGCGCTGGCAGGCTGCTGAATGTCGGCAGCGCAATACAGACAGAAGCAACGGCCTGCCTTGAGGCTATGCATGCTGTTGCAACTTGGGGCATGATGAAAATTCAGATAGAGTCCGATTGCCAGAACCTGACCAGCGCACTCCTGTCTACTTGGTATGATCTAACCAGGGAAGGAACTCTCTTTAGAGAGATCAGAATGTTTGCTTGTCAAAACTTTATTTCCTGTTGCTTTTCTTTTGCCCCTCGGGAGTGTAATAAGCTAGCACATTCATTAGCTGCTTGAGGGTCCGAACGGCATGCTGTGAGGCAGCTTTGGGCCAAGGGCTTACCTGGCGATGTAGACCTGTTGAGGGCCAGCCGTAGTGTTATGCCTGTGTGATGTATGGGATCGTTGTGTCCCATTTCAAAAAAATGCATCAACTACACATTCACACATGTTGTTGGGTAACGTAGTAATTTCAAAAAATTTCCTACGAACACGCAAGACCATGGTGATGGCATAGCAACGAGAGGGGAGAGTATCCGTCCACGTACCCTCGTAGACCGAAAGCGGAAGCGTTATATCAACGCGGTTGATGTAGTCGTACGTCTTCACGATCCGACCGATCCAAGCACCGTTACTCCGGCACCTCCGAGTTCTTAGCACACGTTCAGCTCGATGACGATCCCCGGGCTCCGATCCAGCAAAGCGTCGGGGAGGAGTTCCGTCAGCACGACGCCGTGGTGACGACCTTGATGTTCTACCGTCGCAGGGCTTCGCCTAAGCACTGCTACAATATGATCGAGGTGGAATATGGTGGAGGGGGGCACCGCACACGGCTAAGGAACGATCACGAAGATCAACTTGTGTGTCCTAGGGTGCCCCCCTGCCCCCGTATATAAAGGAGCAAGGGGAGGGCGGCCGCCCTTGGGGCGCACCAAGGGGGGGAGTCCTCCTCCTAGTAGAGTAGGACTCCCTTTCCTAGTCCTACTAGGAAGAGGGAAGGGGAAGGAAAGAGAGGGAGAGGGAGAGGGAAGGGGCGCGCCCCCTCCTAGTCAATTCGGACTCCCCATGGGGGCGCACGCCACCTCCTGGTGCAGCCCTCTCTCTCCCTCTTGGCCCAATAAGGCCCATAACTTCCCGGGGTTCCGGTAACCCCTCGGCACTCCGTTTTCTCCGGAAACTTCCGGAACCTTTCGGTGTCGAATATAACCATCCAATATATCAATCTTTATGTCTCGACCATTTCGAGACTCCTCGTCATGTCCGTGATCACATCCGGGACTCGAACTCCTTGGTACATCAAAATACATAAACTCATAATATAACCGTCATTGAAACCTTAAGCGTGCGGACCCTACGGTTCGAGAACTATGTAGACATGACCTAGAACCATTCTCGGTCAATAACCAATAGCGGAACCTGGATGCCCATATTGGTTCCTACATATTCTACGAAGATCTTTATCGGTCAAACCGCATAACAACATACGTTGTTCCCTTTGTCATCGGTATGTTACTTACCCGAGATTCGATCGTCGGTATCCAATACCTAGTTTAATCTCGTTACCGGAAAGTCTCTTTACTCGTTCCGTAATACATCATCTCGCAACTAACTCATTAGTTGCAATGCTTGCAAGGCTTAAGTGATGTGCATTACCGAGAGGGCCCAAAGATACCTCTCCGACATTCGGAGTGACAAATCCTAATCTCGAAATACGCCAACCCAACATCTGCCTTTGGAGACACCTGTAGTACTCCTTTATAATCACCCGATTCACGTTGTGACGTTTGGTAGTACCAAAGTGTTCCTCCGTAAGCGGAGTTGCATAATCTCATAGTCATAGGAACATGTATAAGTCATGAAGGAAGCAATAGCAACATACTAAGCGATCGTGTGCTAAGCTAACGGAATGGGTCATGTCAATCAGATCATTCAACTAATGATGTGACCTTGTTAATCAAATAACAACTCCTTGTTCATGGTTAGGAAACATAACCATCTTTGATTAACAAGCTAGTCAAGTAGAGGCATACTAGTGACATCTTGTTTGTCTATATATTCACACATGTATTATGTTTCCGGTTAATACAATTCTAGCATGAATAATAAACATTTATCATGATATAAGGAAATAAATAATAACTTTATTATTGCCTCTAGGGCATATTTCCTTGATCTCCCACTTGCACTAGAGTCAATAATCTAGATCACATCACCATGTGATTAACATCGATAGTTCACATCATCATGTGATTAACACCCATAATTCACATCGCCATGTGACCAAGACCCAAAGGGTTTACTAGATTCAGTAATCTAGTTCACATCGCTATGTGATTAACACCCAAAGAGTACTAAGGTGTGATCATGTTTTGCTTTGTGAGAGAATCTTAGTCAACGGGTGCGCCACATTCAGATCCGTATGTATTTTGCAAATCTCTATGTCAACAATGCTCTGCGGAGCTACTCTAGCTAATTGCTCCCACTATCAATATGTATCTAGATCGAGACTTAAAGTCATCCAGATCGGTGTCAAAACTTGCATCGGCGTAACCCTTTACGACTAACCTTTTATCACTTCCATAATCGAGAAACATATCCTTATTCCATTAAGGATAATTTTGATCGCTGTCCGATGATCTATTCCTAGATCACTATTGTACTCCTTGCCAAACTCGGTGCAGGGTATACAATAGATCTGGTACACAGCATGGCATACTTTATAGAACCTATGGCCAAGGCATAGGGAATGACTTTCATTCTCTTTCTATCTTCTTTCGTGGCGGGTTTTGAGTCTTACTCAATTTCACACCTTTGTAACACAGCAAGAACTCTTTCTTTGACTGTTCCATTTTGAACTACTTCAAAATCTTGTCAAGGTATGTACTCATTGAAAAACTTATCAAGCGTCTTGATCTATCTCTATAGATCTTAATGCTCAATATGTAAGCAGCTTCACCGAGGTCTTTCTTTGAAAAACTCCTTTGAAACACTCCTTTATGCTTTGCGAATAATTCTACATTATTTCCGATCTACAATATGTCATTCACATATACTTATCGAAATGCTGTAGTGCTCCCACTCACTTTCTTGTAAATACAGGCTTCACCGCAAGTCTGTATAAAACTATATGCTTTGATCACACTATCAAAGCGTTTATTCCAACTCGAGATGCTTGCACCAGTCCATAGATGGATCGCTGGAGCTTGCACATTTTGTTAGCTCCTTTAGGATTGACAAAACCTTCTGGTTGCATCATATACAACTCTTCTTTAATAAATCCATTAAAGAATGTATTTTGACATCCATTTGCCAAATTTCATAAAATGTGGCGATTGCTAACATGATTCGGACAGACATAAGCATCGCTACTGTTGAGTAAATCTCATTGTAGTCAACACCTTGAACTTGTCGAAAACCTTTCTGCGACAAGTCGAGCTTTGTAGATAGTAATACTACTATCAGCATCTGTCTTCCTCTTGAAGATCCATTTATATAATATGGCTTGCCGATCATCGAGCAACTCCATCAAAGTCCACACTTTGTTCTCATATATGGATCCCATCTCAGATTTCATGGTCTCAAACCATTTCGCGGAATCTGGGCTCATCATCGCTTCCTCATAGTTCGTAGGTTCATCATGGTCTAGTAACATGACTTCTAGAATAGGATTACCGTACCACTCAGTGCGGATCTTACTCTGGAAGACCCACGAGGTTTGGTAACAACTTGATCTGAAGTTTCATGATCATCATCATTAACTTCCTCACTAATTGGTGTAGGAATCATCGAACTGATTCTGTGATGAACTACTTTCCAATAAGGGAGAAGGTACAATTACCTCATCAAGTTCTACTTTCCTCCCACTCACTTCTTTCGAGAGAAACTTCTTCTCTAGAAAGGATCCATCTTAGCAACAAATATCTTGCTTTCGGATCTGTGATAGAAGGTGTACCCAATAGTTACCTTTGTGTATTCTATGAAGATGCATTTCTCGATTTGGGTTCGAGCTTATCGGTGAAAACTTTTCACATAAGCATCACAACTCAAACTTTAAGAAACGACAGCTTAGGTTTATTGCTAAACCATAGTTCATACGGTGTCATCTCAGCGGATTTAGATGGTGCCCTATTAAGCGTGAATGCAGCTGTCTTTAATGCATAACCCCAAAAGCGATAGTGGTAAATCGGTAAGATACATCATAGATCGCACCATATCAAAATAAAGTACTGATTCTGACGTTCGGGCACACCATAATGTTGTGGTGTTCCGGTGGCGTGAGCTGTGAAACTATTCCACATTGTTTTCATTGAAGACCAAACTCGTAACTCAAATATTCATCTCCACGATCAGATCGCGAAACTTTATTTTCTTGTTGCGATGATTTTCCACTTCACTCTGAAATTCTTTGAACCTTTCAACTATTTCAGACTTATGTTTCATCAAGTAGATATACCCATATCTACTCAAATCATCTTGTGAAGGTCAGAAAATAACGATACTTGCCACGAGCATCAACTTTCATTGGATCGCATACATCGGTATGTATTATTTCCAATAAGTCGGTAGCTTGTTCCATTGTTCCGAGAACGGAGTTTTAGTCATCTTGCCCAAAAGGCACGGTTCGCAAGCATCAAATGATTCATAATCAAGTGATTCCAAAAGTCCATCGACATGGAGTTTTCTTCATGCGCTTTACACCAATATGACCTAAACGGCAGTGCCACAAATAAGTTGCACTATCATTATTAACTTTGCATCTTTTGGTTTCAATATTATGAATATGTGTATCACTATGATCGAGATCCAATGAACCATTTTCATTGGGTGTGTAACCATATAAGGTTTTATTCATGTAAACAGAACAACAATTTATTCTCTTACTTAAATGAATAACCGTATTGCAATAAACATGATCAAATCATATTTATGCTCAACATCAAATAACACTTATTTAGGTTCCACACTAATCCCGAAAGTATAGGGAGTGTGCGATGATGATCATATCAATCTTGGAACTACTTCCAACACTCATCGTCACTTCCCCTTCAACTAGTCTCTGTTTATTCTGCAACTCCTGTTTCGAGTTACTACTCTTAGCAACTGAACCAGTATCAAATACCGAGGGGTTGCTACGAACACTAGTAAAATACACATTAATAATTTGTATATCAAATATACCTTTGTTCACTTTGCCATCCTTCTTATCCGCCAAATACTTGGGGTAGTTCCGCTTCCAGTGACCAGTTCCATTGTAGCAAAAGCACTTAGTCTCAGGCTTAGATCCAGACTTGGGCTTCTTCACTCGAGCAGCAACTTGCTTGCCGTTCTTCTTGAAGTTCCCTTCTTCCTTTGCCCTTTTCCTTGAGACTAGTGGTCTTGTCAACCATCAACACTTGATGTTTTCTTGATTTCTACCTTCGCCGATTTTAGCATCGCGAAGAGCTTGGGAATTGTTTTCGTCATCCCTTGCATATTATAGTTCATCACGAAGTTCTAGTAACTTTAGTCATGGTGACTAGAGAATTCATCAATCACTATCTTATCTCGGAAGATTAACTCCCACTTGATTCAAGCGATTGAAGTACTCGGACCATCTGAGCACATGCTCACTAGTTGAGCGATTCTCCTCCATCTTTTAGCTATAGAACTTGTTGGAGACTTCATATCTCTCAACTCGGTATTTGCTTGAAATATTAACTTCAATTCTGGAACATCTCATATGGTCCATGACGTTCAAAACGTCTTTGAAGTCCCGATTCTAAGCCGTTAAGCATGGTGCACTAAACTATCAAGTAGTCATCATATTGAGCTAGCCAAAGCGTTCATAACGTGCGCATCTGCTCCTGCAATAGGTCTGTCACCTAGCGGTGCATTAAGGACATAATTCTTCTGCGCAGCAATGAGGATAAACCTCAGATCACGGATCCAATCCGCATCATTGCTACTAACATCTTTCAATACAATTTTCTCTAGGAACACATATGAAAACATAGGGAAGCAACAACGCGAGCTATCGATCTACAACATAATTTGCAAAATACTACCAGGACTAAGTTCATGATAAATTAAAGTTCAATTAATCATATTACTTAAGAACTCCCACTTAGCAGACATCTCTCTAGTCATCTAAGTGATCACGTGATCCAAATCAACTAAACCATAACCGATCATCACGTGAGATGGAGTAGTTTTCAATGGTGAACATCTTATGTTGATCATATCTACTATATGATTCACGCTCGACCTTTCGGTCTCCGTGTTCCGAGGCCATATCTGCATATGCTAGGCTCGTCAAGTATAACCTGAGTATTCGCGTGTGCAAAACTGGCTTGCACCCGTTGTAGATGGACGAGAGCTTATCACACCCGATCATCACGTGGTGTGCGGGCACGACGAACTTTGGCAGCGGTGCATACTCGGGAGAACACTTCTTGATAATTTTAGTGAGAGATCATCTTATAATGCTACCGTCAATCAAAGCAAGATAAGATGCATAAAGGATAAACATCACATGCAATTAATATAAGTGATATGATATGGTCATCATCATCTTGTGCTTGTGATCTCCATCTCGAAGCACCGTCATGATCACCATCGTCACCGGGCGCGACACCTTGATCTCCATCGTAGCATCGTTGTCGTCTCGCCAACTATTGCTTCTCGACTATCGCTACCGCTTAGTGATAAAGTAAAGCAATTACATGGCGTTGCATTTCATACAATAAGCGACAACCATATGGCTCCTGCCGATTACCGATAACTTCGGTTACAAAACATGATCATCTCATACAATAAAATATAGCATCACGTCTTGACCATATCACATCACAACATGCCCTGCAAAAACAAGTTAGGCGTCCTCTACTTTGTTGTTGCAAGTTTTACGTGGCTGCTACGGGCTGAGCAAGAACCGTTCTTACCTACGCATCAAAACCACAGCGATAGTTTGTCAAGTTAGTGCTGTTTTAACCTTCGCAAGGACGGGCGTAGCCACACTCAGTTCAACTAAAGTGAGAGAGACAGACACCGCCGGTCACCTTTAAGCAACTAGTGCTCGCAGCGGTGAAACCAGTCTCGCGTAAGCGTCTGGCGTAATGTCGGTCCGGGCCGCTTCATCTCACAATACCGCCAACCAAAGTATGACATGCTGGTAAGCAGTATGACTTATATCGCCCACAACTCACTTGTGTTCTACTCGTGCATATGACATCAACGCATAAAACCAGGCTCGGATGCCCTTGTTGGGTAGCGAGTAATTTCAAAAATTTCCTACGAACACGCAAGACCATGGTGATGGCATAGCAACGAGAGGAGAAGTATCCGCCCACGTACCCTCGTGAGACCGAAAGCGAAGCGTTATATCAACGCGGTTGATGTAGTCGACGTCTTCACGATCCGACCGATCCAAGCACCGTTACTCGGCACCTCCGAGTTCTTAGCACACGTTCAGCTCGATGGCGATCCCGGGCTCCGATCCAGCAAAGCGTCGGGAGGAGTTCCGTCAAGACGACGCCGTGGTGGCGACCTTGATGTTCTACCATCGCGAGGCTTCGCCTAAGCACTGCTACAATATGACCGAGGTGGAATATGGTGGAGGGGGCACCGCACACGGCTAAGGAGCGATCACGAAGATCAACTTGTGTGTCCTAGGGTGCCCCCTGCCTGTGTATATAAAGGAGCAAGGGGAGGGCGGCCGGCCCTTGGGGCGCACCAAGGGGGGGAGTCCTCCTCCTAGTAGGAGTAGGACTCCCTTTCCTAGTCCTACTAGGAAGAGGGAAGGGGAAGGGAGAGAGAGAGAGAGAGAGGGAAGGGGCGCGCCCCCCTCCTAGTCAATTCGGACTCCCCATGGGGGGCGCCACCTCCTGGTGCAGCCTCTCTCTCCCTCTTGGCCCAATAAGGCCCATAACTTCCCGGGGTTCCGATAACCCCTCCGGCACTCCGTTTTCTCCGAAACTTTGGAACCTTTCCGGTGTCCGAATATAACCATCAATATATCAATCTTTATGTCTCGACCATTTGAGACTCCTCGTCATGTCCGTGATCACATCCGGGACTCGAACTCCTTGGTACATCAAAATACATAAACTCATAATATAACCGTCATTGAAACCTTAAGCGTGCGGACCCTACGGTTCGAGAACTATGTAGACATGACCTAGAACCATTCTCGGTCAATAACCAATAGCGGAACCTGGATGCCCATATTGGTTCCTACATATTCTCGAAGATCTTTATCGGTCAAACCGCATAACAACATCGTTGTTCCTTTGTCATCGGTATGTTACTTACCCGAGATTCGATCGTCGGTATCCAATACCTAGTTTAATCTCGTTACGGAAAGTCTCTTTACTCGTTCCGTAATACATCATCTCGCAACTAACTCATTAGTTGCAATGCTTGCAAGGCTTAAGTGATGTGCATTACCGAGAGGGCCAGAGATACCTCTCCGACATTCGGAGTGACAAATCCTAATCTCGAAATCGCCAACCCAACATCTGCCTTTGGAGACACTGTAGTACTCCTTTATAATCACCCGATTACGTTGTGACGTTTGGTAGTACCAAAGTGTTCCTCCGTAAGCAGGAGTTGCATAATCTCATAGTCATAGGAACATGTATAAGTCATGAAGGAAGCAATAGCAACATACTAAGCGATCGTGTGCTAAGCTAACGGAATGGGTCATGTCAATCAGATCATTCAACTAATGATGTGACCTTGTTAATCAAATAACAACTCCTTGTTCATGGTTAGGAAACATAACCATCTTTGATTAACAAGCTAGTCAAGTAGAGGCATACTAGTGACATACTGTTTGTCTATATATTCACACATGTATTATGTTTCCGGTTAATACAATTCTAGCATGAATAATAAACATTTATCATGATATAAGGAAATAAATAATAACTTTATTATTGCCTCTAGGGCATATTTCCTTCACATGTTACATCACGTACCCCATTGATCTAAAAAGCCCTCTCTTCACGTTTATTTCACATACAACATTCCTCTTGAATAAAGTGTGGCCAAAAAACTATTTTAGAATTTCTACATATATACAACATTACAAAGTTATATGGAGGAGTATGAACGCTTGCATTGCATGGTGCCCACAATGATATTTATTCGGCACTGTGTATTTGTATATTTTTAAACTACATATAAAGGTAGTCATAATAAAGAGAAACGAAGAGCATCTCTCTCTCCATTGCGTACCCCCCTCTACACCCCTTTCAGGTACGCACACAAACTATCTCCAGGTCCTCTAAAAGTAAGCCCCTAGCACATTCACGCATGTTTCATCTTTCTCTCGCGATATATATAGTGATGATCATTGTATTTGAAGCGAAAGCACAATACATATATTGGACTTCAGAATCCACTCATTACGGTCACCGTTTATGTTTTGTGGTTATTATACAGTCACGGGCTCACCATACAACTCAGTATTTGCTCAAGACACGATTGGTTGACAGATTAAACGCTCCACGTGGCACCTCTAGTGTTGCATCACATTATCTCACTACCATCGGGCCCACACGTCGGCTTGTATCTACTCTACATCTACACTCTTATAAAATACTAGCAAGATGCCCATGCGTTGCACGGAACATCAAGATGCATTTGTATTAGTAGTTTATCTTGTGGGAGAAAAGGATGAACAAGGGAAGGCCTTATTTGCAAGTGTGGAGAGGGGTGTGGGTATCTTTTTGCAAAATTGCCATAAAATACACTCTTATAAAAAATGGAGTTGGTGATGATGGTGTGCCTACCATCCTGCAATATAGGCCCTTCGATTTATATCTGACGAATAGGAAAGAAACTATGACAATTTTTCCTAAGATGTACCCACACACCTCTCCACATTTGCAAATAAGGCCTTCCCCCGTTTATCCTTTTCTCTCACAAGATAAACTCGTCATACAAATGCATCTTGATGTTACGTGCAGCGCACGGGCATCTTGCTAGCAAGAATGAAAACAGACGACAAAAAAAATATTGGACGGTGGTTCGAAGTCATGACCGCGGGCACATCGGACAAGGTGGCCTTGTATTGGTATGCTGAGTCGTCTGTTTTATCACACATGAGCTGGTGTGGTGATTATACACACAAGCACGCATGCACACAACCTGCATGCATGCAACACTCACACGAACACATGCACCCACGCACGCACGCAACACTCACACATACACATGCAGCCACGCACGCAACACTCACACGGACACACGCACGCATGCATGCACACACCAGTACACCACATGACCAACACACAGTCTCACGCTCAAGTGCTCAACCTACACGAGCATGTGCACACATCAGGCCCTGACAGACACATACACAACCAGGTGATTCCCGCGCACGGGGTGGAGTCTTGTCGCGGCTGCGTAAATTTGTCTATGCTAACTGACATGTGGGACCCACAAGGAACATGGTCAATTTAACTAGTCAACATGGTGCCATGCAGACTATTTGGCCGGTCAACAGAGTGCAATCCGATGCTGAACCGTGAGCAAGTGACCGTATAATCACCGCAAAACGTATATAGTGACCGTAATCAGCTTATTCTGAAGTTCGGTGAACGTATTACGCTTTTCTCTCTGTAGGCACTCCAAAACTACATCTCTACACGTTCTCGCATGTTACGTCTAACAACTATGCAATACAACACTACTACTACACTCTAACACAATAAATCATCTGTTTTTAGTTTTACTAGATATCATATTGTTATTAAATTATTCAGTTTGCATACATTATAATTGCCTTTGAAATGTATGGCCAGTATCATATACCGCGCGGGAAAAATCCCGCCCTTTCCTGTTTAATCGAGTTTGTATCGATGGATCATGCGAAACAGCAAAACTATTGTACTATATAGAG
This sequence comes from Aegilops longissima, assembly GCA_021605205.1. Classification (NCBI taxonomy): domain Eukaryota; kingdom Viridiplantae; phylum Streptophyta; class Magnoliopsida; order Poales; family Poaceae; genus Aegilops; species Aegilops longissima. The sequence goes on from CM038678.1 coordinate 580,093,939, forward strand.
TACAAGTGACAGTTCACTGGGCCATCATGTCATGTACTCCTCCGTCGTAAGAGTGGAGCGCTCGCTTTCATAAATCTTCTAGTCCCTTTCGCCGACATGTGGGGCATCAAGCTACCGGGTCCACGTGCCATACCGGAATACAGTGCAGAGCAGCCGGGGTGAAGCACCCAGTCATGGCGCCGGCGTAGTAATGAGCAATGAGGCGTCAAATGACAAAGCTGTAGTTAAGTTGGAGGGACGAAGTAATAATGCTAAAAAAGGAAGTTGGAGGGACGGCAACCATCATTTCACTCATTGCTGAATCCGCTTCTCCCTCATCTTCTTCAAGTTAACCATGTGTTGCTTCTGCCGTTGTTCCGCCTCATGTGGGAAGCGGATCGGCTTGGTAAAGCACTGACACGTGGCACCGCATGTTAGCAAAACGCCAGGACAACTTCCTCTAAAAATAAGAAACCTCCCCCCGCCATCCGCGCGGCAAAATCACCTCCTTTTTACTAATCTTGATTCTATAGTTTTTTAGATCAATATAATTGAGATTTGTATAGATAGCACACCGGAGCAAAACCAAGTGGTACGGTTAAGGGCATCCACAATGTGTAGCCAAATGTGAAAATAACTTTTGGCATCGTGGGAACCATTGTGGACGGTGTTGCCAAAGCCAAAAGGATGGAACCAAAGCTCCCTGATTGATTGATTGAAGGAATAGAAAAAATGCAACGTATCTCCTCTTTCTCCGTGCTTGGGCGCATATACGATATAGAGGACAAAGTCTACTCCCTGTCCCTTCTATCACAAATCACAAAGCGGTGAGGCATCAAATCACAAAGCACAGACGAAGCAACCATCATTTCACTCTTCGCTGACTCCGCTTCTCCATCGTCTTCTTCGAGAAACCATCTCACCGCACTAAGCTGGACGGACGACGCTATTGTGTACGAGTAGTACTAGTACATTTACGCATCCTTTGGTTCAACGGACTTCCTGGATGCAAATAAGGCGGCTGTCTCGGCTTGCAGGTGGCACTTGCGAATGACTTACCGTGGTCTCCCTCAATGGTGTTCTCCGTCGAACGCACTTCGCCAAACCACAACGTTCGAGATATGATCGACGTCACCGCAATGGGGAAAGAAGTCAAATATAGTTACTACCTCCATTTTTTTTGTACACAAGGCCAGTAATATCAAAATTACAACTTGCAAAAGGCCACTAACACTAATCGAGGCAAAATTGATGGGGTTTGCCTCGTACTAGCAACCAAGGACATTAATATCCCGTGCATGCATGCAAAAATGACAAGGTTGGTTTGCATGGCGCTACATTAATCAAGCGATTAGGAGTGAGATGGTTAGCTCTTTGGGCTTTGGAGAAAATAATACGCATTAATTGACACGTGAAACGAGGATTTGTATCGATTAATCACGCGAAGGAAAACCCCGCCTTTCTTTTTTAACACTAGTACTCCTAGTACGTAGTACTACGTACTTATCCTGTTTGGGTCCAGGCCTTGCATTGCCATACTTCACCACAAATTTTGGCCAAGCTTGCCTAAAGTTTTCAAAATGAAAAGGAGGTACACTTGCACACGGCTGTCGCGGTCGCACGGCACCCTCACACGGTCGCTCCTGCACGCCGCGGTCACACCGCACCCTCACCTGCACAGTCGCTCCTGCACGCCGCAAACCCAACCATGGGAACGCACCCTCACTTACACGTGCTGTCACATGTGAACAAACCAAACTCAGCCATCCTACCGCTAACACATAATTTTCGTTCATAGAGTATGTTTATCCAACCGTATGTTGGGGAGTGTCGGTGTAAAAACCGGCGGATCTCGGGTAGGGGGTCCTGAACTGTGCGTCTAGGCGGATGGTAACAGGAGACAAGGGACATGATGTTTTTTCCCAGGTTCGGGCCCTCTCGATGGAGGTAAAACCCTACTCCTGCTGGATTAATATTGATGATATGGGTAGTACAAGAGTAGATCTACCACGAGATCAGAGAGGCTAAACCCTAGAAGCTAGCCTATGGTATGATTGTTGTCTGTCCTACGGACTAAAACCCTCCGGTTTATATAGGCACCAAATAGGGTTAGGGTTACACAGAGTCGGTTACAATGGTAGGAGATCTACATATCCGTATCGCCAAGCTTGCCTTCCACGCCAAGGAAAGTCCCATCCGGACACGGGACGAAGCCTTCAATCTTGTATCTTCATTGTCCAGGAGTCCGGCCGAAGGCTATAGTCCGGCTATCCGGACACCCCCTAATCCAGGACTCCCTCAGTAGCCCCTGAACCAGGCTTCAATGACGACGGGTCCGGCGCGCATGTTGTCTTCGGCATTGCAAGGCGGGTTCCTCCTCCGAATACTTCATAGAAGATTTTGTACACAAGGATAGTGCCCGGCTCTGCAAAATAAGTTCCACATAAAACCGTAGAGAGAATAACATTTACACAAGTTCAATCTGCTGACGTATCCCGCAGCATGACATCACACCACGCCAAGCCTTTATTGAATCGTTTTCTTGCCCAACCTCGGTAGCGTTTAGCGGCGGTTTCCTTGGCACGTCTTGTCAAAGCAGAGATCGTGTCCCCTTATTCCGGATTCTCATCAATACAGGCGTGGGTAACCCAACGCGCCATTGATTCTGGCGCTTGGGAGATAAGCGAGTTTTATCGGGCGGTGGGGACGCATAGCTTTGTCCGTCCATATAAGGGATAAGGATCCGCTTTTTTCACACGCCTTCTTCCTCCTTTGCTTATCCATTTCAAGACTCGAGCTCCAGCGCCCAAGTCCGCACATCCCACCTCAACCTTCTCCAACTATGTCCGGAGCGGGAGGCAAGTGGATGGCCTCCTCCGTCACGGAGGGCACATCAAAAAGCTGCGGAAGGCCGGATACTTGTCCAGCGACATCGCGCATAGGCTCCCCAACGAGGGGCAGCTCATCCCCACACCCAGGCCCCATGAGAGGGTGGTGTTCCTCCGCCACTTCCTCCGTAGACTAGGGTTTCCACTTCACCCATTCGTCCAGGGGCTCATGTTCTACTACGGCCTATATTTCCATGATTTGGCACCTGATTTCATCCTCAACATCTCGGCATTTATCATCGTGTGCGAGGCCTTCCTCTGCATCTAGCCCCACTTCGGCTTATGGCTGAAGACCTTCAATGTCAAGCCGAAGGTAGTGGGCGGCCGCCAAGCAGAGTGCGGAGGCGCCATGGTGGGCAGGATGGCCAACGTCCTATGGCTCGAGGGCTCCTTTGTGGAGACCATAAAGGGGTGGCAATCGGGGTGGTTCTATATCACCGAGCCGCACGACTCTCAATGGGCGGCGGCCCTCGAATTCCGATCTGGCTTCCCCACACGGCTCACTTCATGGAAAGAGACGGGCCTGACATGGGGTAATTCGGAAGAGCTGACCGGACTCCAAACCTGCGTCCGAAACCTGGTGGACAAGAATCTCAAGCTTGTCAACGTAATCCAGGTGATGCTCATCCGCCGGATTCTCCCATGCCAGCAACGGGACTTCAATTTGTGGGAGTTTGATCCGGCACAACACTGAACCTTGAACCGGCTCTTCGACACTACGTACGAAGATGCCTGGAAGGTGCTGTTCAAGGGCGCCGAAGCTCCCGCATCCGCGACGGAAGATCGCAGATTCAGCTCGCAGCATCAAGCCAGCGAGGTAAGTTATTTTACCCTTTACGGGACTCTTTTTTCATAGTTTGACTCTATGCGGGATCTAAAACTCCCTCACCTTTGACAGGACTGGTTGAAGATGTCCGGACAGATCGACTGTCCGACTCCCTTGCCAGAAGACCCAGCGGACGCCCAATTGACTGGGCTGCTGGTTCCGGCACCTCACGTGGTGCCGGAAAAGAAGGCCAATAAGAAGGCCATGGGAACTCGAAGTTGTTCCCTGCGCCAGGTGTTATCGGACTCATCGTCCGATGACGCCGAGGCGAACTCCTCCCGCGAAGACGAGGAGGAGGAAAACTAGGCCTCTCGCCCAGCGGGGGGAGAGAAGAAAAGGAAGGCCGCCCCAACCGGGGAGGCCGAAGGGTCCAAGAAGGAAATGACCCTTCCTCCGGACTACACCGCCAATGCCGGCGACGGCGAAGAGGGGTGGGCTCCAAGGACCAAGCCCCTGGCGAAATCGTAAGTGTCCGGACACCAGAATAACTCGTGGCGTTTCATTTGTCGCACAACATCCTATAACGCCGGATATAACCATGCAGCCCGCCCAAGGATGGGCTCGACGATTCGTCGAGCGGCTCCATGGATTCGTCGGATGTGAATAGCACCTCACTTCCGACCGCCTCGTCTCCTCCCGCCGTGGATGACGCCGGGGTGGAGTCCCAAAAGGGGCCCAGCCAGGAGGAGGTGGCTATGGAGGCGCCGCAAGGCGGCCTCCCTGAATCTAGGCTCAAAGGGGATAAAATCCCGAAGGGCTTCAAGTCTGGCCCTGCGCCGGACTCCGTACCGGAACCTTTAGTGGTTCCGGAGTCCAACAGGCGACCCCTTCGTAAGAAGGGCAAGACTGCGATGCCGGTGACCTCCGTCCAACCGGAGGCACCGGATGATTTGATGGAGGCGCTTAACGGCGCTTCCATTGACGAGGAGCACCGCACTATTATGAGTGTGGTGATCCAGAAGGTTCAGTCCGCCAAGAGCGGGCTGACTGAAGCCTGTGCCAGCCTTCTAACAGCCTTTGAGGTATGTATTTAAGATATATAAAAATATTACCGCATAGACAGTAGCCCCGATGCTCAGTTTGGTGTTGGAAAGAAAAAGCGGCGAGGATCTAAAAGATATCCGCAGGAGTCTAACATAAGTATGTCAATATGGGAATGCAGGCTGCGCTGCTAACCTCTGCCGCACTGAATGCGGAGGTTGGTGCATTGAAGCAGAGCCTCGAGCAGTCCGAGAACGAGCTCGGACTTTCCAAAAAGCAGCTCGAGGACAAGGAAGGTAAGTAATACCTTATGGGAGTATTTAAAAGATGTGTTTGCAAAAAATGACAGGAATAACATGAATATTGCAGGGGCCACGAACGAGGTGGTGTCCCTGAAGGAGGCGGTGTCCCGGGCCGAAATCAATGCGGCCACGGAGCACACCGAGCGAGAAAAGCAGGAGGCGCTGGTGGCGGAGGTGCGGCAAGAGCTCCAGGCTCTCATGGAAAAACACGAGAGTTTGGAGCGTGACTCAAAGACTCGGGAGTCCGAGCTCGCCACAGCCCTTGAGAGCGCCAAGGCCGCTAAGGCCGAAGCCCAAAAAGCCCTCCAGGAGATTGAGGCGATGAAGAAGATAGCGGCGGTTAAGGCATTCTATATGCCAAGCAAGCATGTGAAAGTGAATTATCTGTTACTTACCTGAATCCGGAGCTCTCCAGGAGCATTCGCAGATCTGCCCCGCAGTGTGGCTGATGTTGCCGCATTCTACCGAGCCGAGGAGGGGAGCTCGACGGAGAAGGTGTTCTGGTCTCCGGACATCCGGTTTCCTTAAGCGACCAGTTGAAGCAACTGGTCGAGCTCCATAAGGTGGCCGAACAGGCCATGAGGGGCCTCATAGTTCGGCTGTGGCCGAAGGAAGCCATGCCGAGGAGCTACTTCAGGCTGGTGAGGCGGCTGGTGGACGCCTGTCCATGGGTTGAAGTCATCAAGCGCTCCGTGTGCATCGAAGGTGCCGTAGGGCCTTGCCCTGCTAAGGTGCTTTGAGGGCAACATGGACGCTGAGAAGGTTGTGAAGGACGGGCCACCACCGAAGAAGGAGCATCGCAAGCCTGAAATGTATTATGAGGCGTCTGAAGGGTACTGCATTATAGCGGATGAATGCTCCAAAGATATAATTTTTGAGTAGACTCGCATTTGTTATCGTGTACGCTGAAAACTTGTTCATATGCGCTAAGGAACACTTTTTAATTTAAAATATTACCTTCTGTGCGGCCGTGTATTAAATTTGAGAGATGGCGAGTCGTTGGCTTCAGCCCCCATGGCTCGAGTGCTGGGGTGTTCGGGATGAACTTGAGCGCTCGTGTTCCCATTCTTGGGTCCTTCGAGGGAGGCGCTCAACGCAATGAACAAGGCAACCGGACTATAATGCTTGAACACTCTCACTTAGACATAGAATTCTATAATTTTAAATTTCGGCGAAGCCCCTGGTATCCGGAAGAACGAGTTCGGGGCGCTATCCACACCTAGGCCGGACAATGCTGACTCCTCGCTCTAAGCGGCATAAGTCTTTAGGGACTCGAAAACCTCTCGAACAACGACCGGCTCTCGCCCTATCATGACGGTAAGTTTTAGCTTTCTCCACTGAGGTGATTAACCCAGCTCAACCGGGGCACAATCGCAGTGGTTCTCCCAGCGCTACCTTAGCCGATATAACGGAACGTAAGGTACCAAAACATGGGAGCCGGGCAAACCCAACTATTGACCCAAGACATGATTCGGAGCCGATGCATAAATGCTATAAGTTCGGGGTGCCGCACTTGTGAAAGTGTTCGGACTTATCACACCATATTATGGGGTACTTAAGCCCCTGGTGTATTGCCCGTACCAAAGTGTACAGTTGCACAATGTCATAAATGAACATATATATAAAAAAGGGAAATCAATGATAGGCAGAAGCTATATATTGTTTATTCAAAAGGGATGCTGTAAGAGCAATGATACAATTAGTGCGATAAGCAAGGGACGGGACTTTTTAACATGTCTCCCTCCAGGGGTAGGCCGCGGGATGTTGTGTAAAACAGATATATTGCTTGTAATAGAGACCACCTGGACACTCGACGTAGCTTTCTGCTTCCCTGGCTGTTGCATCGTGTGTTCGGCGATTCTAATGTCGGACAGGGCTTCATGAGAACGGAGTCCTGAAAGTAAAAAGAAAGAGAAAAAAAAGAAAGAATGACACAATCGGGAGCCCCTGGTGTGGTTGAGCCGCATTCTGGGCATGCCGTGGTCGTGCCCCTTCCCCTATGCCCATGGTATTTCCAGAGCGTAATTATGTACGGTAATACCGGTTTCATGCTTTCGCGAGGGCTGGGGCTTGGGCCGCATTGCTATGCATGCTCGGAACATGCCAGGCGGTCTTGTTGTAGGTTACTCCGGGCGCTCTTGACGGTGTCCGGACGTTTAATAGCCGGACTCGAGAATTGCCTTAAGAGGATGCTTTGCACTTCTGCCGCGAGGGTCGCCGTATGCTCCTCCATCCGGAGAGAGCGTTCGGTGTTTCCATTGACCGTAATGACTCCTCGAGGGCCTGGCATCTTGAGCTTGAGATATGCATAGTGCGGCACCGCATTGAACTTTGCAAATGCGGTTCGTCCGAGCAATGCATGATAGCCGCCATGAGCGGGACTATGTAGAAGATTAACTCCTCACCGGAAGTTATACGGGATCGAAGACCACTTCAAGTGTGGCGAGCCTGCAGTTGGCCTCTACACCTGGTATGACCCTTTGAAGTTCGTCTTCGTGGGTTTAATCCTTGATGGGTCTATGCCCATTTTGCGCCTTTGTATCTGATAAAGCAGGTTCAGGCTGCTGCCGCCGTCCATTAGGACTCTAGTGAGGTGAAATCCGTCAATGATTGGGTCTAGAAACAATGCGGCGAATCCGCCATGGCGGATGCTAGGTGGGTGGTCCCTTAGTGCACGCTTCTGCTCCCTTTTGGGTATGTGGGTTGCGTATATCATGTTCACCGTCCGCACTTGCGGGGGGAAGCCCTTCTGTCCTCTATTGTTCGGCGGCCGGGGCTCCTCCTCGTCATCGCTATGCAGCCCCTTGTCATTGTTTTCGGCATTTAACTTGCTCGCCTGCTTGAACACCCAACAATCCTGTTGGTGTGATTGGCTGGCTTTCGAAGTGCCATGTATCCGCACGAGCGATCGAGTATTCGGTCCAAATTGGATGTGCCCGGAGTATTTCTTTTAAATGGCTTCTTCCGCAGACCGGGTTTAGAGCCTATGAATCCGGCATTGACTGCCGTATCCTGAGCATTATCGTCGTTAATGCGGCGCTTGTGCTTGTTGCGACGCGACCTGCCACTGTTGTCCTTGGTATCCGAATTACCAGGGCTCTTGGTCATGTTGTTACTACGAGCTAGCCAGCTGTCCTCTCCCGCGCAAAAGCTGGTCATGAGTGTTGTGAGGGCTTCCATGGATTTCGGCTATTCCTGTCCTAGGTGCCGGGCAGGCCACTCGTCGCGGATGTTGTGTTTGAAGGCTGCAAGGGCCTCGGCATCTGGACAATCAACGATTTGATTTTTCTTGGTTAGGAACCGTGTCCAGAATTGTCTTGCCGATTCCTCTGGCTGCTGAATTATGTGGCTTAGATCATCGGCGTCTGGTGGTTGCACATATGTGCCCTGGAAATTGTCGAGGAATGCGGCTTCTAGGTCTTCCCAACAACCAATTGACTCTGCTGGCAAGCTATTAAGCCAATACCGGGCTGGTCCTTTGAGCTTGAGTGGGAGGTATTTGATGGCGTGTAGATCATCACCGCGGGCCATGTGGATGTGAAGGAGATAGTCCTCAATCCAAACCGCAGGATCTGTTGTGCCATCGTATGATTCAATGTTTACGGGTTTGAAACCCTCAGGGATTTGATGATCCATCACTTCATCTGTGAAGCATAGTGGGTGTGCGGCCCCTCTGTATTGGGCTATATCACGATGCAGCTCAAATGAGCTTTGTCTACTGTGTTCGGCCCGGCCGGAGTTGCCATATCCGGCGTGACGGTTATCGTCGCGTATTGTGGGGCGCCCACGCGATCCATAGATCGATCTTGTCTGCCTTGCCTTGTCCTCCAATATATCTCGCATGTCTGGCGCATTTCCCCGTGCCTTTGTATTTTTTAGCGGCGACGAGTGCGGCTTGAATTGAGGGCGAGAGGCCTCTCTGTCATGACCACGAGGTGGCGGTCAGCCATACCATGCACGGTGATGTAGGTTTAGGTGCTTCCTCCTCTAATCGGGTAGCAGCCTGCGTCTTGGGTAGCTCTTGGGGCGCTCGAGTTCATACTCTTGCCGCAAGGACTTGATCCATCTGTCGCCTAGCAAATTTTGGTCAGCTCTAAGCTGTTGCTGCTTTTCTTGAGGCTGCTTGCGTGGCCATGAGCCTGCGATTGAAGCGCTCTTGTTCGGCAGAATCCTCGGGCACGACAAATTAAGTGCGTCGTCGAGGCTTGCCTCATCTTCGGAGGGAGGCATGTAATTATCATCCTCTACCTCTTTTTGCTGCTCTCTCGTGAGGCTGGCTTCTCCATCCTCTGCGCTGAATCTTGGCGGAGGGGTTGTCTTGACCGTCCGGTGTTATTATCTCCGTGCTGGAATCACCGTTTTGCTATGGCGGGATTTAGAGCGGCGCCCGGTGGCCTTGGCGCTTAGGCTGTTCTTGGAGGGTCATCCTCCTTTGTTCCATCGCCATTCCCATCTTTTGGGATGTCCACCATGTATATGTCATATGGCGAGGTGGCCTTCCGGTGCCTCGTGGGCTTTGGTTCTTAATAAATCTCTGCATCATCGTCCATACCGTCGATATCTTGAGTCGAAGTCGAGCATGTCGGTTAAATCATCGGCGGTGGCTACGAAATGGGTGGTGGGTGGGCTTTGATTTTCTTCGTCGTCCGCATCCCAACCTTCGACCATAATCCGGCCAGGGCTCTCTGATAAATAGAGACTTTAGTGAATTCAGAATGTCGCCAAAGGGCGAGTGCTGAAAGATGTCCGCGGCAGTGAATTCCATGATCGGTGCCCAATCGGATTCGATTGGCAGGGGCGCGTGTCACGCCCAATATGCGACCCTATCCAAAAGGAACTCGACGGTCCCACTAAGGATAGACCCGCATATTGAAACGCTTTTGCAAGGTGGATATCATTACATCAACATTACATAATAGATGTGGATACATACATAAGGCACAAATGCCACAAGAATACATCAACATCATATACAAGATCAACATCCGACTACGGATGAAACATAAACGAAGCTCAAACGACATCCACCACCGCTAGCCCGGGCTGCCGACCGGAACCTATCCCCGATCGAAGAAGAAGCGAAGAAGAACTCCCAAAATAAGCAAACATCGCTCTCGCGTCATGATCATCGCACAACCTGTACACGCAACTGGTGGTGTAGTAATCTGTGAGCCACGAGGACTCGGCAATCCCATTACCATGGGTATCAAGACTAGCAAAGCTTAAAGGGAAAGGAAGGGGTAAAGTGGTGAGGCTGCAGCAGCGACTAAGCATGTATGGTGGCTAACAAACGCAAATGAGGCGAGAAGAGAAACAAAGGAACGTCGTCAACTAGTAATGATCAAGAAGTGATCCTGAACTCCTACTTCGTCGGACATAACACGAAACCGTGTTCTCCTCTCGATCAACCCGAAAAGAGACACTCACGATTCGCTTTACGGTTGGTGTATTTTAGAAGAGGTTTGCTTTAAGTTTACTACAACCGGATATTAACAAATTCCATCTGCCACATAACCGCGGGCACGGCTTTCGAAAGTTTATACCTGCGGGGGTGTCCCAACAGCCCATGATAAGCTCTCGCGATCAACGAAGGATATTCCTTCTCCCGGGAAGATCCGATCAGTCTCGGAATCCGGCTACAAGACATTTCGACAACAATAAAACAAGACCAGCAAGACCTCGGCGTGCCGACACCACGATAGTAGCCGCGCGTATCTCGTCTCGAGCCACGACCGGATGAACACTACGTCGACGGCAACCGGCGATACCCCAAGTTGCCTCGGGCGGCACCGCAAGTGGCTCTAGTTTGGACCAACACTTAGACAAGCATTGGCCGGGGGTAAATAAAGATGACCCTCGGGATCGCGACTCCCAAGGGAAAAAAGGCTAGGTGAGGCAAATGCAAAACCAATGTTGGGCCTTCTTTGGAAAAGTCTTACTCAAAGCGAACTGTCAAGGGGTCCCATAAATCACCCGAGCGCGTTAGGGACGCAAAATCCGGGAACATAATACCGATATAGCGGAAACTAGAGGCGGCAAGAGTGGAACAAAACACCGGGCATAAGGCCGAGCCTTCCACCCTTTACCAAGTATATAGATGCATTAAATAAATAAGATATATTGTGATATCCCAACAAGTAAACATGTTCCAACAAGGAACAACATATCCATGTTCAACAAGGAACAAACTTCATCTTCACCTGCAACTAACAACGCTATAAGAGGGCTGAGCAAAGCGGTAACATAGCCAAACAACGGTTTGCTAGGAAGGGTGCAAAAGGTTAGAGGCGACATGGCAATTTGGGATGGCTTGATAAGCGGTGATAGGTAGCGCAGCATAGCGATAGAAACGAAGCAACTAGCATAGCAATGATAGTAGTGAGATCCAGGGTAGCGGTCATCTTGCCTGAAATCCCGCAAGGAAGAAGGCGAGTCCACGAAGAAGATGAGCGGATGAAGCCGAACCAAGCGTGAGCGAGCGAATCCTCACGATCGCATAGCAAGCGGAACTAACAAGAAGAAGCACACAACATAGGTAAACACACCACACATGAACAAGGCATGATGCACAACAAAGCATGATGCATGACAAGCTACATGAAGCTACTCATGGCAAGAGATGATGCAAACAAGAACAACACATCAAGGCAAGTCTAAATGAGGCCGGAAACAACATATAACAATTCCGGTAAGTCCTCATATGCAAATTTCGAAATTGGTCCAGATCTGGATAACTTTATGTTGAAGTTGTTAACCAGCAATTTAAGATGCACCACGATGATCTACACGAAATTGTAGTCAAGTTACATATAAAGTTCATTAGATTCGGAGCTACGGCCTAGAAGATATGAGCAAAACAAGTTAAACATGGCATTGATGCGAAATGCATACAAACATCAAGAAAACACCTCAAAACAAGGATGCAACATGATAATAAGAAGCTACATGCAAAATCAAGCAAGTTTCATATAGAGCACGCTCAAAACGGAGCAACGGTGCAACACATACACACAATACAAGTCATGACAATAATCTGTCCATAACAGCAAGTAGGCATATTGCGAGCATCAAAACAACAAGCTACAGGACCTCAACATAATAACAAAAGGCGTGGGCATGATGTACAGGTAAAGCATTACAAAACATGCACACTGAGCTATCTCCAGAAATGACTAGAACATGCTCAAAAGGACATGGCAAAATTGCAAATAATAACAGTTTCAGACTTTGGCAGAAATAACATCAGGTTGCAATGTTTAGAGCTATGAAACAACATGTTACAGGAACTTATCATGGCAAACAAAGGCATGGAATGAATCTACTAATTGCATAGAACAGAAGTCCTTCTTGACCATAAGCCAAAAGGATCGAGAAAATATGATGGCACCCACGTAAACATGGCAAGTTATATTACAGATTTAAACATGGCAGGAACAACAACAAGTAAGCATGTTCGTGAGCTTGAACCACTCACCACAGAGCAATACATGGCATGGCAAGGCAACCAACAGTAAGAAGACATGGCATAGAAGCTATACATGGCAAGAACAACATCATAGGGTTCATGGATCAACTACAACAACCTTGGCAAAATTGAATAACATGTAAGCAACCTGCCAGGAAACATTTTATAGCAAAAGTAGAGCTCGATTGACTCAAGCTAGACTACTCCATAATTGCAAACAAGGGCATGGATGGATAGAGCAAGACATGTTTAACAAAACATCCTTAATGAAGTATCTCAAAATATGCATGGATCTCTCTGTAGCATCAAGTTAACATGGCATCAAAATATCATCAAAACAGGGCTGAAATCAGCAACATCAGGACACCTAGTTTGCATGCTTGTGCTAGTCACCACATAGATCACAAAAATACATGGCATACACCCTGGAAAGATGGCATGGCATATTACAAAACACATGTAGGACTCAAGTTCATAGGATGCACACATCAATCATGGCAAAATAACAAAAGTGCATGTTACGATAAGAATCGAAACTAACATCACATAGCACTCTTCCAACAGCATTTCGGGCATCAAGATGAGCTCAAATGAAAATGATGCAATGAGATGAAATGATCTACTCATCGAGGCGAACATTTTGACATATTACACGCGCAAAAGCAGAGCTACGGATGCAGAGTTATGATGTGATGAAAATGCATGAAAATCTTGACAGAAAAAGGACTTTAGACGAAAGCGGGAAGAAGTCAACGCGGGCAGATCCGATCCGGGCGGCTCGGACTTCGAGGTTCGCTGCTGGCGGGGTTTGCGTGGTGGCAGGGAAGAAGAGAGGCGCGCGGGAGGGTCACCGGAGCCGACGCCGAGGAAGCAGCAGCGGATCCGTTCGGGAGGCGGATCCGGCGGCCAGCGAGCTCCAGCTCGGCGAGGCGGAGTCTGCTGCGTGGCGCTGGGCCGGGCCTTGAGGCCGGGCGTGGGGGCGAGGCGAAGGCGCAGCGGCGCGGCAGCGGGCGGCAGCAGCGGCGACGGGAGACAGCGCCGCTTGCGGAGGCCTTGCCCAGTCGGGCCAGGCGGGCGGCCTCGGGCCCAGCAGACTGGCGGCGAAGCCTGTGGCTGGCGGCGGGGGCGCCACGTGGCGGCCCAGGAGTGGCTGAGGGCGGCGGCGCGATTTCGTCCGGCCGGGCCGGACATGTCCGGGCGCGGCGGGGGCGATTGCTAGGGTTCGCCTACGAATTCATCCGCGAATTTTCCGGGGGGGGGGGGGACTAGTTTTATAGGTAGAGGGAGCTAGGAGAGTCCAAATGAGGTGCGGTTTTCGGCCACGCGATCGTGATCGAACGACCGAGAGCATGGAGAGGAGTTTGCTGGGTTTTGGGCCAGTTTGGAAGGGGTGTTGGGCTGCAATACAAAAGAGGCCTTTGCGGTTACCACGTTAACGTTGGAGTATAAGCGACCTCCAAATGATCCGAAACTTGACAGGCGGTCTACGGTGCTATACCAAGGCAGCTTGACAAACCTCGGACCATTCCGAGACCGTTTAACACCCGCACACGAAAAGAGGTAAAAGGGAGCGCCGGGAGACATAGGAGCGCCGGATTGCAAAATGGACAACGGGGAAAATGCTCGGATGCATGAGACGAACACGTATGCAAAATGAAATGCACATGATGACATGATAAAAATGCAGATGATGACATGGCAAAGTGCAACACGCAAGCACATGACATGGCAACGACGGCGAATAATGGCGAACACTGGCGCGCCGGATCCGCGAATAATGGCGGACACTGGCGATCGGATCAAGGCGTTACAGTATGAAGGCTCGGAGTCCCGAGAGGAGTTCGGTGCCTTGGAGTCACGAGCTTCACGAAGGACGGGGTAGGTGTACGGCTCAATGGCCGTGGAGATCGCAGCCCCCAAGGCGGTGTCCAGCCACCCATCCTCGATCGGCGTGGTCGGCTCCGAGCTAAAGGTTGGAGCGGACTCTGGTGCGGCCTCGAGGACACTGTCCGGTGGCAGAGCCAGATCATGCCCTTCGGGACAGTGCGGCGCACTTGGCTATGGCTCGAACCCGTCGAAGATCAAGTCTCCCGGATGTCATCCGTGTAGTTCAAACTTCCAAATCTGACCTGATGGCCAGGGGCATAGCTTTCAATCTGCTCCAGATGGACAAGCGAGTTGGCCCGCAGTGCAAAAGCCGCCGAATACGAAGATCTGTCCGGGGAGAAAGGTCTCACCCTGGAGTGCGTCGTTGTTGATGATCGGAGGAGCCATCGGGCCTAAAGGCGGCGACCGAGAGGAACTCTCAATGAAAGCACCAATGTCGGTGTCAAAACCGGCGGATCTCGGGTAGGGGTCCCGAACTATCGTCTAGGCGGATGGTAACGGGAGACAAGGGACACGATGTTTTACCCAGGTTGGGCCCTCTCGATGGAGGTAAAACCGTACTCTGCTTGATTAATATTGATGATATGGGTAGTACAAGAGTAGATCTACCACGAGATCGGAGAGGCTAAACCCTAGAAGCTAGCCTATGGTATGATTGTTGTCATCCTCGGACTAAAACCCTCCGGTTTATATAGGCACCGAATAGGGTTAGGGTTACACAGAGTCGGTTACAATGGTAGGAGATCTACATATCCGTATCGCCAAGCTTGCCTTCCACGCAAAGGAAAGTCCCATCCGGACACAGGACTCCCTCAGGGGGTATCCGTACCTCCTGTGCGGTGGTCTGTTGGGGAAGAAGAACAGGTGAGGAAGAAGGGTTAGGAGACGTAGGATATTCATCCAACCGCCTAAAATGGTAGACTGATCCAAGTCAGGCGACTTGCATAACAATATATGTTTTTACATAGCAAAAGATCCATAAAAACAACAACATAAAGAAAAACTATCACTGCTCGCGGAACGAGACGGCCTCGTCGTCTTTGGCTGCCGGTGCGAACCAGCCGTAGCTCCGACATATGTCTCCGCACCGTGGTTGTCCTCGGCCTCCAGCTACTCGTTCACGCGGAGCGTCAGGCGCTTCTGCGCAGACGAGCACCGCTGGTTCAAGTCGAGGGCGTCCGGTTTTGCTGCAAGAGGGCCTCGATGGCGATGGCATCCGCGGCGCTCAGCGTCGAGTCGAGCCTCCGCCGCCCGGTTCAAGTCGGGGCGTCCGGTTCGCTGCGAGGAGGGCCTCGATGAGGCGGCATCCGCGCGCTCGCGTCGAGTTGAGCCTCTGCCGCCCGGTTCAAGTCGGGGCGTCCGGTTTCGCTGCGCAGGAGGCCTCGATAGCCACGACATCCGCGCTCCGCCTCAAGTTGAGCCTCGCCGCCCGGTTCACATCCATGACATCCGGTTCCGCTGCGGGAGAGCCTCAATGGCAGCGGCATGCGCGCGCTCCACGTCAAGTTGAGTCTATCCCTCCCGGTCCTCCTTTAGTATCGCCAGGTTGAACCGCTGGTCTGCCTGCACCATGGGGGACTCGGACGCCGGCAAGAAGTTGACGTCCATCATCTCGTACCCATCGGGGGCCTTCTGCGCCACGACCTCCGCCATGAACATTGGATCGGCTTCCTCCTCCTCGTAGCTTGGCTCCAGAGAACTCGGGGATTGGCCCGTCGCAAGGCGAGCTTGGGAACAGAGGTCTCTGGGGCCGACCGCCGCCGCGATTTCTGCGCGGCGCTCCGTCGTCAGCATCTTGTAGTACGTGATGTTGCGACACACCATGGCTTTCCGGCGAACTAGGGGACGCTTGATGCGGGCTAGGGGGTCCAAAGGTGGGGGAAGGGGCTGGAGATTAGGTGTGGTTTAAGGGCCGTGGCTGGCGTAGGCCGAGCAGCGAAGCTTCTGGAGTGAATAGTGGTTCGAGTGACGGCCGGTCAATCGGTTTTAACTGTACATCGCTCTTGTCGGCTTCGCGTTGCAGCCCGGCACGCTGTACCCTTCACGTTGCTCACCGAATGGAACGCGCTTCGTCTTGCGTTTTTGCTCGCTTGTGGGACCGCAATTGAGAGGAAACCGACGTCCTTCCCCCTCCCCCGCCCGCGTCATTTTATGTGGAGTAAATAAAAACAGAGGGAGTATACTACGGATGAGGATCCCCTGACGTGGCCGAACCCATTGAGTAACTGACATGCGGGGCCTAGCAAGCATGGGGTCCGTCAGTAAGTGACCGAAAGGGAGGGTAAGGCAGGGATATGTATGTGAAAGGAGCTTCCAATGATATAATTTTCACATTATACATCTCATGTACTATTAATCTTGTCAATAGTCAAATGCGGTTTTGAAAAACGCATTAGAGCATGGTTAATAATATAGCCAGTCGATGGCTATAAGGAACTGCCATGTCATCTATAGCCATCATCTATTATATGCACTCATACAGTAGTGTGGGCTATAAGGTTGGCTATTTCCCACAAATTTTTTTATAAGATTGGCTATTGTATTAGTACTTTTTCCATCTCCTCTCCATCTCTTTCTTCATATTTATTGTACGTATTTAACTAGGAATGCGTATATAGCTAGGCTCTTGCATGAGAGCTCACTCCCTTACTTTTCACATCTCTCTCCTCCACATAGGCCCTATATAAATGGAAGGAGGAGTACAACTATAAAACCTTGCATACTCTAGTACAGATGTTGTCAGTACTCCACTAGTACTATTGGACAGGGAGCTTAAAAAAAGTTCCTATTGGGCTGGCTATACGTGGCGAAATCCTAGTAGGAAGAGCATGCGCGAGAACAAGCACATTCACATGGTTGAAAACAAATTGGAAACCATCTAGAGTACAAATCTAGAATGCGTCTGAATCTAACAATATTGATTGGGCGTTGTTGAATGTTGATACTTTTTTTTATCAAAGTAGAGATACTTTGACTACACATAAAACTTATATGTAAACTAGAAAGGATAGGAGGGAGTATATTGTACGTTCAAAAACGAAACGAACATTGGATACCCTTTATATATGATTTGCGGATGCTATGATCACCGGTTAAAATTTTTAAATCCGCCTTAGGTATCACACGTGCCCCCACTCGTTCTCTCTCAATTTCATCTCGGGGTCCGGAGTTCGATTGAAAGAGGACTAGGGTGGGTACATTTCGTTTTTCTTATGAACGTACAATATACTCCCTCTAATCCACAGACCCCACCCCCCTCCCAGCGGGTCATTTCTATCATAGAAACAGACCAAACCTTTATCTCCTTGCACGACACGGAATTGATCTCTGAACATCAATCGATCACGTCAACATGTGTCAGGGCATGCATGAACCGAATGGGATGCCAAAACTAAGACGTGAAGCGACACGTAGTGGAGGCAAAGTGAAACTTCAAATGAACCGTTTGTTTGTATGCATGTCGGACAAATTACAAATAAACATTGGAAATACGCATGGTCTAGGCCCACATGCGAATGATACTCGGCAGAATGTTCGAATGAGGCATGCGAGAGGATGGACTCGACCGGAGGGCGACATGATCGATGGAGAAGAGGGTTGGAGATGAATGAGAAATAAGCAAACGCCACATGATTATACTTGACCGGCTCAAATAAACAATAAGTTGTCCCTCTTGGCCTACATAGTGAAAGGCCTAATCGCAATGCGAACCTTGGCGCTCGAATATGGCAGGAAAACAGGAAACCGACATGTGGGGCACACTGTCGGGATGGCGTAAGCGCAAACTAGTCCAGCGGAGGAGCTGGCCACGACCTCCTGCGCCACGGCAACCGTTCATCTTGGTCGTGGGGGCCAACAACATGGCGCAGCTCCAGCCGCCTCTGGACATGGCGACGCGGTGGCGACACGCTCATCGTCGCTAGACATGGTCGGTTTGATGTCTTGAGGGTGGCGTTAGTCTTTGTGTACGACCAACAACTAGTATGTTTGGTTTGTGCCCAAGGTTGCCCCATCAAAGCATTGGGTAGCCAAAATTTTTGTTGAGGTTTTGGTAGCCCATGATTTGGCCGACATTGGCAAGAAAATGAACTAGAGTTGGCTAGAGTTCATTGGCATGCGAAAAAAATGGCAACCATACTTTTTGGGTCATGACCAAAACCTCAAAAAAATGGCAACCATCCAAACAAAGACCAATCTTTGGGTCATGACCAAAATTTTGGTAAGGTGCACTTTGGCCACAATCAAAACACACCCCAACACCCGACTCGTCGAGGATGCACGGGCCTCCGGGATGCGTCCGTGGAGTGGTGTAGCGCGGCCAACTACATCCTCAGGACCTGAGACTATGCCGGGTCTTCTTGCTTTTTCAATGACATGCGTCAATCGCATGTGAGCAAAGGGCATCTCCAACGTTGCCACGACCGCAACTGACTACCCTGGCACACCAAAAAGCCTCGTCCCTCGTGCCGTCGCGTGGTGTGTTCCCAGCCGGCGCCAGCTGCCCGCATTCAAGCCGTCCGTATGTATGCCGTCATTAAGAGGCTCGGTGCCCGAGGAACCAAATCCGGCGACTTAATGACGCACCGGGGCGGCAGCCTCAACTGGAATGTGCTACTTAAGCGGCAACTCAAGCTAACCTCCACACCATAGCGCATCATCCTCCTACGGCACCACATCCGCCATGAGCATAGCCTTGAGCGCTCTGGGATAGCTTGTCTTCGGGGATGGAGCTCGAGGTCGCCGCCCTCGCTCAAGTCGCCACACCAGCGGTGGCCATGCTGGCGGCCGACGGCGGGAGCACCGTTAGCCATGCGTCCTACTTGCCGCCGTCCAACGTCCAGCACCGCCGAGGTCGAGGACTCCTCCGAGGATGAGTAGGGCATGGGAGGCGGCAGGGCATGGTGTGCCAACTGGCCGGTCCGTCTCCCGTGTTCTACTTTTCCTTGCCGGAGACCGCACCTTCACTTCACGGGTCTTGAACTCCGCCCCCGTACAGGGAGATCGCAGATGGAGGACGTCGGTCACCGCCGTAGAATAGGTTTAGGGTCGGGTTTCTTTTATTTTTCTTTCCTATAAAGTTCGAAATGTAATGAAAATCTGTCGTGTTTGCATTAATCTTGGCCGGTGTATATGAACTTTCACAATAATATAGTATATTGTAGGAGTACTAGCAAGATGCCCGCGCGTTGCACGGAAGATCAATATCTTGTGGGAGAAAAGGATGAACGAGGGAAGGCCTTATCTGCAAATGCACATTCATGCATTTCACATTTTTCTACATCTCGGGAACCTATGAAAGGGTTAGCGTAAATTGCCCTCTCTCTCTCCCCTGATTTTCATGGTGGTGGGCCCCTTCCTCCGCCAAATCTACAATAAACAGCTCGCACGTTTCACATTATGTTAATTACGTCACTGGGACTACGTAGGTGTAGCATTATTCGTCCTAAAAACCCAACTAAGCTAACCTCCCAGCATATCGCGCGGGAAAAGACCCGGTCGCGCCGTTTTAGTCGGGATTACCAGATTACTAGTAGTAGTATCGATGGATCG
Source organism: Aegilops longissima (assembly GCA_021605205.1). NCBI lineage: Eukaryota > Viridiplantae > Streptophyta > Magnoliopsida > Poales > Poaceae > Aegilops > Aegilops longissima. The sequence continues at coordinate 580,113,817 of CM038678.1, forward strand.
CGTGAAGAAACAAGTTTTATTTAGGGGGCGAAGCACCTAGTTTAAAAGGAAAAAAAGGAGGTACACTCACAGCACCCCTGTCGCGGTCGCATTGCACCCCACACAGGTTCGGTCCTGCACACGGCTCAGGCAAACGGAACGCGCTTCGGCTTGCCTCTAAACTGACACGTGGGACTGCACTTGGAGAAACCGACCATGCGCCAAACTCGCCCCGGCCACCGTGCAAAAATCCTCCCCCACCCAAATATTCCCCCCAAATCCCAGATTCAACCGCCCTTCGGCCAACTAGCCAATAATATTCCCCAAACCACCTCCCTCCCGTCCCCATCCACTCCATTCGCTCCGCCAAAGCCGCCCTCCCCGCCATGCCGATTACGTCAGTCCCGCGGTTCGTCGAGGGGATGCACGGTGATCCTCTCGCTCCCACAATACGCTCTCGTAGACTTCGTCCTCTAGCCGCGCAGCCACCGCTGGCGACGTTCTTCTGGAGGCGCACGGCGGTCAGCGCCGCCACCGCTGGCGATGTTCGTGTGGAGACGCATGGCGGCCAGCTTCTCCCAAAGTACAGCGCATTCTAGGCGAGGCCCGTGCATGTCGGTGTAGCGCTGAATGTTACGATAGACCTTTATTAATCTCTTTGTTTGCGAAGTAGTTTATAGTCAATATTCTCTGCTTAGAAGCTTCTTTGCCTGTACGCACTCAATGCGCTTAGCTGAGATGTCATGCCAAGGCCGATTAGTTGCTAAAATATTCTGCCATATATTTATTGTGGCGTGGTGCCATGGTCTAGTAGCCAATCTGTTAGGTGAAATAGCTCTACGTTTTATACTTGATCTTTGTTGTTGTGATGGCCTTCGATAGTTTGATGGATGTATGCTCAGCCTCATTGAGTGTTGAAACAGCCTGCCATAATTTAGCACTCAAATCTGTTTGCTGAATTAGCTTTACATATATTTCGTTACTTAGATCTGCTCGTCCAAATATCTTGCCATAGCTTTAGGCGTCGACCTAGGTATTTTCTTGGACTTCATAAAAAGCATATATGTTTTTCTGTAATATCTAGTAGAAGAACTAATTTGTATGTCTAATAGATGGACAGGACTTGGATAACTTCTGCTCAAAGATTCTCCGCTGCATATGTCAAGGGGGTTGAAAACTTCATGTACTTTATCAGAGCTAAGTACGGTGGTCCGAAATCATATGTGCTCTGCCCGTGTAGCAATTTACTAATTCAGTTACAAGACCCCAGTCAACTGTGCAAAATCTTCTACACTTGTATATACTAGGTGGGTTGATCATGGTGAAGCTGTGAACGTCAATGTTATTGACTATGTGGAAGCAGCATATCACCATCTTGATCTGCCTGATGCTCAGGTGGAAGAGGAGGAGGAGGAGGTGGTGGCGGAGCCAGTGAGTTTGACCAACATTGAAACAATGCTATAAAATGCTCGTGCATTCCGTGAACTTTCACCTCCAGAAGAAAAATGGTGGGGCCGCATGTTGGAACAATGCAACGTGGCTGTCACCCCAGGAAATAAAGTGTCGATATTCTCAGCTATGGTCACCTTTCTTGAGTTAAGACATCGGCGGATGACCAACAAATCATTCGATGCGATGTTGGCTGCTTTCATAAAGCATTCCCGAGATCGTCTGAGCTGCCACACACATACGATAAAATGAAGAATTTCCTTCATGCAGTTGGGCTGGGTATGATATGATCCATGTTTGTAAGAATAATTTTGTTACATTAGGAAGGTGTAACATCCCAAAATTCTAAATTTTGGAATGTTATAAACAAATAGATAGATTTGATTTGATTGTTTGATTGGTAGTGAAAGTGAGTGAATTGAAACTTTTGAAAGTTAAATGAGAGGAATAAAGGACTTTCCCAAACTTTCATTTTGCATTTTATGATCTTGAGAATTCAAATTCTTTTCATCACAAAACCCTAGAGAGAAGATGACATGACTTCTTCCATTTATTTAAATGACAAGGGTGTTGAAAATATTTGAATTTCATTTGAAATATTTCCAATTACGAAACTTTATGCAACTCAATGATTTTCACGGCGAAGATAAAAGGACTTCTTCAAAACATATGAAATATGAGTTGGGAGTTTCAAAGAATTAAAATTCAAAGTTCTTATGAATTTATTTTCAGTTTGGAGTTATTTGAGTTTTATTCAAATTATTTTTCTCCAAAAATAAAATATATGGAAAATAGGGTAACATGATTCCCTACCTCGGAAAAATGGAGAGAAATAAATTTGAATTCATTTTGATATTTTTAAAATGATTTTGTTGGATTTTATTGGACGGAAGCACTCTTTGCTTTATTTAAATTTGTGTGTATTTTATTTAATGCTAGAATAATGTTCATCTCGTAGAAATCTTTTTCTGAAAATTTTGATATATTATATGCCTATATAATATTTCTATTTTTTTTGTTTGTCTGTTTTATTTAAAAAAAAATTCCCTCAGCCGAACTGGGCCGGCCCAGCCAACCGGCCAGGCCAAGGCCCAGCCCAGCGCGCCCTCGCCACCGACCCGAGGCGGAGTCCGCTTGAAACACGCCTTGCCGCCAGTGACCGACCGGCCACCACCGCCTTGCCCCTCCTCCACGCCACCACCTCGCCCGAGCCCTTAAAAGGGCCGCCCGGCCCGTCTCCCCTCTCTCCCCTCGCCACCCCCCCGCTTAAAGCGCCGCCATGGCGAGATCCACCACCTTGCCGCCAAGCCGCCGCCCGCCGCCCATGCCCATGCCCGTCGCCACCACACGCACACTGCCCAGCGCCGCCCTCTCCGTCGCCTCGCCGTCTCTCCGACAGCCGAGCCGCTGCCAGAGCCCATGGCGCCTCGCCCGGACTTCATGGAGTCAACCACCACCGCCGTCGCCGGTTTCCCCTCTCCGAACCGGTACAACCACGAAAACCGATCCGGTTTTCTTTTAATCTCGGTTTTATTTTAAAAGCCCGGATTTCTGTTTTAATCTAGTTATTCAGAGGCGTTAAGCTGGTTAGAGTTAAGCGAGCGTTAAGCTCGATAGAGTTTTCTTTTATAAATAGATTTCTGCGGGGACCCGGATGTAATTATTTTCTTCACAGATTAGTCCCTAATTTTCAAGCGACTATAACTTTTTACTCGTTAGTCCAAATCCATGAAACCAACGCCCACTTCTTCGTTCTGATCCCTCTATCCAGTAATCCAACTCAAACATGTTTTGAAAGTTTTAAAATTTGAATTCAAACAGATTTGTATTTGAACTTCGTTTGGTCATAACTTGAGTTTCGTAACTCCGATTTAGTTGATTCTTTTTGCAAATCGAAGCTCTTGACCTAAACTTTCTGATAAGGCCAAATTCACATAATTTTGGTGCTGTTAGAAATTGTTTTATGTTGAAAGAGTTATTTGCTTGGTTTTGTTGGTTTTCGAATTGTTTCTTGATCTTTCCAGATCTTTTGGAATGATTGCTTATGTGTGGTTACTACTGATTGCTTACGATATATTGACCGGAGTGTGACGAGTAGACCTACCAAGAGTTTTGAGTGCGAATCATCTTCATCAACATTGCAGGCAAGTAACACTTGATCATACCTTTTCATACCCAGTTTTTATGCATTAGCTCAACCCTCCAACATTGCATGATTAGGATGTCATTAATTTGTGGGTTGGGAAGTAGATGATGAGGTAGGAACCTATTGCCCTGTTGCTATCAAACCCTTGGGAGTTACTTCTACGTGTTGCTTATATTGCCATGCTATGCTCGTAGACGTGGTTTGGGTTTGAGAGATATTCACGACAGATGTGAGATTATTAATTAATGGTTTACTTTAAGGTAGCAACTTAAATACACATCGGGTGGATTGAGGCACTGGGGAACCCGGTGTTATGCATTTATTTTGGAAATCCGGGGTACCGTGTGATCTTCCTATGGACCGCCACCAGGCTCAAAGGAACTGAGATTATTCATGCTAGAAACTTCCGTGTGCAGCCACAAGCTATTATGGGCTCTAGCATAGTTGAGTAAGTTACGTGAAGCTTTCGAAGAGGTAGATCAGCAGGTAGTGGGTTTTATAGGTTTGGTATGATCTATCCAGGAGTAGAGAGTTAATGTTTACGAAGGCGTGTCTCGGTCATCCGTCTCTCAAACACCATGCAGTCGAGAAACCAGCGGAGGCGATCGAGTCTTGTGGGGAAAAGTCATAAACCTCTGCAGAGTGTACAATCTAATCATGGTTAGCCGTGTCCCGGTTATGGACAATTCGAGTATCTAGTACTTGAGTATTCACATGTATCTCATCACTCTAAATTAATGCTGTTGGGTTGTTAATTATCTTTAATTGGGATTGAGTTGGGGTTATACCTTCTCAATGATGTTTCAACCACCATGATAGTTAAATTAAAATGTATTCCTTTGATGTAGGAAAAAAATTGGCTTTTTCGCAAAACATTATAACCATAGAGCTTTCCACCAGCCATATATGCATGTAGTATAGCTTATTCTTTCATTACTCTCTATGTGGTACATTGCGGCATATTCCATGTCTTGACCCGTTTCGGGCTGCAACGTTTCATGTTGCGAGACTTTTGAACGACAGTAAGTGATACGTTAGGGTTACGATTTCCTATACTCAACTTTGCGTTGGTGTTGATGGGAATCCACAACCTTGTTGCTTCCGCTATATTTTGGATCGAGGTAATAGTATTTACGTTACTTTATACATGTGATTTACCTCTGTTATAAATCCTCGAGTCTTGTGTGTGTCGACATACCGATCGAGGATGACACCTAAGCCGAAGACTTGATCCATTTGGGTCGGTCGCTACAAGATGGTATCGAGCACATGTTGGTATGGGGCGTGGCCCTAGAAACTGGCAAGCCCATAGGAAAGATTTTCTCTACTACTTCTTTTTCAAAAAGATCTTTTACCTCTCTTCTCTTCTGAGCTTATTCAAATATTCCCTTTTAGCGAGACCATACCCCTTTTCCCTTTTGACCACTCGAAGATTCGACTGATGAGACCACTCCAAGGAGACAAGATATCGGACAACTAAGACCATTTGGAATGAAGAGGATTTTACCGTGTAAATGGAAACTACAACTGTTGAAGACTCCGAAGACTATGAGATTTTGAAGGCTCTGAAGAATTCCCATATTTTTATGACCTAGGAAGGTTACGCTTATGGAATTTGACAGACTAAGGAAGTTGTCAATACCCAAGATCAAGGTGTATCGGAGAAAGACCGGAACATGGAGAGTTAGAAACTCAAATTTTTGTTAGGAAAACCCTAAGGCAGGAGATATCAACTATGGAATGATAGCTGATGGAAATGACAAGAGCAGAAACACGCTATCCATGATGTTATCCCCCGCTTATGCTATTGTCACCGTGCTGAGTTAAGCATGCATATGCATGGAATGATTGGATGGTAGAAGGCTGATGGAGCACCTATCAGTAAAAGATGCAGTTTTAACCTTAGCTGGCGTATCGCCAGGATCTGGAGTATTACATCAAGGAGTTTAAGATGGATCTGCAGGAAGCCGTATTTGACAAGGAGGCAATTCATGAAGAATTCAGGAACTGGCTGAAAGTAGACAAGTGAAGGAGAAAAACATCGAGATCTGGGAGATTAAATCGGGAATGAAGGACGATGGGATCATGGTTCATGTCAAGGAAGTTGAAATCAGAAGTTTGGAATGCCACTCCGGAAATATTAAAGGACGTCGCGAGAGACTTCGCGTCAACAGAGATGATCTGGCAAAAGAACTTGAGCAGGACAAGCATGATTGGAAGAAGCCATCGGAGACATGAACAAGACTTGAAGAGTTTGATGACTTTGAGATCCATTGACCTTTAGAAGACCAAACCCCGTTGTACTTACGTTAGATGCGACGATTGTGAGCTGTCATTTGTTTGATGTTTTTCCGACAGCCACAATAAAACCTGTCTTTTCAAAACTATTGTTTGCATTGTGTGTATCCCTATCTATCTCTCTTATCCCACCCCAAAACCCATGGACCAAATAGAGGACGAATGGAGATGAAATCATATTTCCTGGACCGATGGGTCAATTGGAGACGGACCGATGGATTGAGAACATGGAAGAATCAAATGGAGAATAACCCTATAACCAGAAAGGATATGACCCAGCATGCCCTTCAATGCTTTGAAAGAGGTGTTGATACTTGGTGGAGGATGTACCAAACCATCAACGGATGGCAAGGAGTAACCACTTGGGGAGAAATTAAGTTGACTTTGCTAATGTCTCGGTTTGTGTCCCATAAATTGAAGCCTTCGGGAAAGGATATGAAGAAACCTTGTGCATGCAAGCTCTATGGAGAAATAGGACACACCATAAGGAACACAAGGATGAATGCCCTAATTGTGAAGGAAGTCACCCAAGCTGAAGAATGCCCAACTAGGCAGAATACTTGTTTCTTGTGTGAAGGAACTACCCACTACCACCTTTCAGTGTCACATTTACACTATAGTGCAGAGAGAACCATCCAGCAGAAGAAAGAAGAAATGAAAGGATCCCTCATGGAGATGTTAGAAGAACCTGTGTGAAGGAAGATGTTGAGGACATACACAATGGAAACAAAATTAAAGCCCGCACCAAGTCATGCTATTCATGTGGAGAAGGACACATCTCCCAAGATTATGCGAATGGAGATCTAGTAGAATTCCGGTAGAGGAAGTAGAGTATGACCCACAGGAAATAGAAGCCACTGATTGGAATGGAAAGGTCGGGAAGAGGAATAGGTTGGATTCAGGAACAACCAAATTTCTACAAAGAAAGACCTGAGTCATATCACATGTTTCAGGTCCAAAAATTCAGGGCACTACTTCAATGATTGCCCAAGAGGGAAGATAAGGACCCCAGGAGGCTATATAATCACAAGGAAACCTCGATATTTGTTAGAAGTAATATGTTTCCGTTGTGATGAAGCGAACCACTTGCGGAGATTGTCCAGAAGGAGAAGGAGACTGGTGATATATAGTTGAATTTGTGTGAGAATAAATGTAGTAGTAGAAGTAAGAGCTTTTGTTTTATATTGAGGAGTTAAGTTGAGACATGTAATGGAAAGCGAGATGATTGTAATAATTTAAGAATCAATAAAGTTAGCGGTGTTGGTACTGCTTTGGATTTTATGAGTTACCCTATGAGGAAAGATGTTGACCAATTTCGAGGATATGAAATATGGTCTATGGAATATTGGAACATTTTAAGGGTGGTAGTGCCTGTAAGAACCGTTGACCCTGGAAAGATAAGGATACCCTTGAATGGATTTGGACAAAATGATTATGAGTTTTGTCTCGATATGTTTGATACCCCAAGAGAGTGTAGGATGAAGTTGGAGACCGTCAGTTGTTTGGACCAAATGTGATCAAGGAGTCAGAAAAGAATGTTAAGTTGATTCGAGTTAGACTGAAGGTAGCTTAGTCCAGGCAGAAGAGTTATGCAGACTCAAAAATGCAAGAAGGTAGTCGATAAAATCGGAAACAGAGAATATCTTCGTGTGCCACCTCTGCAAGGAGTTAAACGATTTGGAGTTAAGGGAAAGTTAGCCCCGAGATCTGTAGGACCATACTGAGTTTTGGAGCGTATGGGAGAAGTGGCCAACAAATTGGAGTCACCCGAAGGACTGTTAGGAGTTCATGATGTGTTTCACGTATTCCAGTTGAAGAGGTACCATGCGAAATGGCCAATATTCCCTGTGGGGCGCTTGACCTGGAAAGGATAATGATGTTCCACGAAGTGAGTATGGACTTCATAAGTATGAGCTTTTATCTCGGTATGTGGGATATCCACGAGGATGAAGAGATGAAGTACTATAGGATACAATGAGGTATGATGTTGGAAATATGGATCAAGGTAAATTCCATGATGAGTCTGAGTAATCATGTCCTAGTTTGGTGCCAATAGAAGTAAGGGAGACAGTATAATTGGATGGATTTAAGAACACTAGGAAGTTGGAAGTTGGAATAATAATCAGTGGCCTGATGATGAGTTCAAGGTTTACAAGTGATGAGATGGGCCATAACCCACAGGGCCCAGGACCTGCCAAGAAGCAAGCACACTCTTGCTGAAGGAAAAACCCTGGAAGAAGTTACGATTTTATCGATAGACGATTCTATAGGAGTTTACATAAAACACGAGAGTTGTTAAGGAACGATAGATGTTTGTTTGGCTTGCAGAATCAATGGATTTTCCGAACTTGGTTCGTCGACAAGAGAAATTCTGCAATGCTTGTGAGGATGACCGAGTGTTAGAATGCGAGATTCTCTAAACCATGTACAAGGTAATGATTTGGGTGCGGGATGGATTGATCACCATACCGACTTACTCTTACTATTCGCTTTGCTATATGGGATGGTAAATCTGAGTGACCTACCTATAGCAGAGAGACGATGATATTAAACCTTGTTTAAACCTTAGAATGGTATATGTATTTCTTTTCCCCTTGTACAAGGCAGTTGTTGCCAACCGTAGGAAATACAGTGAGGTTCAACCCAGACCCGTTTTGTGCAGGAGAAACCATAAATTGTTGACCACCATGAGATATCGATAGTTGTTTAGAATTGGCGCCGGACCGTCACTATGAAGACCAGTTTGGGATAACCTTACCAAGATGAAAGGACAAAAGAATTGAGGAAAAGGTTATGCCACTACGGAAGAGCCCAGAGAAGGAATTATCCTTACGATCGAGAAGACCGACCTTTGTCGATAATAAGGATGGAGTATATGAGTTTTGATGGAACCGTAACCATGCTTCTAAGGGTGGTAGCACCCGGACCCCTTGTGATGATCGATGGATTTTGAAGACCCCAAACCCTAACCTATTTCTTTCTAGCCTCTCGAATCTCGAGGAAGAGATTCATTTTAAGGAGTGGTAGTTTGTAACATCCCAAAATTCTAAATTTTGGAATGTTATAAACAAATAGATAGATTTGATTTGATTGTTTGATTGGTATTGAAAGTGAGTGAATTGAAACTTTTGAAAGTTAAATGAGAGGAATAAAGGACTTTCCCATACTTTCATTTTGCATTTTATGATCTTGAGAATTCAAATTCTTTTCATCACAAAACCACGAGAGAAGATGACATGACTTCTTCCATTTATTTAAATGACAAGGGGTGTTGAAAATATTTGAATTTCATTTGAGAATATTTCCAATTCTGAAACTTTATGCAACTCAATGATTTTCACGGCGAAGATAAAAGGACTTCTTCAAAACATAAGAAATATGAGTTGGGAGTTTCAAAGAATTAAAATTCAAAGTTCTTTTGAATTTATTTTCAATTTGGAGTTATTTGAGTTTTATTCAAAATATTTTTCTCCAAAAATAAAATATATGGAAAATAGGGTAACATGATTCCCTACCTCGGAAAAATGGAGAAATAAATTTGAATTCATTTTGATATTTTTAAAATGATTTTTGTTGGATTTTATTGGACCAGAAGCACTCTTTGCTTTATTTAAATTTGTGTGTATTTTATTTAATGCTAGAATAATGTTCATCTTGTAGAAATCTTTTACGAAAATTTGATATATTATATGCCTATATAATATTTCTATTTATTTTGTTTCTTTTATGCATTTTATTTAAAAAAAGACTTCCCTCCACCGGCTGGGGCCCGCCAAGCCAAGCCAAAAAGGCCAGTGACGCCCTCGCCACCGACCGGGCGGAGTCCTTGAAACTCGCCGCCCGCCGCCGTGTGTGAACCCGCCACCCGCCTTGCCCCCTCCTCCCACGCCACCACCCGCTTGGCGCCCTTAAGGGCCTTGCCCGCCCAATCTCCCCCTCTCTCCCTCGCTCGCCGCCCTACCGCCCAAATCGCCCTTGGCCAAGATCCACCAGCGCCACCGAAGCCGCCGCCCCCGCCGCCCATACCGCGTCGCCGCCACACCTGCCGCCCAGCGCCCGCCCTCTCCGTCGCCTCGCCATCTCTCCGACGGACAGAGCCGCCTGCAGAGCCCAGCCGCCTCGCGGACTCATGGGAGTCAACCGCCACCGCCGCCGCTTTGTTTCCCCTCTCCGACAGTACAACCCGAAAACCGATCCGGTTTTCTTTTAATCTCAGTTTTATTTTAAAAGCCGGTTTCTGTTTTAATCTAGTTATTGAGGCGTTAAGCTGGTTAGAGTTAAGCGAGCGTTAAGCTCGATAGAGTTTTCTTTTATAAATAGATTTCTGCGAGGACCCGTATGTAATTATTTTCTTCACAGATTAGTCCCTAATTTTCAAGCGACTATAACTTTTTACTCGTTAGTCCAAATCCATGAAACCAATGCCCACTTCTTCGTTCGATCCCTCTATCCAGTAATCCAACTCAAACATGTTTTGAAAGTTTTAAAATTTGAATTCAAACAGATTTGTATTTGAACTTCGTTTGGTCATAACTTGAGTTTCGTAACTCCGATTTAGTTGATTCTTTTTGCAAATCGAAGCTTTTGACCTAAACTTTCTGATAAGGCCAAATTCACATAATTTTGGTACTGTTAGAAATTGTTTTATGTTGCAAGAGTTATTTGCTTGGTTTTGTTGTTTTCGAATTGTTTCTTGATCTTTCAGATCTTTTGGAGTGATTGCTTATGTGTGGTTACTATTGATTGCTTACGATAGATTGACGAGTGTGTGAGTAGACCTATCAAGAGTTTTGAGTGTGAATCATCTTCATCAACATTGCTGGCAAGTAACACTTGATCATACCTTTTCATACCAGTTTTTATGCATTAGCTCAACCCTCAACATTGCATGATTAGGATGTCATTAATTTGTGGGTTGGGAAGTAGATGATGAGGTAGGAACCTATTGCCTGTTGCTATCAAACCCTTGGGAGTTACTTCTACGTGTTGCTTATATTGCCATGCTATGCTCGTAGACGTGGTTTGGGTTTGAGAGATATTCACGACAGATGTGAGATTATTAATTAATGGTTTACTTTAAGGTGGCAACTTAAATACACATCTGGGTGGATTGAGGCACCTCCGGAACCCAGTGTTGTCTATTTTATTTTTTGGAAATCCCGGGGTACCCGTGTGATCTTCCTATGGACCGCCACCCAGGCTCAAAGGGAACTGAGATTATTTATGCTATAAACTTCCGTGTGCAGCCACAAGCTATTATGGGCTCTAGCATAGTTGAGTAAGTTACGTGAAGCTTTCGAAGAGGTAGATCAGTAGGTAGTGGGTTTTATAGGTTTGGTATGATCTATCCAGGAGTAGAGAGTTAATGTTTACGAAAGGCGTGTCTCGGTCATCCGTCTCTCAAACACCATGCGGTCACGAGAAACCAACGGAGGCGATCGAGTCTTGTGGGGAAAAGTGCGCAAACCTCTGCAGAGTGTACAATATAATCATGGTTAGCCGTGTCCCCGGTTATGGACAATTCTGAGTATCTAGTACTTGAGTATTCACATGTATCTCATCACTCTAAACTAATGTTGTTGGGTTGTTAATTATCTTTAATTGGGATTGAGTTGGGGTTATACCTTCTCAATGATGTTTCAACCACCATGATAGTTAAATTAAAATTTATTCCTTTGATGTAGGGAAAAATTGGCTTTTTCGCAAAACATTATAACCATAGAGCTTTCCACCAGCCATATATGCATGTAGTAGAGCTTATTCTTTCATTACTCTCTATGTGTTACATTGCCAGCATATTCCATGTGCTGACCCGTTTTCGGGCTGCAACGTTTCATGTTGCGGACTTTTGAACGACAGTAGGTGATACGTTAGGGTTCGATTTCCTATACTCAACTTTGCGCTGGTGTTGATGGGAATCCACAACCTTGTTGCTTCCGCTATATTTTGGATCGAGGTAATAGTATTTCGTTACTTTATACATGTGATTTACCTCTGTTATAAATCCTCGAGTCTTGTGTGTGTCGACATACCGATCCGAGGATGACACCTAAGCACGAAGACTTGATCCATCAAGGTCGGTCGCTATAGAAGGATTATGCCAACAAGTGAATGCCGAAATGCAAATCATCAAGATGGAAAGATGGCGATGCTGTGAAGAGGATTCCTCATAATGTTACGAGACATTTTCCAATTACACCAAAAGATTGCGAGAGGTTGTTTCATGATGCTAAAACAAGAGAGGATGTCTTGTGGCATTCTAGAAACCAAGATTTGAGAGATCAGAATGTAATGAGCCATCCATCTCATGGTAGTGAGTGGAAAAGCTTCGATCGGAAGCACGAAAGCGTTCTTGCTGCCCGAGAAACATTAGATTTGGCTTAGCCGGATGGATTTAACCCATTTGGCCGCAGGCGCCACATATAGCATGTGGCCAGTTCTTATTATCCTTACAACATGCCTCCAAATATACGCACCAAAGAATCAAACTACATGATGGCCTTGCTCATCCCAGGTCCAAAAAGTCCTGGAAAGGATTTTGATTTGTTCATGGAGCCTCTTGTGGAGGAAGTTCAACAACTATGGAGAGGTGTTCTCACTCGAGACCTATATAGCAGCCCACCAGCTGATTTCTTTCTGCGTGTCGTTATAATTTGGTGCATCCATGATTATTCGGCTTTGGGCACTATGTCAGGGCGAACGACACATGGTTACAATGCATGTGTTTGCTGTGACAGGAATCTGCTGTCATACGCAATACTTAGCAAGATCTGTTACATTGGACACCGCCCGTTTCCTTGCCAGGACAAACCGCATCCTAGAAAATCTGAAGACATGTGTTCAATGCAAAGCATGAAAACCGTGATCGCCAAAGAGGCTCACCGCCGATGAGTTGCAAGAGGAATTAGAAGGTCGGGCATATTACACGAAACCATCGATAATGTACCGGAAAACAAAGCATGGCGAGGCGAAAGAGATTATTGTTTACCGCGAGGTCCACTTTGTGGGACTTGGAGTATTGGAAGATTTGGATCGTGCCATAATCTTGATGTGATGCACATCGAGAAAAATATATGTGACAGCATTGTCGGCACACTTCTTAATATTGAAGGCAAGATGAAAGATACCTTAAAATCTAGGATTGATTTGACACACAGGTATCGAGAAAGGATTTACGTGCAAGATGAAGGTAAACCATGGGATATGGCACCAGTGTGTATGCGTCTTGGACAAGGTAAAAGAAAAGAATTCTGCAAGGTCCTGTCACATGTGAGATTCCCACATGGCTTTGCTTCCAACCACTGAAAGGAGAGTCGGTGCAGATGGAGACAAGGTACAAGGGTTGAAAACTCATGACTGCCACGTCCTACTTCAATGGGTTTTACTTGTTATCCTTAGAGGATTGGGCATACGACTTATCTGAGCGGTTGCACAATTGGGACAATTCTTGAGAAACTCTGCGGTAGAAATATCGGGATAGATGCTTTGGGCGTCTTAGAGACAAGATACCAACTATCCTATCGACCTTGAGAAGATATATCCTCCGACCTTCTTTGATATGATGGTGCATTTGGCTGTTCATCTACGATGAGGCACTACTTAGAGGTCGATGCAGTATGGCTGGATGTACCCTATTGAAAGGCGGCTAGGCACTTTCAAGGGCTATGTTAGGAACGAGCTAGACCGAGGGTTCCATTGCGAGATGCCTACATTGCTCTGAAGCGTTGACATTCTGCTCAAAATACATTAAACGGTGATTAGCTTAGCAAAGACATGAATGAAGACAATCCGGGCTCAATGTTTTCGATTATTACATTAGAGATTCTGGGGAAGAGTCGACAAGAGGACAAACCTAAAGATTTGGACAAAATGGTTTGGTATGTGTTGAATAAGCGTCACGAGATACTACCTTATATCAAGTAAGTGCTAAATCTTGCGGCTTATACATCATAATCTACTAAACTTGCAGCACATTCTTATATATTTAGATGTTTGTGCGATCACTATGTTGTGCAGCATCTACAAAAGGATTCTTGCCATAAAATCCAAGAAACATTGAGAAACTGGTTATGGCAGGATTTGAGAAATGGTTCAAGAGCCATGTAAGCTTTTGAATTGCATTGTCGACTTTTAATATATTTAGTACATAAGATGATCAGCTTGTCTATTTTCTAACCATAGGTTAAGAAGATGCGGGGAGGATGGGAAGGCGATTGATGATGCCCTTTACTCACTAGCAATGGGTCCTAATACTCGGGTAAGACATTATGAATCTTGCGTTGTTGGAGATGTGCGCTACAACACCCTTGCACGAGCGAAGCGAGGAAGACACAAAAGCAGTGGCATCATGAGCACGGATACATATGACAAGGAGACAAGCTGAAATGTATGCTAACATAATGAGACATTGTTCGGTTGTAGTATATCTCTAGTTTCGAGGATCATCGGTGTGTGGTTCTATTGTGCTATCGTTGGTATAACCTGTTTTCGGGATCACAAAACCCGAGCTGATGATTATTTCAAATCCATCGGCGTCAAAGGCGTGCAGACCAACGAGCCTTTTATTTTGGCAAATCAAGCACACGGATATTTTTCTTGGAAGACACATTTGCGTGGCGATGGTGGAGAGTAGTGCAAAGGTGTGAGCGAAGAATTCGTTTAATGAAGTTGCACAACAAGATGATGCTTACTTTGCTCACGATGTACAACACGGATGTTCCAAATATCTTTGAGAACCATCATGTCAATGGCCTTGGCGAAAAGATTGCTGTCGTCTTTGTGGACATACAAGAGTTGATCAAGAAGAAGCCAGCGTTCGAGGGCGTTGAGGGGAAGAAGAAGATGACACCATGGGGAATTACGGTTCGGATGATACACATGGCGAAGATATTGGCGCTTTGGTGCGGATGATGATTACATTGCTTTTGTTGTATTTTCTGTCGGAAGACATTTTTTGTCTACTATGTGAAATTGTGTTTGCTATGATAGCTGAAACCTGATGAACATGTTGTTTAGTATTTTCCTATGAGAACATCACTTGTTATGTATGCTGATTTGTATTTGGTGATTGTATGACAACTAAAGCATGATGACATTGTTGTTTGGTTGTACTCATATTTGGCTGTGAAACTTGAATTTCTTGACATAGTTCTTTGTTGCCTTTGCAATTTGCTCGACATCTTCGAATGAGAACAAAGCTGACCCGACAGGTCCTCTGCTAATTTATTTATTTATTACCAAAAGGGCCTCTGCTATTTATTTATTTATGAGCAAAAGGGGGATACCCCCTGATTTCCGTTAATAGAAATAATTAGATGTTCACAACACTATGCCCAGCCTGCTACACAGGTTTCATTCATTACTAGTTTCAGCAAAGTGCTCATGTCATAGCCACTAAATACATCACGAGTGCTACATACACTGCAAATAAAGAGACAATCATCCTCTGAGCACATTAATTTTCCCATTATCTTCACAAGCTCTTTCATCTCCTCATTCTTTGTCAAGGCCGTTCGAAGCTGTTGCTTGGCCATGATAAGAGGCGCATCTTTAACCATACGCTCTGCATCTTCCTCTTCATGCGTTCCTTGATTACTTGTCCAACACCCCAACCTGCTGGTATTGGGATTCTCGGCTAACCAAATAATCAGCGTAGTTCCACTCCCCCCATGACAACTTCCCGAAATAAAAATCACACGAATCTTCCCTTTTACGCACGAATCAAATTGGAAGATCATCAAGCAAACTATTAAAAATCAACAAGCTGAAAGCAGCGAACAACACTTAAACATATTATAACCCCATTGTCGGAGTAATGGGCCCGCAGGTATCTGGGCCGAGCCTGATCCTTTCAAAACATCAGGCGGACTGCGCCCTCAAGACCCCAAGACAAGAGCGCCTTGAGAGAGTCGGCAGCAGTCATGGCTGCCCCTCTAGCCGAGTCCTAGAGGCGGCCTCGGGCAGGCGACTCCTAGCCCGCGACCTCCGGTGAGGCCGGCTGCGAGGAGTCGGCCGCGACTCAACCACCCCCTGCTGGCGACTCTGGCGGGATGGGATAAAGCCGCCTCGCGGCCCATCCTGCCCGCTCATAAAAAACGCACGTATAGCCCAGGCGTCGTGCCGGCGGAGATCTCCGTCTAAGCGGCCTTGTTGCCACGCCCCGACATCAGCCCGTGGGCAGATCCTGTACCCACGATGGCACATGCATGCGACCGAAGGCGGCGGGACCCACAGTCGGCGGGAGTACGAAGGCGGCGAAGTGCCCCAAAAGCGGACCCGTTGGAGTCGGCCTCGGGGAGTTGGCGGCCCTCCCACAGGCTCCATGCGCCATTAACCGGACAAGGCAGGGAATGGCTACGGTGATCGCCCATGATGGCGGCTGCTGTTGCCATGACCCATGATAAGCTCACATCATTAGAAGCAGCTACGATAATCCGTGGCCGGCAAGACCCTCCCATGGCGGACAAGAACTGTCGGCCCCATGCTGGGCCGTCGGCGAGGAGCCCACTGGTCGGCGGGCCCCGGAGGTCGGCGGAGAAGGCGGCGACTTGAGAGGCGGCGGCTTGGACCGCACCTAGCGGATTACCATTGTACCCCGAGGGTAGGCCTATATAAACCCTCAGGGCACCCATGCAAAGGGTTGGAAGCTAGTAGTTTTAGACACATACATAGAGGAGAGAAGAGCTAGCCGTGCCCTTCTCCTTCCTCACCCGAACAACTCAAGGGCATCCTGTACTCACTTTGCCATAGTGATCATGCGGAGACCCATGAGCAGCGATGGGGTGTTATCTCCTCGGAGAGACACAGGCTGGGTAGATCGCGGCGTGCATGTCTTCGCCTCATCCCGTTTCGAGGCACGGCGATGTTCTACTCGCCCCTCCATGATAAGCCATCCTTTGGCATATACGCACCAACCCCGACATTAGGCGCCCCCGTGGGGCACTGGTGCACCGTCGTCCGGAGGCGCTGCGGGCGGGAACCCTCTTCCTCCTGGCGGCGCAGCCAGCCCGGCACGCTAAACGGAGTCTGCGCCAAGCCCTACATAAGCGCTGAGTCGCCTGGCAGCGAGCTGCCTCGCCGAACTTGTCGGCGAGTTCGCCTCTCCGGCGAGCCTGCATCCGGCGTAAACGCAGACGGCCCAGCCTCCTCACGGGCCTCCTCGAGCAGCTCACGTCGCCCGGCGAGCCCGCCGCCGACACGGAGTTCGTGGCTCCACCGACCCGATGCTGGTCGACTCCGACACCGCGTCGCTCGGCGCATTCCCCGCGAGCGTGGTGGTCTCTGACGAGCCTCTCCCTCGCGCGGAGGCGGCGGAAGCTTACCGTCGCGGAGGTGCTCGTCATCGGTCTGGCGAGCCTTCCGGCGAGACTTCGTGACCCTCTCGGCAGCGGTTACGCAAGACGGCCGCCCCCATTCGGAAAAGCGCCGGCGCTGGAGCGCTGGAAGCACGCGCCTCCAGCTCCTCGTGGGCGCCGAAAGCAGCAAGCATGAGGCGCGTGCCGGGAAGCCTATCAGCGAGATGGATCGCGCTGTGGCGCTTCGCCCGGCTCCGCTGAGCCTAACTGCCTAAGCGCGGTCCAGCAGCGGTGTGGCCATCGCCCGGTATGTTTGGAGCCACTCGCCCTATATGCATACGCCCGCGGAGAACATCCGCGCCGCCCAGCGGCGGCAAGCTGGATAATTTGGCGAGGCGCCACGATGATGGGCGAGTCCAGCAGCTCCTCGGCAGCGGCGCTGCGCAAAGGCGAAGCCGGCTGCCGCCACGGAGGCACGCGGCGACAACGGCGACTGCCTCCTCACCCGAGATCAAAGCGCGGCGTCCGGACACCGGCCGGCGGCGTCCACGGAAGAAAAAACAAGGATCCGGCTGTCAGCCATAGCGGACTCACATCTCGTCGAGCACGGCGAAGGCGGTCGCCCGAAGCGATGGGCGGCGGGGCGACTATCAGCCTCCTCCTCCCGGAGAAAAGCGAGTCTCCCTCCACCGTCGAGCATCCGACTCTCGGCGCCGTTTTGGCCGTCGAGAGAGTCGAGCAGCGCCCGCCGCCGGATCGGCGACTCCACCGATCCCTGGCACTAGAAGAAGAAGGCGAGTTGGGCCGCCCTGTTTGGACCTCGCATCCGAGGCGAGCCTTTCCCCGAGATTCACACTCCCCGAGACACACCCAAATACACGGCTCCGTGAAGCCGGAGGACTGGCTGGTGGACTACTCCACGGCCGTCGGCATGTGAGCGGCAACAAGCGTTGCCGTAAGTATATTCCCCTCATGCTCCGAGCGCGGGCGGACATGGTTGAACAACGAGGCCCAGCATGAACAGCTGGAGTCGACTTCACGAGGCCTTAATCGCCTTCACGAGCACATACAAGCGACCTCCTAAGCCTCGTCGGCTGTCCTTATGTGTGCAAGGCCCCATGAGTCTACTCGCGATTACCTCCTGCAGCGCTGGGCGAGCGGAACTCCTGCGAAGGAGTGCAGTGCGAGAGCAATGAGTACTTCACGCTGGAGTGCAGAAAGGCACCCTCCTCAAGCACAAGCTCCTTTGCGGCAGGCGGAGACCCTCGACGAGCTGCTGATCATAGCAGAACTAATGCATACAGCCGACTCCTCCATGAAGTCGGAGATCGAGTTAGTGCGACCGGCAAAGTGGCTCCTCATGCTCCCGAACTCCGGTGGCGGCCTTGATCGCGACTTCTTGAGAATGATCCTGGCGCAAGGCCCGCTTGCCCGGCTTCAACAGCCGGCGGTGGCACTGGTCGAAACCGGCAGCGGAAGGGCAGCCTCCTTAGCGGCGAAAGGCGGCAAGTCAAGCTGGTTGCGGCCTTCTCTTATGAGCAGACTACTGGACAGACCACGCAAGTTCCACAGCAGCCTGAAGCCGTCAAATCACACCACCGGAAGTGCCAGCGGCTCACCGGGATCGCCAAGGGAGGCGGCCTTGCCCTCCTCGCTTCTTTGGGCGCCCGCCTCCACCACCCCCAGACAGCCGGCTATCGGGCCGGTCGGCAGCGATACAAGATGATTACCCGGAAGAGCATGGTGCCTATGTCGTGTTTACAAGTGTGGCCGATGATCGCCTTGACGAGCGGCGGCAATGAGCAAGAAGTGAATCACGGTAGCATCAGATACCCCAGAATTCATACCTTTGGTCAGAAGCCCATCAAAGTTGAGCCGTCTTGATCACCCAGGTGATGCGAATCACGGGCTCCTCGCCCTGGTCTTGGGAGCCACCCTTGCAGCGGATAGGCGGGCAGCTCGCTTCTCGCAGTCTTGATGAAACGAGGCAGCAGCATCAACATCCTGTACAAGGATCACGATGGGAAGCTAGGAATCAAGCAAAGCAGACTTGACATAGTCGGATTTGTGTTCCGCGGAATTGTACTGGCCTTTCCTGCTCACCGATTGGCAAGATTTTGATAGAGCGTCCTCTTTGGGGACAAGGATCACTTTCGCCGAGGCGGTCTGGTTGAAGTGGTGGACCTCAGCCCCTACCATGCCTGCTTGGCCGACCTGCTTTGGCCAAGTTCATGGCGATCCCCACTACACCTACCTCAAGATGAAGATGCGAGTTCAAGGGATTACGACCGTGGTGGCGACTCTGAAAGTCGTCCGCTTTGTGCAATTGAAAGCTTGCCCGGCTAGCCCGATCCTGAGTGATCGCGGTGAGCGACTCTGGATCGGGTTGTGGCAATGGCGGCAAGCAGCGGAGATATCGCTGACCCCAAGGAGTCGGAAGGCGAGGCTCGTTCAAGCCGACCAAAGAGACCAAGAAGATACCCTTGGACCCGGGCACCGGAGAATCTGTTGTCGTGGGTGCGAACCTCGGCAACAAGTAGGAAGGCGAGCTCGTCGATTACCTCCGTGAGAATCGGGACATCTTCGCATGGTCCCCCAAAGACATGCAGGTGTCACCGGCAGTTTCGCCGAGCACAAGTTACATGTCGATCTGATGTGAAGCATGTCGGGCAGCCCTTGCGCCGCTGTCGAGAAGAAAGAAGAGTTGTTGGAGAAGAGATGGCCCGGCTTCTGCGGCGGTTTCATCATGGAAGTTTTCTTTCGAGAATGGTTTGCAAACCGGTCTAGGTACTAAGAAGAACAAGCGATGGCGGATGTGTATTGACTACACAAGCCTCAACAAAGCCTGCCCCAGGACCCGTTCTCTTTGCCAGGAATTGATCGGTGATAGACTCCACAGCGGATCACGAGCTATTGAGCTTCTTATATGCATATTCAGGATATCACGAGATCAAGCTGAACCCGACCGACAGTTGAAGACCGCCTTCATCACGCCCGTTTGGAGCCTTACGCTGCGACCATGGCGTTCGGCGAGGCAGCTGGCGCCACCTTTCAGCGTTGCATACTGAAGTGCCTCCTCAAGCAGCTTGGCGAAACACCCGTTTACGTGGGCGGCGTGGTGGTGAAGGCGGAGAAGCGAGCGTTGTTGGAAGACCTCAAGGAGACCTTTGAAAACCTGCACGATTCGAGATCAAGCTCAACCTAGAAATGCGTCTTGAAGTACCGGTTGGCCAGCTCCTTGGCTTCACTGGTATCTGAGCAGCGGCATAAGTGCAACCCGTGAAGATCAAAGCGTCGAAAGGATGGAAGTACCCGTCGGCTGCTAGATGTGCGAAGTTCACCGGCTGCTTGGCGTCTATCGGCCGATTCATCGATCGGCCCAGGCGAAAGCTCTTCCTCATGCCAGCTTATGAAGAAGACCACCTTCTTGAATGGAACTCAAAGCGAATGAAGCTTTTCTCCGATTAAAGAGAATGCTGACTACTCCCCAGTGCTAGCGGCTCAGACTCAAAGGCCCATGCTCCTATATTACCGCCACCGGCCGATGGTCAGCCACGGTCATTGTAGTTGAGCATAAGGAGGAAGGCAAAGCGTTACTGTCGAGAGACGATGTATTACTGGCGGTACTATCGACCTCCAAGCAGAACTAGCCCCACTACCGGAAAGATGTGTTCGGCATGCACTTTGCCGCCAAGAAGTTAAAGCCTTACTTTCAGAGCATCCAATCACCGTGGTTTGCAGCGGCCCCACTAGAAAGAGATCATCGAAGCCGAGATGCTTGAGCCGAGTGGCCAAATGTGCCATAGAGTTGGCCCCTACACCATCTATTACCAGCCCCGCGCCATCAAGTCACAAGCAAGCCGACTTCCTCGTCATTGGGCGAGACAGTACTACTGCCGCTTGACCGGCAAGCTCCACCATTGGCGGTTGCGCTTTGATGGCTCCAAGATGCGCACGGCTTGGGAGCAGCGTGGTCCTCACTTCCCCAAGGCGACAAGCTCAAATGCCTGCTGAGATCCATTTCGCCGCCTCCAACAACGTCGCCCGAATCTGGCGCTCATTCCGAACTCCGGCTTGCCAAAAGAGCTTGGCATTCGCGGATCTGTGCTATGGCGACTCCGACTTGGTGGTCAACGGTCATCCGGCTGGGGCGCCAAGGATGCAAATATGGTGAGCTACCGCTTTACGGTACAGCAGTTGAGTGGATATTTTGAGAAGCGAATTCCTCCGCGTGCCAGAAACAACAACGACCAAGCAGATGCCACAGCAGAATCGGCTCTACCGTCGAGCAATACCATCGGCGTCGCCTTGAGCGCCTCCTTAAGCCAGCAGTCAAGCCGTCACAGTCGAGACTCCATTTTGTGTCGGCTCCCCACGAAGAAAGTCGGATCCGACTCCAAAGCCTCGGCGAGCAGCACAAGAATCCTTGCGAGCGCCCCAAAACGCGGCGATCAAGGCGGCCGAGAGACTTGAACCCGGCCGGGGCTGCTGGCGACCATGCGAACTCAATACTCGGCCGGGGACTGCGCCCGGTTGGCGGGGACTTCTTCAACCCAACAAGCTGTTGCGGACTCCAACCCGCCGCCTCCCAGTAGCCACCCTCGTCCAAGTAGCGATCTTGGCGATCGAAGAAATAGCAGCACCCTCATGGGCCCGGCCCATCTGAAGTTCTTAGTTAGCGGACAACTACTGGCCGGTGAAACCTTGGCTCGGCAAGTGCAGCGCCGGCGGCAGCCTACTATAGTCAATAGAGAGCTGGTCGGTAGCGCAGCGTCACCGGTGTCTACCAGCGCTGCGTCGAGTCAGAGCAAGGTCAAGCAATTCTTGAAGACATCCATCAGGGCGAGTGCGGCCATCACGCAGCCTCAAGAGCACTCATCGCCAAAGCCTTCCGACACGGTTTCTTCTGGCCAACTGCCCTAGAAGAGGCCAAGGAACTAGTTCAAAAATGCAAGGGGTGCGGGTGTTCGCTCCAAGCCGCTTGGTGGCTTGGCGGCTCAAGACTATCCCCATCGCTTTGGCCCTTTCTTTGTTTGGGGCTGGACAAGGTGGGACCATTCAAGGCGAGCGCGGCGTGGCCTAACTCACTTACTCGTCGCGGTGGACAAGTTCACCAAGTGGATAGAAGCAAAACCCATCAAGAAATTGAATGGTCCTACAGCAGTGACTTTCATCGCCGACATCACGACTCGGTACGGCGTACCACACAGCATCATCACCGACAACGGCACAAATTTTGCCAAAAGCGCATGCAGCCCGTTTACTGCTGACGCCAAGGCATCCCCTGGAATTAGCGTTAGATTGCCCATCGCGATCAAGCGGCCAGGTGGAAGCGAGCAAATGGCCTCATCTGTCGGCATCAAGCCTCATTGGTCGAACCATTGGGCGTTCGGCGGTTCTTTGGCAAGGAGTTGCGGCCGTCCTCGGATCTGCGCCGCGACTCCAAACAAGTCAGCTAGCTTCACAACCTTCTTCCTCGTCTACAGTGCGAAGCCGTCATCCCAGCGGATATAAGTTCGACTCCAGCGAGTCACCATGTACCGAAGAGAAGCGGAAGAAGCACGTCAAGGCGGCGTCGATCTCTTTGGAAGAGGGCGGCTGTTGGCACTCGGCGGTCCGGCATCTACCGGCGAGCCTGCATCATTACTACAACAAGAAGGTCAAGCCAAGATCATTCCTGAAGGCGACCTTGTGCTCCGGCTGATCCGCGAACAACCGGCC
The DNA here is from genome assembly GCA_021605205.1 of Aegilops longissima. NCBI lineage: Eukaryota > Viridiplantae > Streptophyta > Magnoliopsida > Poales > Poaceae > Aegilops > Aegilops longissima. The sequence goes on from CM038678.1 coordinate 580,136,704, forward strand.
AGCACAAACTATCGGCGTATTAGGAAAACCCATTCATCATCGACAAAGTCTTTGAGCAGCGACTCCTACTACGTCGGCTCGAAGCCCGAGCATGCAAGAGGGGCGACTCCGGCAAAGAAGCGGGCGCCCATGGAATGTGAATCTCCTCGAAGATTTTCTGATTGATGCAGTATGTACCACGCTACCCTTTGTGTTTGAAGTACCAAGACTCCGGACCCCGAGGCGAGCTCGAGGACTGCCCTCTTTGTTATCTGTATGATAAAATTACGCCTTTGAGTATGTTACCCTTTGATTATGCCGTTTGGCACGGGCCCGACTAAGTCGGCCGGGGACTTCACCGCCTTTGGGCTATGGAATGCTTCTGAAGTCAGACAAGTGGCGTGTGGTGCCTAAGCCGTCTCTGTCGAAGCCGCGGCTTCATGAGCGGACTATTTTAGTGGGCGGGAGTAAGGTAAACAGCGCCCACGAAAAAAATAGCTAAGGACCCAAAGCATAAACATAGTTTAAATCGGCTTCAGCCCATTTCGTAAAACCGACTCCTAAGAAGCGGATTGCGCTTTCTACCCAACTTATATGACTCTAAAAAATGGCCAAGTGCTTGCCTTCTCAAAGTAGCCAAGCACTTGCCCTAGACGACAGATCCATGAGCCGGTTGCCCGATGGGCAAGCGGCATCTAAGGGAAAGGCGGCAAAGGAAAAAGCCACAAGAGCAATAAGCAAGGAAAGATAAAATTAGAATAATATTTACACAAGCTTAGGCCCTTGGCCGGATCTTCGAACAGAGGTTCAGAATACACCCCGCGGGTGGAATTGCGCAAATTAACAAGTTCTTTTAAAAGACTAGCAAACATATAAAATGAAGGCAAGGCAGCGGCCTAAGAAGCAGCTGATCGGGTCGGAAGGACAGAGGCGGCGGCGGCGTCAGGCGCCGGGGCGGCCGGCTAGGCGGTATCGGCTTGATCGTCTCTGGCGGCAGCTGGCCTAGATGGCCTGACTCGTTCTTTGGAGACGCAGTCGGTGAGGCTGGTCGCCCGCTCCGTCTTCACGGTGCTTCCATGCCGTCTCCGTCCTCCGCCTCGTCTTCATCCTCGGCGCTGGAGTCGATCACCTCCGCCGAGTGCTCGCCGTAGTCCGGGTTCATCCCGAACCACTTCGGCGGTGCCTCCCCGCCGTCTTCAGCCCGCTCACGGAAGAAGGCGGCTGGTGTCCGTAATGGTCGGCGATCACCGCTGCCGCTCGGCGGCGTCCTCGCGGCCAGCAGCTCGCTGGGCTTGGCCGGAGCAGCGGCCAGCGGTCAGGTCGAGCCACAGATACCGCCAGCGAACTCGAGGCTCGGCGAGCTCCAGCCGAGCAGCGGAACCCTTCAAGCCTCAAGATGGCCAACCCGCGACCTCGGCCGGTCGGCCGGTCCGGTGGAAGTCTGCGAAACCGGCATGTCCGCCCGCGAGCAGCGATCGCACAGGCACCGACCGCTGAAAAGGCGGCGCAGCATCCGATGTGCCCGGCGCGAGGCGAGCCTCAATGCTCGGGAGCTGCTCGTCGAGGTCGAGGAGTTGGCTGCGATCTCGGCGCCACCGCCCTCCGCGCCTCGCGCTCGGCCTCGATGGCCTGATTGGCGCTGCGTGTGACGGGAAGAAATGCGCAAGAAGAAGAAGAAGCAAGTCGAGAAAAACAGAGGCGGCTTAACCCGCAGTCGGCAACCCAAAAAAAAGTGAAAGCAAACTTACCATCGGCGATATCTTGATTTGTGGAAGCGGAGGTCATTGCGCTTCACAGCCGGTCGAGGCGGGCCTTCGCTCTCAAATTCGGCCAGGAGGCGGCCTCTTTCTTCTCCGCCTCGCCTGCGCCGCCTTGACAACTCCCTCTGCTCCGCTAGCTGCGTAACCAGCAAGTCGCAATCTGCGGCGAGCTTGCCGCCTCCTCCTCTTCGGTGCGTAAGCGGTCTCGGCCGTACCAGCTGCCACGAAGCGGCGTTGAACTACGAAGAATAAAAAAAGAAGAAGGGCGAAGTCGTCGATTAAGAAAATCGCCAGGAAGATCCGGCCCACTTGCTTGCTGTCGGCCCGAATCTCGGGGACTACAGCCAGCAGAGTGCGCTCGCGCGCCCATGAAAAACTCACCTCGGCTCCTCGCCAAGTCGGCAGCCCGCTTACTCAGCTCCTCAGCGTTGCGGTTGAAGGCAGTAGCACGGAGGTTGTGATACTCTGCGAGAAGAATTCGAGACGAGTAAAAAACTTGAAAAAGCAAATAAAGTTCGGGACGCCTACTCAGCGGCGGCCCGAAACTGAGCCTACACCCAATGGGTGCTGTTGGCGCGAGAAAGAACAAGAAAAAGTTCGAAAAAGAAACATACCCGCACGGCGGATCGCGATGCCAGGTGCGCCTTGGAGAGGTTACGGATGGCGTCGCCTTTAGCCGCGATTTCGCTGGGCGTCCGGGAGCACCGTGTTCAGCGGGCCGTGCTGCCTCATCGCACCCCCAGGCGCGGCGCTTATCGCCTCGGCGTCGAGATGGCGAGCTGGCGGCACCCGGTCTCAAAAGCGGCGGCGCGAGTCGCCTTCTCAAGGCGGCGTCGCCTTTGGCGGCGACTTGAAAAGCGTCGTCGATCGGCGGCTGGCGAGTCCGCCCGGCTGCTTGCCTCGCGATCTCGGACTGCGGTGGGCGGCGAGGTGGCGCGGCGCCCGGTGGAAGACCTGCCGCCTTCCCTCTGCTGACGGGGACCTCACTACCGGCTCCCTCCGACTGCCCGTGAACTCCGGCGGTGGTGGCGCTGAGCTCAGCGGGGTGGCGAGCAGCGCCGGCCGAAAGCGGCGGCCTCCTCGGCTCGCCTTTTGGCTGCAGCGGCGGCAATCCGCCTTCTCGATCTCCGCCTTCTCCCGACAGGCGGCCTCCTCCTAATCGCGCTTCTCCTGCGCATTCCGCTCCATTGCCTCCCGGGCTGACGTGGGTCAACCCCGCCGACTATTGGCGGGCGTCTCCACCGACCCCATGCGGGCGGCGGCGACCCTCTCCAAGGTGAGGGGCCACGATAAAAAAGGACATGAGAAGATTAAGACATCTGGACCAGAAGAAAACAAGACAGAATAGAAAATACTTACAGCGGAGACCAGCGGTGGCTTCTTCACTTCCTTACAGCGGTTAGCCTTGACCGCCGCTTCTTGGCATAGTCATGGCCGGCGCTCCCTGAATTTCTTGGCCTGGCCGCCTGGCAGACTCGGCCCAGCCTGGCGCTTCTTCGCGCCGCCTTGACCACCCAAGGCGGCGGAGGAGCTCGCGCCTGGATGGCCGGCTTTCTGCTGGTGGCGGAGGGCGACTTCCTTCTCGCCATCATCATCAGGCCAATCGACAAAGGTGGCCGAAGGCCTGAAGTCGTCGGCCCCTCCTCCTCCCTCGATGTCGGCCTCCATCGCCGCCACGCCCAAGTCGGGGTCGTCGGCGTCGCTCTCCGCCCGGTCGGGGCAATTCACAGGCGGCCCTTGGCGTTGGCAGAAGGCGGCATGAGGGATTCTGATCGAAGAAGACCAAGGAAAATTAGAGCGGATTTGGTGAGGAAGGAAGCAGAGAAGCAAAGGCGACTTACCAATGGCGGGGATTGGCGGCAGTATGGCTCCTTGCCCGAACTGCCATTCCTCCGTGAGGGCATGATTAAGCCAAGAAGTTCACCTTGTCCACCACCTCCGCGTGGGGCATGTCCTTGGAGCACAGCCCGGTGGGGTCAGCGGCTACTCATCGACAGATCGGTGGTCGGCCTTGAAGAGGAGAACTTCGGCCTGCGCGAAGGTGGCCACAAGTCTGCCCAGTCGGGCCCTCATTTGTATCATCCTGTGAACCGCATGTGGCGGTGTTACTGCTTGAGTCGGTGTCTGGGCCCTATAGGACCAGGCTGGAGGTCGGCCCGCCAACTTCGCCGCCCTACATGTGACAAGTTGACCCGATCGCCTTGAGGCGGCGTTCTTAACGTAAGTATATGCGCTGCCACATCTTCACAGACTTGATGAGGGAGATGGCAGGAAAAGGGTTCTCGGGCACCGGCCTCCTCTTGGCGATGAGCGTTCCGCCAGAGCGGCCTGCGGCGGCGTGGGTCCCGAGCCGCTTGGAAGAATTCCCCACAGCTCGATGGTGGGAGAACTCCGAAAACCGCGCCAGGATCACGGCGACGATCTTTCCACCGTGTTGGGGGTGAGGTGGTGCGGCTGGAGCCGAAGAACTCAAAGCAGCGGAAGAAGCCGCTGGCGGCAGCCTAGCCCGTGCATGAGGTGCGGCGGAAAATGACCGCTCGCCCTCCTCCGGCGCCAGGCGTGATTTCGCCCTCCGGCGGCGCGGAGTCCGCACTAGGTGGCTGCGGGGATGCGGCAGCGTTTGTGAAGGAATTGATGTAAATGCGTCGATGATGGAGCCGTCCCACGCGCCCGAACACGTGGTGGGGCGGCGGCAGATGAGAGCTCATCTCCGCCTTGGCGAGGTTGGCGCAGCGAACAGGAAGCGAGTTTGGCGCGGGCGAGGAGAAGAAGATGAGGCGAGGCGGGGAAGAGAAGCGCGCGCGTCGTCGCCCTCCCTCCCCGCCTACTTATAGGCACCTGAGGCTGCGAAGCGAGGCGGGCGTGGGATGCTGCGCCCGTCCCGCCCACGATTTAACCACGGCGTTACTGCGCGATAGCGGCGTGAAACTAACCACCGCCGCGACCGCGGCGGATCCGCTGCGCGGCGAAGGCGTGGTAGTGGCGAGCCCGGCAGCGGGCCTGTCTTATCCGCAGCGTGGGCTGGCGGTAGCCCTGCAGCGTGGCGTTGCGTGGCGGAGCCCTGGCAGGCGGCTGGGGAAGCTTATCGAACCGCCGCCCGGATCCGGTGCGACCTTGAAGCCTTTGAAGAGCAAGGCGGTCCCGCAAGGCCGACTCGATTAGTCGGCTCAAGATGAAGACAGCGGGCGAGTCGAGTCCTCTATCAAAGGATGAAGCTGTCGAGGCTCCTCGACATGCTGCCCTCGGCGCCTCACCAGCCGGGGACTCTTGCCGGAGTAATGGGCCCGCAGGTAGGCAGACCGAGCCTGAACCTTTCAAAACATCGGGGCGGACTGCGCCCTCAAGACCCCAAGACAAGAGCTGCCTTGGAGAGTCGACAGCAGTGCGCCGGCCCCTCTAGGCGAGTCCGAGAGGCAGTCTCGGGGCAGAGCCGACTCCAAGCCCGCGACCTCCGGTGAGGCCGGCTGCGAGTCGGCCCGCGACTCAACCACCCCTGCTGGCGACTTGAGGCGGGATGGGATAAAAGCACGCCTCATGGGCCATCCCTGCCCGCTCATAAAGGCGAGTATAGCCCTGAGCGCCCGTACCGGCGGAGATCTCCGTCGGCGGCAACCTGTTGCCACGCCCGGCCGACATCAGCCCGTGGGCGAGATCCTGTACCCAAGATGGCACATGCATGCGACCCGAAGGCGGCGGGACCCACTGTCGGCGGGAGTACGAAGGCGGCGAAGTGCCCAAAGCGGACCCGTTGGAGTCGGCCTCCGGGAGTCGGCCGGCCCCTCCCACGGGCTCCATGCGCCATTAACCAGACAAGACAGGGAATGGCTACAGTGATCGCCCGCCAGGCGGCGGCACTGTTGCCATGACCCCATGACCAAGCTCACATCATTAGAAGCACGGATACAGTAATCCGTAGCCGGCAAGACCCGCCCGCGGCGGACAAGGGCTGTCGGCCCCATGCTGGGCCGTCGGCGGGGCCCACTAGTGGGCGGGCCCCAGAGGTCGGCGGAGAAGATGGCGACTTGAGGCCCGGCGGCTTGGACCCGCACCCAGCGGATTACCATTGTACCCCGAGGCAGGCCTATAAACCCCAGGGCACCCATGCAAAGGGTTGGAAGCTAGTAGTTTTAGACACATACATAGAGGAGAGAAGAGCTAGCCGTGCCTTCTCCTTCCTCACCACGAACAACTCAAGGGCATCCTGTACTCACTTTGCCATAGTGATCATCTGGAGACCCCTTGAGCAGCGATGGGGTGTTATCTCCTCGGAGAGCCACAGAAGCTGGGTAAGATTCGCGGCGTGCATGTCTTCGCCTCATCCGTTTCGAGGCACCGGACGTTCTTCTGCCCCCCCCCATGATAAGCCATCCTTTGGCATATGTCGCACCAACCCCGACACCCATGATTGGGCATTTGTAGAAGACTTCGGCCAGGGTTGAGGATTGTGGTAGAGGCATAGCGGATGACTCTGTGTGATTTGCAGCGGTGGAACCACACAGCGGCAGCGAGTTGCGATGAGCAACCAGCTGCGATCTTGTGTCTCGGCGAGGTGTGATGAGACCCACAGGCGATGGTATGGGTGGCGACTTGGCGCATATGTCACATCCCTAGCTTCTAGTGCCGCCTAGTGTTTGCATCTTGCTTGCATCATGTTTAACTTTCATGGAAAGTTGAAGTGGGTATTGTTCAAACCCTAGCACCAGATCAAATCAAATAGGTTCAACCTAAAATAATCTTCAATGAACCCAAAATGCCTTTGGAAATGCTCATGATTTTTGATAAAGGTGAAAACCTCTGCCAAAATGATGAGCATATTTCTTAACCATTTATGGATTTTGAATTAACCCATATTGTATTTGAATTGGGGCATTTAAATTCTATAAATATTTTAAATGCTCTAATAATTCTGAAAATAGTTGAGGGCTGTTGGGAGTAATCCGGTATGTGCCCACAATTTATTTCAGGATTTTATGAAGTGATTTAGAATTTTACTAAATCCAAAAAAAACAAAGACAGAAAAGAGAGAGAGAAAAGAGAAAGAGAGAGAGAGTCTTACCTCGCTCACAGGCAGCCCACCGAGGCCCGACTCGGTGGCGGCCCAGCCTTGGCAAGCGGTTGTCTTCAACCTCTGCCCGATGGCGAGGCATGTCGGCAATGTGGCAGCCAGGAGGCCAGCTCCTCCTGCCTGCCTGCCCCTCCCAGCGTCGGGCGATGCCACGCACCCCCTGGTCACTCTCCCCTCTCTCCCGACCTCTTCTCCCTCCTCTGCTCTCTCTCCCTCTCGCGCCCGAGCGCAGTCGCAGCCGCGCCGCCGTAACACCGCAGCCACTAAACCCCCATTGTCTCCCCGTGCTGTCCACGGGCTCCGCCTCCTTCTCCCGCGACTCTCCGTCAACTCGCACGACGCCGGACGCCCTGCATCACCCTCTGCACCGCCATCCTTACCGCCTCTGCCCCGAGATCGCCGGCGACCTCCCATCGTCATCAGCCCCTCCCCGAGCACGCCGAGGCCACCCCTGCACTCCCCGTGAGCTCCTCTTCCTTCTCCCCCTAGCCATGTTACTCGAGCTGCCCCCTAACCCCGTTGGCCATCATGGCCGGGAGCTCGGTTCCGCCGGCCATGTCGCCCCCGGAGCCACACCTACGGGAACCCGCAACCGAGCATGCCACTGTGGTCAACGCGTCCTCAGGAGACGAACGCGACCAACCCCGGCCAATGCCATGCACCATAGCCCCTTCTCCCCTACCCGCCGAACTCCGGTCGCCGCTGTCGAGCTCGCCGGCGTCGCTTCCGGCGTCCCCGTGTCCAACCGCCTGCACCACTGGATGCGGCAGCTCTGCGACTTCTGCGTATACGTCTCCTCCGTCAATTTGGTCACCGGAGGACCAAATCCGAGCCCTTCGCGCGTCGGCCTCGCCCGGCGTCGAGTCGCCCGGCGGGTTTGACCCATGACTAGGGGTTGACCTCCCACAGGTTCGGGCAAGTGGGCCCGAGCCCTACTAATTTTAGTTTAGTGCTAATTAACTTTTAGTTAACCAGCTAAGTCAACGGCATGTGGGCCCATGCCTAATTAACTTAGATTAGTATTTAACTTAGCACTAATCAACTCGGTTAAATAATTGTGACAACGACACAAGGGCCCCCTGGTCAGGTTTGACCTGGACCGTCCCGTTGGCGGACGTCCACGGTGACCGCGATCTTGATGCGATTAATTATTTTCTGGATTTATTCTTTTTCAGGAAATTTCAGAAAATAACGCTAACTTCAAAAAATCATAGTAAATCAACCGTAGCTCAGAATGAAATAATTTATATATGAAAAATGATCATAAAAATCCAATCTATCCATCGGTACCATTTTCATGCATGATATAAAAACTTAGGGCTGCTGTTTAGGCCAAATCTTATAATGGCATTTAAACCTTCACATATGGAGTTTGAATTTGAACCTAGGGTTCAAACCAAATTCATTTAACCTGCTGCTAGTTGCATTAGCTCAAACCACATCATATTGCCATGTCATGATCATGCATCATATTGTGCATTGCATTGATGGTGGTTCCTTCTGTGTTGCCGGTGTTTGTCCCCTCTCAGTAAACGACGTACCGACGATGAGTTCGATGACACCGATGAAGAACTATATTATCTTAAGAAGTGCCAGGCAAGTAAAACCCCCTTGTTAATTCTGATACAATCCCACTCTCTCGCTCCTGCTCTCTTTTACTGCATTAGGACAACAACGATTCAACTGTTACATGCTGCGGTATTTGAACCCCTTTCCTCTGCATGACCTGTCATTGCCACAGTAAATAGATGAAACCCACTAGCATGAGTAGGAGTTGTTTGAGCCCTGATGTGCCTACTCATTCATGCTTGTTTGTCATGCCTGCTATTGCTTAGAGTTGTGTCAGGTCTGATTCATCGGGGATGAATCGGAGGTGTATAAACATGTCCTACTGTTGAGGGCTAAGTGTGTGAACACGATTTGGTAAAGGTAGCGGTGAGAGGCCATGTAGGAGTACATGGTGGGTTGTCTCATTGAAACCGTCCTCAGGAACTGAGTTCTGTGTTTGTGATCCATGAACAGTTACTACCACACATTGGGCTCCGGGCGCTCCAAGCTCTCTCGACTTATTAATCAACCTGATCTCTCTCCAGGAGTTGCAACTAGTTGCTGGTGTTTGTAGGTAGTGTTAGTAGTCTACCAAGTGGCACCCGATACAGGTGGGCTTGGGACAGACTAGGCACCGTGGCGGGTATGCCAGCGTCGCCCGTTTGGTGGGCTTGGAACCCTATACACATCGTTTGGGGCCGTGAGCGACACCCCGGCCGGATCTCCTTGCGGATGGAACCCGAATAGGCGATAAACCTGGACTAGAGACTTGTGTGGTTAGTCAGGTCGTGGCCGACTCCTCGCCAGGCTTCCGCTTGAAGGTTGCGAGATACACGGCGTGTACATGGAGGTAAGTGGCGAGGCGTGTGTGAAAAGTACACCCTACAGGGTTAACATCATCTGTTCGAATAGCCGTGTCCGTGGTAAAGGACTCCTGGGTTGCCTGTACAGTTCATAGACAAGTGAAAGTGGATACTCTAAAATACGCAAGATAAGCGTGAGTGCTATGGATGGCGTTCTCGTAGGGAGTCGGGAGCGGATCCATAGTGGTGTGTTGATATGGTGAATATGTGGACTCGTGTGCGGCACCCCAAAAGAGTTACTTGCTATCGTAGTTCAGGATAGCCACCGAGTCAAAGCTGGCTTGATGCAGTTAAACTCCACCACCCCCTTTGTTGATAATGATGCATATGTAGTTAGTTCTGATGTAACTCTTGCTGGGTACATTTGTACTCACGTTTGCCTATTTAATGTTTTTGCAGAGAGACGTCAGTCTCGCTACGATCTTGTACCCTTGGGAGGGTCGTGTAGATAGTCAGGCTTCTCAGCCCTTTTTCATTTATAGTTGTCTGTACTCAGACATGTTAAGCTTCCGCATGTGCTTTGACTTGTATGCTCTGAATGTTGGGTCATGAGACCCATGTTTGTAATATCTCGCTCCTCGGAGCCTATTGAATAAATACTTGAGTCGTAGAGTTATGTTGTGATGCCATGTTGTATTTACACATATCGAGCATATTGTGTGTATGATTGAAATGCTTGGTATGTGTGGGATCCGACAACCTAGTTGTTTATCCTTGGTAGCCTCTGTTATGGGGAAATGTAGTCTTGTGCTTCCATGAGCCATAGTAGTCCGCTACAGCCCGGTTCACCGGAGTCCTGCTAGCCCAGCACTACTGCTCCGGAACACTTGATTGGCCAGCATGTGATTCACTTCATTCCTGTGTCCGTCCCTTCGGGGAAATGTCACGCGGTGACATCCGGAGTCCTTCCTAGCCTGCTACAACCCGGGTTCCCGGAGACCTGTTAGCCCAGTGCTACAACCCGAATTCGCACGCTGCTGACCGACATGCTTGATGTTGATTCATGTGTGCTGTCCCTATAAGTTAGTGCGGTTTGGGTTCACGACTAGTCATGTCGGCCGGGTTCTCTGTCATATGGATGCTAGCGACACTATCATATCGTGAGCCAAAAGGCTTAAATGGTCCCGGGTCATGGTAAGGCGACACCCGTGGGAATACCATGCGTGAGGCCGCAAAGTGATATGAGGTGTTACCGGCTAGATCGATGTGACTTGGAATCGAGGTCTGACAGCATATTTGGTTGTTGCCCTCTTGAAGAAGCGGTGGACAAGCAGCCAGCAGACATGGTTCTTTGTGGCGAGCTTCGATGCTAGGCGAGTAAGTAGAGAAGAGGAGAAGCGAGCGTTGGATATGTCAGTTTCATTACTTGCAGAGTAGCATAACACCATATATAGTCATAGTCTAGGTTTGGATTCGAACCAGCTACAGGAGCACGTCTCAATTTTTTCTAAAACTCAGCAATGTCTCTTTACTGGTACACTAGCTTGTTCTGTACGCCTTCTCAAGTTTTTGATTCCTCCACCTGACATCTGGGACAAACCGGAAGGGTCTCTGTATTTCACAAAAAAAACGTGCCCCCTGCTGACAGGTTGGACCCACCAGCTATCTTCGCACGCAAGGAAGTGCCTCCTTATTACGCACAAAAAAATGAATACTCCCCCTGCCAGCTGGAACCCAGCATCGTGGGAGGCTGACTTGTGGGCCTACCAAGTTGACGGGGATGGAGGGCTTTGTCAACTTAGTCAATATGAACGATTCTAGCTCCAGTTACCATATGATGTTCATCCAACGACAGTAGTGCTTCTTCAACCTCTGGTCTTCTTGCTCCAGCCGCCCAAACCAGTGCCAGTCGTGCCGCGTGCTCCTGCCTCCCGTGGCCGGCTGTGATGCCGCGGAGGCCTCACCCCCTACTACTCCCACCGCTTGCCAAGCCATCCCTCTACTCACCCACACCCCTGTTATTCTCTGGCGGCGGCAGCCTCACACGCAGCCGAACAGTGAACCCTCGTACTCCTCTCCACTGGGCATCCATTGCGCGTCTTCCCGGCCAGCGTCGTACCCTTCCTAGGCCTCGCCGTCGTCCACCGCCTTGGTGCTCTCGGCGCGGCGTGGTCAATGTGGTCAACGACCGACTTCTATCGGAAGAGTACTGTACGTGGAGAGGCTGACAGCTGGGTCCATGGCAATTAGTAATGAGAAATGGGCTGTACATTTTTAAAACACATCAAACCGGCAATTAGTTTCAAATTTCTTTTTTCATTTCGAGATTTTAAATTGCATTAATTTTTATGCGTGGACATTTTTTTGGATTTTATATTGATATACATTTATTTTTGAATTATTTGAATGTGATTCGAAATTTCGGGATTAAAAACAGTTCGGACCGCACCGAAATATGCAAAATTTCGTATAATTTTTTAACCATGGCCACAATATGGGCTGTAATGCTAACAAAAAGAATATGGGCACCAAAAAACCTTAAGAATTAGCAAATGGGCTATAAATTATTAGAAATAATGGCAGATGGGCTGTATGCCGTTTTCCATAGATTTGAGGCTTTCCTAAAAATAGGTTAACGCACAAGTAGTGACTGTTGGATGTCCATCCAACAGCCATTGTGCTTCTTCAACCTCTGCTCTTCCTGCTGCAGCCGCTCAAACAAGCGCCGACGGGACTGCCTGCTCCCTCCTCACCGCCCCACCGTACTCCCATTGCTGGCCTAGCCATCCCTCTACTCACCCACACCTGCTGTTATTCTCCATCGACGGCAGACGAACCAGTAAACCCTCGTATAGTGGTACTCCCCTCCGTGTGGGAAACAACTGCTGAGTCTTCCCTGCCTCCGTGCCATTCCCTTCCTAGGCCTCGCCGTCGTCCACCGCCCTGGTGCTCTCGGCGTGGCGTGGTCAATATGGTCAAGGAATGACTTCCATCCGAAGATTACTGTACATGGAGAGGCTGACAGCTGGGTCCACGACAGCCGCAAGGAAGTGCCTCCTTATAACACGGAAAATAATTATTCCTCCACCTGACAGCATGGACCCACCGGACGGGCCACCGTATTTGGCGAAAAAAACGTTTCCCCTGACTACCGGGACCCACCGGACAGGTCAACGTATTTCGTGAAAAAAAGTTCCCCCCGCTGTCATCTCGGACCCACCGGAGGTGCCTCCTTATTACGCACAAAAAAAATGAATACTCCCCGGCTAGTTGGGACCCACCTTGGTGGGAGGCTGACTTGTGGGCCTACTAAGTTGACGGGGACGCAGTGCTTTGTCGACTTAGTCAATATGAACGATTCTAGCTCCAGTGACCATACGATGTCCATCCAATGGCCGTAGTGCTTCTTCAACCTCTGGTCTTGTTGCTCTAGCCGCCGAAAGCAGCGCCGATCATGCCGCATGCTCCTACCTCCCGTGGTCGGCTGTGCAGCCGCCCCCAGCAATCGGCGGAGAAGCCGGCGGCTGAAGAGACTGACGGTCGGGCGCTACGCCCGGCCGGATTACCAATGTACCCCTTGGGGGTAGGCCTATATAAACCCCCCAGGGCACCCATGTAAAGGGTCCCCAACCTGTTAGAACTAGACCAGATCACAGAGAGAGGAGAGAGCTTGCCTTTCTTTCTTCCACCTCTAGCATACAGATCAAGGAGCACCATTGTATCACTAGTGCCTTAGTGATCATGCAGAGACCCCGCAGAGCAGGACTAGGGGTGTTATCTCCACGGAGAGCCCCAAACGTTTCTACGCCTCATCCCACTTCCAGGCACCGGCGACGTTCTACTCGTTCCCACCATGATAAGCCATCCTTTGGCATATGTCGCACCCAACCCACGACAGCAGGCGCAGAGTGCCAGTTTCCTCTTTGGTGCTATAGGGGCAAGCACAGACGAGGAGTTCCGAGGCGTCAGGCAAAGGTTTCCATATCGGTGCAACAAGATTAAGACTAGCGGGATGGGAGGACGGAGGTCAACATGCAGCCCACAGCATCGTCACCACGAGAGCCTTTGGCTGGCGAAGACCACCTTTTTTCAGGATAACTTGTACTAGTTGTCTGCCTTCAAAATTGGTTGTTGTGGGATCCCTTCTTGCCTAGCATTTGGGAAGAGGACCCGGGCCTCTATAAATAGGACTAGCCACCACCCTAGCAGGGCACGGATCATTCGGCCAATTGTTGCACCCACAAGCTCACCGAGCTCAAGAACACCTCTCCTCAGGAGGCTGTTCATCCACTGTACTAGTTCATCCTTAGCCTACAAGGCAATCCACCACACCACACTGGAGTAGGGTATTACACCGCAAAGGTGGCCCGAACCAGTATAAACTCTTGTGACTCTTGTTCCTTGGGTTCGGCGAGCTAGGCCTTGAGATCGTTGCGAGAGCGAGCTAGGGAGAGATCTTCGTGCACACCCCTCTGTTCGAACCTTAAGGGTTTGCCGGAACCAGTAATCCAACACATATATTCACAGTGCTACCGTTCACAATTTACCATACTCCACTTACATGTTATAGATGGGCTACATGTCCTCCTCCAGGTTCCAGTCACAGGTGTTCTTCATGGATGGCACGATCCATAGCAGTGGGCAACGAGAATCATTGTCGCAGCTTCTAGTCTTGTTCCACACGATGGAGACTCATCAAGCTGAGGCGGCATAAATCAGGGATAGTGTGTCCCAGCATGTCGTTCATCCGGTGGTGTGCACTGAAGACACAACCATGCTTCATGAACGGCAGGCCTTCGGTGTCATGTGTGGAAGGTGGCATCCGCTTCACAATGGGGTAGCTATCCCCAATGAAAAGTGAGTACTCTCCAAGAGTGTTCCTTGGCACCCACGTAGCATCATGGGGGTTAAACTCGGCACCATTTATCTGGTACACGCGGCATCTCAGATCTGAACACATTGTGACGTACATAGTCAAGGTCCATGCATAATAATGTTCTGCTCAATTATGGCGGTCAGTAATATTGTGCAGCAAATAGTACTACTCCGGCATAATGGAAGTAATACAACCGGCTTATTATATATAGCTAGTCTTGGCTACATGGATGAGATAGTAAGACATGGAAAAACAAAAATGGTGGCAGCTAGTGGGTTCAAGTCTTCAAGGGCCTAGCTAGCTATACGCGTACTCCAAGGTAAAAAAGTACTCCTACTAGTACTAGTAAGTTGTAGAACAATGAAAGAGAAGGCGAGAGGGTTAAAAAATATAATACTAAATGGAATACCTGGGTAGATGGTGTTGGTCCGATCGTGGTAGATTGTGTGACCATGTTGCACATCAGTGGTACCATGGGTAACGACTGCTAAGATAGTTGATCCCAGTATGCCAAAGTCAACTACAAGGTTCCAGGTTAGACTGAATCGCGAATGCAAATGCACATCCCGGATCGGCGATCTTATTTTGATCGGGGGATGACTGGTCCTTGCAAAATAATGCAGTACTGTTAGGGATGCAAATGATGGTTTGTGCATTCAGTTTGTAATCTCCTGTACCGTAGGATGGCAACCAGGTGAAACAAGTCCCATGGCTTGTCACCGCGAAGATGAAGCCTATATGGCGCACGGCGTCTTCGAACGTGTAGGGGTACAAATCTGCCGCGGCCAATATGCGCCAGCCTCTGCCGTTACTGCCTCTTGCATTTATGGCAATCCTATGTCGAACACCATGATGAGATAGTAATCTTCGTAGCCACGTCGCTTCGTCGGTGGGTCCACAATTGCTATCTTCTTCAGTCTCCTGTAGGCATCATCATACGTATTCAAGCCCAACCAATCTGGAAGGCCAATCCCAATGGTGGAGAAGGGGTGTACGGGAACAGCCGCATTGCTGTGGATGTTGTGCAAAATGATGGTGGTATCTGACCAGAGGTATGCAAGCCAATATTCGTTGGCACCAACCCAGACCTATATATAAGACGGTGGGCAGCGGAGAAATTACGGGTTGGAAATGGAATAACTAAGTACTACATGATCAAACTCCATGACTGACTTGCTCATTGGACATAATCCGACTACCTCTCAACGTCGGCAACTCTAGCGGAGTCAACGTGCAACCATGGCCAGGGAGAGGTGGACTGTTCGAAGGATTGTCCCATAGAAGAGCCTTCTCCTCGAGGACACATGGAAGACCAACAAGCATGGCCTTTTCCCAAGCCTGTTTAAGCACCATCTTGAAAAATTTGGGGCAGGAAGCACCGAGTCTTGTTGCGGTGAGGACGTCGGAGCGGCGTGCGATTCCTCCCAGAGGATCCTCGTCCAAGGTCTCCTAGCCCCGACGAGGAGGAGAACCGCCTAGCGAATCCATGGGAGCAGCGACGAACTTCCTTCTCTTCGGGGGGAGGGGAACTGGCGAGGTGGAGATAAGAGCGTATTAACCGCAGGGCCTCGTCCCTTCCAACTTTAGCTCTTCGATCGTTCCTTAGCGAAGGGGTGAGGCTATTATTTACTACGTACTCGTACTGTAGCAGTACTAGTACTACTTTCTCAACTAGCAGTGCGATGTACTGTACTTCTAGTATAGTGCACCAGTTTTGAACTCTTGAATCTCAAGGCCAAGGAGCTACAGTTGGAAGTAGAGGGTAGTACTGTTCCCTAGAGCCATCGCTGTACTATCAATGCAGGGAAAGTACACCTGCGTAATGGGTACTCTCGGTGCTCTATTCAAGCGCGTAGCTGGCCTATTCAGCCGCTCCTCTCACGCACAAACTAACAGCCTGTCTATCAGCGACGGTTACTGCGGGGGCAGAACAATTGAGTTATTTGATACAACAAGACCAGGCTTTTCGCTTCCATTTGTGGAGGTGTAATGGACCTCATCGAACTTTGTTAGTAGTTCCTTCTTTACGAATGAGATGAGGCAAAGCTTTTGCCTCCCTTTCAAAACAAAAAAATCATGTCAAGAGGAATTTATTTTATGGAGCCGATAATGGAGTGAATTCCATGCGTGCAATGCCACAAGCTACAGAGTAGTAGAGTACTAGCACTTTACATACAGAGCCATATTGCACAGTTCCCAATGTTGTGCCAGGCTTTTCCGGCTCCTCGGGCTTAATTGGGAGGCGCTAGTTTAAATATGCTACTAGCTGATGAGGAAGCTGCAAGCGAGGTGCGGCTAGGGAGAGCACACGAGCCACGAGATGATGGGAAGGAAAACCCATTCATGTGGCTGGGCTATCCAGTGCACCAATATTGTGGTGCGACACGTCCGTTCGACTTCAAAACTCAAACTACCTGTGTACCGTATTGGCTCGCAGCGGAGTTACTATTAAAAAAAGGCCGTCATGCGTTCGGCCGGGATCGAACCCACAAAATGAGGTATACACTCCCGCGACCACTAGTAGCACTCGTTGGAGTACAACACAACCTAGAATCGCCATTTGTCGCTAGTAGTACATTGTTCCTTACAAGAATCCACTAACAATGCCAAGAAACCACTAATAATGCCAAGAAACAACTACCACTTGCATACGTGGTAGACTTAAGACAAGATTACCTTATCAACCATTGTACATGCCCTTACCAACTAGGCGTTATGACTTGAGGGACCTACATGGCAGTTTGCACAAAAATTCCCGAGTGACCTCCTACCTCCGGCCCGTCACCTAGTCATCCTCGGCCATGGGACGCAGCTACCGCCGCTGGCAGAAGGCAAGGTCAAAACAGCTGGCGGTGCAGAGCCCGTCTTGTGGCAGCCCGGATGCCAGCTCCGTCCGGCTCTCGTGGCCGCTAGCTAGCCAAGATAGCTCCGTCCAGCTGCTTGCCTGCATGGTTTGCTAGCTAGATTGGCAAGCGGTGAGGCGGCTCGCTCACGCGCGCCGCACTAAGGCCAACCATCTGGCTCGAGCGAAGGCCAGTGCGGCGGCTTGCTCGTGCGTGAGTCACGCTCGGGCCAGCCTGCCAACCCGTGCGGAGGCCAGCGCGGCGTCCGGCTTGTCCGGCAGAGCGGTAGCCAACTCGCTCATCACCGGCGCCACTGACGAACACACATCAGTACTATTTGAAGTAATGTTCAGGAAAAATAATGATTTGAGGGAGAATAACAGGATAGAAGGTTAGATGTGGGTCCCTCGTGTCAATAGTCAAACAAAATGTGTTGGTTTAAGCTGCCTCGTCAACACGGACGTGTGGGCCAACCCTGGCATAAACGGGTTTAAACGAGCCTAATCAGCACTAGGTAGTAGTTTTTTGCGCAGATTAAGAAATTTTGGGTATGTTTTTGCTATTTTTGTACAATAGTTTCTTCTTAGGGCTGGTTGAAAGTGGTAGTTTTTTGTTAAATACTCTACATATTGTAAGTAGGAGTGAAAGTTAAGCTTTGGAAGCAAATAAGAAAGGCTAGTTACATAGTGCCTATGTGTAAGTGATTGAAAGTAAATATCAACCATGAGTGACTAATATCTTGATGGAAAACTCGAAACTGTGGAAATACTAGCATTTTTTTTGCATGGTTAGAAATACTAGCAATGTTCACGTGCATTGCAACTGATCATAATTAGAATAATACTTATTCACAAACTTGATACAAAACACTCTAATTTTGATATGCATATATCATTAGAGATATATTATGTTTCAATCAAAATATATTCCTTGGGCTGTTTTGGTGAGGTGAGGGAGGGATGTGGTTGGTTTTAAGATACTAACTCTGGGTTTTCATGCATATTTGGTAGAGAAGTGGGATGTTGGTGAGAAAAGGCAACAACTCACCTCGAAGTCGTTAGATGTAGATCTAATGGTCAGAATTGACGGATTGCAGACACACCATCATCACCAACTTAGTATTCTGTAGGAGTACTAGCAAGATGTCCGTGCATTGCACGGAACATCAAGATGCATTTTTTTATAAAACATTTGTTGTGATTGACCCATGCGGGAGTAATCCCATGTGTAAAAACTAATGATCTCGAGAAAGAGGAGATAAGGTGAAGAGGAGTGGGGCGTGGTGGTGATTGGTGGTCGGACTGAGCGGAGGCATGGGGATGGACTATGCCGGCAGCGGCCAGCAGGCCAGTTTGTTCTAGAGGCTTCCTTCTTTAATTGCTCAACAATGAGGTTGTTGGAGATAAGGATGAACGAGTGAAGGCCTTGTGTACAAATGTGGAGAGAGGTGCGGGTATCTTTTAGTTTAATTTCCATCCGTCAGATATAGATCGGACGGTCTATGTTGCAAATGGCACGCGTACCATCATCACCAACTCATTTTTTTATCAGAGAAGAAATATAAGTATGGAGATACAAACATATTATCGATACTTGTTTCCGTAAACTAGGATCTACATTCTATTCAACAGCTCAGCATGTCGGGCCTTAGCACAATGACTTCTCGACTGTGTCAAAACAAAGGTTTTCTTGTCGTCGATAAGGAGGGGGTGACGGCAGCGCGCTTTCGGCTTTCTCTAGTCCTAGTAGTCATACTAGGTGGTCTACGAACGCGTAGATTTATTCTTTTTTAAGTCCCGTGTTCGCCTTCTGCCACGACTGTTGATGAATACACGGTAAGTTATTCACGGGGAAACCCTTGTTGAGCGTGTTTGCGAGAGAGAGAGAGAGAGAGAGAGAGAGAGACGGTGTGGGTGTGTGATATGTCTAGAGAATGAGGGAATGATAAGAGATTCTTTGTGTCTATGTGTGTGGAGGATAGAGAGAGACGTGTACATGGGGCTTTGTGTTGTGTAACATGGAGACACATATACATAATCAGAGAGTGAGTGTGTGAGATACACATGCGGACATGGGGAGAGATGTGTGAGTTAGAGAGATGGAGAATTTTGGTGGGCATCTGAGCTAGAGAGAGGGGGGATATATACATACCTAGAGCTAGAGAGAATATGCAAGGGTGTGTGTCTTAAAAGAAGGATCCAGATAGATGGGTGTTTGTGCGTGTCTGTGTGTGTTTGTGCGCGCGTTTGTGTATGAGAGGGAGTGTGTGTATGTGGAGTAGAGAGACCGCTAATGATGTAAACCTAGTATAACAGAAGGGGGAATGGTGTGATATGTGTGTCAAAGAGAGACAAAGGCATGTGTAGTAGCGGGATAGCATGGGTGCGGGTGGGGAGCAGACTATTTGGAAGAGACATCGAATGTGTGTGGGAGTGGGGTGTGAGAGCGAGAGAGAGATAGAGCTAGGGACGGAGAGAGAGAGAGAGAGAGAGAGAGAGAGAGAGAGAGAGAGAGAGAGAGAGAGAGAGGGGAGAGGGGTCGTTTGTGTCCATAAGTGGCGTATAGATAGGGAGACAATGTTGATGTTGTTCGAAATTTGCCTATGCACGGAGACGCAATGGAAGCGAGTCATCGTGTGTATGGTAGGGACTTCATGAGAGATCTAGAATAGATGGTGTAGAGAAAAACTTGCGAGATTGAGAACGATGATACATTAGGGAGATATGGAAAGAGTCACGGCATATATGTATACAGGGAAGGAGCTGGGGCGGTCCGCATGTGCGAGAGATAGAAAGAAGAGAGTGGTGCACAAGGAGACAGAGTGTGCTTGTTTGTAGTGGGGGTGGTGTGTGAGGGAGATAGACGTTTGGGGGTGACGTTTTGTGTGTATGGGAAAGATACATTCTACATAGTGCGTGTGCTTGGGAAAGAGAGATGCCGGGAGACCTAGAGAGTGGGGGAAGATATGTGTGCATGCTCGAGAGACAAAGTGATAGAGACCTATATTGGGGTCCGGACTTTACAAGAGAGGGGGTGTTAATGTGCTCGTGTGTTCATGTCTGGGAGAGAGAACGACTTGTGTGTGGGGGGTGACGGGGGGAGGGGGTGGGTGGGGGGCTACGGGGGTGGCTTCAGATAAAGAGTGAGGTGTCTATATTTGAGGGACTTTAGCGTAATTGAGATATATATGGTCAATAGTGTGTGCACTCATGGTTGATCAATTTGTTTCATAGTTTGGACTATGAGATAATGATACTTTTGAACATGCGTGACATACCTTGATGTACCAGAATTACAAACCTAAGATTGGAATTTTGGAATTCAACTCCATCGTTAGCTTTTGTAATTCATTTAAACGGAGGTACATTTTTAAGCCGGGATTTCGTGATTTCAAATTCATATATCAAACCTAGAGATATACACATATGGGCATGTTCAAACTTTATAATCATCTACTTTATTCATACGCATACACATTTTTTGTTTTGTCGTCATATTTAGCATAAACACATTTGGAATTTCATTTGAATTGGTCCATATGAAGGTATTTTCTTGTACAAGCTCAATGATCCATATTTGAATTGAATGGACAATCTAAGTTTCGAGTTGGAGACATTGATTTTCAAAACTTGCACTTTTTTTGCATGCAAAACAAATAAATTCTCGGCCATGATAACATAGTCAGCCGTACTAGAGTAGGAACACTTATAATTTCACGCGCCAAAAGCTTTCAAACTTCCCGCTCACATTGAAATATCTCACGCCCGAAAGTTTAGCCCTGCGATATTCCTCTTTTGCCCTTGCCACATGAACGGAAAAGGGCTGCTTTGGTAACTCCGTCGGTTTCCCCACTTTGCCCCCAACAGTCTTACCCAGAGCCTCCCCTTCCCCTCCCCGGCCCCCCAACCACGTCAAGCCGCTGAATCTAGTCCTATGTCGCAGCGGTGGACCTCACACCCCGCCGGATCTACCTTCCGCACCTTGGAACCCCCAACTGCCAACTCACCACTTCGCCGGAGCCGCTTCAACGACTTGCTTGTCCACCGCTCCAGATCTTCTTGACCACCATCATGGTCCACCGCACCGGATCTGCTTAACCGGCGCCCTCGTCCACCATAGTGTAGGCCCTTCACTGACTCCCTCGTCTGCCCCATCGCTGGCCCTTCATACAAGCCCTCGTCCGCCACAACAGATCCGCCTCACCGAAAGCACTGTACACCGCACCCACCGAATCCTTTGTCGACTGCACCGGACCCGCTCCACGGATGCCATATTCAACTCCACAGGCCCTGCTTTACTAACGCCGCAGCCTCATCAGGTTATTTTGATTTGTACTCCTTCGATTTTTCTCTTCTTTATTGTGCAACTGTTCACTTACCACAGATGAGCTTTCTTGTATGTCGACAGGTGCCGCAACGGGCGACAACGACAGCCGGCCCAAACTCAACCACAACACGAGCACCATCGACGATCCTTAGCTATCAAGTATGACAACGATACCCATACGCCGCCGAGAATCAGGTATTGTTATCCAACGACCGGCTAATATGCTTTAGTTTTGTCCTAAGTATTACTGTACTTCCTAGATATCACTGCCTACTATTTTACTTCTTGCATGCTATATTTATGATAATGGTGTTGTTCTGATGCCACCTGTTGGTTCCATCAGACTGCTTCATGTTCTCAATGCTTAATTACATATCAGCAAACTAGCATGTGGTTCCGCTGTTTTTTGTTCGTTTTACCCTACATTTTCTGATGCTAGCTATTACATCACTGCTTCGAGCCTCTGTTCATTACCTTCTTGTGTGTTCATGATCTTCCCAAGTTGCATGACTAATTTGATGCTTCTATTAATTATGGAGCTGCCAACCCCATCAAGCAAAATATTTATGCTTTTGGGGCTGGCACCTCGAACAAGCATAAAAATAGAGGGAAGCAGATATATTGTCGTGTATGCACACACCCTTCTTTCATTAGTTCAGATGAACCATTGATGATCAATTCGAACCAGTGCATGCGATTAAAAATAATTTTACCTAAATAGAGGGTGCAGAATAAACTACAACAACTAGATTTGCAACCACGGGATGCTGACGATATCTTCAAAGAGCATTGCAATAGCAGCGAGGCTTCACAGCAACATATGGTAAGCCAGTGTGTTTTAGTACATGTGACAAGTAATGCATGTGGGCTGCTTTCTTGGCTTGTGGCCTCAACATGCAATCCTACAGAATTACAAATAGTTCAGTTGTCTACTTTGCTGTATTTCTTGATTCGAATGCTTGTTTGGTACTTGTTAGGCTATACCTAAGTTGGCCAATATGTCAGCAGTGCCTGATGTACTATCGTAAAGAAATGCATGCCTAGTTCATTTGAGTCCTTAACTTTTCCTCTGAACTTCATCACAAGACTGTCTTTGTAGTTTATATGAGGCCACACTGTTAAGTGCTTTATCAGATTATTTCAACAGCTTAGATGCCTTGGCAACTTAAATATAGCGGTGGTACACTCCCTTTCAACTAGGGATGTCAACTGGGTCCCGTTTAATCCCGATTAAGGTCCACTAGTGGTATGACAGTTCAAAAGAGTTTTTGTTTTTTGAGGAAAATGAACTAGGGAGCTAGCAAAAACTAACTAGATGGGACTGGCGGATGTCATTTATTTGCCACTTACATCCCTAGTTTCATCTTACCATTTTAATTTCTTTTCGGCTGATGCTACTTTGAACCATTTAAATATAGCTTGCCATGCTCGGCAATAATTCGTATGTCGTTTACCATGTAAGCTTACTGCCTAGATCATGCGATAACATTCTCTTACTTATGTCCAACGGAAACCTTTCAGGATGCCGTTCACACTAGGACACAATGTACAACCCCAGAATCTATTTGTGGAAGTAGTGCACTATCCATGTTACCTGATGGTAGCCGTTCAGAGGCAACACCGTCGGAAGCAATCTGAGCACAGATATTATAGTTCTTGAGGCTCTACTAGAGGCAGAAAGAGATGGTGTGGCTGCCATGAATGAGGTAATCTTGATCTTGAGGCT
Organism: Aegilops longissima; assembly: GCA_021605205.1. NCBI lineage: Eukaryota > Viridiplantae > Streptophyta > Magnoliopsida > Poales > Poaceae > Aegilops > Aegilops longissima. Next base: position 580,159,630 of record CM038678.1, read on the forward strand.
GGAAATTATGCAATTAGCTGCACGCATTATGCAAGCAACCCAAGAATTGGAGGAAGTAAGAATGTTGCATTTGAAGACGTAGGAGGTCCTGTTGTTTCTGCTATCTGAAGCCCAGGGTAATCCCAGTTGTTCTTTAGATACTAGTTGAAATTGACATTAAATTATTGTACTTGCATGTTGTGTCATGTCTCTGAATGGATTATGTTGTAAGACCCCCTATGTTGTCCATGTGTTATAATGATACGAATTTTTAGGCGAGGTAATCCTCAGTACTTGTATGATTGACATAAGGTGAACTGTTTTTCGTGTGAGCATATTGTATTGGATGAAATAACTGTTTGACTCAAAGTGTATCCAACCTACTGAATTCGAAGATCACGGCATTTCTAAATCATAATCATATATAAAGGTGGAATAAATCTTTGTTGTGGTTTTGAAGAAATAAATAACAAAACGTAGAATTATCTCTGGATATTCATAATCGAATACAAATTGGATTTGAATTTAGTTGCCAGGGCCCAGGGCAAACGTAAATGCTAATTCTCCCAAGTTTTGAATGAAGCGGCTAAACACCCACTATCATTTGTGGGCTGCCCGAAGCAAGTGTTTGCGAGATGGAAATTACTGTCTACCCCTGACACTTGACATCCTTATCGACCGGATTTACACTGTTGTCGATAGGGGTAGACTAGTAACTTCAATCAGACGAGATACAACCGCCTCTGAGCCCATTCGGACACGGTGGGCGCCAAATGTGGTCGGCAACACACATTTGATTCATCCTCGTCCGAAAGACACGTGCCTCTCCCTTCATTTCCCCATTCATACACGATGGGCGGCAAAACAAACTCTCCTCGTCTGAAATTGATCTAGGGAAATATTTTAAATAGGGGCAAATGTGTAACTTCCCTCAGACGTGACACAACTGCCCTACCTGTCAGCCCTGTTCATACACCATGGGCGGCAACCATGGGCGGAAAACACATTCTCCTCGCCCGAAATCGCTACCGGCAAATATTTGGGAGATGCGAGATTACCTTTCTATCCCCAACCGATGTGATGTCCGGAATTTTAAACGAGGGATAAGTTCATAACTTTCCCACATTTCAGACAAGTGTGTCCCAAAGTTTGAGATCCCCCCTCCCCATTCATACACCGTCGGCGCCACAACAACCTCCCCACTGTGGCCAGCCTCCTCAGTCTGCCACCCCATCCTCCACCTTGCCGGAGCCGCTACCCCTACCCCGTCGTCCACTGCAAGAGATGGACATCTCTCATCCACGACGCCGGACCAGGATCCTTTCATCGCGTCCTCTCGCTTCATCAGCGTTGTTATCCACCTTGTCGTTGCCGCTCCTACGACTGCCTCGTCCACGACAACAGGATTTATCCCCCGACCCGGCCGTCTATCGTCTAAAGTCTTCTTTCCCGCCGTCGACAGCCATTGCACCCACAACACCCTCAACGTATCAGCAGGGGCCTACACGGCGTCTCATGAGAGGTGGTACTCTTCCATATGTGCTTAAGTTATTGTTCTCACCTGGAAAATAGATCGTAAATTGTTTACTGTACTTTTCTTGTCTGTACCAAATCGTAGTGGCTAGTTGAAAGCAAACATTGGTTGCGAAGTAGCCTTGTACAGTTTTCACCTTCAGATCCGCCATGGCATGGTCACTATACTCGTAAAGCTTATGGTTTCCCCCCTTTATATGCACTACCATCATCGTAGGTGCTTCTTGCCATGCTAGCACCTCTCCTCAAGACCTCAACCCATCAAGCAAAACAACATGCCACTCATAATTCCAAAGCTTAGGTGTTGAAATACGAATCTCATATGATCCTCATATTACTAAAACAGAGAACATTTAATTGGTTAGCTAATGTTCCTATATTCGTTTCAAAAATCATGTGCGCCACCCACTGGTCCAGCTAGTTCCACTTTTCTGATTTTACTCTTGATGCTTAGGGTTTTCCCCTTTTATCTACTCTACTATGATCTGCGTAGGTGCTTTGTGTCGTACTAGCATTACTCCACCCTTTAAGCTAAACAACACAACACTCAAAATTACAAAGCTTAGTTGTTCAAATATGATTTTGATATGATACTGATATAAGTTAACATACACATTTAATTGGTTAGCTAAAGGTCCCACTTGAGTTTCCAAATGCATGTCGCGATATATAGAGAGACAGCAGAATTGCATTTCTTTGTCACTTGCTGACTATACTTTCTTGTCCATACCAAATCTTAGTTGTTATTTCAAAGCAAACATCAGTTGCAAACTACCCTTTGCGCGGTTTGCAGCTTTAGATCTGACATCCCACTGCCATGGTTAACACTATACTCATCACGCTTATGATTTCCCCATTTTATGATTACCACGATCAGCCTACATGGTTTGTGTCGTAATAGAACTGCTCCACCCATCGAGCTAAACAAGCTTAGTTGTACAAATTCGAATATGATATTATGTTGATATTAGTAAAACTGAGAGATGTTTAATTGGTCACCTAAAGGTTCCTGCTTTAGTTTCGAAATGCATGTGAGCCACATAGGGAGAGACTAGAAAGAATAGTATTTCTCTATGCACTCCTGTTCATCATGGGTGGGCAACCGACATTGTATAGAAAGACTTGTAATATCTTCAATCTGCTTGCTCTTATTTAAGATGATAGTCTTATCTTTTTTAATAAGTATGTTCCTTGTTCGGAAGTGTAGCAGAGACATTTGCAGTCGACTGGTCAGGTCAAGTTGTTCTCCCTTAGTATATTTTGAACCTGTCAGGTCAGGTCGACTTGTTCTTCTTTACTATATGTTGAAGCTGTCATCTGCGAAGTATCATCACTTCTGGAGCTCTCATATTTTGAGTAGTAGGCCACATTATATTAATGCACACACCAAATTATAGCATGCATGGCATCTCTCAGAAGAATTGGAGTGATAGCACAAAGGGGTTTATAGGGAGGCGGTATTGGATTAGAATCACTTCTACATTACAAAGATAATCTCACTTGTTTTTATGCTTTCATGCATGTCAGGTATTGAACATTATCAAAATGAATATGAGAATGGGCACACGAGAGGAATATTGCGGAACAATCCACTGGCTAACAAACTTTGCATGGTGGAGGATGGCCTATCTTATTCACCCATCAAGGTGCTTGCTCTAACTTGCCAAGGTTGTATTGGTTGCACATGTTTTCCATATGACCTCTTGCATTACTTCTACTTTGTTACAACATCTTCTTAGTTTAAGCATCATATATGAGTATATGCCATACCTATCCATTTTCTGTACCTATTCCATCTGTCGTCATACTATGTTTTCCAGTCAAATGTTGTTCTTTCGTAATAGATGTCCAAAAGGAAGAGGGTGAGTGCAGATCCTCAAGGAGTACAAACTAGGTATTTGGAAAATGTAGTGATACCTATTAAATCAGATAGATCAGCAACCACAGAAAACATAGGCCCTACCGTACCATGCTTTACCCCTACTCCACTAGCCAAACCCCTATTAGAACTGCTGAGAGCCCAGCGTCAGGTACTGTCTATGATATCAATTCAAAATTTGAACTCCTAAGTTTCTGCATGTGCCTTACCTTCTCTCTTGTATGAGAACTAATTTCAAATGAATCTCCTTGCTCAAAGGATCATAGGATCTCACAACAATACTGGGCTCTGCATTGCTCTTGTCAGTACCTCTTGCCCTTTGTCAGCATACTTACACTCATTGCTGTTTGATTATGTAGCATCACTATAAATGTTCACTTCTTTATCCTCCCTTTGCTTGAAATTATAAGATCTATATTTACTCTTAGATAAATGTAGAATTAACACAATGGTTATGAAGTTTTGGATTGCTCATGTAAGTACCTGTTGTCATGTACTCCCTCTGTATCAAATTAATTGTTGATCAATTGGATGTATTTAGAACTTAATAGTGCTAGATACATCCATTTGAGCGACAAGTAATAACGGACGGTGGTGGTATTACTGTACTTGCATCGCGAGATAGTTGATTGTCTAGCATTACTCTGCATCTTATCTTCCATGCCCTCCACTTTCCCCAAATTATCATATCTACATGTACTCTTACCAAAATTTTGAATAAAGCCAATGCCACTGCACACGTTGATGTCTGCATTCCCCTTGTCAGTACCTTTTGCCTTGTAACGTTGTACTTAATTAATTGCTATTTGATTATGTATCGCTAGTCTGCACCTGAGCTTCATTATCCTCTGTTTCTTCCAATATTATTTGATCTATATTTACTCTTTGCAAAATGTAGAATAATGGCAACCCTTATAAAGAATTTTCTTTGGGAAATTTATTGAATTATCCTTCCATCAACATGGAGAACGGCTTTGCCCAGCCCATGTTAACATGTAATGTAAGTTCATCCTTCTCAAGCCTTCAAACTTTGTTCTAGTATAGATTTGGATAGGCATCATTTCCTCCACTGCTGTTTACTTTGCTATTTACATCTGATTGGATGTTTGCAACAACTACCAGTTTTAAATTGCAGTTGTAAAAACATGTTCCTTATGCAGAACAGATCCGTTTATTTGCTTATATAATTGTGAAACATTTTACGTGTCTCCTTGTTTCTCTTTCAGAGTCGTATCTCTTATGCCAGGCAGAACTTTAGGGAAGATAGTGAGCCAAACCATCTTGAGGATAGCGAGATGACCCCAAGGTCCGGTCTTGATGAAGATAGAGAGTTGAAGCTACTCACTAGCAGGTGTGAGACAACCTCTGTGCAGTCGCTGCCTCAATCAGTTCGACTTCTTCAATCTCAACTTAAAGCAAAAAGGCTTGCTTCAGCTTAGCTCCGACTTGAAGTCAAAGATGCAATGAAGATGTCAGAGGACTTCCTTGCGCACTATGGTGCCATACAGCTAGGGATGGAGCATCTATCATTGACACGACTAAGGTCTCATCAGCTTGTTCGGCTGCTTGCGGGGCCCGTCCTGGCCAGGCCTAATGCCTTCTGAAGTGCTCTTAGTTTTGTATATTCTTTTGTCGGTGCGTTTATATGCACTGGTGGCAACCTTTGATGCCCAGTGTATGTAATCCGCGATCACGTTGCGCTTCATTATCACCGGTAAAGAACTTTGATTCCCAGTGGATATAATATGCCGTAATTTCTTTATTGTATAGTCTAGGTTTATTATTTGGTCGATATGCTGGGCTGGAAGGTTCAGTGGATCTCAGTGTTGTCGGTCTTCAGGCCGACCCGTTACTCATATGGGCCAAAACGTGGGCCTATAATCATCTTGGGCCATTAGCAGGTCTAAACCTATAGTAGTTTCCCACCTTTAACAGGCCGAGTAAAGTTCTGACCAGCTGGGCCAGAGAATACCATGGGCTTTTAACAAGCTAAAACCTAGATTGGGCTATTGTTGAGCCGAAAAATTTATGGGCCAATACAGGCCGAAACTGCCTAAGGCCCATGTTTGGCCCAAATAGGACGAGCAGTTAACAGGCCAAAATATATCTCGGGCCTATTTGGCCCAATAAAATTATGGGCTTTAAGCAGGCCGGTATCCACGCGGGCCATAGGCCCAAAAGTGTCACGAGCCATTATCAGATGAGCTGTAAGCAGGCCGGATTCAACACCGGCTGTAATTAGGCCCAATTGTTACACGGGCCATTAACAGGCCGATAGGCCAGTTGGGCCGAAATTTATCCGCGAATACTACGGGTCGTTAAGAGGCCTAATGTTACTTCGAACAAAAATAGCCCAGTTTCTGCATGGGACATTAAATGGCCTAAAGTTAAGTTGGGCCGACAACGTCCCAGATGCACCACGGGCCGCTAAGAGGCAGAAACTATTATCGGGTCGAACTGGTAACCGGGCATTTAACAGGCTTAAATACAAACCTGTCTTAGAATGGGCCCAAAAGAATAGTGGCCTGTTAACGGGCCTAATCCGATATGGGCCGTAATTTGGCCCAAAACACAGCAGGCTGTGAACGGGCCTGATCTGGTATGGGCCTCAATTTGACCCAAAACATGATAGGCTGTTAATGGGCCAGCCCATGAGTGTCTAAAAAACATGGTGGGCCTTTAGGTAGGCCATCCTTTTTACCTAAAATGGGTCACTGTTGGGCTGTGCCACGTGTCGACATATCATAGGCGTCTTCCGTCCATTGTAGGAATGACATCTGTCCCAATGATTAGCTGACATGTGCATTATCCGGCAAATGAGAAATTTACACGTGGAAAATCCCCATTGGTCGTAGTTGTTAACTGGTTATCGGATCCAAACCGAAACCCGATAGCTTAACGTTGACCCGTTACGGTGGATGCCACGTGTCGGTCACCCTTGACGAAAGCACTTACATGACGCGTGATTTATTGTCATGGAAGTGGACACTTTTGTGATGATAATTTTGTTAATGTCAGGGAACACTTCTACGACATCACAGGTATGACTATCTTGATTCTGTCATAAAATCGTCATGGATGTACATGCATGACAAAAACCATGACCTACTGCGACAAACATGTATCATCACGAAAGTGTATTTTTTTGTAGTGTTTGTAATGGGTTCGATCTTGCGGTGCTCAATCCCGGTGACAGAAATTGACATGACACGTATGTATCATTGCTATTAAGGGCAAAAATATGGGGTTTATTCAGACGTGTGTTTATCTTGTCTACATCTTGTCATCTTTAATGCATTACTTTGTTTTTCCATGAACTTAATACACTAGATGCATGCTGGATAGCGGTCGACGTGTGGGGTAATAGTAGATGCATAATCATTTCGGTCTACTAATCTTGGACGTAATGCATATATGTTTGATCATTGCCTTGGATATCGTCAAAATTATTTGCTTTCCTATCAATTGCTCAACACTAATTTGTCTACTCACTGTATGCTATTTTATCAAGAGAAGCCTCTAGTGAAAACTATGGCCCCCGGGTCCATCTTTCATCATATAAAAATCCTAAAAATACAATGCTACATTTTTTTTATTTTTGTCAGATCTATCAATAAAATCATATACAATTTAATCTTGCTCATAACCATTGAGGGATTGACAAGTCCTCTACGCATTGGGTTGCCAGTATTTGTTGTTTGTGTGCAGGTGATGTTTACATAGTGTTGCTTGGTTCTCTTACTAGATTGATAACCTTGGATTCATAACTGAGGGAAATACTTATCTCTACTGTACTACATCATCCTCGCCTCTTCGTGGATATCCCTATGCAGCTCAAAAGTAGCAATTACCAATCTTTAGAGCTCCAAAAAATGCAATGACCATGGAAATTTATTAGGGGTGATCATCAGTTTTGCACCAGAAAATTTTACAAGGCCATGACTGGTAGTACAAATCCCCCCGGATCTATTACAAACTCATGTTGACTTCCTAAGTTTATATTTCTTTACAGGTTCCTAGTTAACTCATCAAACCTAAATTTTTTTTGCTAGAAAGAGTTACCATCTTGGTTCCACTCATTGTGTATTATGTTTGGACTACTCACTGGAAAATAGGATGCACTTATTCTTTGAATGTACATTCAGTTAGGGTTTCTCGTGGGATATTGGTATTGAATGGAATTCTGATAACAACAAACATGATATGATTCAGGATGCCAATATCAGATATGCTTACGATGACCTCAAATCATTTATATTTGTTGCTCGAGTATTTGGTTATAAAGGAATGCTATTATTATTTTTAGCAAAGTGCATGCTCCATTGAGGCATGCATGAACACTTTTTAAGAATTTTGTAACATTACAATGCATAGGAGTTATGCCTAGCCTAATGGAAGGGACCACACTCTTGGTTACTCAGTGGATGAGATTTTACTTTTGTATTCTCCGTCACTCCTAAGCTCACTATAGTTCTCCTGATTGTACATTTTCCATGTGAATTTTATATGCAAAATGAGACGGTAGGGGTCTTCCCTAGTTTTCCCTAACATTTTTTGTTAGAAGAACTGCCAAAATTTGTTAACTACTCTAATTTGAAAAATAGGAGTCAAGGGATTTTTTTTTGTGAAGGCACTTAAAAATTATTCTGGTGAAAACCTAAAATTTGTTGAAAATGCTATTCTGTCGGGGAAACGACACCTATGGGATCACGTGGAACCCTTCTACGGTTTGGCAGGGAAAGAAGTGTGCACAAAGAGCAGATCCAATGATCAACATGAGGGATTTTTACCCAGGTTCAGGCTGCGGAGAAGGGTAAAATCCTAGTCATGCTTTAATGTACCGAGAGTTCTTGAGCTCTGGATAGCTGCTACGGATGCAAACTGGGCCAGAAAGTCCAAAATTCCCTCTATGTATCGCCTTGGGACTCCTTTTATACCATGGGGCTACCGCAGTGGCTTACATCACATGCAGGAGGTGTAAAGTTGCTACAGTGCATATACTTATCCCTGTCGTCTTAGGACAAGCACATTTAATGTGCCATTTACGTGCCCCTAACTTTCTTGGGGGCGGAAGCAGAGCCCGTCCCGTCCATCGCCGCCTCACCCCATCTCGACACGTATCCGGGATGACGAGGCTCGCGGGGCCAGGCTGGCAGGCGAGTCGCTGCGCTGGAGCGGTGCCATGGCAGTGGGATCTTTGAGCCTTGCTGTGGCCTCGCAGATGCCCCAGCAAGAGTCTTGTTGGGGCCTCACAACCGTTTCCGGAAAGGATCTTGCTGGGAACTTCACCTTTTAGTCTTCACAAAGATCTGCATGCCACCACGGAGACGCCCTTGGATCTTCGTCTTGACGTAGTCGATGGTGTCAAAGCTCTCAACCTCAAGGGAGATGGTCGTGCCGTCATCGATGGAGTCAGTGCTCTCAACCTCAAGGGAGATGGTCTCGCCGGGGCTTCTCTTTGTGAACCATCCCGGCAAGAATATTGCCGGGAGCCCAGCTTGTGGTCTTCTTTGGTTGCCTCATATTTGCTTCCAGTATGCCCCGGCAAGCCTTGCCGTGGGTACGTGCAACTGCCCATGCACAAGTATGGGGTACTAAAGGGCCGAAACTTTAGTACTGGTTGTCTCGTATTTGCTTCGAGTTGTCCCCGACAAGCCTTGCCGCGGGTACGACTGCAACTGCCCATGCACGAGTATGGGGTACTAAAGGGCCCAAACATTAGTACACCGACAGGAGCCCCCGGGCCTGGGCCACACACGGGTGCGAGGCGTTGTTGGGCTAGGCCCAAACAGCGCACGGGCACGCGTGGCAGGGGTTAACCACTGTAATTTTGGATTGTCTGTTGTGCTTCCCCATGATCCGCATTTAGTGCGCGATGTGGGGTACCTGCGCGGAACAGCCGCAGCAGTAGCACGCTTGCAAAAATGCCTTCACATCAAACAATAAAGAGGGAGCATTGCGCCTTCCCCATAAAAAGAGGAATCCGCAGAGGTGCTACTCATTTACCTCTCGCCCGATCCAATCTAGGAACCACGGTCGTCTTCCTCCTCGAGCCCGAAACAGAGCCCCTTATCCGTCCGCCGCCTCCATACTCTCATCTCCCTTGGCCTCCTGCCCTCCCCCGGCTGCTATGGCGCCCAAAGCGAGCAAGGGTAAAGAAGTTCCCAAGGCGAGCAAGGGCAAAGATGTTCTAGAGAGAGAGTTGGCGATGATGCGGAAGAGGAACATCGTCTTCGCCCCGACGCTCGGCGCGCATGCTCTGAAGGAGCGATATCTGTGCATATGGGGAAGAGCGACAAAGGGGCATCCTGCTACCCCCATCATCCTAGCTTTCTGGGCCAACCCTGCCCCAGATAAATTCCCCTTCTTTGTCGATTACTTCTACTGCAGGCTCTGCCCCCATTTTCTGATTTCTTTGTCGACATCATGTACACATTTGGCTTCCACCTTTTGGATTTTATGCCGAATGCCATGGCATGTATGTCCATCTTTGCCCACCTCTGTGAGAATTTCGCTGGAGTGGTCGCCAACACAGCCCTCTTCCGCCATTTCTTCATGCCCGCATCCAGCCAGGGGAGGCCCTTTCTGACTGCGTCGCCTAGATCCCAAGGGCATGGAACAAGGGGATGTACCCAGACGGGGTCTATCGCGAGAAGTGGGATGAGTGGCGAGGCAGGTGGTGCTGGATTAGGGAGGAAGATCCGCAGCCGTTCTGTATGCCCCGGCAAACGAGGCTGACCCGCGGCAATGGTTGGAGCGCCCTCGACCCTCAAGACGGGGAGCTCACAATCACAATCGACATGATCAAGCTTGAGATGATCGATGCTGACTTCCTCCACCGCTGCATCGCCCCTCTGTAGAACAAAGAGAGACCAGCTTGGGAATATCGGAATGCAACGGATATCATGAGGCTGCACCCCGGCTTGAACAATAATTTAACACGTAGCTCTCTACCACAAGATGTTCAAGACCATCACGTTGCTCAGCTTGTTGGCATGCGTAATCCCACTGTGCAACAACACTGCCCTGAACTTGATCATCGCCATGATGCCGGTGTTCAATGCCCATGGCCTTGGCCATACCTGTGCCGAGCCATCCGCGGAGCAGGCACATGATTTCTTCGACAAATTGTCGGAGAGGGCCATCCAGGAAGAGACGAACCTCACCCGCCCCACCACCGACGAAGAAGTGGCATATATTGCCAGTAGGGGGGAAGAGGCCACCCTTGCCGTGGAGGCCGACAGGATTGACTTCGTGGAAGACGAAGCTAGTGAAGAAGAAAACCGTGTCGAGCAGGGGGAGACTGCAGGAGAGCACAGCGGCGTAGTTGCCGGGTGCTCTTCTGTCGAAGATACAAATGAGAGGCTGCCGTATGAGGAGCCCCCAGCTCTAGATAAGAAAATGCGGGTCCTTCGGCGAGCCATCTCCGGCGACCCAGTCCATGAAGCTTCCTCGCACGGAGAGGTCCTCGGTAAGGAGGCGGCTGGCAAGTCTGTGGAGCGGCAAGAAGCTTAGCAGCAACCTGTGCACCGAACGAGGTGCGTGACCGTAGCAGCAAAGAAAGCAGCGGGGGCGGCTCACATGACAACGCCGGCAACGGGAGCAGGCTCACATCAGCCTACCGCTCCTGCCACGGCCAAGCGGCCTAGCTCCCCTTCTCCATCCCCTCGTACAGACTCTATAGCGGAGGTCGACTTTGACCTCTCCGCTTTTAGCCTGGAGAGAGACGAGAGCCCGGAAGGAGAAGAGTAAGTGCCATGCCAGCTTCTGTTCTTCCTAATCTATGGTTTTACTTATCTTATTTGTTCTTGCTTTTACTACTAGGGAAAACCCTAGCAGTAGCGCAGGTATTTTGCCTATCAGTAGCGCGGGACGACGCGCTACTGATAAGGCGCTACAGCTTAAGTATAGCGGTAGCGCATGTCGTCCCACGCTACTGCTATACATGGCTAGCAGTAGCGCGCTTTAGGGAAGAGCGCTGCTGCTAATATCTGCAGCGCTTTTTAGCAGGAAGCGCTACTGGTAAGGCAGCGCCACTGCTAACTTTGTTCCCCTCGCTACTGCTAGTTTTATTAGTTTTTTTCTGCATATTTCTTTTTTATTTGAATAGGCTTTATACAATAACCTTTACCATATCATACACACACAAATGTAATCATAGCATATACATACAAATAGTATCATCAAATCATGTCATCATCATAATCATCATCCAACACAAAGTGGTCTCTCGTCATCATCTCAAAAATAGCGATACAAGTCTTGATTACTTGCAGCTACATCGTTATCCATCTAAACAATGATATACGCGAGAAGAGCTATCACTTTGAGTGAGAGCGGAACTATGCAGTACATGAGTTCGTATCCCTCTCTCGCATTAGCGTGAACCTAAACTAACTACTGCATATCACTCAGAAACCGGAAACCGGTACACCTGGGCCTGACACTCCGGCCACTCGTCGTGTATATAATCCTGGCGTAGCACTTCTTCGCCATCGATGGCCTATGCACCTGCATTGTCACATGAGTCGATGATATGCAACATATATAGTTGAGCAACAGAAAGAGACAGACTTGGAAAAAATAGAAGCAACATATCATAAGCATAAATAACAAAGTTGATCGTACCCAAAATGCCCTTACTAGAGTGATCATTGGTAGTCGAGGAGGACGGTTTAATTACATCACAAATAAAGTTTCGTCATGCATAACTCAATGTTTCGTCATACAGAAAGTATGGACTAAACGGACACATTGTCATATATCGACAATCACTCCAACATGTCGTGCCATCCATCCAAGTCAGGGAGATAGTCCCCGAGCCTAGTGAAAGGCTTCAGGTCGAGACGCTCAGCGGCTACCCGTGTTCGGACGTCTTCCCGCGACATTTGTCCTTCTTCGTAGAACATCCCTATTTTTCCGACGACCTCCTTCATGATGATTTGGGCAAGTTCGCGCTGGATGTTATAGAACTCAGCTCGAAGTCGATGATCCTCGATATCTCCTACATTCTTTGCCAATTGCAGAATATGGGCATTGCTGGATGTAGGTGACATGCGAAGGTTCTGGTGATCCCGTCTGTACTCCAGCATGTGGTGTAGGACATAGAATCCATCATTAAGAGAATCACTCGGTTGCTGGATGCAGCAGAAGTCGGTCTTATGGCCAAAGGCGGGCCTGGCGTCCCTTCTCTTCATGTTCTTGACCTCTTCACCCTGTGCGTCGTAGTAAAACATAGCACTGTCGAGAACATCCTTGATGTGGGTGTAATCCTTTTTGTCAATGTTCTTCGACGAGTACATGAGCGTGCGAGTATCGGGGGTAGAGGATGATGAGGACGGCGCGCCCGCCGCTGCACAAAATAAGTACACCTCAAATTAATTAGCCTCCACCGTGCAAATCAATGATTGAAATCGAAGGAAGGACATCCGCGCGGATGACTTATAGGGGATGATAAGGCAATAGAATCGCCTCCTTGTCCTTATTGGCGAGCATGAAATTGACGATGTATTCCCTCGCGTATTCACGGTGCTTTGCGCAGACTCCCAAGAAGCCCTCGTGCATGAAGTATGGGTCAGCGACACTAGATATGAGGTATCTGCTCAACCCCGATGATGTAGTTCATGTGCAAGGCATAAAGGCGGACAAACGTAAAATCCAGCTTCTTCACGTGAAACATGTCGAATATGTAATCGAATCGAAGGAAGAACTTCTCCACGGGGAATGTGTCGATGTACGATAATTGTCGCGGAACGTTTACCACATAGAGTGGGTATCCTGGATCTTTCGAGGTGATGAGGCCTTTCTCTATCCATAGCAGATCGTCATGAAGTCTCCTTAGATCGCCGAATCTGGCCCCTAGCGCTACTGCAGGTAGGATTGGTTGATCGGGGATATGCCATTTATCCGCACTTAGGATATCTATACGGTCTTGAACCCGAGGCTGCTGAGGCGGCTGGATCATAGAATCAGCTTTTTTGCCTTTCCTGGATCTCTTCCTAGACTTCTTTACTACCGGAAGGTCGTCCATAATACGTTCAGCCTTCGGAGACGGCAATTCAGGCACCGACTCATGACGCTCAAACCCTAAGTAGGCGCCAGTATAAACATACTGTTGCGTGCCATCGTCATCCTCATCCTCATCTATGGCGACATCACCAGTGACTAATGGAGCCTTTTCCTCAGCCCCTCCGCTATCACCCAGCACGACAGCCGACGCTAATTGGGTAGGTGAGGTGTTGATGTTCATACCTAACTGCGTGCTCGTGGGTGTGCTCTCGGCCGCCTCCAGACGAAGCAGACTCTTTGGCCACAATAGGACCCACCCATTGCAACAATCACCAAGCCACCATGGGGTCTCATCGTCATCCCCCACTAGTACCAGAGGAGGCAAATTCTCGTGGCCCGGTTTGACACTGGCCACGGAAACCTTGAAGACATTCGGGGGGATCGGCCGGCTGTGGAACAATGGTTCCTTCGGCTTCAATATCGTCGCCTTCCCCACGTCCACCTTCTGGTCGCCGATGGTGTACAATATGGTGCATGGGGTTTCGTCGGCCTGCAAAGAAAAGTCTGCGACGTGAGACATCGGAAAGGCAACAAAAACGGGACATTATACATTTATTTAAGGGGGCCGGTGAGACAGATACCGTGAGGGCGTCGAGCTCAGCCAAAGACGAAGCACCGCCGAGCACGTCCGGTGCCGGAGCCGGTGCGGGAGCAGGTGTAGGTGCAGGTGCTGGTGCAACGCTAGTCGAGCTGCTCCCAAAGAAGTCAGCAAGGGGAAAGTCCGCTGCATTTTTTTCTCGATTTTGCGTGGTCCAATTGAAAACGGCCGGAACCAAGGAAGTAGACATATCTACAACCAACTGTTTTGCGGCAGCTACCGCTGTTGCGACTGTCCGAGATGATTTCTTCTCAACTGCAATCTCCACCTTCTTTTCGATGTTTTCTTCAGTTAACCTCCGTCTTTCCTTTCTCTCCTCCGTGGTCTCACGGTAGTACTTCTTCCACGTGGCGCCGTCTCCGACACTGTGCACGCGTCCATACGACGGTCGAGTCTCCACCGGGAGTCGTTTCAATATGTTCAACGCCCGGTTGAATGGAGTGTCCCACTTGGGCCTCGCCAACGCCATAGACGGTGAGTCGCTTTCGGCCGCAATCCTGTGCTGCTCTCTCTGCAAAAGGCACATGGATCGTTTAAATATATGACTAACGTGCAGTCGAATTGATCAGAAACTAAAATTACCAGCAGTCTCATGAACTCCGTCGTGACTGCGTTCGTCTCGAAAACCTTCTTCACTATGTCCCAACGGTGCCGGGCCCTCAGGACGTTACGCTCCTGCGGGACGGTGAACTCCGCCAAGGGGTTTGGGATGCCTAGACTCGCAGGTTCCGCGTCCTCCTTGGCCCATATGGACCTCTTCCCGCCGTAACCATGGCTACCGAGGTGGTGGCACCCAATGTTCCTATGTTTAAGCCCCTTCATGTACTTCGACTTTTTTTGGCAGCTTCGGCCTCGCAAGCCGCCTTGAATATTTCAAAGTACTCTGCCGTGATTGTTGGATTATCCTTTACAATCTCAGAGTAGGGTTCCTTTTTGCCAATGATCCTTGATTTCACCCTTGTTTTCCAGGCGGCCAACGCGTCGCTAAACTTGCTCATGGCGTGTTTGTTTATCTTCTTCATTGCCGGGTCCTTATCTGGATCTTTATAATCCTTTTCATTCCGGCTCGGGAACAAGAATATCTGGTGCAGCTTCTTTAGGAGGGAGGGCCTCATATTATCTATCTTTTGTAGTTTCTCATCATTGATGGTGGCAGTTGTCCGTACGATGCAACCTATTTGATTGCCGTAGCACGCGCGCGCTTCCTCGGGCGCGTTTGGCTCAAAATTGTCATCGTCCACCTCCGCGACCACCAGTCTAGTAGTCCTGAGTTTGTTAGGAAGCCGTTGCCTCTTTGCTTTCCGTTCTACACCGGCTCCGCTCCCCGGGGCAGCGCAGGTCTCCGTCTCAGCGCCGGTCTCGATGCCGGTCTGAGTCTCAGCGCCCGCCTCAGTCTCAGCGCCCGTCTCAGTCTTAGCACCGGTCTGCATGTCGGGCTCAGTCCCCGATGTGATCGGTGGGCCCAGCAACAACATGGGTTGATCGTCAGCAAGGCTCAAAAATCCGTCTGCCGCCAGGTAGACGTCGTCGCATTAACCAAAACCATGCCCTTCATCGTTGCTAGCCATGTTTCCTACGATTAAATCTAGTCAATTTATTCTAGACCTAATAAAATGATTAATGACATAAAAAGGCCTATGTTTTGCTGGAACGTTGACTCCTTCCTGGTGCGGTAAATCCCGGGCACTCGACATGTCCTAGTTTGTAGCACAAGTCATGCAGAAATTTACGCAAAATTTTGGCTTGACCTTTGCTAAAAAGTGGACAAATCGAGAACCTGAAATTTGCCGGAACGGAAATGAATCAACATTCCGGCAAAACAAAGGCCACTTAGCTTCATTTCCTGGTGGGCACAATTGAACCACTTCAATGAAAAGATATAACATGACCACTTCATTGAAAAGATATAATCAACAATAAAAGTCTAGGAAGGGATCATCTTTAAAATAAAACTTGCATAAAATATTTTCCTAGAAAAATAGTGGTCGAAAATAAAATTTTCCTCTAACCGAGCGAACCTAGTTAACCTAGCTTGTTAACCTAACGAACCAAATTAACCTAGCTAGTTAGTTAACCTAGCTTGTTAACCTAGTTTACCTAGATAATTAACCTAATTAAACTAGTTAACCTAGCTAGTTCTTTGTCAAAGCCCTAAATAAATTTTTTTCTTAACCTTGATAATTAACCTAATTAAACTAGTTAACCTAACTAGTTCTCTGTGAAAGCCCTAACTAAATTTTTGCACTAACCTAGAAAATTAACCTAATTAAACTAGTTAACCTAGCTAGTTAGTATGTCCAATGTTTGTGCTATGCGTTAGAGAGAGAGAGAGAGAGAGGAGGGGTTCTTACAAACGATGGCTGCGGTGGTGGCGAGGGATGAAGTGGTGGCGAGGGAGGCAGGGGCGTCTCCGGTGACGGCGAGGGAGGCAATTGTGGCGAGGGAGGCAGGGGCATCGAGGGTGGCTCCGGTGGCGCCGAGGGCGGCTCCGGTGGCGTTGATGAGGCCGCGCGACTCTGGTGGCATTGGGGCGGCTCTGGTGGCGTCGACGGCGCGCGGCTCTAGTGGCTCCGGGGGCGTCGACGTTGGCAGAGACGACGGTGAAGTGGGGCGACGGCAAATTGGGGACACGACGGCGAAGTGGGGGCGAGGGATTTGGGGGAGAAGTGGTGGCCGGGTTGAGGGAAAACCGCTGGTTAAGTGAAACATAGCGGTAACGCGTTAGTGCGTTTCACAAAACGCGCTACTGCTAAGCCTGTCTCTTTTTTCCCTTTCTCATCTATTTTTCTTTACATTTTTTTTTCCTTTCTCCTTTTTCTATTTCTTTCATTTTCATTTACTTTTGTATTTGTTGTTCGATTTCTTTTCTTTTCATTAGCACTAGTGCCTTTCTACCTAAACGCGCTGCTACAATAGACATAGCGGTAGCGCAGTTTAAACAAGAACGCTACTACTATGTGTATCTTATCGGCTTAGTCGTGAGAATTTTAGTTGTAGCGCATTTATAGTTAGGCGCGCTACTGCTACATTTGTATCTGTAGCGCCCTTATACTGCACGCACTACTGTTATTTAGCACTAGCGCCCTTTTTTAACAAGCCCTACTGCTAAAGTTCTGTGTATAAGGTTTTCCCTAGTAGTGTTTGTCCTGTCCCCGTAGAGATACAAAAACGTTGGCGCAGTGGATGGCAAAGAAGGCCAAAACGTCAACGGGCGACAAGCCCCAGGCAAGCACCGCAGGTGTGACGGAGACCATCACCATCAGCCCGGAGCCCAGCCCACGACGCAACCTCCATCCCAGCCCCCAGTGTGAGTCCACTACTCATTTCCCACTGGCGGGCATTGGGGTGTACATCTTTGGTGCTGCATTGCCGGGTTTGCAGGAGAACAACAACAACAAGGAGAGCCGCTGAGGGCCGCCCTCGATGTGCCACCTCCGTTAACCACATACCCCAGGGATGGATCTCTGGCAAGGACTTCCACCAGTGAGCCTACGCGCGTGGAGGAAGAGCCGGCAAGCACAGGCACCGGTAGTCCTATACCGGCAACAAATGTTGCCAGGGAGGGAACTACCTCCCAACCGCTCATCACACGTAAGTTGTTTCCTTCCAGGCACTTGTCATTCCTCCTGCATGTTCTTTCTCTCCTTTCTTCCTGTCTTGAACTTTGACTTTGGTTTTATCTCGTTTCCCCTCCTTGTCTTTCAGATATCTCCTTGACGGATCAGATGGACATCGACGCCATTATCGAGGAGACTGCCAAGGATGCTGCCGCCGAAGCCGCCAAAGTCACTGCGACGACGTCACCAAGGACGTGCATGAAGAAGCCGCCAAGGGGTCCGCTGGGGGGCGTCAAGGAGACCGGTGATCGTACTGACAGTATCCCTACTGCAGGAGCGCCTGGCGCTACATCAATCCCGGAGCCCCTGTTGCCGGTGAGGCGATTGTCGAGGATCGACTATCAACATCCGAAGTCCCTGAGGGAGTCCTGGATTAGGGGGCTCGGGTGTCCGGGCTATTCGATATGGGCCGAACTAATGGGCCATGAAGATAAAGCAGAAGACTACCCCCCATGTCCGGGTAGGACTCCCATATGCGTGGATGGCAAGTCTGGTGTCCGGATGAACTCTTTCCTTCCTTTGCAAACTGACTCTATACAACCCTAGGCCCCTTCGGTGTGTATATAAACGGGAGGGTTTAGCCCATAGAGGCCATCAGAATGATCAAAGGATTTTACCTCCTTTAAGAGGGCCATTACGATATCGAGGTAGATCAACTCTTGTAACCCCTATACACTCATCGAATACAATTAAGCCGGACGTAGGGTTTTACCTCCTTTAAGAGGGCCCGAACCTGGGTAAACATCGTGTCCTCATCATCCCTTGTTACCATTGATCCTCAGACACACAGTTCGGGACCCCCTACCCGAGATTTGTCGGTTTTGACACTGACATTGGTGCTTTCATTGAGACTTCCATTGTGTTGTCAACAAAAGAATCGATGGCTCGCCTCGTCATCGACGACGACGCTGTTTCCGGGGAGACCATTCTCCCTGGCCAACTCTTTGTGTTTGGTGGCTTCACGCTACGTGCCAACTCGACTACCCACATTGAGCAGGTCGACAGCCATGCCCCTTGTCACCAGATCAGGTTTGGAAGCTTGAACTACATCGCTGACATCCCAGGAGATCGGATCTTCAAGGGCTTCACGGCCTCAGCCGCCGCTCCCCACCTATATGAAGAAAGCCCTTCGGATCCACTATCAAATCTGGTCTAGGGATCGACTCTCACGTCTGCCCTGGTCATAGATCCAGAGCGGAACACTTTGTCCGAAGATGGGAGGGTGAACCCCGCCGGACTCTCTCCCATCACGAAGCTTCAAGCCGTAAACCCAGATGCAACCACACCGTCTGCGGACCCGGAGTCAAGCGGGACTCTCCCCGCCATCGGGTAGCCGGACTCGCTTCTGGACACTAGCTTCGAACTCCCGAGGTGTGCGTCCCTCGGGCTCGGCCAAGTGGTTATCACCGAGCCTTGCTCCGCAGATCCTCAGACGTCCGTCCAGCTTTCTCTCTTAAACGGAACACTCGACCTAATACAATCTCTTGCCATCACGGAAGTGTCACCTCCGAACTGCACCCAGCTTGAACAGGGGGCTGAGAGTAGGGAATTTTACGTCCCACCCACCACCCAGTTAATAGCCACTATCGAAGACTTAACCGACAGGCTAGACTATGCCTCCAAAGACATCGATGGCATGAACGACGATCTCGAGGCCGAACCAGGCCAAAACCCGTCCGTCACTGGGCGTTGGACGGCCACTTCCACTTACAATGTATACATGGTGGACAATCCTGAGAAGAAGGACGACGATGGCACTCAAGGCCCAAATGAGGATAAGCCCGTCGATGAACCACCAAAACACCGGCGTTAGCGGCGCCGCTCATCGTGTCGGGCAAGGGAAAGCAATACAAACACTAGAGATAATAAAACTCCGGATAACGCCGAAGACCTCGATCACCTCGTTGAGCCTGCGTTTGACGGGCTGAAAGGGAATAGGGTCAATGCAGCCCTGAACACGCCAACCACGAAGATTCGAAGGATAGTAATTATTTACCTGTATCCGAAGAGGATGTTAGCCTCGGTAACGAAGAATTCATCATCCTAGATGAACCCCTCGAACAAGAACGCTTCAAGCGACGGCTTATCGCCACTACACGGAACCTGAAAAAGAAACAACAATAGATCCAAGCCGAACAGGACACGCTCAATGACAGATGGACCAAGGTCCTAAGCCACCAAAGAAGGATGCGGCTTTGAGGTCCAAACAAAAATTTATCCTAAACGTAGGCTACTGCCACAATTCGACGACGAGGCCTTTGAGACAATACCGTCAAGATACAATCAGGCTGATCAGCCGGACCGACCACCACGTGAACGGGACAAAGCGGCTAACTATGCCGAACACCAGCCCCCACCCCCCGCCATAGAGGCAAGGAGACAGCGGCTCCGGACTACACATATGACTTACATCAGGACCTGGACAATAGAGCCAGCCAGACCAGATCAATATATGGATCAAGAGGACGTGCCCTGCGCAAGATGATGGCCATCAGGCCTGGCATGACAAACATAATCAAATCCGGGGTTAGCCCCGAACTCAGATGTCATCCAAACTCCATCGCGATGTTGCCCGGTATAGAGGTGCCACGCACCCCATGTGCTTTACCGATGAGGTAATGTAGCACTAGTTTCCGGAAGGGTTTAAACCCGTAAACATCGAGCCATACGATGGAACGAAAGATCCCGCTGTAAGGATTGAAGATTTTCATCTCCACATTCACATGGCTCACGGAGATGATCTCCATGCCATTAAATATCTCCCTCTAAAGAAAAAAGGACAAGCACAACACTGGTTGAATAGCCTCCCAGAGAACTCCATTGGCAGCTGGGAGGACTTAGAGGATGCTTTTTGGGGCAAGTTTCAGGGCACTTATGTCCAGCCACCAGACGCTGATGACCTGAGCCACATAGTCCAACGACCCGGAGAGTCAGCCCTGAAACTTTGGACTCTGTTCTTAATTAAAAAGAACCAAATCGTTGACTGTCCGGAGCCGAAGCCTTAGCGGCATTTAAGCACAGCGTCCATGATGAATGGTTCTCGCGATACCTCGGCCAAGAAAAGACGAAGACTATGGCAGCTCTTACTGCGCTTATGACCCGCTTCTAAGCGGGAGAAGATAGCCGGTTAGCTCGTAGAAGCAACAGTACCAGCGACCCCAGCACCTCTGAGGCCAGGGATGGCAATGGAAGGCCACGATGCAGCAAAAACAAGCGTCGGAACAACAATGAAGAAACAGAGGATACGACAGTAAATGCCGGATTCAATGGCTCTAAACCCGGTCAGTGGAAGAAGCCGTTCAAAGAAAATAGGGATGGTCCATGTAATTTAGACAAAATACTGGATAGGCCATGCCAGATCGATGGTGCCCTTGACAAGCCTGCCAACCACACCGACAGAAACTGTTGGGTTTTTAAACAGGCCTGTAAATTAAATACCGAACATAAGGGGAATGTGTTGGGGACCGTAGCATGCAATTTCAAAAAAATCCTACGACCACGCAAGATCTATCTAGGAGATGCATAGCAACAAGAGGGGGAGAGTGTCTCCACGTACCCTCGTAGACCGAAAGCAGAAGCATTAGGTTAACGCGATTGATGTAGTCGAACGTCTTCACAATCCAACCGATCTAGTACCAAATGTATGACACCTCCAAGTTCTGCACACATTCAGCTCGATGACGTCCCTCAAACTCTTGATCCAGCAGAGGGTCGAGCCAGAGTTTCGTCAGCACGACGGCATGGTGACGGTGATGGTGACGTGATCCGTGCAGGGCTTCGCCTAAGCACTACGATGCTATGACCGGAGGAGTAAACTGTGGAGGAGACACCGCACACGGCTTGGAACAATTGTTGTATCTCCAAGGGGTGCCCGGCCCATGTATATAAAGGAGGGAGAGGGAGGAGGCCGGCCCTAGGGGCGCGCCATAAGGGGGGAGTCCTACTAGGACTCCCAGTCCTAGTAGGATTCGGCCCCCCTTTCTTTTCCTTCTCATGGAGGGGGAAAGGGGGAAAGGAGAGGGAGTAGGAGAAAGAAAGGGGGTGGCGCCCCCTTCCCGAATCCAATTGGCCTCCCGCCTTGTGGGGGGTGCACCCGCCCCTTTTGCGCTGGTTAGCCTCCCTCCTATGGCCCATATCTTTCCCCAGGGGGTTACGATAACCCCTCCGGCACTCCGGTATGTACCTGATACACTCTGGAACCCTTCCGGTGTCCGAATACTACCTTCCAATACATCAATCTTTACCTCTCGACCATTTCGAGACTCCTCGTCATGTCCGTGATCTCATTCGGGACTCCGAACAAACTTCGGTCACCAAACAACATAACTCATAATTCAAATCGTCATCGAACGTTAAGCGTGTGGACCCTACGGGTTCGAGAACTATGTAGACTTGACTGAGACACATCTCCGGTAAATAACCAATAGCGGAACTTGGATGCTCATATTGGGTCCTACATATTCTATGAAGATCTTTATCGGTCAAACCGCATAACAATATATGTTATTCCCTTTGTCATCGGTATGTTACTTGCCCGAGATTCAATCATCGGTATCCTTATACCTAGACTTGCCTTATTTGCCTCCGTGTCGGTGTTCCGGGAATGGGGGTACCCAGACTTGCCTGCCTGCGGCCCACAACGCGGCTTCATCGACGTCCCGGTACGGCCCAGCTTCAGCATCGACAACTCAAGACCCTCACGAGGGGCCAAGCCTCGCAAGGCGGACGACATCAAGACCTCAACGACGAACGGCCTCCTCAGGCCGGCTCCCGAGGAGCAAAGATTTCTATGCAAGCCTCACCTCACGAGGTTCGGATGACATGATCCATGACGACCAAGGCCAGGCGGACACCAGCGGGCGCAGTGTACCAGTTTCCTCTTTGGTGCTAACGAGGCAAGCGTAGGCGCGGAGTCCCGAGGAGTCAGCCAAAGGTTTCCATTCCAGTGCAATGAGACCAAGACCGCCAGGACAGCAGGACGAAGTTCATCGCCGAGCCCACCACAGCGTCACGACCAGAGGCTTTTGCAGGCGAAGACTACTCTTTTCAGGATAGCATGTACTAGTTGTCTCCCTTCGAACTTGGCCGTTGTGGGATCCCTTGCCGCCTCCATTTTAGGGGAAGAGGACCAAGGCCACTATAAATAGGGCCTAGCCACCACCATAGAGTGGGATCCGAACACCGGAGATCTTCCTCTTAGACCAGCACAAGAACACTCCTCCTCCTGAGGTTGTTCTCCAACTGTACCAGTTCATCCTCAGCCCCTCGAGGCCAATCCACCACAAAGCAGGAGTAGGGTTTTACACCCCAAGGTGGCCCGAATCTGGGAAACTGTTGTGTCCCGTTTCCTTCCACTTCATCGAGCTAGGCTGAGAGATTGGCGAGTACGCAGACTGGGGAGGTTGAGTTCTTCACACGCACCCTAGAGTTCAAACCTCTCAAGGGTTTGCGGAACCCGAAATCCAACATTTGACACCCCAGGTAGGGGTGCGTCGGAGCCTCTCTTCCTCCAGTCGATTCGACATTGTTTTGCCGTCCCCATGGCTGATGCTCGTTGAGTTCGTGCTGAGCACCTGGCCTCACTCCCCACCCGCCTCGCTCAGACCGCACCCGCTGGCGACGGTGCTCCCTGCCATTCCCTGTCACCCGCGGCCAACGCAGCCACCGGACCCACGGCCCACGAGCAGCAGGCTTCATCGACGCAGCCCTTTATGCAGCGTGATGGATGCACCGCCACTCCGTTGCTGACCCCGGCGGCCGCTTCATCATCTCACGCTCGTCGCAGGCCTGCAAACGCGTAGGCTGCGTTGCTCATGGCACGCTGATGTGGCTTAAAGCTACGTCGGTATTTCCCCAAAGAGGAAGGGATGATGCAGCACAGCGGCGGTAGATATTTCCCTTAGTTATGAGACCAAGGTTATTGAACTAGTAGGAGATCCAAGAAACACAATGTAAACAGCCCCTACACACAAATAACTAATATTCTCAACCCGACGTGTAAAAGGGGT
The DNA here is from genome assembly GCA_021605205.1 of Aegilops longissima. Taxonomy (NCBI): domain Eukaryota; kingdom Viridiplantae; phylum Streptophyta; class Magnoliopsida; order Poales; family Poaceae; genus Aegilops; species Aegilops longissima. Next base: position 580,183,312 of record CM038678.1, read on the forward strand.
TGTCAATACCTTTCGGGTAGCGGCGCCCCAAGATAGGCAGACGTACGTGAATAAAAATGTAGTAGATTGATAGATCGAACGCCAAATAAAATAAATAAAAATAAAATGTAGCAAGGTATTTTTGTATCTTTGGTTTAATAGATCCGAAAATAAAAGCAAAGGAAAAGTAGATTGCAAAGGCAAATAATATGAGAAAGAGACCCGGGGGCTGTATGTTTCACTTTTGGCTTCTCTCGAGAAAAGTAGCAAACGGTGGGAAACAAATTACTGTTGGACAATTGATAGAACTTCAAATAATCACGACAATATCCAGGCAACGATCTTTACATAGGCACCACGTCCAAGATTAGTAGACCGACTCCTGCCTGCATCTACTACTATTACTCCACTCATCGACCGCTATTACTGCATCTAGTATATTAAGTTCATACGGAGTAATGCAATAAGAACAATGACATGATGTAGACAAGATCTATATATGTAGAGATAGACCCCATCGTTTTATCCTTAGTAGCAACGATACACACGTGTCGGTTCCCCTTCTATCGCTGGGATCAAGCACTGTAAGATCGAACCCACTACAAAGCACCTCTTCCCATTGCAAGATAAATAGATCAACTTGGCCAAACATAACCCAAATATCGGAGAATAAATACAAGGCTATAAGCAATCATGCATATAAGAGATCAAAGAAACTCAAGTAACTTTCATGGATATAAAAAGATAGATCTAATCATAAACTCAAAGTTCATCTGATCCCAACAAACACAGTGCAAAAAGAGTTACATCATATGGATCTCCAAGAGACCATTGTATTGAGAATCAAACGAGAGAGAGGAAGCTATCTAGATACTAACTACGGACCAAAAGGTCTACGAAGAACTACTCACGCATCATTGGAGAGGCACCAATGGAATTGGTGAACCCCTCTGTGATGGTGTCTAGATTGCATCTGGTGGTTTTGGACTCTGCGGCGGCTGGAATGGATTTTCGTCAACTCCCCTAGGGTTTCTGGAATGTTGGAATATTTATAGAGCAAAGAGGCGGTCCGGGGGGCACCCGAGGTGGGCGCAACCCACCAGGGCGCGACTGGGCCTCCTCGCGCTCCCTGGTGGGTTGTGCTCCCCTCGGAGTACCCCCCAAACGGAGCCTTGGCCCATTGGGTGTCTTCTGGTACATAGAAAATCTCTGTAAAGTTTTGTTGCATTGGGACTCCATTTGGTGTTGATTTCCTTCCATGTAGGAAACATGCAGAAATCAGCAACTGGCACTTGGAACTATGTCAATAGGTTAGTACCAAAAAATGATATAAAATGGCTATAAAATGATTATAAAACATCCAAGATTGATAATATAATAGCACATGGAACAATAAAAAATTATAGATACGTTGGAAACATATCAGCAACCCCAAGCTTAACTCCTCCTCGTCCTCGAGTAGGTAAGTGATAAAAACAGAATTTTTTATGTGGAATGCTGCCTAATATGTCATATCATATTTCTTTTCTTTATAGCATGGACATTTAGACTTTTATATTGTTCAAAGCAATAGTCTAGTTTTGACATGACAACTTAAATACTCAAGCATATCAACAAGCAACCATGTCTGTCAAAATCTCAACGCTAAAATAAGTTATCCCTAGCCCAGTATTCTCAATCATTGATCCATTCATGAAACACACTTGCATATTAACTACACCCAATGCTCAAGTATGATCATAGTGCCCCCTAGTTGGTGCTTTTATAAGAAAAGATGGAGACCCAAGTTCAAAAAAAATGCATAAAGTAAAAGACAGGCCCTTCGGAGAGGGAAGTAGGGATTTCTAGAGGTGCCAGAGCTCCAAGCGAAAAACTTAGAGATATAAACATTTTGGGAGGTGTGTCCTTCCCACCAATGAAAACGACTTAGAGTTCCCAACACTTTCCATGCTAGATATATCATAGGTGGTTCCCGAATAGAAAATAAAGTTTATTCCTTTTTCCACCATACTTTCACTTTCCATGGATAACCGTATCCACGGGTGGCTTCCATACCAACACTTTCCAAGGAATTTATTATTTGACAACATAAAGTAAATTCATTTTTCATTTCGGGACTGGGCATCCCTAATACCTTTGCCTTACTCTTGTGCAATGACAAGTGAATAAACACTCATCATGACAATAACACATCTAGCATGGAAAACATTAGCCACCCCTCACCGCCTCGTCAGCGGTAAGAGGAGTTTATTTTGAAAATTAGAGATGGCACATACAAATTTTCTTAGGACGGCAAAATAATACCGGATATAGGAGATATAGTGGACTCATGTGGCAAAATTGGTTTAAAGGTTTTTGGATGCACAAGTAGTGATCATACTTAGTGCAAAATGAAGGCTAGCAAAAGATTGAGAAGCGACCAACCAAGAAACGAATAATCTCATAAGCGAGAATTAAGTATAATTAACACCGAATAATGCACCACAAGTAGGATATAATTTAATTGCATAATTATTGACTTTCGTGCTTGCATAGGGAATTACCAACCTTAACACCAGTATTCTTACTAAAGCATAATTACTCATCAACATGACTCACATATCACATCTTCATACCTCAAAACTATTACTAAGAATCAAGTTTATTTTGTCCAATGATCTTCATTAAAGTTTTTATTATATCCTTCTTGGATATATATCACTTTGGAACTAATTTTCATATGTTGCTTTTGATAAGCTCAAACAAATATAAGTGAAGATCATGAGCATAATATTTCTTTCTCTCGAACTAATTTAAGTGAAACAAGAGAGAATTTATTGAAAATATTACTAACTCTCAAATAAATATAAGTGAAGCAAGAGAGCATTTCTTCAAAAATACTAAAGCACACTATGCTCAAAAAGATATAAGTGAAACACTAGAGCAATTCCATAGCTCATAAAAATTTAAGTGAAGCATGGAGAGCAATTCTAACAAGTCATGACATAATTTTGGCTCTCTCAAATAGGTGTGTCCAGCAAGGAATCAAGACTTAAACAAGCAAAGACTCATATTATACAAGACGCTCCAAGAAAAACACATAGTATGTGACGAATAAACATATAGCTTCAAGTAAAATACCGATGGTCGTTAGAAGAAAGAGGGGATGCCACTCGGGGCATCCCCAAGCTTAGTTTCTTGATCTCTTTTGGATAATAGCTTGGGATGTCGGGCATCCCCAAGCTTAGGCTCTTCTTACTCCTTATTCCTTCGTCCATCGTATGATAACCCAACACTTGAAAACTCTAATCACACAAAACTCAACAAAACCTTCGTGAGATCCGTTAGTATAAGAAAGCAAGTCACTACTATAAGTACTGTAGCAAACCAATTCATATTTTGTTCTTGCATTATATCTACTTTATTCCAACTTTTCCATGGCAAAAAATTATCAAAGAAAACCATAGACCCATCAAAACTAGCACAGAACGCAAAGAAAATAGAATATATCAAAAATAGAAGTCTGTAGCAATCTGGATATTCCAAATACTTTGAAACTCCAAAAATTCTTAAAAATTCTTAAAAACATAAGTCTGTAGCATTTTATCACGCTGTGGTAAAAAATGAGAATTGTTTTCGTGAGCGTAAAAGTTTCTGTTTTTCAGCAAGATCAACAACTATCACCCAAGAAGATCCTAAAGGCTTCACTTGGCACAAACAGTAATTAAAACACAAAAAAACACAATCATAACAGTAGCATAATTGTGAAACCACTTAAGAACAGAAAGCAAAAAAGCAAAAATAAATTTTATTCATTGGGTTGCCTCCCAACAAGCGTTATACTTTTACGCTCTTAGCTAGGCATCAAGCAAGGATCTAAGTTTTGTCATCTTTGTTCAACTCTTTAATCAAACACTTAGAATTCCTTAGAGATTTAGCAGAGAGGTTTTCAATGACGATACTCCTAGGAACAGATTTAAAGAATTCATTTTTGCCAAAGGGATCTCTTATAACTTCAACAAAGTTCGGGTGGATACTAATCATCTTAAGATCCTCTTTACTAGAAGTTGCACCCTTACTCTTAGTAACTTGGGTCATCTTGCCAATTTTTATGGGAGTTTTTTCAACAATTTTAGCGGAAGCAAAAGCCGTACTCAAATTACTAAAGATTTCTTCCAGTTTATCAATTCGAGATGGGCTTTCTTCTATTCTTTCATGAATTATGGTTCCCTTTTATTTTAACAACTAAAAAACTTCCCCCGCTTTTGACCCAATTTTAGTAGAAAAATTATGCATCTTTTTATCCAAATTTTCAATATGCTCTTCAGTAAGCATCTTATTTTTCCATGAAATGCTCAAGAGTCAAAGTTGTTTCATTAATCATAAGGGGTGGTGAGCCTACTAATTTTCCCATAGCATTAAAAGCATCAAGAGAGGGACACATCAAGAAATTTCCACTGGTAATCGTATCAAGGACGAATCTATACCAAGTTGTGATGCCCACATAAAAACAAGGAAGAAGAACAACAGTAGATTGCTTTCGAATAGATCTATTATGAGCATTGCAAATTCTATACCAAGCATCTTTCAAATTTTCTCCTCCCATTTGTTTAAAGCTGAGAACTTTGTTCTCGGGAGTGCAAGCAATAGTAGAAGAACTATCCATGATAATAAAACAAAACAAGATTGACTTAAAAACAATCCGGGAAGAAAACGGCGAACGAAAAAGAGGGGCGACTAAAACGGCAAATTTTTGTGAAGTGGGGGAGAGGAAAACGAGAGCCAATTGGCAAATAATGTAAATTGCGAGGAGATAAGATTTGTGATTAGGAACCTGGTATATGTTGAAGATCTTCCCCAGCAATGGCGCCAGAAATTCCTTTTGATGCGGCTTGAAGCTACGTCGGTATTTCCCCAAAGAGGAAGGGATGATGCAGCACAACGGCGCTAGGTATTTCCCTCAGTTATGAGACCAAGGTTATTGTCGGTGTCCTGGGAACGGGGGTACCCAGACTTGCCTTCCTGCGGCCCATGGCGTGGCTCCATCAGCGTTCTCGTATAGCCCAGCTCCAGCAGCAATAGCTCAAGACCTTAGCAACGGGCCATGCCTCGTGAGGCGGACGACACCAAGACCTCCCTGGGGGCAACCTCGTTAGGTTGGATCCCGAGGAACGGAGATATGAAGGCAGGGTGCACCTCGTGAGGCTCACATGATGTGAGCCATGACGACCAAGGCCAGGCGGGCGCCAGCGGGCGCAGTGTACCAGTTTCCTCTTTGGTGCTAAGGAGGCAAGCGCAGGCGCGGGGTCCCGAGGCATTGATGACCCACAAGTATAGGGGATCTATCGTAGTCCTTTCGATAAGTAAGAGTGTCGAACCAACGAGGAGCAGAAGGAAATGATAAGCGGTTTTCAGCAAGGTATTCTCTGCAAGCACTGAAATTATAGGTAACAGATAGTTTTGTCATAAGATAATTTGTAACCAGCAACAAGTAACAAAAGTAAATAAAGTGCAGCAAGGTGGCCCAATCCTTTTTGTAGCAAAGGACAAGCCCGGACAAACTCTTATATAAAGTAAAAACGCTCCCGAGGACACATGGGAATTATCGTCAAGTTAGTTTTCATCACGTTCATATGATTCGCGTTCGGTACTTTGATAATTTGATATGTGGGTAGACCGATGCTTGGGTGTTGTCCTTACTTGGACAAGCATCCCAATTATGATTAACTCCTATTGAAATCATCCGCAACTACAAAAGAAGTATTAAGGTAAACCTAACCATAGCATGAAACATATGGATCCAAATCAGCCCCTTACGAAGCAACGCATAAACTAGGGTTTAAGCTTTTGTCACTCTAGCAACCCATCATCTACTTATTACTTCCCAATGCCTTCCTCTAGGCCCAAATAATGGTGAAGTGTCATGTAGTCGATGTTCACATAACACCACTAGAGGAGAGACAACATACATCTCATCAAATTATTGAACGAATACCAAATTCACATGACTACTAATAGCAAGACTTCTCCCATGTCCTCAGGAACAAACGTAACTACTCACAAAGCATATTCATGTTCATAATCAAAGGAGTATTAATATGCATATAGGATCTGAACATATGATCTTCCACCAAATAAACCAACTAGCATCAACTACAAGGAGTAATCAAGACTACTAGCAACCTACAAGTACCAATACCAGACTTAGAGACAAGAATTGGATACAAGAGATGAACTAGGGTTTGAGAGGAGATGGTGCTGGTGAAGATGTTGATGGAGATTGGCCCCCTCCCGATGAGAGGAGCGTTGGTGATGACAATGGCGATGATTTCCCCCTCCCGGAGGGAACTCCCAGGCAGAACTGCTCCGCCAGAGCCCTAGATTGGTTCCGCCAATGTTCCGCCTCGTGGCGGCGGTGTCTCGTCCCGAAAGCTTTCTTATGATTTTTTCTTCGAACGTAAGACTTCATATAGCAGAAGATAGGCACCGGAGGGCCAATAGGGGGCCCACGAGGCAGGGGGCGCGCCCAGGGGGGTAGGGCGTGCCCCCCACCCTCGTGGACAGGGTGTGGGCCCCCTATGGTATTTCTTCCGCTCTGTATTTTTTGATATTTCCAAAAACAACTTTCATGGAGTTTCGGGACTTTTGGAGTTGTGCAGAATAGGTCTCTAATATTTGCTCCTTTTCCAGCCCAGAATTCCAGCTGCCGGCATTTCCCTCCTTATGTAAACCTTGTAAAATAAGAGAGAATAGGCATAAGTATTGTGACATAATGTGTAATAATAGCCCATAATGCAATAAATATCGATATAAAAGAAAAATGGATGTATCAACTCCCCCAAGCTTAGACCTGCTTGTCCTCAAGCAGAAGCCGATAACGATAAATATGTCCACATGTTTAGAGGTAGAGGTGTCGATAAAATAAAATACGGACATGAGGGCATCATGATTATTCTCATAACAGCAACATATGGATAATGTCATATGATTTCTTATGCTCAAGTAATAATCTATTCACAATGCAAAGTATGAACCAGAAACTTTATTGAGTAGTAACAAACTATAATCACAGTCATTGAAGCAATTACAATTTATCATAACATCAGAAAGAGTCTATGTTAGAGTTTTTCAGCAAGTCCACATACTCAACTATCATTTAGTCTTTCACAATTGCTAACACTCACGCAATACTTGTGGTTACGGAGTTTTAATCGGACACAGAGAAAGATAGGGGTTTATAGTTTCGCCTCCCAACCTTTTACCTCAAGGGTAATGTCAACAATAATAGTTCATGCTAACTTACATCCAATTAGATATATATGTCAGGATCTTTCAACCACACTGTGCTTGCCAAAGGATAAAATCTAAAAAGGAAAGGTGAAGATCACCATGACTCTTGCATAAGGTAGAAGATAAAAGTAAAGGATAAGCCCTTCGCAGAGGGAAGCAGAGGTTGCCATGCGCTTTCAGGGTTGGATGCACAAAATCTTAATGCGAAAGAACGTCACTTTATATTGCCACTTGTGATATGAACCTTTATTATGCAGTCTGTCGCTTTTATTTCTTCCACATCACAAGATCGTATAAAGCTTATTTTCTCCACACTAATAAGTCATACATATCTAGAGAGCAATTTTTATTGCATGCACCGATGACAACTTACTTGAAGGATCTTACTCAATCCATAGGTAGATTTGGTGGACTCTCATGGCAAAACTGGGTTTAAGGGTATTTGGAGGCACAAGTAGTATCTCTAGTTGGTGCAAAGAATTTGGCTAGCATGAGGGGGAAAGGAAAGCTCAACATGTTGGATGATCCATGACAATATACTTTATTTCAGATATAAGAAAACATAACCCATTACGTTGTCTTCCTTGTCCAACATCAACTCTTTAGCATGTCATATTTTAATGAGTGCTCACAATCATAAAAGATGTCCAAGATAGTATATTTATATGTGAAACCTCTCTTTCTTTATTACTTCCTATTAATTGCAATGATGACCAAAGCTATGTTTGTCAACTCTCAACAACTTTTAATCATCACCCTCTTTCTATGTGAAGTCATTACTCTCCATAAGATCAATATGATCTCTTTGTTTCTTTTTATTCTTTCTTTTTATTTTATTCCCTCAAGATCATAGCAAAATAATCAAACCCTTGACTCGACACTAATCTTTATTATATAGCTCACGGACTCGATTACATAGAGGAATCATAAAGCAAAACTCAAAACTAGATCATACTAAAACTTTATTCCACTATATCAAGATAACACTAAAAAGGATCGAACTAAGAAAAATGGTAAAGATAGAGATGTGACGGTGATACGATACCGGGGTACCTCCCCCAAGCTTGGCAGTTGCCAAGGGGAGTGCCCATACCCATATTATTATGTCTCCTTTGTTGGTGAAGGGGTTGTTGATGATGTATGCTTGTCGTCCGTATTCCAAGGCATAGGCTCACCATCATAGAAGGATGATCGAGTCTCCGGGATCCTCAAATCTGCAGCCAAACTCATTCTCTTGAATCTATATTCATACTCACAGTTTTGGTTTTCCAGGTCATAGATTTGGGCTTGGAGGTTCTCGATTTTCTCGTGGAGCTTGAAGATGGCCTCCCCGATGTCCTTGGCATCCAGCTTGTGGTTGTTGGTGAACTCCATGATCATTATATGATTGGATTCAAGTCCATGCTCCACCTTCTCCTGGCACTTGAAAACTTGTTGCTCCATTGCTTCAAGCCTCGTCTCCACGCTTCCGGTCCTCCTTGGTCCTTCAACATCGCGGATGTGCAGCACCCCCTCATGCATCTCAATGGTTTGAGGGTGTTGCAGCACCTCCGCGAGGTAGGGGTTGATGACCTTCTCGAAGAACTTGTCCTTTGGGGCACTTGGAGACGTCATGATGATCTAGATATGTCATAAAAACAGCTCGAAACAAGAACAGAGGACAATTGCGTGATACGGTGGTCAAAACCTTCGGGAGAATATATAATGAATTTTTACCGACCAAAATATGTATATTGCAAGAAAATGGAGTCCGGAGAGCGCACGAGGTGCCCACAAGGCAGGGGGCACGCCCAGGGGGTAGGGCACGCCCTCCACCCTCATGGAGGCCTCGTGTCCTTCCCGGACTACATCTAATTTTTCTATCTTTCTAAATATTCCAAAACGGATAAAATTGCCATTAGAACTGTTTTGGAGTCAGTTTTCTTACCGTACCACATACCTATTCCTTTTGGAGTCTGAAACATTCTGGAAAGTGTCCCTTATGTATTCCTCTGGGGTTACGGTTTCAATGACATTGGTTTCAACATTTATAGGATTACCTGAGATATAATGTTTGATTCTTTGACCGTTCACCACCTTCGGATTTGTGCCTTCGAAGTTGTTGATTTTTATGGCACCGGAACGATAGACCTCCTCGATAACGTAAGGACCTTTCCATTTAGAGAGAAGTTTTCCTGCAAAAAATCTTAAATGAGAGTTGTATAACAATACATAATCACCTACATTAAACTCATGCTTTCGTATTCTTTTGTCATGCCATCTTTTAACTTTTTCTTTAAACAACTTGGCATTCTCATAGGCTTGGGTTCTCCATTCATCAAGTGAGCTAATGTCAAATAACCTCTTCTCACCGGCAAGTTTGAAATCATAATTGAGCTCTTTAATAGCCCAATATGCCTTATGTTCTAGTTTGAGAGGTAAGTGACATGCTTTTCCATAAACCATTTTATACGGAGACATACCCATAGGATTTTTATATGCAGTTCTATAGGCCCATAATGCATCATCAAGTTTCTTGGACCAATTCTTTCTAGATCTATTAACAGTCTTTTGCAAAATTAATTTGAGCTCTCTATTACTCAATTCTACCTGACCACTAGACTGTGGGTGATAAGGAGATGCAATTCTATGATTAACATCATACTTAGCTAGCATTTTACGAAGGCACCATGAATAAAATGTGAACCACCATCAGTCATTAAGTATCTAGGGACTCCAAACCTCGGAAAAATAACTTATTTTAGCATATTAATAGAAGTGTTATGATCAGCACTACTAGTTGGAATAGCTTCTACCCACTTAGTAACGTAATCAACAACAACTAAAATATGTGTATATCCATTAGAGGCGGGAAACGGTCCCATATAAATAAAGCCCCAAACATTGAATGGTTCAATAACAAGTGAATAATTCATAGGCATTTCTTGACGTCTACTAATATTACAAATTCTTTGACATTCATCACAGGATAAGACAAACTTACGGGCATCCTTGAAGAGAGTAGGCCAATAAAAACCGGATTGCAATACCTTATGTGTAGTTCTGTCTCCAGCGTGGTGTCCTCCATAAGCTTCGGAGTGACACTTGCGTAGGATCTGTTCCTGTTCATGCTCAGGTACACAACATCTAATAACACCATCTACTCCTTCTTTATAAAGATGTGGGTCATCCCAGAAGTAATGTCTCAAATCATAGAAAAACTTTTTCTTTTGCTGGTATGTGAAACTAGGTGGTATAAATTTAGCAACAATGTAATTAGCATAATCAGCATACCATGGAGCAGTGTGAGAAGCATTTATGACATTTAATTGTTCATCAGGAAAGCTATCATCAATAGGTAGTGGATCATCAAGAACATTTTCTAACCTAGACAAGTTGTCCGCAACGGGGTTCTCAGCTCTCTTTCTATCAATAATATGTAAATCAAATTCTTGCAGCAAGAGAACCCATCTAATAAGTCTAGGTTTAGCATCTTTCTTTTCCATAAGCTATTTAATAGCAGCATGATCAGTGTGAATAGTTACTTTAGAATCAACAATATAAGGTCTGAACTTATCACAAGCAAATACAACTACTAAGAATTCTTTTTCAGTAGTAGCATAATTTCTCTGGGCATTGTCTAGAGTTTTAGTAGCATATTGAATAACATTTAATTTCTTATCAACTCTTTGCTCGAGAACAACACCTACAACATAATCACTAGCATCACACATGATTTCAAAGGGTAAATTCCAATCAGGTGGCTGAACAATGCTTTCTTAAGTATTTCAAATGCTTCTACACAATCATCATCAAAGACAAATGGTATATCTTTTTGTAATAGATTAGTCAGAGGCTGAGAAATTTTTGGAAAGTCCTTAACGAACCTCCTATAAAACCCGGCATGACCAAGGAAACTTCTTATACCTTTGATGTCCTTGGGACATGGCATCTTTTCAATAGCATCAACCTTGGCTCTATCAACTTCAATACCTCTTTCAGAAATTTTATGCCCCAAAACAATGCCTTCATTAACCATAAAGTGGCACTTCTCCCAATTCAAGACAAGATTAGTTTCTTCACATATCTGCAAAACTCGATCAAGGTTGCTCAAGCAATCATCAACAGAGGATCCATAAACAGAGAAATTGTCCATGAAAACCTCACAAATCTTTTCACAAAAATCAAAGAATATAGCCATCATGCATCTTTGAAAGGTAGCAGGTGCATTACATAAACCAAAAGGCATACGTCTATAAGCAAAAGTACCGAAAGGGCAGGTAAATCTGGTCTTAGCTTGATCATCGGCTGACACAGGTATTTGAGAGAAACCAGAATAACCATCTAGAAAGCAAAAATGTGTATGTTTGGATAATCTTTCTAGCATTTGATCAATAAAAGGTAAGGGGTAATGATCCTTTTTAGTAGCTTTATTTAATTTGCGGAAATCAATTACCATCCTATAACCTGTAATAATTCTTTTTGGAATCAATTCATCTTTATCATTAGGAACGACAGTAATACCTCCCTTCTTAGGGACACAATGGACAGGACTTACCCACTGACTATCAGCAACGGGATAAATTATACCTGCCTCAAGGAGCTTTAGTATTTCCTTTCTTACCACTTCTTTTATCTTAGGATTCAGCCGTCGTTGATGATCAATAACTGGTTTGGCGTCTTTCTCGAAATTTATTTTGTGTTGACATAGACTGGGACCTGTATATCCAATAGCAGCACGGTGCTTCCTTAGAGTTTTCAATAATTTTTCTTCCTCCTTCTCTGAAAGGTTAGCACTAATAATAGCAGGATATATCTTCTTTTCATAAATATAATCATATTTAAGAGTATCAGGTAAAGGTTTAAGCTCAAACACGGGATCACCCTTGGGTGGAGGAGGATCCCCTAGGATTTCAACAGGCAAGTTCTGTTTCAGAATAGGTTCTTGTTTAAAGAACACTTCATCTATTTCCCTTCTTTCATTCATAAACATATCATTTTCATGGTCTAGCAAATATTGTTCTAAAGGATCACTAGGAGGTACGGCAATAGAAGCAAGACCAATAATTTCATCTTTACTAGGCAATTCCTCTTCACGGTGTTGTCTACGAAATTCAGAACGGTTAAACTCATGAGACATATCACCTAAACCAATAGTAACAACATCCTTTTCGCAGTCTATCTTAGCATTAACAGTGTTCAAGAAGGGTCTACCAAATATAACGGGACAAAAGCTATCATGTGGGGAACCAAGAACAAGAAAATCAGCAGGATATTTAGTTTTCCCACACAAGACTTCAACATCTCTAGCAATTCCCGTGGGTGAAATAGTATCTTTATTGGCAAGTTTAATTGTGACACCAATATCTTCTTACTCAGTAGGTGCAATATCATGCATAATTTCTTTGTATAAGTCAATAGGTATTGCACTAGCACTAGCACCCATATCACATAAGCCATGATAACAATAATCTCCTATTTTAACAGAAATAACAGGCATGCCTACCAAAGCTCTATGTTTATCTTTAGCACAAGGTTTAGCAATTCTAGCAGTTTCATTACAGAAATAAGTAACATGCCCATCAATATTATCAGACAAGAGATCTTTAACAATAGCAATATTAGGTTCAACTTTAACTTGCTCAGGACGTGTATAAGTTCTAACATTGCTTTTACGAACCACAGTTGAAGCTTTAGCATGATCCTTTATTCTAACAGGGAAAGGTGGTTTCTTAACATAAGTAGTAGGAACAATAGGATCATTATTAGTGATAGTCTTTTCTTCAACTTTAATAGGTGCAGCTACTTTTACTTCTATGAGAGGATGATATTTAAACCACTTCTCCTTTGGGAGATCAAAGTGAGCAGCAAAAGATTCACAGAAAGAAGCTACTATCTCAGAGTCAAGTCCATATTTAGTGCTAAATTTAAGGAAAACATCGGTATCCATAAAGATTTAACACAATCAAACTTAGGTGTCATATCTGACTCCTTACCTTCGTCGAGATCCCAATCTTCAGAGTTGCGTTTAATTCTTTCCAGTAAATCCCATTTGAATTCCATAGTCTTCATCATAAAAGAGCCAGCACAAGAAGTATCGAGCATGGTGCGATTGTTATCAGAAAGCCGAGCATAAACATTTTGAATAATCATTTCTCTTGAGAGCTCATGATTGGGGCATGAATATAACATTGATTTTAAGCATCCCCCAAGCTTGAGCGATGCTTTCTCCTTCGCGAGGCTAAAATATATATATATAATTACGATCACGATGAACAAGATGCATAGGATAAAACTTCTGATGAAATTCCAATTTCAATCATTTGTAGTTCCATGATCCCATATCATCACATAGCCTATACCATGTTAATGCATCTCCCTTCAAAGATAAAGGGAAGACCTTCTTCTTGATAACATCATCGGGCATACCTGCAAGCTTAAATAATCCACAAACTTCATCCACATATATTAGGTGCTCATCAGGATGTAATGTTCCATCTCCTGCAAAAGGATTAGCTAGCATTTTTTCTACCATACCCGAAGGAATTTCAAAGTTAACATTTTCATTTTTAGTAGGTTGAGGAGCAACTCTTTGCTCTACTGTTCAGGGTGAAGATTCCCCGAACAAGCCCCTCAGAGGATTACTTTCCATAGTAACAAGTGACAGTAAATTTCAGCATACTATATAAATTTTTCCTTACCAAATTCCACCTACCAAAGGCGCTTCACTCCCCGGCAACGGTGCCAGAAAAGAGTCTTGATGACCCACAAGTATAGGGGATCTATCGTAGTCCTTTCAATAAGTAAGAGTGTCGAACCCAACGAGGAGCAGAAGGAAATGATAGGCGGTTTTCAGTAAGGTATTCTCTACAAGCACATAAATTGTATGTAACAGATAGTTTTGTGATAAGATAATTTGTAACGAGCAACAAGTAACAAAAGTAAATAAAGTGCAGCAAGGTGGCCCAATCCTTTTTGTAGCAAAGGACAAGCCTGGGCAAACTCTTATATAAAGGAAAAACGCTCTTGAGGACACATGGGAATTATCGTCAAGCTAGTTTTCATCACATTCATATGATTCACGTTCGGTACTTTGATAATTTGATATGTGGGTGGACCGGTGCTTGGGTGCTGTCCTTACTTGGACAAGCATCCCACTTATGATTAACTCCTATTGCAAGCATCTGCAAGTACAAAAGAAGTATTAAGGTAAACCTAACCATAGCATGAAACATATGGATCCAAATCAGCCCCTTATGAAGCAACGCATAAACTAGGGTTTAAGCTTCTGTCACTCTAGTAACTCATCATCTACTTATTACTTCCCAATGCCTTCCTCTAGGCCCAAATAATGGTGAAGTGTCATGTAGTCGACGTTCACATAACACCACTAGAGGAGAGACAACATACATCTCATCAAAATATCGAACGAATACCAAATTCACATGACTACTAATAGCAAGACTTCTCCCATGTCCTCAGGAACAAACGTAACTACACACAGAGCATATTCATGTTCATAATCAGAGGAGTATTAATATGCATATAGGATCTGAACATATGATCTTCCACCAAATAAACCAACTAGCATCAACTACAAGGAGTAATCAAGACTACTAGCAACCTACAGGTAACAATCCCAGACTTAGAGACAAGAATTGGATACAAGATGAGATGAACTAGGTTTTGAGAGGAGATGGTGCTGGTGAAGATGTTCATGGAGATTGGCCACCTCCCGATGAGAGGAGCGTTGTGTCGGATGTTGGGTTCCGGCAGACCCTTAAGGTTCGAACTCTGGGGTGCACACGAAGATCTCTCCCCTACCGATCTACGTCCGATCACCTCGTGAGATCTAAGCTAAAGACGATGAACAACACAAGGGACACAAGATTTATACTGGTTCGGGCCACCGTTGTGGTGTAATACCCTACTCCAGTGTTTGGTGTGGTGGATTGCCTTAGGGGCTGATGATGAACAGTACGGGGGAAGAACAGCCTCGCGAGAGCTGTTCTTGAGCTGGTGCGATGAACTGCTTGGGTGAGTTCGATCGCCTCTCTCTCTGGCTAGGGTTCTATATCCTGCCGTCTACGGTGGTGGCTAGCTCTATTTATAGAGGCCCTGGTCCTCTTCCCAAATATTGAGTGGGAAGGGCGCCAACAACAGCCATTTCGAAGGGGAACATCCAGTACAAGTTATCCTGACTAAAGTTGGTCTTCGGCTGCCAAAAGCGCTGGCGATGACGCCGTCTTGGGCTCCACGGTGACCTCCATCCTGCCGCTCCGCTGGTCTTGGTCTCGTTGCACTGAAATGGCAACCTTTGCATGATGCCTCGGTACTCCACATCTGTGCTTGCCCCCTTTGCACCAAAGAGGAAACAAGGACACTGCGCAGGCCGGCGCCCGCCTGGCGCCCACGTGGTCTCGATCGTCATGGCTTGCGTCACAGTACCTCGCGAGGTACCCTGCCTTGATCTCTCCGCCTCGTCGCGAGCCTGCCTGGCGATGCCGTCCCTAAGGAAGCCTTGCGTCGTCCGCCCCGTGAGGCTTGGCCCCTCGCGAGGGTCTTGAGTCTTGTGCTGATGAAGATGGGCCGTACTGGTCCACCACCTGAGCCACGCCGCAGGCCGCGGGCAGGGAAGTCTGGGGACCCCCTTTCCCAGAACGCCGACATTAGCCCCCGGGCCCAAGGCGCGCTCGTACTTGGCTTAGCAGAGAAGCGAAGGGGTAAGTGCAGAGCGCCACGGGCCCCATCAGCCTGCGGCCTTGGGCGCCGCGTGGCGGTCGATTGGACGTGGGCGTCTCCGCTTCCCCATGCTGCCTCGGCAACTGCTCGACTGACAAAAGGCTGGTTCTGGGTTAGCCTTACCTCATTACCGTCGTTCTCGTTGCTCCAGATCCCCTTCCTTGCTCTCCGCCTACTTGCCTCCAAAATCTCCAGATCTGCCGCATTCTTTCTCCTCCGGCGAACTATGGCCCCCCGCAAGACCCCGGCTGGGGCTGCATCGGTTTGGTACTCGCCGGCCCTAGTCTCTCCCAACGTGACGGAGAAGAATCTCGCCCTCACGCGCCGGATGGCAGCGTCGCAGATCAACGAGTTTGGGGATACTACGCTTCGTCTTGGCTCCGCCCAGCCGGAGGACAAGGGGAGCACCTTCTATGCCTTCTTCATGAACGCCGTCATCGCTGGTTTGGTTCCTCCCTTCTCTGAGTTCTTCCTTGCTGTCCTTCGCCGGTATCGGTTGCATGCTCCGCACATCCACCCCAACTCCATCCTCCTCTTGTCGATCTTCGCCTACTACTGTGAGGCGCACGTCGGGGTGACGCCCTCCATGGCCTTGCTGCGCCACTTCTTCTCCCTCCGGGTGTCCGGCGGCAATATCTCAGCATGCGCGAGTTTCGTCGCGTACTCCAAGTCCAACGCCATCTGAAAGGCCGGGAAGAGGGCCGATGGCATCCGGAGCAAGTGGGTTATGGTGAACGTTGGGTGCCACAACCCTCTGCTGGAGCTGCCGACGAAGCGGCCCGAGGCCGTTGAGGCGTGATCCCGTGCGAAGCTCGATGATCGGCTGGCGAAGCAGGTGTTGGAGAGGATGAACGCCGACCTCAGGCCAGGCAGCCTGAGGGCGGCGAAGCTGACCGGGGCTTCACTCCTGAGGGAGCTTCAGGCGCACTCGCGCCCGCTGTGGAGGCTCGCGGATGCGGATGTCGTCCTGCGCCTGAGCTTGGACGCCCTGAGCGACGAGGACCTGACCGTGGCTCTGCGCTGCTTGGTTGGAGAGGAAGTGGCAGGCCCGTTGGGTGCTTCAGTCCCTTTGCTCCTCCGTGATGACTGGGAGCTGGTGGTGGATGCCATGCCCACCTTCGACGGGGTCGGCCTGGTGCCGGTGGAGGATCCTGAGGGTCAGGCGACAGCGACGGTGAACCTATCCTCCGATGAATCCAGTGGAGAAGAGGAAGGAGATGACGACAATGACGATGAGCGCGACTCGGAGGCGACCTTCGAGGGGACAGGGAGACTTCCCCCCGGCGTAGGGCGAGCACCCTCCGCTCCATGCCTGACGACGACGAGGCCGACGCCAGGCGGGGAGGGGAGGACGCGCCCCTGATCCCGAGGAAGGACAGGTCCGGGCTGATCTCCCGAGGGGCCACCCCGACCCCTGCATCAGCCGAAGTCAGCTCCAACCCTTCAGGTGCGCCTTCTCCTGTGACTGGGCCTCCCGAGGCTGAGCCCCACAAGAGGCTTTCAGGCTTCAAGATTGGCCGGAGTCCGTGGGATCCCGCGGCGGTCAACAAGTGTTCGAATTCCGCCTTGCTCCTGTCTTTTGCTGTCTAGACCTGACATCTCCCATTGGGCAGGCTGCTGCCCGCAGCGAAGAGGCTGAAGGGAGGCGCGGCGACCATGCCTGAAACGAGCTTCTCAGCCGTGGCCGCGTCCCCCGCCCGATCATCCTCGCGAGGCCGGCAGGAACGCTCCGGCGAGGAGTCAGCCCCCGTGGCCCCGTTGACTCTGGAGGCGCCCGTGCTTGACGCTGGTGCCGAAGTTGCCAAGACTCCGGAGGTCCCTGCCTCCCAGGTTGTGATTACGCTGTCGTCTTCTCCTCCTACTCCACCGGCTCCCGTCTCCTCTGCTTCCTCCGTTGTCTTGGACTGTGCCGCCGATGAACTGAGTTGGCTGCGAGAGGATCTCCGGAGCGCGGACCCCCGCCTGGTGGCCGGGCGCCTGGAAGTTGTCGCCAGCTGGTTAGTTCTGACGCCTCCGTCCGAGCGGCGCTCAGCTGGGCCGTGACGGCTTCGGAGGAGGGGAAGCAAGCCACCTCCCAGGCCGTGGCCGCCCGCGACGCAGCGCTGAAGGATGCTTCAACCATCAAGGGCCACTGCGAGAAGCTGGAGGGCGAGCTGGGAGAGCTGCGTGCTGAGCTTGCCAAGGAGGTTCGCGACTGCCAAGTGAAGGAGGAGGAGATGAAAGCTCGGGAGGCTTCTGTCAAGGAGCGCGACGCTGAACTGTCAGCCGATTGTGACCGGCTGAAGACGCTGGAGCAGGCGCTGAAGGTGGAGAGGGTCGAACTGGATGCCGGGGCGAAGATCTTGGCCGAACATCGCACGGCCTTCGCGCTCTACGAGGAGAGGGCCCGCGTAGCGCTGAAAACGCTCTACAACGGAGAGGGCCTGGAGAAGCCACTGGCCGGAGCCAAGGAAGGCCCTGCTAAGCTGGTTCCCTTCCTCGCCGAGGCGCTTGAGGAGGTCGTGATCGGCATCGGCCCCATGGCTGAAGTCGAGGCTCGCGTCCTCTCCTCCGCAGCGCTGACGCGGATCCTCAGCCACGTCTACCTTCACAACCCCAACGGCAACCTTGATGACCTGCTGGAGCCTGTGGACGCGAAGCGCTCCGCCGCTGCTGCTGAAGCCGTAAAGGGTCAAGCGGAGGCCTTGCTGTTGAAGTTCCGTGCCTTCAACACCGCGCCCAAGCGAGGTGCTGCCGGCCCCGCAGTTCCAGGAGGTGGGGCTGCCAAACGCGACTCTACCACGGGCGGTGGCGCGGCTCAGGGTTGATCTTCTCCCGGCCTTTTTCCTGCTTTGACTCCTGCAACATGCACGGTGCCTCGTGGAGGCGTTTAAATTTGTGTCTGGTATTTGTGCGAACAATTTATGGTATGTAATGTTTGCTTCTGGATTTGCTAGATTTTGCGATTTCCTTCCTATTTGCTTGTGTTCTACGTCGGCAGGGCCCGACCCTGCGCATACCTCAGCCGCCGTTAGCCCCAACTGGATCACCAGGACGGAACTAAGGAGTGAGGGGCTACGTGGCAAGTTAGGCTCCTGAGTCACGATGCTCAGGAGTCCCCCTTGACGCTTAAACAACAAATAGGGAGG
Organism: Aegilops longissima; assembly: GCA_021605205.1. Lineage (NCBI taxonomy): Eukaryota > Viridiplantae > Streptophyta > Magnoliopsida > Poales > Poaceae > Aegilops > Aegilops longissima. Next base: position 580,202,409 of record CM038678.1, read on the forward strand.
GGACGGAGGAGAGAATTTTTGTCATTCTATGTCGGCAGGGCCCGGCCCCGCGCATACCTCAACCGTCGTTAGCCTTTCAGAACTAAGGAATGAAGGGCTACGTGACCAGTTAGGCTCCTGAGTCCGATGCTCAGGAGTCCCCCTTGACGCTTAAATGAGTCTTCATACCTTGGCTCCGCTCGGGGAGGGGCGCGCGATGACCAGGTCCGAGGGACCTGGCTGGGTGGCATGTGCTCGGGCGTGGCCCGAGCGCAGCCCCCGTGTCCAGCCCCCTCGCGCGGCACTTCCGAGGGGAGGCTTTGCGATGGTGCCAGACACTGAGCTCTGGACTCCCTGAGGTTGAAGCCGTGGGCTGCCCTCAGTTGTTTATCACCAGCACGGAGCATAGTGCTTCTGTATGTGTACGGGCATAGCCGCTCCTCGGCGGTGTCGTCAGCCAGCGCGGAGCATTGTGCTTCCACTGGTGCGTGGGAGGGGGGCTCCCCTCCGGGAGGAGCCCCTTGGGCCTGTACAGCCCTGCCCTGACACGTGGCCGGCACGGTAGGGATAGGAGAGGTGTATCTGGGCACCCGTGAGCCAGCACGGGACTCACGAGGCCCTACCTCGAGGCGGGTTGCGCCTGGCTCTGGGCCTTTGAGGATGGTATGTTCCTGCAAGGTGGTTAGAATGCAAATGCTCTACGGCCTCATGTCCCGGCCCTCGAGCAAGCTCAGCCGCCGCTGGTATGACAGGTCGCGATGCCGTGGGTCAAGGCCAGGGGGTGAGGGCTGGAGAGCCAGTAAGAGCCCATGAGTCGCGATGCTCAGGCACCCGCCTTTTAACGTGCAAGCGCTTTGCATGAGAGTGGAGAGGTCCGTGGTAGGCAGCAGACGATAATCGCGAGTAGGTTAAGCATGAAGAAGCAAATCAACTTAGATAGATGCGGAGAAATCAAACGCCACTAGGTGAGGCCCGAGCAGCTTGGGGATGATGCAGCCCGAGGGGCGCCCCCAACAAGATAAGCAGAAGATATAGGAAAAACGGATACATGCCGCAGGGATGGACCCACGCGACCTGGGAATGATGCAGCCCTGAGGGCGCTCCCAGCTGAAACGAAAACTGAAAAGAAGCCACCTGATGTTGTGGCAGGGCGAGTGTCGGAGTAGCTGATGGTGCGGGGTGAAGGAGCCGATCCTCACGAGCCCTCGGGAGGCTTAGGAGGTCCGGGCGGCCCGTTGAGGTCCATCTCCATCTCTTCCAGGAACGCACGATGCTTGGCCACCTGAGCTTCCAGAATGCTCCTCATCCGGCGTTGGTGGGCTGCAGCCGCGTTCGGCAAGCCGAAGGGCATGCGAACGAAGCTGTGCGGCGGGCCCGCGCAACGCCCCACGCGCGAAGGCCAGAAGCGCTCCTGAGAAGCGACTCGATTGAGCCCTGGGTAGTCGATGCAGACGCGCAACCCGCCATCCTTGCCTGGATGGGGAGCTACGCCGGGCAGACGGCGGTTGCCGCGCATGACTCTCGATTCGTCCACATCCTGAACGCCCTTGGTGATGATCTCCTAAGGGTTGGTTCCTTCTTTCCTTACGCCTTCCTGAGGGAAGCGTGCTGCAAAGCACGCCTCCAAGTGGTGCCCAAGCGCCTCCCTCGTGACCTTGGCAAAGTCGGTGGTTCCCCAGGAGAGAGCCCCTAAGCCCTGCCCGAGGAGGGCGCCGGGCGCGCCTTCCTATGCGATGGAGGATGGCGCCCGTTGGACGGGCGCATGTCTAGACGCGGTGCCTCCGGAGGCGCCTGCCTCCTGAGGCCTTGAGCCAAGTGATGTCTTCTTCTTGGGAGCTGCTCCAAGGAGGTTTCCACTCTTGCTGTCTGGGTCCTCGATCGACGCGGCCTAGAAGGCGCGCTCGAGGGAGCACACCACATCCTTCTCTTCACAGGGGACCGTTATGACCCCACCGCTTCCTGGCATCTTGAGGACGTTGTAGCCATGGTGAGTCACTGCCATGAACTTGGCCAGGGCTAGGTACCCGAGGATGGCATTGTATTGCAGGCGAATGTGAGTGACGTCGAAGTCAATGAGCTCGGTGCGGTAGTTGCTGCACTGTCCAAAGGTGACAGGAAGGCAGACCTGCCCTATCGGGACAGTGGAACCGTCAGTGACTCCTGAGAAAGGCTTGGTTGGCTGAAGCTGATCATATGGCACTTGGAGATTGTTTAACATCTCGACGGACAGAACATTGAGTCCTGCTCCGCCATCGATGAGGGTCCTGGTGACTTGCACATTGCTGATGACTGGGGAACAAAGCATTGGGAGGACACCGGCCGTTGCCGCGCACTTGAGCCGATCCGCTGAGCTGAACGTGATGGCGCACGCAGACCACCTGAGAGGGCGCGTGGACTCAAGCTTGGGGAGGACTGCATTCACCTCGCGAGCAAACTGCTTGAAGATGCGCTGTGAGGCTGGGGCCTGAGCGTCACCCAAGATGCAAGCGACTGCACGTGGCTCCTGGAAGCCCCCAGCCCCCTCATCCTGATGATGGTCTTCATTCCTCCTTAGTGGTGGTGGCAGAGGAGGAAGGCCTGCGTTGCCTTGTGGGCGATCCTCACGAGGCTGATCTCTCCAAGCCCCCTCGCGAGGCTGGTCATGCCAGCGGTCCTCGCGAGGTCGGTCACGCCACCCTTCACGAGGGCCACGGTCGTCCCATCGTCCTCCACCTCTTGCTCCACCTCGGCCGTAGCTCCGATCGTTGTGCTTGGGACGTCGACCGACACGGCCTTCTCACACGGCCCTGAGCTCTTGGCACTCGTTGGTGTTGTGGGTATGGAGATCGTGGTATACACAGTACCGACTGCCCTTGGACGACTCCGGCTGGTCCCTGCCGCGCTTGGTGCCTGGCTCCGCGAAAAGTACAACTGCTCCTTTGCGCTTCACATCCTTGGCCTTGGCTTTCTTCTCTTCTGGGTCCGCTGCTGGGAGCTCGACAAGGGAGAGGCGCCCTTCCTCAGCCCTTGCGCACTTGATCGCCAGGTTGAACAGTTCCAGCGACGTGCACAGATCTTCATGGATTGCCAGCTCCTCCTTCATCTTGACATCGCGAACGCCATCAGAGAACACCGAAATGATGGCCTCCTCAGTCACCCTGGGAATCTTGAGGCGAGCATTTTTGAAGCGCTGGATGTACTTCTGCAAGGTCCCTCCATGCTGCTGCTTGATGCGGCGTAGGTCACCCACGGCCGGCGGACGGTCGCGAGTGCCCTGGAAGTTGGTGATGAAGCTTGTGTGATGTCTACTACACAACCTTCTTCTTGTAGACGTTGTTGGGCCTGCAAGTGCACATGTTTGTAGGACAGTAGCAAATTTCCCTCAAGTGGATGACCTAAGGTTTATCAATCCGTGGGAGGCGTAGGATGAAGATGGTCTCTCTCAAACAACCCTGCAACCAAATAACAAACAGTCTCTTGTGTCCCCAACACACCCAATACAATGATAAATTGTATAGGTGCACTAGTTCGGCGAAGAGATGGTGATACAAGTGCAATATGGATGGTAGATAAAGGTATTTGTAATCTGAAAATATAAAAACAGCAAGGTAGCAAGCGATAAAAGTGAGCGTAAGCGGTATTGCAATGATAGGAAACAAGGCCTAGGGTTCATACTTTCACTAGTGCAAGTTCTCTCAACAATAATAACATAATTGGATCATATAACTATCCCTCAACATGCAACAGAGAGTCACTCCAAATTCACTAATAGTGGAGAACGAACGAAGAGATTATGGTAGGGTACAAAAACCACCTCAAAGTTATTCTTTCCAATCAATCCGTTGGGCTATTCCTATAAGTGTCACAAACAACCCTAGAGTTCATACTAGAATAACACCTTAAGACACAAATCAACCAAAACCCTAATGTCACCTAGATACTCCAATGTCACCTCAAGTATCCGTGGGTATGATTATACGATATGCATCACACAATCTCAGATTCATCTATTCAACCAACAAATAGAACCTCAAAGAGTGCCCCAAAGTTTCTACTGGAGAATCACGACGAAAACGTGTGCCAACCCCTATGCATAGGTTCATGGGCGGAACCCGCAAGTTGATCACCAAAACATACATCAAGTGAATCACGTGATATCCCATTATCACCAAAGATACGCACGGCAAGACATACATCAAGTGTTCTCAAATCTTTAAAGACTCAATCCGATAAGATTACTTCAAGGGGAAAACTCAATCCATTACAAGAGAGTAGAGGAGGAGAAGAAACATAAGATCCAACTATAATAGCAAAGCTCGCGATACATCAAGATCGTGCCAAATCAAGAACACGAGAGAGAGAGAGATCAAACACATAGCTACTGGTACATACCCTCAGCCCCGAGGGTGAACTACTCCCTCCTCGTCATGGAGAGCGCCGGGATGATGAAGATGGCCACCGGTGAGGGTTCCCCCCTCCGGCAGGGTTTCCGGAACAGGGTCCCGATTGGTTTTTGGTGGCTCTGGAGGTTTTGCAGCGGCGGAACTCCCGATCTATCTTCGTTCTAGAAGTTTTATGATACGTAGGTATATATGGGTGCAGGGGGTATGTCGGTGGAGCTGCGAGGGCCCCACGAGGCAGGGGGTGCGCCCTAGGGGGGTGGGCGCGCCCCCCACCCTCGTGGCCAGCTCCGGTATCTTCTGACGTAGAGTCCAAGTCTATCCGGTGCCTTTCCTTCCAAAAATAACTTCTCTAGTTGATTTCGTTCCGTTTCGACTCCGTCTGATATTCCTTTTCCTCGAAACACTAAAATAGGCATAAAACAGCAAATCTGGGCTGGGCCTCCTGTTAATAGGTTAGTCCCAAAAATAATATAAAAGTGGATAATAAAGCCCAGTATTGCCCAAAACAGTAGATAATATAGCATGGAGCAATCAAAAATTATAGATACGTTGGAGACGTATCAAGCATCCCCAAGCTTAATTCTTGCTCGTCCTCGAGTAGGTAAATGATAAAAAAAATAATTTTTGATGCGGAGTGCTACTTGGCATAATTTCAATGTAATTCTTCTTAATTGTGACATGAATATTCAGATCCGAATGAATACAAAATAAAAGTTCATATTGATAAAAGAAATAGTAATACTTCAAGCATACTAATCAAAGTAATCATGTCTTCTCAAAATAGCATGGCAAAAGAAAGTTCATCCCTACAAAGTCATATAGTTAGGCTATGCTTCATTTTCGTCACACAAAGATGTTCCCAACTTCTATACCCCCGATGACAAGCCAAGCAATTGTTTCATACTTAAATAATCTCAAACTTTTTCAACCTTCACGCAATACATGAGTGTGAGCCATGGATATAACACTATGGGTGGAATAGAATATGAAGATGGGGATTGTGTGGAGAAGACAAAAAAAGAGAAAGTCTCACATTGACGAGGATAATCAACGGGCTATGGAGATGCCCATCAATTGATGTCAACATGAGGAGTAGGGATTGCCATGCAATGGATGCACTGGAGCTATAAATGAATGCTCAACAAAAGAAAACTAGTGTGTGTGCATCCAACTTGCTTGCTCACGAAGACCTAGGGCATTTGAAGAAGCCCATCGTAGGAATATACAAGCCATGTTCTAAAATGAAAAATTCGCACTAGTATGAACAAGACAACTTATGAGACTCACTATATGAAAAACATGGTGCTACTTTGAAGCACAATATATGAGACTCTCTACATGAAGAACAAGGTGCTACTTTGAAGCACAAGTGTGGACAAAGAGATAGTAACATTGCCCTTTTTATTTATTTTCTCTTTTTTTCTTTCTTTTCTTTTTTCTTTTTCCTTTTTTGGGCCTTTCTTTTTTTTCTTTTGGCCTTTCTTCTTTTTTTTCTTTTTTTTTCTTTGGGCAATGCTCTAATAATGATGATCATCACACTTCTATTACAACATATGAATTACAACTCGAAGCTAGAGCAAGATATGACTCTATATGAATGCCTCCGGCGGTGTACCGGGATGGTGCAATGAATCAAGAGTGACATGTATGAAAAATAATGCATGGTGGCTTTGCCACAAATACGATGTCAACTACATGATCATGCAATGACAATATGACAAAAGTAAAGTATGTCATGATGATGATGAGCGGAACGGTGGAAAGTTGCATGGCAATATATCACGGAATGGCTATGGAAATGCCACAATAGGTAGGTATGGTGGCTGTTTTGAGGAAAATATAAGGAGGTTTATGTGTGATAGAGTGTATCGTATCACGGGGTTGGACGCACCGGCGAAGTTTGCACCAACTCTCAAGGTGAGAAAGGGCAATGCACGGTTTCGAAGAGGCTAGCAAAGGCGGAAAGGTAAAAGTGCGTATAATCCACGGACTCAACATTAGTCAAAAGAACTCATATATTTATTGCAAAAATTTAGAAGTCATCAAAAATCAAGTACTACGCGCATGCTCCTAGGGGGATAGATTGGTAGGAAAAGACCATCGCTCGTCCCCGACCGCCACTCATAAGGATGCACAAGGCAGGTACACTTCATGTTTCAAATTTGTTACACAACTTTAACCATACGTGCATGCTACGGGACTTGCTAACTTCAACACAAGCATTCTTTAAATTCATAATCACCCAACTAGCATGACTTTAATATCACTACCTCCATATCTCAAAACAATTATCAAGCATCAAACTTTTCTTAGTATTCAACGCACTCAAAAGAAAGTTTCACATATCTTGAATACCAAGTAAATTAATATTAAGAAAATTACCATGCTATTAACGACTCTCAAAATAATCTAACTGAAGCATGAGAGATCAATAGTTTCTTTAAAACAAATCCATCATCGTGCTCTAAAAGATATAAGTGAAGTACTAGAGCAAATGACAAACTACTCCGAAAGATATAAGTGAAGATCAATGAGTAGTCAAATAATTATACAACTATGTGAAGACTCTCTATCATTTAAGAATTTCAGATTTTGGTATTATATTCAAACATCAAGCAAAATAAAATAAAATTACAATGCAAGGATAGCACAACTCATGTGAAGAAGCAAAAACTTAGGCTCAACCGATACTAACCGATAATTGTTGAAGAAGAAAGGTAGGATGCCTACCGGGGCATACCCAAGCTTAGATGCTTGAGACTTCTTGAAATATTATCTTGGGGTGCCTTGGGCATCACCAAGCTTGAACTTTTGTGTCTCCTTAATTCCTCTCATATCATGGTTTCTCTTTTTCTCAAAAAGCTTCATCCACACCAAACTCAACAAGAACTCGTGAGATAGGTTAGTATAAACCAATGCAAAACCTTATCATTTTCTACTGTAACAAATCACTAACATTATTATTCAACATTGCATACTAAATTCCTCTGCATATTTAATACTCCTATCCTTAAACAGAATCATTAAACAAGCAAACATATGCAAACAATGCAAACATAACAGCAATCTGTCAAAACAGTATAGTCTGTAAAGAATGCAAGAGTATCAATACTTCCCTAACTCCAAAAATAATTAGAGAAAATTACCACTGTAATAAATTTATCAGAGCTCAATATGCAAAAATATTCAACATTATACCATTATCTCACTTTTCTAGGGAATTTTTGCAAAAGCGGTAAACTTTCTGTTTTCAAACAGCAACACGTATACTAGCAAAATAAGCATGGCAAAGGCTATCATTGACATTTTTATTGAAAGTAAAGATGCAAAACATTATTATAAATAACAGAAAGAAAAGATAAATAAAATAAAATGACGCTCCAAGCAAAACACATATCATGTGGTGAATAAAAATATAGCTCCAAGTAAAGTTACCGATGCACGAAGACGAAAGAGGGGATGCCTTCCGGGGCATCCCCAATCTTAGGCTCTTGGTTGTCCTTGAATGTTAACTTGGGGTGCCTTGGGCATCCCCAATCTTAGGCTCTTACCACTCCTTATTCCATAGTCCATCGAATCTTTACCCAAAACTTGAAAACTTCACAACACAAAACTTAACAGAAAACTCGTGAGCTCCGTTAGCGAAAGAAAACAAAACACCACTTAAAGGTACTGTAATGAACTCATTCTTTATTTATATTCGTGTTAAACCTACTGTATTACAACTTCTCTATGGTTTATAAACTATTTTACTAGCCATAGATTCATCAAAATAAGCAAACAACACAATGAAAACAGAATCTGTCAAAAACAGAACAGTCTGTAGTAATCTGTAACTAACGCAAACTTCTGGAACACCAAAAATTCTAAAATAAATTGTCGGACCTGAGGAATTTGTCTAGTAATCATCTTCAAAACTAATCAACTAAATAGCACTCTCCAGTAAAAAGTTCTAGCTAATCTCGTGAGAGCTAAAGTTTCTGTTTTTTACAGCATGATCATAAAGACTTCACCCAAGTCTTCCCAAAGGTTCTACTTGGCACAAACACTAATTAAAACACAAAACCACATCTAAACATAATCTAGATGGATTATTTATTACTTTACAGAACCAAAAAGCAAGGAACTAAAATAAAATTGGGTTGCCTCCCAACAAGCGCTATCGTTTAACGCCCCTAGCTAGGCATTATGATTTCAATGATGCTCACATAAAAGATAAGAATTGAAACATAAAGAGAGCATCATGAAGAATATGACTAGCACATTTAAGTCTAACCCACTTCCTATGCATAGGTATTTTGTGAGCAAACAACTTATGAGAACAATAATCAACTAGCATAGAAAGGCAAAACAAGCATAACTTCAAGATTTTAAGCACATAGAGAGGAAACTTGATATTATTGCAATATGTAGAAGCATATGATCCTCTCTCATAATAATTTTCAGTAGCATCATGAATTAAATCAAAAATATACCCAGCACCTAAAGCATTCTTTTCATGATCTACAAGCATAGAAAATTTACTACTCTCCACATAAGCAAAATTCTTCTCATTCGGAATAGTGGGAGTATCACAAGCGACTTGAACACTAAAAATTGTTTCCACATTAAAAGAGTAATGTTCAGAAAAAGGGTAATCATAATCATGACAATTTTTATAAATATAATCATCTCTACTTTTTATAGCATAAGTTTCATCACAATAATCATCATAAGTAGCAACTTCATTCTCATCATAATCAATTGAAACCTCTCCCAAGATAGTGGAATCACTAAATAAAGTTGACACTCTTCCAAATCCACTTTCATATTCATCACAATAAAATTCAACAACCTCCAAAATAGTGGGATCACTACTTCCTAAAGTTGACACTCTTCCGAACCCACTTTCATCAATATAATCATCATAGGTAGGAGGCATGCTATCGTCATAACCACTTTGCATATCAAAACTTGGGAGACTAAAAATATCATCATTATTAAACATAGCATCCCCAAGCTTGGGACAAACATTAATTGCAGCAAATATATTTTCAAATATGTCATCCTCAACAAACATAGCTTCCCCAAGCTTGGGCCTTTTCATATCATAAGTATAATCATTCTCATTATTAATAGTATGGATAGCACCAATAGTATAGCAATTATTATATTCTTCCAAGCAAGTGCCAAAAATATTTTCAAGATCATAAGAAGTATCATTATCTTCCCAATCATAATCATCACAACAAGCAATAGGCATAACGAGATCATCATCAAGTGTATCATCTTCATTTTCATGAGGCACAGCAATAATAGGAGCAACTTTATTTGGGAGATATACCTTTTTACCTCTCTTCCTTTTTCTTTTCTTCTTCTTCACCACATCATGTGTGGGTTCAATCCTCTTTTTGGAGCTCCTTATTAATGAGATTGTTTTAATAGAAGGCTCCTCTTCATTACCTGATTCATCATAAGAAAGAATAGGAGGATATTGGGAAGTCTCTTCCCTTTCATTAGTATTCTCTTCATCTTCTATTTGCTTTCTTTTCTTTATGTAATTGGCAATATAAGGATTTTCAATGCAATTCACCGCACAATACATATAAATATTTTCTAGATCAAAATCAAGAATTTTATCAAGATTAAATTTTGGAATACCCTCAGTTATACGTTTCATTTCTTCATAACCCAAAAGAAGGCTAAGTTCTTTATGATGCTCAAGGGTAATCAAATTATCACAATATTTGGACACGACTTGATCATGAAACAAATAGCATTGGAGCTTTAAATGACCATGTTCATTGCAAAGTTCACAAGGGGCATGAAAAATATTGAATCTTTCAGCACATTCATCTAGCTCTTCTTGCAACAATTTGGTTTCTAAGTACTTATGCCTCTTGCAATATCTATCTTCCCTATCTGGTGTGTACTTGCAAACCCAATCTACTCCACAAAAATTGACATGTTTATAGGAGGCATTTTCATCATAACTAGTGCAATCATCATTAGTACTATGGATATTCAAGGAGTTCATACTAACAACATTGCAATCATGCTCATCATTCAAAGATTTAGTGCCAAACATTTTAATGCATTCTTCCTCTAACACTTTGGCACAAATTTTCTTTCCATCATACACACGAAAGATATTAAAAAGATGAAGTGTATGAGGTAAACTCAATTCCATTTTTTTAGCTTTCTTTTATAAACTAAACTAGTGCTAAAACAAGAAACAAAGAGATTCGATTGCAAGATCTAAAGATATACCTTCAAGCACTCACCTCCACGGCAACGGTGCCAGAAAAGAGCTTAGTTGACGGGGTGTGAGTGAGTGCCGCTTACCTAGCTTCCCCGGCAACGGCGCCAGAAAAGAGCTTGATGTCTACTACACAACCTTCTTCTTATAGACATTGTTGGGCCTGCAGGTGCACAGGTTTGTAGGACAGTAGCAAATTTCCATCAAGTGGATGACCTAAGGTTTATCAATTCTTGGGAGGCGTAGGATGAAGATGGTCTCTCTCAAACAACCTTGCAACCAAATAACGAAGAGTCTCTTGTGTCCCCAACACACCCAATACAATGATAAATTGTATAGGTGCACTACTTCGGCGAAGAGATGGTGATACAAGTCCAATATGGATGGTAGATAAAGGTATTTGTAATCTGAAAATATAAAAACAGCAAGGTAGGAAGCGATAAAAGTGAGCGTAAACGGTATTGCAATGATAGGAAACAAGGCCTAGGGTTCATACTTTCACTAGTGCAAGTTCTCTCAACAATAATAACATAATTCGATCATATAACTATCCCTCAACATCCAACAAAGAGTCACTCCAAAGTCACTAATAGTGGAGAACGAACGAAGAGATTATGGTAGGGTACGAAACCACCTCAAAGTTATTCTTTCCAATCAATCCGTTGGGCTATTCCTATAAGTGTCACAAACAGCCCTAGAGTTCGTACTAGAATAACACCTTAAGACACAAATCAACCAAAACCTTAATGTCACCTAGATACTCCAATGTCACCTCAAGTATCCGTGGGTATGATTATACGATATGCATCACACAATCTCAGATTCGTCTATTCAACCAACACATAGAACCTCAAAGAGTGCCCCAAAGTTTCAACCGGAGAATCACGACGAAAACGTGTGCCAACCCCTATGCATAGGTTCATGGGGCGGAACTCGCAAGTTGATCACCAAAACATACATCAAGTGAATCACGTGATATCCCATTGTCACCACAGTGTCCTTAAATCTTTAAAGACTCAATCTGATAAGATTACTTCAAGGGGAAAACTCAATCCATTACACGAGAGTAGAGGGGGAGAAGAAACATAAGATCCAACTACAATAGCAAAGCTCGCGATACATCAAGACCGTGCCAAATCAAGAACACGAGAGAGAGAGAGAGATCATACACATAGCTACTGGTACATACCCTCAGCCCCGTGGTGAACTACTCCCTCCTCGTCATGGAGAGCGCCTGGATGATGAAGATGGCCACCGGTGAGGGTTCCCCCGCTCCGGCAGGGTGCCGGAACAGGGTCCCGATTGGTTTTTGGTGGCTCTGGAGGTTTTGCGGCAGCGGAACTCCCGATCTATCTTCGTTCTGGAAGTTTTACGATATGTAGGTATATATGGGTGAAGGGGGTACGTCGGTGGAGCTGCGAGGGCCCCACGAGGCAGGGGGCGTGCCCTAGGGGTGTGGGCGCGCCCCCCACCCTCGTGGCCAGCTCCTGTATCTTCTGACGTAGGGTCCAAGTCTATCCGGTGGCTTTCCTTCCAAAAATAACTTCTCCAGTTGATTTCGTTCCGTTTCGACTCCGTCTGATATTCCTTTTCCTTGAAACACTGAAATAGGCATAAAACAGCAAATCTGGGCTGGGCCTCCTGTTAATAGGTTAGTCCCAAAAATAATATGAAAGTGGATAATAAAGCCCAATATTGCCCAAAACAGTAGATAATATAGCATGGAGCAATCAAAAATTATAGATACGTTGGAGACGTATCAGGGTGCGCATCTCATGGCAGGAGGAGATCGTGCCAGGAGCCAGGTTCAGGAGCTAGGTGTGAGCACCGTCCTTGAGCACCATGGGAAACCAGTTTGTCATGACCTTTTCATACCCGTTGGCGGCTTTGATTCCCAGCTCGTAGAGCTGTAGGAACTCCGCGGGGTCTGCAGTGCCATCGTAGTGAGGAGGCAGGTCAGGCTTGAACTTGCCTGGCCAGGCGACACTGCGTAGCTCGGGGGCGAAAGCGCGGCAGCCTGCGGTGGCCACCGGAGCTCTCTGCTAAGGCTGGGCTTGCTCCTGGGATTCCCACGCGCCGCCGCTTGGAGCAGCGCGGGGTCTTGACGTGCTGGCGCAGGGATGCTGTCATGGCGCACCGGTGTCGGGAGCACGCGAGCACCTTCTTGGGGGCGAGGGATTTCTTGGCAGCTCTCTTCTTGTCGCGCGGGCGCCGGACGCGGTGGATCTCGTCCTAGGGCCGCATGCCTTGGGGCCAGGGCGCCTTCTTGGGGAGGAGGTGGCGGAGGAACCCCCTGATCCATGCCTCCTGCGCAGGATGGAGGGCGAGGCAACGAGAGGGATGGCATAGGAGAGCCCCCTGCGGCGCTGACGAGCTCGGTGATGTGGGCGAGCCAGTCCTCGTAGAGGTCGTCGACGGGACGGTAGTGCAGGAGCTCTCGCGCCAGGAGCAGCGCGGCGTTCGCGTCAATGGGGGAGCGATGGGCGTGGGATGACGAACCGGCTGGAGTCAGCAACGGGGTGGCGGTGCGGCCTTCCCGCCGCACCGATGGATGTAGAGACGAGGCCTGCTGCTCGTTCCCCACCGGGCCGGTGGCAGCGTTGACGGCAGGCGACGGGGAACGACGGGGGTACCCGCCGACGGGCGCTGTCTGGGCGACGCGAGCGGCGAGAGCAGCCCGATGCTCGGTGCGAGCCAGGCGAGCGTCAGCCATGGACACGACGAAAGATCGAACGCGAACAGCGGAAGAAAGATTCGGGCGCACCCCTACCTGGTGCGCCAAATGTCGGATGTTGGGTTCCGGCAGACCCTTAAGGTTCGAACTCTGGGGTGTGCACGAAGATCTCTCCCCTACCGGTCTACGTCTGATCGCCTCGTGAGAACTAAGCTAAAGACGATGAACAACACAAGGGACACAAGATTTATACTGGTTCGGGCCAACGTTGTGGTGTAATACCCTACTCCAGTGTGTGGTGTGGTGGATTGCCTCAGGGGCTGATGATGAACAGTACAGGGGAAGAACAGCCTCGCGAGAGGTGTTCTTGAGCTGGTGCGCTGAACTGCTTGGGTGAGTTCGATCGCCTCTCTCTCTGGCTAGGGTTCTATATCCTGCCCTCTACGGTGGTGGCTAGCTCTATTTATAGAGGCCCTGGTCCTCTTCCCAAATATTGAGCGGGAAGGGCGCTAACAACGACCATTTCGAAGGGGAACATCCAATACAAGTTATCCTGACTAAAGTTGGTCTTCGGCTGCCAAAAGCGCTGGCGATGACGCCGTCTTGGGCTCCACAGTGACCTCCATCCTGCCGCTCCGCTGGTCTTGGTGTCGTTGCACTGAAATGGCAACCTTTGCCTGATGCCTCGGTACTCCACGTCTGTGCTTGCCCCCTTTGCATCAAAGAGGAAACAATGACACTGCACAGGCCGGCGCCCGCCTGGCGCCCACCTGGTCTCGATCGTCATGGCTTGCGACACAAGTACCTCGCGAGGTACCCTGCCTTGATCTCTCCGCCTCCTCGCGAGCCTGCCTGGCGATGCCGTCCCTGAGGAAGCCTTGCGTCGTCCGCCCCGCGAGGCTTGGCCCCTTGCGAGGGTCTTGAGTCTTGTGCTGATGAAGATGGGCCATACTGGTCCACCACCTGAGCCACGCTGCAGGCCGCAGGCAGGCAAGTCTGGGGACCCCCGTTCCCAGAATGCCGACACGTTGGTGATGACGATGGGGATGATTTCCCCCTCCCGGAGGGAAGTGTCCCCGGCAGAACAGCTCTGCCAGAGCCCTAGATTGGTTCCGCCAAGGTTCGGCCTCGTGGCGGATGAGTCTCGTCCCAAAAGCTTGCTTATGATTTTTCTTCGGACAAAAGACTTCATATAGCAGAAGATGGGCACCGGAGGGCCAACAGGGGGCCCACGAGGCTGGGGGCGCGCCCCCCACCCTCGTGTCCAGGGTGTGGTCCCCCTCTGGTATTTCTTATGCTCAATATTTTTTATTATTTCCAAAAACAACTTTCGTGGAGTTTCAAGACTTTTGGAGTTGTGCGAGAATAGGTCTCTAATATTTGCTCCTTTTCCATTGAGAATTCCGGTATCGGCATTCTCCCTCCTTATGTAAACCTTGTAAAATAAGAGAGAATAGGCGTAAGTATTGTGACATAATGTGTAATAACAGCCCATAATGCAATAAATATCGATATAAAAGCATGATGCAAAATGGACGTATCAGGCATCAGGGAAAGGTTTCCATATCGGTGCAACAATACATAGACCGCCAGGATGGCAGGATGGAGGTCATCGCGGAGCCCGCGGCAGCGTCACCACCAGAGCCTTTTGTAGGCGAAGACTACTTTTGTCAGGATAGCTTGTACTAGTTGTCTCCCTTAGAATTAGGCCGTTGTGGGATCCCTTCCCACCTAACATTTGGGAAGAGGACCAAGGCCACTATAAATAGGACTTAGCCACCACAGTAGCAAGGGGATCTCGGATCAGGGGATCTCGAATTAGGGCCATTCTACCCTGACCACCTTACCGGCTCTTCGAGCTCAACAACACCTCACCTCCTGAGGTTGTTCATCCACTGTACTAGTTCATCCTCAGCCCCTCGAGGCAATCCACCACAAAGCTGGAGTAGGGTATTACAGCACAAGGTAGCCTAAACCTGGATAAATCTCTGTGTCTCTTGTTCTTTGGGTTCATCGAGCTAGGCCGTGGTATCGTTTAGCGAGCGAGCTGGGGAGAGAGTGTTCTTCATGTGCACCCCAGAGTTCGAACTTCTCAAGGGTCTGCGGAACCCGTAATCCGACATTTGGCGCGCTAGGTAGGGGTGCGCTGAAACCTCTCTTCCGTCGACTGGCGCATCGCCGCTCCGCCGCTTCCATGGCTGATGCTCGCCGAGCCCATGTTGAGCCCCAAGATGCTCTCGCTGCTCGCGTCGCCAAGACGGTGCCCATTGGCGGACCTCCGCGCCATTCTCCATCACCCACCGCCAATGCCGCCACCGGCCCAGCGGGGCACGAGCAGCAAGCCTCGTCGTTGCGCCCTTCTGTACAGCGGGATGGACGCACCGCCACCCCGTCGTTGACTATGGCTAGCTCGTCGTCTCACGCTCGTCACGTCCCGGCGAATGCAAAGGCTGCGCTGCTCATGGCGCGCGAGCTCCTGCGCTATCGCCCGGTCGAAGACCTCTATGAAGACTGGTTGGACCGCATCGCCGAGCTCGTCAGCGCCGCTGGGGGCTCTCCGACACCATCCCTCTCGCTACCTCGCCCACCCCTCACTGCGGGTGACGTAGCCCATGGAGCACCTCCACCACCTGCCTCCGTGCTACGACAGCACCCCCAACCCTGCTGAGTTGCTGCAGCTCTACGAGCTGAGCATCAAGGAAGCCAACAGCGACGAGGAAGTCATGGCGAACTGGTTCCCCATGGCCCTCAAAGACGACATGCGCTCGTGGCTCCTGAACCTGCCCGCGGGGTTGATCTCCTCCTTGGGAGAGATGCGTGAGCGCTTCGTCGCCAACTTCCAAGGTACTAGCGACTGCCCGCTAAAAGTGCAACTATCCCTAGGTGGTTTTGGTAATTCATAACAACATATAGCTCATTGAGCTAATGCTATTCCAAGACTATTGTTTCAGGAAAGCTCAATGAATGGCATGGCATGGATGATGAAAGTGGATCCCTCAAAATACTAAGGACAAAGGATTGGCTCAAGCTCAAAAGCTCAAGACTCTTCATTTTACATTTTAGTGATCCAAGATCACATTGAGTCTATAGGAAAAGCCAATACTATCAAGAAGGGATGAGGTGTTGCTTAATGAGCCTCTTGCTTCATGTGCTTAGTGATAGGCTCCAAAACCCTCAACTACTTTCCCACATCCACAAATGACCTAAACCTAAAGCCAAAATCGGTCACACCGATTCTTTCTATCCGGCGCCACCGATTCCAAAAGTCATAGCCACTGCCACAAACCCTAAGCAAATCGGTCTTACCGATAGGGATCTCGGTCTCACCGAGATGGGGTCATAATCTCTCTGTTTCCTTCGTAACGTTCGGTCTAACGAAGTGAGTGATCGGTCCCACCGAGATTGCAATGTAAACTCTCTGCTTCCTTTTGTAACATTTCGGTCTCACCGAAAAGAGCAAATCGGTCCCACCGAGTTTACGACCAACTCTCTAGAAAGCTTATTACCAAATCGGTCTCACCGAAGTTTGTGTAATCGGTCTCACCGAGATTACGTTATGCCCTAACCCTAACCGAATCAGCCTCACCGAGATGCATGTCACCCCACGAAAATCACTAACGGTCACTAGGTTTACTAAATCGGTCCGACCGAGTTTAACGATTCGGTCCCACCGAGTTTGGTAAATTGTGTGTAACGGTTAGATTTTGTGTGGAGGCTATATATACCCTCCACCTCCTCTTCTTTCGTGGAGAGAGCCCTCAGAACGAACCTACACTTCCAACTTACCATTTCTGAGTGAGAACCACCTACTCATGTGTTGAGGCTAAGATATTCCATTCCTACCATATGAATCTTGATCTCTAGCCTTCCCAAGTTGCTTTCCACTCAAACCCTCTTTCCACCAGATCCAAATCCTATGAGAGAGAGTTGAGTGTTGGGGAGACTATCATTTGAAGCACAAGAGCAAGGAGTTCATCATCAACGCACCATTTGTTACTTCTTGCAGAGTGGTGTCTCCTAGATTGGCTAGGTGTCACTTGGGAGCCTCCGACAAGATTGTGGAGTTGAACCAAGGAGTTTGTAAGGGCAAGGAGATCGCCTACTTCATGAAGATCTACCGCTAGTGAGGCAAGTACTTCGTGGGCGACGGCCATGGTGGGATAGACAAGGTTGCTTCTTCGTGGACCCTTCGTGGGTGGAGCCCTCCGTGGACTCGCGCAGCCGTTACCCTTCGTGGGTTGAAGTCTCCATCAACGTGGATGTACGATAGCACCACCTATCGGAACCACGCCAAAAACATCTGTGTCTCCAATTGCGTTTGAATCCTCCAAACCCTTCCCTTTACTTTCTTGCAAGTTGCATGCTTTAATTTCCGCTGCCTATACTCTCTTTGCATGCTTGCTTGAATTGTGTGATGATTGCTTGACTTGTCCTAAAATAGCTAAAATCTGCCAAACTCTAAAATTGGGAAAAGGTTAAGTTTTTATTGGTCAAGTAGTCTAATCACCCCCCCTCTAGACATACTTCAAGGTCCTACAAGTGGTATCAGAGCTTTGGTCTCCATTTGCCTTGATTTCCATAGCTTTTGGTGGTCATAGCCTTGGTTTCACAACCTAGGAGAGTATGGCGTCTAGCGAGGGAAATTATCACCGTAGAGGTCCTTACTTTGATGGTACTAATTTTGCTAGTTGGAAGCATAAGATGAAAATGCATATTCTTGGACATAACCCCGCTGTTTGGGAAATTATTTGTATTGGCTTGCAAGGTGAATTCTTCGATGGGAGAGAACCGAACCGTGAAGCTAATGCGGAAGAATTGAAGATGCTGCAATACAACGCTCAAGAATGTGACATCATCTTCAACGGATTGTGCCCCGAAGAATTCAACAAAATCAGCCGTCTTGAGAATGCAAAGGAAATTTGGGATACTTTGATTGATATGCATGAAGGTACCGAATCCGTCAAGGAATCCGAGTTGGATGTGCTCCAAAGTCAGCTTGACAAGTTCAAAATGAAGGATGGTGAAGGTGTCGCTGAAATGTACTCTAGGCTTGCTCTTATCACAAATGAGATTGCCGGCTTAGGGAGTGAAGAGATGACCGACAAATTCATCATCAAGAAAATCCTAAGAGCATTGGATGGAAAGTATGATATCGTGTGCACATTGATCCAAATGATGCCAAACTATAAAGATCTCAAGCCAACGGAAGTCATTGGAAGGATTGTTGCTCATGAGATGTCACTCAAGGATAAGGAGGAACTTCACAACAAGTCAAGTGGTGCTTACAAAGCCTCAAGTGAAGCCCCCACATCATCAAGTGAGAAACCAACCTTCAATGAAGAATTGAGCTTAATGGTGAAGACCTTCAACAAATTCTACAAAAGTAGAAGCAAAGAAAGAAGCTCCAAGTCAAGGTCTTACAATGACAAGAGATCTTCTAGTCGAGAGCGCAATTGCTACAATTGTGGGAGACCCGGACACTACTCCAATGAGTGTACGGAACCCTACAAAAGAAGAGAAGATTCTCCAAGAAGAAGGAGCAAAGAGAAGAATCACCACCAAGAGAGAGGAGTAGAGATGATCGTTATGAACGAAGACCCTCACGGAGAAGTAAGGATTAGGAAAGAAAGGACAAGTCATCAAGGAGCTACACAAAGCGAAGACATCAAGCTCATGTTGGTGAATGGGTTTCCGCCCGACTCGACAATCACTCCGAGAGAAGCTATCACTCCGACTCGAATATACTCAAGATGAAGGTGTTGCGGTCTAGCACTTGTGGCAACCAACTCCTCGACATATTTAACTCACCAAGTGAAGGCGTTGGAAGATGCTTCATGGCCAAAGGTCCAAAGGTAACACATCCAGTATGTTGATTTTAATAGTGATGAAGATGACTTGCTTGTGGATGATGATTTACTTGTTGACAACTCTAGTGATGAATACTATGATGAAACGTCAATTAAT
Organism: Aegilops longissima; assembly: GCA_021605205.1. NCBI lineage: Eukaryota > Viridiplantae > Streptophyta > Magnoliopsida > Poales > Poaceae > Aegilops > Aegilops longissima. The sequence continues at coordinate 580,221,646 of CM038678.1, forward strand.
CATGCTAATCAAACAAATGACAATGATAAGGAGAAAATTGAGCTTCTAACTAAAGAACTAAACACTCTTAAGTTGGCTCATGAAACTATCTTCGAAGATCATCAAGAACTTTTAAGGGCTCATGAGAAGTTACGCTTTGAAAAGCTCAATCTTGAGCAAGAGCATGAGTTCTTAAAGGCAATCAATGATGATCTCCAAGAAAAGTTCTTCTTACATTGCCAAGCGTTTACTCTTATCTACTTACATGCCTCAAGTCAAGTCTGGTAGCAAGTACAAGAAAGATACTTCCTCTAGTAGTAACAATAATAATGTCAAATCCAATGTTGTTGCTTCTAGTAGTTCTCTTGATTCCACTAATGATTCTCTTAGCCAAGTTACACTTGAGCAAGAAAATAGTTTATTGAAGGGAATTATAGAGAAAGGTGTTTACAAGAGCCTTGCGGGAGTAAGCAATTCGAGGAAATTGTACATAAGCAAGGAAGGCACGGAAGAATCAAGGTGTTGGTTTTGAGCGAAAGTTCAACACCAATGGAGTTGAGTGGGAAGAAGATCAATATCCCAAGACAAAGTTTGTTCCTCAACAAGAGAAGTATGATCCTACTTCCTTCAAGGGGACACAAGCTCAAGATGATCTTCCACCACAAGACCACAAGAACAAAGGCAAGGACAAGCTTCAAGAAGAGATTGATGCATTTGAAGAAGCACCTAACGCCTCGTTCAAGTGGGTCCCCAAGACTACGTCAAGTTCTACTTCATCAAGTACGACTACAACTCCAAGGATTCCCATCAAGATGATGTGGATCCCGAAGAAGAAGAATTAGAGAGTTCTTGAGGGTGACTCTGCCAACATTCTTCACTCATATCATTTTGGCAAGAACAAGTGCAATCAACTTTCACATCTTGCACTAGTTCAAGGAGTCACAAACCCTCATGTTGGTAAGGCAAGGGACAAGGTAACCTAATGTTTTCATGGACATCATCTTGTGTGTGCATCACTCTATGTCTATGGATATTCTTGTTTGTTCCTTGTGGGACTAACCCATGTAGGCAAGTTGAAAGTGCAACTCACTCCAAAGGATTGCTCCAAATGATCTACATCAACATTGAGCATCTACATCTTCAACACCTACATGAAGTCATCATCGACAAAACCCAAGGTTAGTTCATCCCTCTAAGGGGGATCTCACATCTAGGGGAGCTTAACTCTAAGAATTGAGTCAAAGCAACTCTAATGGTGTGAACACATTAATGCATTATGTAAAAGTGGTAACCCCACTTGAGCTTAAACGATGAGTATGACCTATGATCAAATGTTCTCATTTGACTCCTAAGTCAATATACTCATATATAGATGACCTAGTCATCGCCAATTGCTTGATAGATGCTAAAATTGGTTGTGCATGCTTTGCCACATGTTTCAATTGCCATCTTATTGTGTGAGCATGTTGGTGCATATTTTACTCATTCAAGGACATCCACTTGTTGTTTTGTTTGTTTGGATTCTTTTCTTTGTGCCAAGTGGATGGACAAGAATGCCTAAGAACCTTCTTTAGCTATCTATGCTTTTCTCGTCTCAAACTCTATTCATGCTACATCACAAAATTTGATCAAGTCGATTCGAACCACTCGTGTGAGGAGCACTTTGAGTCCCCGATTAGTCATAGACTTAAACTTCCAAAACCTCTTAGTGATTCTCGGTCTGACCGATCCATCCATTTCGGTCCTACCGAGATCATCAAGTTGATCTTAGTTTTCAATCTCGGTGCAACCGATTTGAACTTTTCGGTCTCTCCGATTTGCTATAACTGAACACAGTTATGCATCTCGGTGCCACCGAGTTGTTCCACTCGGTCACACCGACAGGGTCGAGCTATATATAGCCACGGGCAAAATTTTGCAAATTTCTCCGAAACCCTTCGCCCGCGCAACAGCTCGCTCTGCCATCGTGGTCTCCAGATCGTCTCCTCGTCGCCAGCAGCCTCCTGTCGCTGGTCTCCGCCGCCGTCAACGGATTTCGTCCCCGCCGTTGCCGCCGTAGCAAGTCAACCGCCAAGTTAGGGTATGGACTTAATCGTTGTGCGATCCACGTCTGATTCCTGGCACATTGTTTTCATATTGATTCTTGCCACGATTGAAACTCTTCTATCCAGCCAAAGTAGTTCATAGATTAGATGTGATTCAAATTTTTAGGGTTAGGTTTCCGCCGAAACCATCTCGGACCCACCGAGTTGAAAAACTCGGTCTCATCGATTTGGCTTATGCCATTGCACTAGTGACTCTCGGTCTGACCGAGAATTACTAATCGGTGCAATCAATTTGAGGATTCTGTGAAACCCTAGCAGTCTCGGTACCACCAAACTGAAACTCGGTCCAACCGAGATCATGAGTTTAGGTTCCAAAACTGCTTCGGTATCACCGAGTTTGAAAATCGGTGGATCTGAAATGCTTTCTGTGGAAAATTAAGACTGAACTTTTGAGTCATTCTTTTGCAAAAACCTCTGCATTTTGTGATGCTCATCTTTTCTATCTCATCTATAACTCTTCACAGGGTCAGCAGTCAGCTTTTGCAGTATGTCTGATCAAAGTGACAGCCAGAACAGGTCAAAAGAGCAGATGGACTTGAATGAGGGCACTAGTCCCTCAACTTCAGATGAAGGGAGCAGATGTACTCCTAGCAATTTGCCTAAGGCTGCAACTAGGCAAAGGAGGAAAAGAACTTCAGATTCAGAGGATGAAGATTACAAAGCTAAGGAAGATGGGGCTACTTCCAAGAAAGTGGTGCTCAAGAAGGAATATGGCTCAGCAAAGAATACAAAGCCAGGCATGAAGACCAAAAGGCATGTAGGAAGACAACCAATGTCCAAGGCCAGAGCATCAACTCCACTGCCTAAAAGGCCTGATCCCAAAGAGCCAGGTGCTGAAGGAAAGAAGAGGAAGGAAAGGGTCAAGAAGACCATGGCCAAAATTGTTGGTCAACCTTCCATGATGGAAGAGGAAGAGCTTGCTGCACCAGCTCCAAAGGCAGCTAAGCTTATGGGATATGCAATCAGATCAGGGGCTGCAACATCCAAGCCCAAGGAAACACCCAAAGCTGTCTCCAAGGCCAAGCAAGTTCCAAAGAGGAAAACTAGGAGTATTCCAGCTGCTGAGAAGAACAAGGCCCCAGTGCCCAATGTTGCTGAAGATTCAGAAGAAGAAGGATAGGTTCTAAGAAAGCTCAAGCCCAAGATACCAGACCACAATGATGCCCATCCTGTGGCTGAGGACATGAGAATCAGGAAGGATTCAAGGCTGAGACTGTGGAGAATGGAAGATGCATATGCTTCAAGAAGAAGAACTGCTGTTGACTACAGGTTCCACACAAAGGAATAGCAGGACTTCTATGAAACAATTCTGTTGGACAAGAAGCCCATAGTCTGTGACAGGAGGTGGATTGACTGGAAATTCATTAAGGAAAATGAACAGCACTATCCTGGAGTGCAAGACAACTTTGTTGCTTGTGGAGTTGCAGATTTTGTTGGACAGAAGTTCACCAACTGGAATTATGAGCTTATCATGCAGTTCTACTCCACAGCATACTTTTACCCAGATGGAAGAATAGTTTGGATGTCTGAAGGTACAAGGTACCAGTTCACTATTGAAGAATGGGCAAGTCTGATCAATGCCCCCAAGGAGAATGAGGATGACCTAGACATTTATGCAAAGAAGAAGTTGGGTCACAATTCAATGGCTCACATGTACAAGGAAATTCCAGACAAGGCATTAGAGACTCACAAGTTTGGATCAGTTCACTTTCTGCTGTCAGGGTTGCCAACCATAAATTGGATTCTGAGTCACACTTTGTTGCCCAAGTCTGGTGACCATAACATGATCAGAGGGCATGCCATCAACATGTTGCATGTGTTTGATGTGCCACAGAATTTCAAAGTCATGAGCCTGATCATTGAAACAATCAAGAGGACTGCAGCAGATCAGAAGAGGAGCTGTGGATATGCACCTCAGATTCAAGAATTGATAAACTCAAAGATGGGCACAGGAAAATATCAGTTGGATAAGGAACACTTTCCACTTTATCCAGACTTTGAGGACAATGAGGTTGTGATGAATGAAGATGATCCACAATCAGTTCAAGCTCAGGAGAAGAAGGAGAAGGCAAAGAGGGAGAAGGCTGTCAAGATGCCAACTCAAGAGGAGGCATCTGAATATTTCTTGAAAACCAAACAGGAGCAGATTGGTTACTTGATAGCATCATCTCTGAGGATTGAGAAGGGGTTGGCCACCCTAACTCAAAACCAGGAGAGCACTGGAAAGAATCATGGAACAAAATTCTATGATCTAGATGTCAAGGTGGCGAGATTGATCGGTTGTGGAGCAGCTGCAGGATGACATGCAGGAGAGTAAGGGCAAGAATACCACCAATGTGTTTGCCAGAGTGCCCAGAGCCAGAGGTCAGTTGCAGTGTCGATGGATGACACTAGAGCAACAACTTCAGCACCAGCCACCGCCCCTACGGCCCAAGTGCAACCAGCTCCAGCACCAACTCCTCCAGCTCCATCCACTTCAAGCTGAAGCCTTCATCCACGGAGCCATCTCTACACCACCACCGGAAGATCAAGCCTGAGAGTCGATCTAGCACTATGCATTTTCTATGAACTTTTTGGTAACTTGTTGCCAAAGGGGAGAAAAATGTATAGATCATAGGCTTCGAGAGAGAGTGTGTTGCTTTTGTTCTCTCTTGCTTTATTTGGTGGTTTTTCAATCTTTGTTTGCTTTTGGTTGAGATACTATGCTTGTGAGACATTGATGATCATGTGTTTGATCATAAGCTACACTTATGCATGCTTGATATTATCCTATCTATCTTATGTGATCACTCACTATGCTTGGTGATGAGTGCATGTATTTAGTGTTAATTATTTTGAGCGCTCCACCAAGATGTATGTGACATGGAAGAGTAACCCATGAGCCTAATTCATTGTGCATTTGCAGTCCAAAGCAAATCTAAAACTATGCACAAATTTAGGGGGAGCTCTTGCTTATCACATACTTCTCAAAGCGACGATGTTATTTAAATTTTATTATCATTTGTCGAAGCTTTGATCTATATGTTGTCATCAATTACCAAAAAGGGGGAGATTGAAAGTGCAACTATCCCGAGGTGGTTTTGGTAATTCATAACAACATATAGCTCATTGAGCTAATGTTATTCCAAGACTATTGTTTCAGGAAAGCTCAATGAATGGCATGGCATGGATGTTGAAAGTGGATCCCTCAAAATACTAAGGACAAAGGATTGGCTCAAGCTCAAAAACTCAAGACTCTTCATTTTACATTTTAGTGATCCAAGATCGCATTGAGTCTATAGGAAATGCCAATACTATCAAGAAGGGATGAGGTGTTGCTTAATGAGCCTCTTGCTTCATGTGCTTAGTGTTATGCTCCAAAACCCTCAACTACTTTCCCACATCCACAAATGACCTAAACCTAAAGCCAAAATCGGTCACACCGATTCTTTCTATCCGGCGCCACCGATTCCAAAAGTCATAGCCACTGCCACAAACCCTAAGAAAATCAGTCTTACCGATAGGGATCTTGGTCTCACCGAGATGGGGTTGCAATCTCTCTGTTTCCCTTCGTAACGTTTCGGTCTAACCGAAGTGAGCGATCGGTCCCACCGAGATTGCAATGTAAACTCTCTGTTTCCTTTTTGTAACATTTCGTGTCACCGAAAAGAGCAAATCGGTCCCACCGAGTTTACCTGACCAACTCTCTGGAAAGCTTATTACCAAATCGGTCTCACCGAGATTACGTTATGCCCTAACCCTAATCGAATCGGCCTCACCGAGATGCATGTCAGTCCCACCAAAAATCACTAATGGTCACTAGGTTTACTAAATCGGTCCGACCGAGTTTAACGATTCGGTCCCACCGAGTTTGGTAAATTGTGTGTAACGGTTAGATTTTGTGTGGAGGCTATATATACCCCTCCACCTCCTCTTCATTCGTGGAGAGAGCCATCAGAATGAACCTACACTTCCAACTTACCATTTCTGAGAGAGAACCACTGTAACATCCCAAATTTCCTATTTGGAATGTTTTACAATTATAGCTAAGCACCCTATGCATCCTGTTTGAATTTGAATGCCATTTGAAGTTTGAGAGAGTTTTGAGTTTTGAATTTGAATTTCAAACCTTGGCATGTGGGAAACATTTCAAAAACCAAGCACGATAAATACTTGATCAAAAGTATGAGAGGAGCAAACATGACACTCCAAAATATCGAAGAAAACATTGCCAAAAGATTTGGATTCAAATCTGAAATTTATTTGAATTTGAAAAAATAGATTTTTATGAAGTTTGGATTTTGCCTTTGGAAAAATGTTCAAATGAAAGGAATATTCCCTGATCATTTTGGTATATATATACTCTATATAAAATATTTATAGATATGGTTTTATTTTTGTTTTTGTTTTATTTAAAAAATAAAAAAACCCTCGGGCGCCAACTAGGCCACCCAGGCCCCAGCCGTGCCCCTCCGCACCCAGCGCTGGCCACCTGCCGGCCCGGCCCACTGCCCACCAGCCCAGCCAATGAGCCGAGCCAGCCCAGCTCCTCACCCCTCGCCCGCGCCTGAAAAGGCTAGGCCTCGGCCACCCGACCCCCTCGCCCTCTCTCTCTCCCGTGACCGTGGGACCCGCCCCTCTCTTCTTCCCCTCGCCCACGCCTCGACCTCGCCGGAGATCGACGGATCGAAGGATCCGGATCCCCGATCTCCCGATCCTTCCAAGCGAGCCCGACCCCAGGATATAAGAGCCGAGCTCGCCGCACCCCTTCCCCCGAGACCTCGCCGCACCCCCTCTCCCTCCCGCTCGACGTCGCCGGAGACCCGAACCCCTCCCCGCCGCCATTGTCGCCGCCGACGACGCCCTAGTCCACCCCGACCACCCCCAACACCACCGAACCCCTCCCCGACCTCGTCCGCAGCTCCCCGACGACTAGCCGGCTCTGACGCCCGGACGCCTGACGACTATCGCCCGCCGCCGCCGTCCGCCGAGTCCGGTAAGCCCCAAGCATCCCCTCCCCGTCCGATCTTAGATCGACGGCCTCGATTAGAAGCCCCGAAGGGTTAGGTTTTATTTAGAAAACCGGCCGGTTCCATTCGGCTTATTTTTAGTTTAGGTTTATTTTTTTTAGGCCGGTTCACCCTAGAGCCCGTTTAGCCTATCTAACGCACAGGGCACAGTATAGGCCCATTAGGCCTTTTTCTTTTTATTTTGATTCTCTGTTTTAGCCGAATAGTTTCTGTTTTCAAAAATGTATATATTTTATTCTGTTTAATATTTTTAGATGATTCTTTTTTTGTTGGATTGCAAATTTTATGTAGTTTCTGTAGAATATATATTTAGCTATGTTAAAAATAATTAAAAATGCTTTAATTTAGTTTTAGTCAGAATAGTAAATCTGCTATAACTTTAGTTAGAAAAATTATTTTTGCATGATTCTTTTTGTCACCACTTTATTTTGACATTGCCAAACCCTAGAAATTAACTTGGGTATTTTAGGATTAATAAATAATTAGTTCTAGACAGAATCCTATTAATCCCAATTAATTAACTAGTTCCTGTTTTCCTATTTAATTAATTAGTAAATGAATTTATTTTAACTTGTGATTAGTTATTCTAGGTTAGTTTCTGTCACTCCATTAGATGAACTTTTATTTATAATTAATAAAAGTTTTAAATTATTTTTCTTAATAGAAATTGGATTAGGCCTAAAATGAGTTTTATAATAGCTTTTTTTAATTAATTCTTTTTGCTCCTAGTTGCTTAGTGAACCTTTTCTGTTAAGTTAACCTAAAAGCATGATTAGGTTATATTAAGGAATTTTTGTTATATAAAAACTAATTTTGTTATTGTTTGGAGTAGGGAAAAACTTTGAATTGGTTTCTTTGAGTTTTTCCTTTTGGATTTGGTTTTGATTGTTTTGTTGTGATGTTACTTTTGTTATGTTGTGTGATCCTATTACTTTGTGCTTATTGTGCTACTGTTTGTCTCGGTAGAGTTTCCAGAGTGCGAAGCTTGCTACTACGACTCTTTAGCTTACGAGGATCATCAGCAAGGCAAGTCTTGATCATGTTATTTCTATACCTATGTTTTTGTGCATTAGTAGTTGTCACCACCCCACCATGCATGCAGTAGTGAAATCTTGAAGTCATTAAACTTGAGTAGTATCATGTGGTAGGATGAACCAACCCCTTGTTACCATGACCCCGGGACGTAGTAGTTACTTTGCTATGCTCAGAGGCGGATTTGGGATGAGTGAAATTCATAAGCAAGATGTGAGAGTCAATGATGATGATGACCCCATGAACTACAATGATCAAGATGGACTTCGAAAATCACTCTTTGGGTGGAGGGCGGTTGACGGGCACCTGGAGCACCCAGTGGTGGCGGGATGCATGGAGAAGCGCCATGACATCCTGCGGAAAGCTTCACCCAGCCACGAAGAGAAGGATGGATGCCCCATGACCGAAGCTTACTGTGCAGCCGCAAGCGATTATGGGCTCTGGCTGGGTTGACCCTAGTAGTGACGCTTAGCTGGGCGGTACTACGAGAAGTAGACGAACGGTAGGATTGGATGGGTACCGGCGGTGGCGGAAGAACTCTTTGGAAGACCCTGTTTCATTCGTCCGTCTTCAAACACCATGAAGTGTGAAGACTTTAAAGGAGGGAATGATTCTTGCGGGGAAAGTGTGCAACCCTCTGCAGAGTTTAAAAGATCTAATCGATTAGCCGTGTCCCCGGTTACGGACATTTGAGCCTCTGGAACTTGGAAGTATTCGGATATCTCAACACTAAAACTAATGGATTAATTTGAGGGTTTATGACTTAATAATTTGGGAGCGAGATATTGGTTGGCGGAACCATCTCAATAACTACCAACAATTGTAGTATTTTGCAAGCAAGTCCTTTGTAGTAGGATAAAATTTGCTTTTCGCAAAATGATGAAACTTAGAGCTCCACACCAAAAATGCATATAGTGTTAGTAACTTTATTATTGTTATTCTTCATGACTTGCCAGCTTATTCCAAAAGCTGACCTACATGGCTGCAACGTATTATGTTGCGAGAGATATATTCGATCGGGAGTGAGGCTACGCTCGCGCTTAGCGATTGCCCTTTGAGTCGGATGGACTCGCTTATCTTCGACGCTTCCGCAGCATTAGTAGTTTATTTCTCATGAGTTGGCCTTGAGCGAATTTATTCCTTGTAATAAAGACCCTATATGAGGATCGTTTAATGATATTCAGGTGTGATTGAACTTTGATTACTTTATCGATGTATTGTGAGTACCGGCATGATCTTGGGATGGTATGCATACGTAGATTTGACCGATTTTGGGTCGGTCGCTCTGAGATGGTATCGAGCACACGCTGACCGTAGGATCGTAACCCCTAGGATCGGAAAGCCATAGCGAGACCATTTACTTTGAACCCTTTTCATTCTATAATTCTTCCTGTTCAATTCGACTCTTCTCCCTTTGCAACATTCTAGATGGCCGAGTTCAACCCGTTTTACTACCGGAGTTCGCCAGCCCGATGAGGCGATGCCCTTTGGAAGAAAGCTGGTCCAGATGGTGAAGCAGTGAAGATAGCTCTACCCTCGATCACCGAGAAACCCACTAATGCACTTCCGACGGACACCCGCTACTGGATTGAGGTGCATATCCAGGATAACCTTTGGAGGACACACGGAGCCTATCAACTTTGAGTTCACCGAGTTCAACTGGATCATCGGAAGGGACGTGGCGATCTACCGAGCACTTGGACATCTCCGAGAGGAGTCTGAGGGCGAGCTCGATCACTCAGACCTCGCCATGGTTTCTCGCAGGGCAAGGAATGGAGATATCATCCGTACCATTGAGGACGATTCCACTCTCTCGTACATCCGGGACTTGGAGTGTCTTCTCGAGAAGCGGAGATTCAGACTCGCCGTAACTTCAAGACACACCGGAAGCTTTTGTTCGCATGAACTGAATGGAGGAGAAGGCCAGCGCAGACTTCCTTGGCCATGAGGAAGAAATCACGGACTTCATGGAGATAGTCGACGATCTGAAGATGAAGCTTGCCGCGATTGAGGAAAAGATGGACTTGGGAGAGGACCTTTACCCGAGTGGAGATGAAGCACCCCTCGTGAGCAATGATCAGGATTTCGAAGGGAGTACCACTGAAGGAAACCCCAAGAGGAGGCGCCACTGATGAAGACTTTTAGTCGACCACCATGTTATCTTTTACTTTTTCGTCGATCAGTTAGGCCGATGTTTTTCCTTCGATTAGTCATGAGCTTTTGTAATCGAGTTTGAACCATGTTTGAGTGGAATGAATAAATGATTGGTGTGTTATGATTGTGCATTCATATGGGTAGTGTTATTTCTCATAGACCATTGTTCTATTCTCATTTTCTCACCCCTCCAAAACACCGGATGCCTCCGAGGCGTGACCTTTGGTTTCCGCGGAGCTCACCCAGCTGCTCCAGCAGCAGAATGCACTGATGCAGCTCCTTATTCAGAATCAGAACAACACCGCCAACAATCCACCACCACCGCCACCACCCACTGTGGACAACTTGACTCGATTTCTGAGGTTGAATCCGCCAGTGTTCTCTAGTAGCACTGAGCCGATTGTGGCTGATGATTGGCTCCGCAAGATCGGAAGGGAGCTAGTCACCGTTGGATGCACTGATGCTGAGAAGGTGCGCTTTGCCGCACACCAACTGGATGGACCTGCAGCTTCTTGGTGGGAGAATTACACCGCCACTTTTCCCATGGGTGGCATCACTTGGGACCAATTCCAGCAGGCTTTCAGACTTTGCTCATGTCTCACTGGAGCCATGAGTGCAAGAAGCGTGAGTTCCGCAACTTGCGCCAGGGAACCGTCTTGTGGCACAAGACGTGGATGAATTCAGCAAGCTCACTCGCTATGCCCACGATGATGTGGCCACAGATGCCGCCAAACAGGAGAAGTTCCTTGAGGGACTCAATGATGAACTGAGCATGCAACTTATTGTGGCTACTTTCAACAACTACCAGGAGCTGGTAGACAAGGCCACCATTCTGGAAGGCAAGCAGCAACAGATAGAAAGCATAGCGGAAGTACAGCCAGGGAAGCACAACTCGGGAGCTCAGCGAAGCGCCGCTATGCACCGTACTCAGGAGGGCACACCCATCATAACCATGGAGGTCATAACCATGGAGGAAATGGGAACAACCGCAGCAGGACAACAAGTCAGGCCATGGCAATGGCAATGGCAATGGTAATGGCAATCAGCACCGTTCGCCCGGCTCGAAGGATCTGAGCCACATCACCTGCTTCAAGTGCCAGAAGACAGGGCACTATGCCATCGACTGCCCAGAGGCCAAGCAGAGGAATGGGAATGGCAATGGAGGCTCAGCGAAGAAGCCCAATCCTTTCCCTCGTGCTCAAGTGAATCACATCGACGTGGAGGACGTCTATGATCAGCCAGACACTGTGGTTGGTAAGTTTTTATTGAATTCACGTTCAGTTTTGGTTCTCTTTGATTCTGGTGCAACGCACTCATTCATATCAAGGGTAGTTGTGGAAAAGTACGGATTACGCACTAGAACCCTTAGAAGCCCCCTTCGCGTCAGTTCCGCAGAAGGAGAAATGATGGCAGGTTTAAGCTGTCCTGCAACCCTCAACATCGGGAACCACAAATTTCCCGTGGAACTCATAGTGTTGGAAACTCAGACCTTGGATGTAATCCTAGGCATGGATTAGTTGTCAAAGTATGAAGGAACATTGATCGTGCCCAAGTCTATTCTGCTCACCACCCGGAGCAGAAGAGGATCAAGTATGTAGCCAGGCACAGCCAGATGAATAATCAGGTGCATTCCCTCACGGGAGTTGTTCAGGAGGAAGTGCCGGTAGTGCAAGAATTTCCGATGTGTTTCGGAGGAATTACCAGAATGCCACGGACAGGACATTGAATTTCTGATTGAGCTATTGCCGGCACAACCCCAATATCCAAGAGACCTTATCGGATGCCACCGAATGAGTTGAAAGAGATCAAGGATCAAATAAATGAGTTATTGGAGAAAGGATATATTCGCCCAAGCTCATCACCTTGGGGAGCCCCAGTTCTTTTGGTAGAGAAGAAGGATGGGAGCTTGAGGATGGTTGTGGATTATCGTGCATTGAACGAAGTAACCATCAAGAACAAGTACCCCCTGCCGATGATCAATGACTTGTTTGATCAGCTTGTTGGAGCCAAGGTATTCTCTAAGATCGATCTTCGATCAGGGTATCATCAGTTGAAGATCCGTGAAAAGGATATACCCAAAACAGCATTCACCACCAGGTATGGTCTATATGAGTATACCGTCATGTCATTTGGATTGACTAATTCTCCTGCATACTTCATGAATTTGATGAACAAGGTGTTCATGGAGTATTTGGACAAGTTTGTCGTGGTGTTCATCGATGATATATTGATTTTCTCCAAGAGCAAGGAAGAGCATAAGGAACATTTGCGTCTAGTTCTGGAGAAACTTCGAGAACATCAGCTGTATGCCAAGTTCAGCAAATGTGAATTTTGGTTGAAGGAAGTTGGATTCCTCGGACATGTTATTTCAGGAGAAGGAATAGCAGTTGATCCCGCCAAGGTTGAATCAGTCACCGATTGGCGATCACCCACCTCGATCAAGGAGATCCGCATTTTTCGGACTCGCAGGATATTATCGGAGGTTCATTGAGAACTTTCGAAGATTGCCAAGCCCATGACTGAGCTGTTGAAGAAGGAAGCCAAGTATGTTTGGACCGAGGAATGTGAAGCCAGTTTTCAGGAATTGAAGAAACGGTTGGTCACCGCCCCAGTGTTGATTTTGCCGGACATACACAAGGAATACCAGGTTTATTGTGACTCTTCTCGTCAAGGACTCGGAGGAGTATTGATGCAGGAAGGTAAGGTTGTAGCATATGCCTCCAGACAGCTACGGCCTCATGAGATGAATTATGCCACGCATGATTTGGAGTTAGCAGCTGTAGTGCATGCACTCAAGACCTGGAGACATTTCCTCATCGGAAACCGTTGTGATGTCTACACAGATCACAAGAGTTTGAAGTATATCTTCACGCAGAAGGAATTGAACCTCAGGCAGAGGAGATGGCTAGAGTTGATAAAGGACTACGACATGAGATTGCATTACCACCCCGGTAAAGCTAATGTTGTAGCAGATGCTTTGAGCCGTAAGAGTTATGTGAATACTCTTACAACAGGAGGATTACCCCAGGAGTTAGTCGATGACCTCAGAGATCTCCGACTGGAGATAGTTCCGAAAGGATTTGTTGCAACTCTGGAAGTTCAGTCCACCTTGACCGAAAGGATTCGTGAAGCCCAGAAGTCGGACAAGGAAATTGATGAGATTAAGCAAAAGATGGAGGAAGGTAAAGCTAAAGGATTCCGTAAGGATGAACATGGAACTATATGGTTTGAGGATCGTATTTATGTGCCCAATGATCCCGAGCTCAGAAGCTAATTCTTCAGAGGCTCATGATTCACGTACTCGATTCACCCCGCAACACCAAGATGTACCTGGATTTGAAGCAAAGTTTCGGTGGGCGGTATGAAGAAGGACATTGCCGAGTACGTAGCGATATGCGATGTTTGCCAACGTGTAAAGGCAGAACATCGAAGCCAGCAGGTCACTTCAACCTTTGCCGATTCCCGATTGGAAATGGGAGAAACTTGGTATGGATTTCATCACAGGATTACCCAGACCCGTTCAGGTTATGATTCGATCTGGGTAGTAGTTGATCGTCGACTAAGGTAGCTCACTTCATTCCGTGAAGACTACCTATACCAGTGCCAAGCTGGCCAAGATATACATGACCAGGATCGTATGTCGCATGGAGTTCCGAGGAAAATCGTGTCGATAGAGGAACGCAGTTTACCTCAAAGTTTTGGAAGCAATTGCATGAAACTTTGGGTGCGAGGCTGGAATTGAGACAGCTTTTCATCCATGAGACAGATGGACAGACCGAGAGAGTCAATCAGATTACGGAAGACATGTTGAGAGCTTGTGTGCTAGACTATGGGTCTAGCTGGGATGATAATTTGCCGACGCAGAGTTCTCATACAACAACAGTTATCAATCCGGTTTGAAGATGGCCCTTTCAAGCTCTATACGGAAGGAGGTGCAGAACACCATTCTGTGGGATAGTGTTGGAGATCGATCACTTTTCGGTTCCGATCTTATCAAGGATTCAAGAGAAAGTCAAGTTGATTCGAGACAGGCTCAAGATAGCACGGTCATGATGTAAGAGTTATGCCGACAAAGAAGCGCAAGGAAGTGACTTACGAAGTGGGAGACCGAGCATATCTTCGTGTGTCTCACTTCGTGGGATCAAGAGGTTTGGAGTCAAGGGAAAGTTAGCACCCGATTCATTGGCCCTACAAAATCCTCGAGCGTCGGGAGAAGTTGCATACAAGTTGGAATTGCGGAAGGATTGTCGGAGTTCATGATGTCTTCCATGTTTCTCGATTGAAGAAGTGTCATGCCGACATGGCGATGTCCCGTTGAGAGACACGGTGCCCTAGAGGCCATACAACTTGACGGTGATCTAACTTACAAGGAGAAACCCGTCCGAATTCTCGAAACTGCAAGCGAGTCACCCGCAGCAAGGTCATCAAATTTTGCAAAGTCTTGTGGAGTCACCACACCGAGGAAGAAGCCACACAGGAACGCGAAGAAGATCTTCTTGAGACCATCCGCACCTATTTGCTAGTTAACCCGAATCTCGAGGGCGAGATTCATCTTAAATGGGTAGGTTTGTAACATCCCAAATTTCCTATTTGGAATGTTTTACAATTATAGCTAAGCATCCTATGCATCCTGTTTGAATTTGAATGCCATTTGAAGTTTGAGAGAGTTTTGAGTTTTGAATTTGAATTTCAAACCTTGGCATGTGGGAAACATTTCAAAAACCAAGCCCGATAAATACTTGATCAAAAGTATGAGAGGAGCAAACATGACACTCCAAAATATCAGAAGAAAACATTGCCAAAAGATTTGGATTCAAATCTGAAATTTATTTGAATTTGAAAAAATAGATTTTTATGAAGTTTGGATTTTGCCTTTCGAAAAATGTTCAAATGAAAGGAATATTCCCCTGATCATTTTGGTATATATATACCCTATATTAAATATTTATAGATATGGTTTTATTTTTGTTTTTTGTTTTATTTAAAAAAATAAGGAAAAACCCCTCGGCGCCACTAGGCCACCCCAGCCCAGCCAGCGCCAAGACCCTCCCACCCAGCACTTTGGCCCGCCCACCCGGCCCACGAGGCCAGCCCAGCCCAGCCGAGCCGAGCCAGCCCAACTCCCTCACCCCTCGCCCCGCGCCCGAAAAGGCTAGGCCTCGGCCACCCGACCCCCTCGCCCCTCTCTCTCTCCCGCTGACCCGTGGGACCCCCCCCTCTTCTTCCCCTCGCCCACGCCTCGACCTCATGGAGATCGTGGGATCCCAAGGATCCGGATCCCCGATCGCCCGATCCTTCCAAGCGAGCCCGACCCCAGGCTATAAGAGCCGAGCTCACGCACCCCATCCCCCGAGACCTCGCCGCACCCCCTCTCCCTCCCGCTCGGCGTCGCGGAGACCCGAACCCCTCTCCGCCATTGTCGCCGCCGACGCGCCTAGTCCACCCGACCACCCCCAACACCACCGAACCTCCCGACCTCGTCGCAGCTCCCGACGACTCTTGAAGCTTCATGGCCTTGGGACGCCTGACGCCTTTTCTCCGCCGCCCGCCGCCGTGGAGTCCGTAAGCCCAGCATCCCCTCCCCGTCCGATCTTAGATCGACGGCCTCGATTAGAAGCCCCGAAGGGTTAGGTTTTATTTAGAAAACCGGCCGGTTCCATTCGGCTTATTTTTAGTTTAGGTTTATTTTTTTTAGGCCGGTTCACCCTAGAGCCCGTTTAGCCTATCTAACGCACAGGGCACAGTATAGGCCCATTAGGCCTTTTTCTTTTTATTTTGATTTTCTGTTTTAGCCGAATAGTTTCTGTTTTCAAAAATGTATATCTTTTATTCTGTTTAATATTTTTAGATGATTCTTTTTTTGTTGGATTGCAAATTTTATGTAGTTTCTGTAGAATATATATTTAGCTATGTTAAAAATAATTAAAAATGCTTTAATTTAGTTTTAGTCAGAATAGTAAATCTGCTATAACTTTAGTTAGAAAAATTATTTTTGCATGATTCTTTTTGTCACCACTTTATTTTGACATTGCCAAACCCTAGAAATTAACTTGGGTATTTTAGGATTAATAAATAATTAGTTCTAGACAGAATCCTATTAATCCCAATTAATTAACTAGTTCTGTTTTCCTATTTAATTAATTGGTAAATGAATTTATTTTTAACTTGTGATTAGTTATTCTAGGTTAGTTTCTGTCACTCCATTAGATGAACTTTTATTTATAATTAATAAAAGTTTTAAATTATTTTTCTTAATAGAAATTGGATTAGGCCTAAAATGAGTTTTATAATAGCTTTTTAATTAATTCTTTTTGCTCCTAGTTGCTTAGTGAACCTTTTTCGTTAAGTTAACCTAAAAGCATGATTAGGTTATATTAAGGAATTTTGTTATATAAAACTAATTTTGTTATTGTTTGGAGTAGGGAAAAACTTTGAATTGGTTTCTTTGAGTTTTCCTTTTGGATTTGGTTTTGATTGTTTTGTTGTGATGTTACTTTTGTTATGTTGTGTGATCCTATTACTTTGTGCTTATTGTGCTATTGTTTGTCTCGGTAGAGTTTCCGAGTCTGAAGCTTGCTACTCGACTCTTTAGCTTACGAGGATCATCAGCAAGGCAAGTCTTGATCATGTTATTTCTATACCTATGTTTTTGTGCATTAGTAGTTGTCACCACCCCACCATGCATGCAGTAGTGAAATCTTGAAGTCATTAAACTTGAGTAGTATCATGTGGTAGGATGAACCAACCCCTTGTTACCATGACCCGGGCGTAGTAGTTACTTTGCTATGCTCAGAGACGGATTTGGGATGAGTGAAATTCATAAGCAAGATGTGAGAGTCAATGATGATGATGACACCATGAACTACAATGATCAAGATGGACTTGGAAAATCACTCTTTGGGTGGAGGGCGGTTGACGGGCACCTGGAGCACCCAGTGGTGGCGGGATGCATGGAGAAGCGCCATGACATCCTGCGGAAAGCTTCACCCAGCCACGAAGAGAAGGATGGATGCCCCATGACGGAAGCTTACTGTGCAGCCGCAAGCCATTATGGGCTCTGGCTGGGTTGACCCTAGTAGTGACGCTGGCTGGGCGGTACTACGAGAAGTAGACGAACGGTAGGATTGGATGGGTACCGGCGGTGGCGGAAGAACTCTTTGGAAGACCTGTTTCATTCGTCCGTCTTCAAACACCATGAAGTGCGAAGACTTTAAAGGAGGGAATGATTCTGCGGGGAAAGTCGCAACCCTCTGCAGAGTTTAAAGATCTAATCGATTAGCCGTGTCCCGATTCACGGACATTTGAGCCTCTGGAACTTGGAAGTATTCGGATATCTCAACACTAAAACTAATGGATTAATTTGAGGGTTTATGACTTAATAATTTGGGAGCGAGATATTGGTTGGCGGAACCATCTCAATAACTACCAACAATTGTAGTATTTTGCAAGCAAGTCCTTTGTAGTAGGATAAAATTTGCTTTTCGCAAAATGATGAAACTTAGAGCTCCACAGCCAAAAATGCATATAGTGTTAGTAACTTTATTATTGTTATTCTTCATGACTTGCCACTTATTCCAAAAGCTGACCTACATGGCTGCAACGTATTATGTTGCGTAGATATATTCGATCGGGAGTGAGGCTACGCTCCGCACTTGGCGATTGCCCTTTGGAGTCGGATGGACTCGCTTATCTTCGACGCTTCCGCAGCATTAGTAGTTTATTTCTCATGAGTTGGCCTTGAGCCGAATTTATTCCCTTGTAATAAAGACTCTATATGAGGATCGTTTAATGATATTCAGGTGTGATTGAACTTTGATTACTTTATCGATGTACTGTGAGTACCAGCATGATCTTGGGATGGTACAGACACAGAGATTTGACCGATTTTGGGTCAGGTCGCTACAACCACCTACTCATGTGGTGAGGCCAAGATATTCCATTCCTACCATATGAATCTTGATCTCTAGCCTTCCCCAAGTTGCTTTCCACCCAAACCCTCTTTCCACCGGATCCAAATCCTATGAGAGAGAGAGAGTTGAGTGTTGGGGAGACTATAATTTGAAGCACAAGAGCAAGGAGTTCATCATCAACGCACCATTTATTACTTCTTGGAGAGTGGTGTCTACTAGATTGGCTAGGTGTCACTTGGGAGCCGCCGACAAGATTGTGGAGTTGAACCAAGGAGTTTGTAAGGGAAAGGAGATCACCTACTTCGTGAAGATCTACCGCTAGTGAGGCAAGTCCTTTGTGGGCGACGGCCATGATGGGATAGACAAGGTTGCTTCTTCGTGGACCCTTCGTGGGTGGAGCCCTCCGTGGACTCGCGCAGCCATTACCCTTCATGGGTTGAAGTCTTCATCAACGTGGATGTACGATAGCACCACCTACCGGAACCACGCCAAAAACATCCGTGTCTCCAAATACGTTTGAATCCTCCAAACCCTTCCCTTTGCTTTATTGCAAGTTGCATGCTTTAATTTCCATTGCCTATACTCTCTTTGCATGCTTGCTTGAATTGAGTGATGATTGCTTGACTTGTCCTAAAATAGCTAAAATCTGCCAAACTCTAAAATTGGGAAAAGGTTAAGTTTTTATTGGTCAAGTAGTCTAATCACCCCCCCCCCCTCTAGACATACTTCAAGGTCCTACACCCGCCGGCCACGGGTGACCTGCGGCGCATCAAGCAGCAGCCAGGGGAGACCCTGCAGAAGTACATCCAACGCTTCAATAGTGTTCGCCTCAAGATTCCTAGGGTGACGGATGAGGCCATCATCTTAGCATTCTCTGATGGCATCCGTGATGTCAAGATTAAGGAGGAGCTCGCCATACACGAGGATCTGTGCACGGCTCTGGAGATGTTCAACATGGCGACCAAGTGCGCGAGAGCTGATGAGGGACGCCTCTCCCTCCTCGAGCTTCCAGTTGCCGACCCAGAAGACAAGAAGGCCAAGACCAAAGACGTGAAGCGCAAGGGGGTTGCCGTGCTCGTGGAAGAACCAGAGATGAAACGCGACTGCGACCACCTAGAGTCATCCAAGGCCAACTGTCGGTGTACCAAAAGAGGGGTGCACTTTTCGTACCCCTACACCTGTGCACGGGCAGTCAGAGCCGCGCCCACGGTCGCACCAAGCAGAGCAAGGGAGGTGAGCCAAGGTGAGACCAAAAACCACAAGAAGCGGAGGGACGGAGCAGGCTCCCCCCGGCAAGACCCTTGCCGGGGACAGCTTTGGCCGCCCCAGCAAGGCCCTTGCCGGGGAAGCTCGCCCCACACCAACAGAGCGGGTCACCCTTGAGCCCACAACTTCTAGCGTAATCTACTACGTTGAGGCAAGGGCTCGGGAGACACCTCCTTGGTGGCATGCAGATCTTCGTCAAGACAAATAAAGCAACGACAAGGACGAAGGCCACAAGGATCGGATGGGCGAAGCAGGTTTTCCCGGCAAGGACCCTTGCCGGGGCAGCCTCAGCGGCCACGGCAAGACCCTTGCCGGGGCAGCTCGCCCACGCCAGCCGAGCGAGCAACCCTTGAGCCCACCAGTTGAGGAAAGGGCTCGGGAGGCACCTCCGTGGTGGCATGTAGATCTTAGTGAAGACAAAGAATAGTCAAGATCAAGTGAGGATAGGAAGGCAATCATCATCACAAAAGAAACCCACAAGACCCCCGCAAGATCCTTGCCGGGGACGCCTACGCGCCGCGGCAAGACCCTTGCCGGGCCACCCGGCAAGGCCCCTGCCAGGCGCACCAACAGGGCTGCTGCCAGGCCCGCACCAACCAAGTTTCCACCGCCGTTCGCATGCAGCTGCCGACCCAACCAGCTAGGCAGGCACCTACGTGGCAACATAAAACCCTTCCTGTAGGCTCCACCACCGCGCCACCTCAGCTGCCTGCGTGCCTACATGGCACCGCATGCATCGCTGGCCAGGGCCCGTGTCGAAGCAAGGAGGAGCGGCGACGGATGGGACGGGCCTCGCTCCCATCCCCGATAAAGCAAGAGGACACCTAAGCGATGCATTAAATGCATCTTGTCCGGTAATACGAGGGATAACCTCGCGGCACTGTACCCTTTCCACCTCGCTTGCCCTTTGTGGCGACCCTTTCCCTATAAAAGGAGGCCCGAGGCGACCAGGAAAAGGATTCGGCTTTTTGGAGCTCGTTACACCCCGTAGCTAGCTCAAGAACTCAGAATACATCCACCAAAGTAGGACTAGGGTTTTACGCATCCTCGTGGCCCGAACCTGGATAAACGAACCGCGTACTCTCTGTCAGATCCGCTCTTCTCTCAACCCGCGCCCCGCAACCGCAGTAGGGATCCTTGTGATCCCATAGGTGTCGTTCCCACCGACAACAACCGCCCGTTTTGTGCCTTCCACAACGTGCACAGTCACAACACAAATGACTGCCAGGAGCTCAGGGCATCCCGCGATGGGCACTTCGGTCGATGCCCCGAGTGCAACGACCAAGGCTACGGCCACGGAGGAGGCAGAAGTGGAGGGCACTGGGATGACCGTGGCCCCCGCCAGGAGTGGCGCGACCAGCCTCGTGAGGACCGCTTGCAGGACCAGCCTTCCGAGGGCGCCTGGAGGGACCAGCCTCGTGATGACCGTCCTCAGGGCATGGCCAGGCTCCCTCCGCTGCCACCACCACCGACGAGGAACGAAGACCACCACCAGGACGAGGGGGCTGGGGGCTTCCAGGAACCTCGCGCCATTGCCAGCATCTTGGGTGGCGCTCAGGCCCCAGCCTCCCTGCGCATATTTAAGCAGTTCACTCTTGAGGTGAACGCGGCCCTTCCTAGGCTCGAGCCCACGTGCCCGCTCTGGTGGTCCAAGTGCACCATCACCTTCAGCTCGTCTGACCAGCTCAAGTGCGCGGCAACTGTCGGCACCTCCCGATGCTTTGCTCGCCTGTCATCAGCGACGTCCTCGTCACCAAGACCCTCATTGATGGCGGTGCGGGACTCAATGTTCTTTCCATCGAGACATTCGACCGCCTCCAAGTGTCATATGGTTAGCTGCAGCCCACCAAGCCCTTCTCAGGAGTGACCGACGGCTCCACCACCCCGATAGGGTAGATCCGCCTCCCTGTCACCTTCGGCCAGCGCGACAACAACCGCACCGAGCTCATCGACTTCGACGTCGCCCACATCCGCCTACCATACAATGCCATCCTTGGGCATTCGGCCCTGCCAAGTTCATGGCGGTGACCTAGCACGGCTACAACGTCCTCAAGTTGCCGGGGAACCATGACATCATCACGATCGCTTGCGAAGAGAAGGGCGCGGTGTGCTCTCTCGAGCTCGCCTACCAAGCTGCAGCAATTGAAGACCCAGACAACGAAGGCACCATCTACCCTCCTGAGGCAGTCCCCAAGAAGAAGAAGCAGCTGCTCCACCAAGAGCCTCGGGAGAGCGGTCTCTCCAGCATCACCACCTCAGGACCAGCGCCCACAGATGGGGCTGTAGGATCGAAAGTATGTCTAGAGGGGGGTGATTAGACTACTTGACCAAATAAAAATCTAGCCTTATCCCAATTTTAGTTCTTGGCAGATTTTAGCAACTTAGCACAAGTCAAGCAATCAACCTACACATGCAATTCTAAGAGTATAGCAGTGGAATGTAAAAAAATTGCATCTGAAGGTAAAGGAATGAGTTTGAGGGAGCAAACGCAATGTTGACACGGAGATTTTTTATCCGTGGTTCCGATAGGTGGTGCTATCGTACATCCACGTTGATGGAGACTTCAACCCACAAAGGGTAACGGTTGCGCGAGTCCACGAAGGGCTCCAACCACGAAGGGTCCCCGAAGAAGCAACCTTGTCTATCCCACCATGGCCGTCGCCCATGAAGGACTTGCCTCACTAGGGTAGATCTTCACGAAGTAGGCGATCTCCTTGCCCTTAAAAACTCCTTGGTTCAACTCCACAATCTTGACGGAGGCTCCCAAGTGACACCTAGCCAATCTAGGAGACACCACTCTCCAAGAAGTAACTAATGGTGTGTTGATGATGAACTCCTTGATCTTGTGCAATGATAGTCTCCCCAACACTCAACTCTCTCTCACAGGATTTGGATTTGGTGGAAAGAAGATTTTAGTGGAAAGCAACTTGGGGAAGGCTAGAGATCAAGACTTATGTGGTTGGAATGGAATATCTTTACCTCAACACAAGTGTAGGTGGTTCTTTCTCAGAAAATATGTGTTGGAAGTGTAGGCATGTTCTGATGGCTTTCTCCACGAATGAAGAGTGGGTGGAGGGGTATATATAGCCTCCACACAAAATCTAACCGTTACACACAAATCACCAAAATCGGTGGGACCGATTCAAAGAACTCGGTCAGACCGATTTGGTTCATAATGTGACCGTTAGGGTTTTCGGTGGGACCGACACGTCAACTCGGTGGGACCGATATCATTAGGGTTAGGGCATAACGTAATCTCGGTGAGACCGATTACACAAACTCGATGAGACCGATTTTGGTAATAGACTAACAGAGAGTTGGTCAGGAAAACTCGGTGGGACCGATTCGCTCATCTCTGTTGGACTGAAACATTACGAAAAGGAAACAGAGTGTTTGCATTGCAATCTCGGTGGGACCAATCGCTCATCTCGGATTGACCGAAACGTTACGAAGGGAAACATAGATATTACAATCCCATCTCGGTGAGACCGAGATCCCTATTGGTGAGACCGAATAGACTAGGGTTTCTGGCAGTGGCTATGTCAACTGAACTCGGTGGCTCCGGATATGAAATTTTGGTGGGGTCGAGTTGGACTTTTTGGTTTAGGACATATGTGGATGTGTGAAAGTAGTGGAGGGTTTTGGAGCATATCACTAAGCATTTTTAGTAAGAACCTCATTAAGCAACACATCATCCCTTCTTAGTAGTATTGGCTTTTCCTATAGACTCAATGTGATCTTGGATCACTAAAATAGAAAATGTATACTCTTGTGCTTTGAGCTTGAGCCAATCTTTTGTCCGTAGCATTTTGAAGGGTCCACTTTCTAATCCATGCCATGCCAATCATTGAGCTCTCCTGAAATATTCATCTTGGAATAGCATGAGCTCAATGAGCTATATGTTGTTAGGAATTACCAAAACCACCCAGGGATAGTTGCACTTTGAATCTCCCGCTTTTTGGTAATTGATGACAACATATTGATCAAAGCTTCGACAAATGATAAATAAGATTGAAAAACATCGTCGCTTTGAGAAGTATGTGATAAGCAAGAGCTCCCCCTAAATTTGTGCATTATTTGAAATTTGCTTTTGAATGAAAATGCACAATCAATTAGGATCATGGGTTACTCTTCCATGTCACATCTTGGTGGAGCACTCAAAATGATAGAAATTAAAACACATGCACTCATCACCAAGCAAAGTGAATGATCATAAGAGGATATCAAGATAATATCATCCAACAAGCATTAAGGGTAGCATATGATCAAACACATGATCAAACAAGTATCTCACAAGCACACAAAGTAGTATCTCACACAAGCATACAATAGAGTTTCAACCAAAATAGCAAGAGAGAATAAAAATGCAACACTCTCTCTCGAAGCCAATGATCTATACATTTTTCTCCCCCTTTGGCAACAAGTTGCCAAAAATTTCAAAAATGCATAGTGCTAAATGACTCTCAGGCTTGATCTTCGGTAGGAGGTATTGAGAGAACTCCAAGGACGAAGGCTTCGGATGAATTAGCTGGAGCTGGTGGAGGATCTGCTGGAGGTGCAACTAGAGCTGTTCGTGCTGGTGCTGATGATGTAGCTCTAGTGTCTGTCACTGGCACTGCAGCAAATCTCTATCCTCTGGGCACTCTGACAAAAGCATCTGTGGTAGACTTGCCCTTCTTCTCCTCTGCTTCCTCCTGGAGCTGCTCAACTGCAGTTTGGATCTCTTTTACCTTGACATCAAGGTCATAGAATTTTGTCTCAATAATCCTCTCCAGACTCTCCTAGTTCTTGGACAGGGTTGCCAAGCCCTTCTCAATCCTCAGGGTGGATTGGATCAGATATCCAAGCTGGTCTTGCTTGCTCTTCAAGAATACCTGAGATGCCTCCTCTACTGTTGGCATCTTTGCAGCCTTCTCTGCCTTAGCCTTCTCTCTCTTCTCATGTGCTTGAGCTGAAGATTGTTCATTCTCATTCATCACCACTGTGTTATCTTCAAATTCAGGATAGATGGGCAAGTGCTCCTTATCCAAAATGTACTTGCCTTTGCCCATCTTTGAGTTGATGAGCTCCTGAATTTGTGGGGCATACCCACAACTCCTCTTTTGGTCAGCAGCAGTCCTCTTGATTGTCTCAACAATCAGGCTCATGACCTTGAACTTCTGTGGGGCATCAAATATATGCAGCAAGTTGATGGCATGTCCTCTGATCATCTTGTGATCACCTGACTTGGGTAGCAGTGTGTGCCTTAAGATCCAATTGATTGTTGGCAGACCAGACAACAAGTAGTGAACAGATCCAAACTTATGTGTATCCAAGGCAGCATCTGGGATCTCTTTGTACATGTTGGCCATAGTGTTGTGGTCTTTCTTCTTCTCTGCATAAACATCCAAGTCATCCTCATGTTCCTCAGGAGCATTGATAAGCTTGCCCCATTCCTCAACTGTAGACTGGTACCTAGTACCCTCAGACATCCATACTATCCTTCCATCTGGATAGAAGTGGGCAGTGGAGTAAAACTACATGATGAGCTCATCATTCCACTTGGTGAGCTTCTGGGCAACAAAAGTGTAAACTCCACATGCCTTGAAGCTATCAAGCACTCCAGGGAAGTGATCCTCATTCTCCTTGATGAACTCCCAGTCAACCCATCTCATGTCACACACAATGGGATTCTTATCAAGCAGAATTGTCTCATAGAAGTCCTGTTGTTCCTTAGTGTGAAACCTATAGTCCACAGTAGTCCTTCTCCTGATAGCATATGGATCAGACTGTCTCCATAGTATCAATCATGAATCCTTCCTGATTTTCATGTTATCTGCAACTGGGTGTGCATCAGTGTGATCATGGATCTTGGGTTTCAGCTTCCTCAATACAACAGAGTCATCTTCTTCTTCTTCAGTAGCTTCAGGAACTGGGGCCTTGTTCTTCTCTTCAGCTGGAATGTTTCGAGTGCTTCTCTTGGGTTTAGGCTTTGGAGCTGGAGCAACAGCCTTGGGAGCACATTTGGGCTTAGATGGAGCAGCCCCTGATTTGATTGCATCCCCCATAAGCTTCTGAGCTTTGGGTGCTGGTGCAACATCCTCCTGTTCTTCTTCTTCTTCAGACTCTCTCATCATTGATGGCTTCCCAATAACTCTGGCAATGGTCTTCTTAACCCTTTCTTTTCTCTTCTTGCCATCTCCAGTTTCCTTGGGTTCAAGAGTGAACTCCATTGTTTCTTGAGTGGAGGCTCTGGCTTTTGACATTGGAACTCTTCTTGCTGGAGCCTTTGTTTTCAGACCAGGCTTTGTTGCAGCAGTTGTGCCATACTCTTTCTTCAACACCTTTTTCTTTGAAGTGGCTTCATCTTCAACAGCCACGGAGTCTTCATCTTCTGAATCAGAATTCCTCTTCTTCCTTGTCCTGGTAGTAGCCTTTGGCAGGTTGCTTGGTGTGCTCCTGCTCCCCTCATCATAACTGCTAGAGGGATCTGAACCCTCACTCAACTGTACCTGCTGATCAGACTTGTTCTGGATGTCACTCTGGTCAGACATCTTAGCAAACTCTCTGACAGCAGATCATCTCAATAGATTATAGATGAGCTAGAGAGGATGAGCATCACAAAGTACAGAAGTTTTTGCAAAACAGATGACTTAAAAACTTAGTTTCAGTTCTTCACAGAAAGCATTTCAGATCTACCTATTTGTAAACTCGGTGATACCGAAGCAGCTTTTGGAACCTAAACTAGTGAACTCGGTCAGACCGATTCATAGTTCGGTGGTACCAAGACTGCTAGGGTTTCACAAAGAATCGAACTCGGTCACACCGATTTGCAATTTTTGGTCAGACCGAAAATGCATGTGCTCTGGCCTAAGGCAAATCGGTGAGACCGATTTCTACAACTCGGTCGGTCCGAGATGAATTCAGCGGAGACCTAACCCTAAATTTTCAAATCAAAACTAATCTACGAGATGTTTTCACTTGACAGGATGATTTCAATCGTGGCAAGATTCATGGCAAAGCAATGTGCTAAGAATCAGAGTTAAAGATTAGCACAAAGTTCAAGTTCGTTCCCTAGTTCGGCGGCGAACTTGCTACGGCGGCAACGGCGGGGCAGATTGCCGTTGACGGTGGCGGAGACCAGCGACGGGAGGTTGCTGGCGACGAGAGGATGATCCGGAGACCCGAAAAGGCAGAGCAGGTATGCGCGGGCGAGGAGGTTCGGAAATTTTTCCAAAATTTGGCCCGTCGCTATATATAACCTGACCCTGTCGGTGTGACCGAGTGGAACGACTTGGTGGCACCGATATGCAAAACTGCAAGCAGTTACTGCAACTCGGTGTGATCGAATGGTTCTAATCGGTTGCACCGACATTGAAAACCCTAGATCAACTTAGTGATCTCGGTAGGACCGAAAAGAATGAATCAGTCAGACCGAGATGCACAAAGAGGTTTTGGAGGTTTATGTCTATGACGAATCGGGAACTCCGGGTGCTCCTCACACAGAGTGGTTCGAATCTGACTTGATCAAACTTTGTGATGTAGCATGAATAGAGTTTGATACGAGGAAAGCATAGATAGCTAGAGGGAGTTCTTAGGCATTCTTGTCCATCCATTTGGCGAAAGAGAAAAGGCCAAACAATCAAAGCAACAAATGGATGTCCTTGAATGAGTAAAATATGCAACCAACATGCTCACACGATAAAATGGCAAATGAAATATGTGACAAAGCATGCACAACCACTCTAGCATCTATCAAGCAATTTGGCGATGACTAGGTCATCTATATATGAGTATATTGACATAGGAGTCAAATGCGAACATTTGATCATAGGTCATACTCATCGTTTAAGCACAGGTGGGGTTACCACTTTTCAATAAAGCATTGTTGTGTTCACACCATTAGAGTTGCTTTAGTTCAATTCATTTGAGTGAAGATCCCCCTAGATGTGATATCCCCCCTAAGAGGGATGAACTAACCTTGGGGTTTGTCGATGACGACTTCATGTAGGTGTTGAAGATGTAGATGCTCAATGTTGATGTAGATCATTAGGAGCAATCCATTGGAGTGAGTTGCACTTTCAATACCCACACGGGTTAGTCCCACAAGGAACAAACAAGGATATCCATAGACATAGAGTGATGCATACACAAGATGATGTCCATGAAAGCAGGTTACCTTGTCCCTTGTCTTACCAACAAGAGGGTTTGTGACTCCTTGAACTAGTGAAAGATATGGAAGTTGTTTGCACTTGTTCTCGCCAAAATGATAAGAGTGAAGTATGTTGGCGGAGTCACCCTCAAGAACTTTCTAGTTCTTCTTCTTCGGGATCCACACCATCTTGATGGGAATTCTTGGAGTTGTAGTCGTACTTGATGAAGTAGAACTTGATGTAGTCTTGGGAACCCACTTGACCAAGGCCTTAGGTGCTTCTTCAAATGTATCAATTAACTCTTGAAGCTTGTCCTTGCCTTTTTGCTTATGGTCTTGTGGTGTAAGATCATCTTGAGCTTGTGTCCCTTTGAAAGAAGTAGGATCATACTTCTCTTGCTAAGGAACAAACTTCGTCTTGGGGTATTGATCTTCTTCCCACTCAACTCCATTGGCATTGAACTTTCGTTCAAAACCAACACCTTGATTCTACCGGTGTCTTCCTTGCTTGCGTACAATTTCCTCAAATTGCTTACTTCCAGCAAGACTTTTGTAAACACCTTTCTCTATAATTCCCATCAATAAGCTATTTTCCTCCTCAAGTGTAACTTGGCTAAGAGAATCATTAGTGGAATCAAGAGAACTACTAGAAGCAACAACTTTGGATTTAGCATGATTGTTGTTACTACTAGATGAAGAATCTTTCTTGTTCTTGTTGCTAGATTTAACTTGTGGCATGTAAGTAGACAAGAGTAAACGCTTGGCAATGTAAGAAGAACTTTTCTTGCGAAGATCATCATTTATTGCCTTTAAAAACTCATGCTCTTGCTCAAGGTTGAGCTTTTCAAAGCGTAGCTTGTCATGAGTCTTTAAAAGTTCTCGATGATCTTCCAAGGTAGTTTCATGAGCTAACTTAAGAGTGTTTAGTTCTTTAGTTAGACGCTCAATCTCCTTCTTATCATCATCATTCGTTTTATCTCAATTAGCATGATTAATTGATGTTTCATCATAGTTTTCATCACTAGAGTTGTCAACAAGTAAATCATCATCACCTAGAAAATCATCTACATCACTATTGAAATCAACATACTCGGGATGTGTTAACTTTGGACCTTTGGCCATGAAGCATCTTCCAATTCCTTCATTTGGTGTGTCAAATATGTCGTAAGAGTTGGTTGACACAAGTGCTAGACCGGCAACACCTTCATCTTAAGTATATTCGGAGTCGGAGTGATAACTTCTTTCGGAGTGGTTGTCGGATTCGTAGCTGGATACCCATTCACCAACATGAGCTTGATGTCTTCTTTTTGAGTAGCTCCTTGATGACTTCTCCTTCCTTTCGGAGTCCTTGCTTCTCTGAGAGGGTTTTCGTTCATAACGATCATCTCTACTCCTCCTTTCTCTTGATGGTGATTCCTCTCTTCTACTTCTTCTTTTGGGAGAATCTTCTCTTCTTTTGTAGGGGGCTGTACACTCATTGGAGTAGTGTCCGGGTCTTCCACAATTGTAGCAATTACGCTCACGACTAGAAGATCTTTTTTTATTGTAGGACCTTGACTTGGAGCTTCTTTCTTTGCTTCTACTCTTGTAGATCTTGTTGAAGTTCTTCACCATTAGGCTCAATTCTTCATTGAAGGTTTGTTTCTCACTTGATGATGTGGCAGCATAACACGAGGCTTTGTAAGCACCACTTGACTTGTTGTGAAGCTCTTCCTTATCCTTGAGTGACATCTCATGAGCAACAATTCTTCCAATGACTTCCGTTGGCTTGAGATCTTTATAATTGGGCATCATTTGGATCAATGTGCACAAGGTATCATATTTTCCATCCAAGGCTCTTAGGATCCTCTTGATGATGAATTTTTTGGTCATCTCTTCACTTCCTAAGACGGCAATCTCATTTGTGATGAGAGCAAGCCTAGAGTACATTTCAGCGACACCTTCACCATCCTTCATTTTGAACTTGACTTTGAAGCACATCCAATTTGGATTCCTTGACGGAGTCGGTACCTTCGTGCATATCAATCAAAGTATCCCAAATTTCCTTTGCATTCTCAAGACGGCTGATTTTGTTGAATTCTTCGGGGCACAATCCGTTGAAGAGAATATCACAAGCTTGAGCATTGTATTGTAGCATCTTCAACTCTTCCGCGGTAGCTTCACGGTTTGGTTCTCTCCCATCAAAGAATTCACCTTGCAAGCCAATACACACAATAGCCCAAACGGCGGGGTTGTGTCCAAGAATATGCATTTTCATCTTATGCTTCCAACTAGCAAAAATTGTACCATCAAAGTAAGGACCTCTACGGTGGTAATTTCCCTCGCTAGACGCCATACTCTCCTAGGTTGTGAAACCAAGGCTATGACCACCAAAAGCTATGGAGATCAAAGCAAATGGAGACCAAAGCTCTAATACCACTTGTAGGATCGAAAGTATGTCTAGAGGGGGGGGGTAATTAAACTACTTAACCAAATAAAAATCTAGCCTTTTCCCAATTTTAGATCTTGGCAGATTTTAGCAACTTAGCACAAGTCAAGCAATCAACCTACACATGCAATTCTAAGAGTATAGCAGCGGAATGTAAAACAATTGCATATGAAGGTAAAGGGATGAGTTTGAGGGAGCAAACGCAATGTTGACACGGAGATTTTTTATCCGTGGTTCCGATAGGTGGTGCTATCGTACATCCACGTTGATGGAGACTTCAACCCATGAAGGGTAATGGTTGCGCGAGTCCACGGAGGGCTCCACCCACGAAGGGTCCACGAAGAAGCAACCTTGTCTATCCCACCATGGTCATCGCCCACGAAGGACTTGCCTCACTAGGGTAGATCTTCACGAAGTAGGCGATCTCCTTGCCCTTACAAACTCCTTGGTTCAACTCCACAATCTTGACACCTAGCCAATCTAGGAGACACCACTCTCCAAGAAGTAACTAATGGTGTGTTGATGATGAACTCCTTGCTCTTGTGCTTCAAATGATAGTCTCCCCAACACTCAACTCTCTCACACATGATTTGGATTTGGTGGAAAGAAGATTTGATTGGAAAGCAACTTGGGGAAGGCTAGAGATCAAGATTTATGTGGTTGGAATGGAATATCTTGACCTCAACACATCTGTAGGTGGTTCTCTCTCAGAAAATATGTGTTGGAAGTGTAGGCATGTTCTGATGGCTCTCTCCACGAATGAAGAGTGGGTGGAGGGGTATATATAGCTTCCACACAAAATCTAACTGTTACACACAAATCACCAAACTCGGTGGGACCGATTTGGTTCATAATGTGACCGTTGGGGTTTTCGGTGGGACCGACACGTCAACTCAGTGGGACCGATATCATTAGGGTTAAGGCATAACGTAATCTCGGTGAGACCAATTACACAAACTCGATGAGACCGATTTTGGTAATAGACTAACAGAGAGTTGGTCAGGCAAACTCGGTGGGACCGTCGCTCATCTCGGTTGGACCGAAAAGTTACGAAAAGGAAACAGAGTGTTTGCATTGCAATCTCAGTGGGACCGATCGCTCATCCCGGTTTGACCAAAACGTTACAAAGGGAAATAGAGAGATTACAATCCCATCTCGGTGAGACCGAGATCCCTATCGATGAGACCAAATAGACTAGGGTTTCTGGCATTGGCTATGTCAACTGGACTCGGTGGCTCCGGATATGAAATTTCGGTGGGGCCGAGTTAGACTTTTTGGTTCAGGACATGTGTGGATGTGATAAAGTAGTGGAGGGTTTTGGAGCATATCACTAAGCATTTTGAGCAAGAACCTCATTAAGCAACACCTCATCCCTTCTTAATAGTATTGGCTTTTCCTATAAACTCAATGTGATCTTGGATCACTAAAATAGAAAATGTAGAGTCTTGTGCTTTGAGCTTGAGCCAATCTTTTGTCCTTGGCATTTTGAAGGGTCCACTTTCTAATCCATGCCATGCCAATCATTGAGATCTTCTGAAATATTCATCTTGGAATAGCATTAGCTCAATGAGCTATATGTTGTTAGGAATTACCAAAACCACCCAGGGATAGTTGCACTTTTAGGGGCACCTCTCTCTCGCATAGGAAGGCACACCCGGCGCCCTCCTTAGGCTGGGCTCGGGGGGCTCTTTTCTGGAGGGCCTCTGACATAGCCAATGTCACGTGGGAGGCGCTCGGGCACCACATGGAGGCATGCTTCATCGCACGCTTCCCTCCCGAGGGCACAAGGCACGGGGTGCCAGGTGCTCAGGAGTTCATCACCAAGGCGGCCAAGGAGCTTCAAGAGGCGAGAGCCATGCGTGGCGACCGCCACCCACCACCTAGCGCTGCTCCTTGTCCTGGCAAGGACAACGACCTGCGCGTCTGTATCGACATCCCAGGGCCCAACAAGGCCGCATCCCAGGAGTGCTTCTGGCCTTCGCGTGTCGGTTAATACGAGGGTCCAACTCATAGCTATGTCTGCATGCCATTCGGCTTGCCGAACGCAGCTGTTGCCTTCTGGGGGCTCAGGAGGCCAGGCATCACGTGGTCCTGGCGGAAATGGCGACGGTCCTTCATGAGCCTCCTGAGCCCCCGGAGGACCCAGACGGCTCATGAGGAGCGGCTTCTTCAACATGCATCTTCGGCTGCTCCAACCTCTCTCCAGCAACGGTGCCAGGTGACATTTTCCGGTTCATTCAGTTGGGAGCGCCCCTCGGGCTGCATTATCCCCGGGTCGCATGGGCCTGTCCCTGTGGCGTGTATCCTTTGCACCTTTAAATTTACTCTGTTGGGGACGCCCCTCAGGCTGCATCATCCCCAAGCTACATGGGTCCGTCCCTGCGACATGTATCGTTCTTACATTTATCTGGATTAGTGTTACCTCCTCCTCTAAGATGGTTTATGATTATTGCTTACTTACCTGTTGCCCTTCACGGCCTCCCGCGTTGCTGATCAGCCTCCTGTCCATCCCGCAATGGAGGCTACACATGCTGGCACGATGCTTGTGCTCGGGTCCGTCCCTGCAATGCTGACAAACCAGAGTGATCGAGCTCTGGCTCGCGGCCCGCCCCACACAAGTCACCTCACCAGATCGTCAGTGCCTTCATCTTATTTCGGAAAGACTAGCGGCAGGACAGCAAACGTGATTATGAGTTGTATCCTCCTCTCGAGCTAACCCGCGGGAATCTCCAGAGCTTCGCTACAGGCGGCCCCGCTGGCTACTTCCTTTTCACGCCATTCGCTTGCGCGTTAAAGGGGGGCTCCTGAGCATCGTGCCTCAGGAGCTCCTACTGACTCTCCAGCCCTAACCCCCTGGCCTTGACCACGGCATCACGACCTGGCATACTAGCAGCGGCTGAGTCTCGCTCGAGGGTCGGGATGCGAGGATGTAGAGCATTTAGATGAGCGAGGAAGGAGGAAGCCGGCGTGAGCCTCACCTGGTAACACCGCCGCTGAAGCGTGAATCGGACGCTGTGCAGGGAATCACCTCAGGCTCGATAAGATAAGTCACACGTTCATGATTGACGCGGCGCTGCAGTTTGGAATTTTTGGCTCTCGCAGCCTTGCTCCAGCAATGCCGCCTTCCTTTACAGCCTTTGGGAAGCTGCTTGCATGCCAAGGGGGACCTCTTGAGCATCGCGCCTCGGGAGCTCTTACAGGAACTTGGGCCGCTCACCTCCTGGCCTTGACCACGGCATAGCGACCTCGCATACCAGCGATTGCTGAAGCTTTCCTGGGGACTGGGACCTGCCGGCGTAGAGCGCTAAGCCACTGCAAGAAGAAAAGGGGGGACAATGGTGAAGCAAGACACGCCACTACAACCTTATAGTAGGAATAAGTGCTGGAGCAAAAGCATTACAGTTCCTTTACACACCCCCACAGGGTTTGTCTTGATTCCTCGTAGGGAACAAAAGAAGAAAAACCTCAAGAAGCCCTGACTACGGACGTCGCCGTCAATGCCATCATCAACAGTGGGCCACGAGAGGCTAACGCCAACCCCATCCAGGTCACCGGCGACGATGGGAGGACACCATGCCGTGCTCTGGGCACGGTGGGAGCTTGGTGGCATGTAGCTGTCGTCACTCGTCTCCTAAGACTCGCTTGGCTCCTGAGAGTCGCTGGACTCATAGGAGTCGTCGCTGCTGCTGGAGGAGCTACCAGCAGGGCCGGGGGTAGGCTCGGCGCCTACTGTCGTGCCCCCTCGGCTACTTCCCCCAGGGCAGCACTCCAGGCGGCGGCCTTCCTCGTCGAAAACCTTGAAGAACAGCGTGGAGGCTCTGTACACTACAAAAAAAAGACACTTCCGTGATGATACGTGTTTGTCACAGTAGGTCACGTTTTCTGTCATGCATGTACATCCATGACAATTTTATGACATTATCAAGATAGTCATACATGTGCTGTCGTAGAAGTGTTCCATGACATTACCAAAATTATCATCACGGAAGTGTCCACTTCCATGACGATAAATCGCGCGTCATAGAAGTGCTTTCGTCAAGGGTGACCGACACGTGGCATCCACCATAACGGGACGCCGTTAAGCTATCGGGTCCAGTTTTGGATCCGATAACCCATTAACAGCCCGGACCAATGAGGATTTCCCACGTGTAAAATTCTCAATGGCCGGAGGAAACACGTGTTGGCTCACCGTTGGGACAGATGCCATCCACTCATTGGACAGGAGGCGCCTATGATAGGTCGACACGTGGCATGGCCCGACAGTGGCCCATTCCGGTGAAAAAGCCGGCCCATTTGACTTGGTCAAAAGGTAACGGGCCGGCCCACGGAAAACATGTTAACGGCCTATTCGTATATAGCCCATTTATGGCCCGCTAACTACCGGCCCGTTACGGCCTATCGGAATGAAACCTAGTAGCTTCATCTGGGCCGTCCAATATGATTCCAGCCTGTTGTAACTTCCGGTCCATGTATGGCCCATGATGTCTTTCGGCCCATATGAGGTCCTCTGTAACTCTCGGCCCATTAAAGGCCCGAGATGAAACTGGCCCATAATCAACAGTGTATCGCTTTATACCCATTAACGGCTAATTATTCCGTCGGCCGTTTCCAGCGCGTGTTAACTTTCGTCCTTCTAAGGGCCCATTTATTCTTGGGCTCATTTCTAGAATTCGGTTAGTTACGGTCCGTTACCTGCCTGTTCCATTTGTGGGCCAAATTAAGCCCGTGGTTACATTCGGCCTGTTTGTGGCCCGTTATCCCGTTGGGCTGTTTTCATAGCGTTATCAAATACGGCGTATTAACGGCCCATTATGGTCCATAAATAATACGGCCCATGTTTGGTGAAATAATGATACTCCCCATAGAAGGCCGATGGATACTACGACACGTAGAAAACCAATGGATCCTACGACCCGTAGATGGCCCATGGATCTTACGGCCCGTAGAAAGTCCATGGATCCTATGGCCCGTAGAAGGCCCATGGATCCTACGGCCCGTAGAAGGCCCATGGATCCTACGGCCCGTAGAAGGCCCACGGATCCTACGGCCCGCAGGAGGCCTATGGTCACAACAGTCCGTGTGTTGCCCAAAACAGGTTATTGTGGCCACTAGAAAAACGTGGAAAAAGAACTGCAATGACTACAAGCAAACAACTAAACAAGACAATAAGGAAATAAATAAGCAAGCAACTAACGCTAGCCTATTACATCTATTACACATATTACATCCACTAGGCATCAAAGTTTGCCACCAGTGCAAATATAGGGAACAAAGCAGCATATTACAAACACTGGCCGTCAAAATTGGCCACGAGTGCAAATAAAAGAGGCAGCAAAACAAGTCCATAACTGAAACAACTTCAGAAGAGCTCAAGAAACGTTTTCCTGGGTATCCACCATGCTGGCAATAAGCTTAGCAAGCTTACTAGTTTTTTCCTGTTTGGTGTTATAATCCTCCAAAGCTTGCTGTTGCACCAGAAAGTATGCATCTGAATGCTCCAGGAACTTCCGCTGTCCTTCCGCTTCTTGTCACAGCACAGCTGATCGATGTCTTTCAGCTTGTAGTTGAGACTGAAGAAACCGAACTGATTCAGACAGTGAGTTTGAATAGCTTGAGCAAGCGGTAGTGGACAGTAACTCAAATAGTAAACCAAAACAGAACTTTGGGGTTGCCTCACTGTCTTCAAGATAGTTTTCCTTGGTTGTTTTATCAGCTTTGTTGGAGACCAACAAGGATGTCTCACGATGCTGAACCTTATCTGCATTACTTCCTTTATCATTGCTTAATAAGGCACTCTTCCCCAATATTCTGTCAGCATTCTAAAAGAAGAAACAAGCAGACACATAACAGGTTTATCATGTACTAGTATATGAAACTCATTTCAGTGAACCAGTTCATTAGTAAGGTGGACAAGATTAAACTACCAAGTCTTCTATTGCCAAGTAGTACATTATAAAAGCATCAAACAAACATATATCTATGTCATATGGTCACTGCATTGTCTTGGCAAATCAAAATAGAGACACGGTTCAAATCATATCAGTTCAAGAGAAAGCAGCACTGAAATAATACAAAGTATGGGAAACAACACGGCACAACAAGATTTCAGATGGGTACCACGGGTCTACATGTACAACAACACTATTGGCCCTGTTATGATGCTAGTAATGTGCATGCATGATATGAGAAGTCAATTGTATACACAATTGAAATTAAAATCAACAGAGCTATTTATAAGAGCAAACCTATTAAATAAACATGCGTAAACATACCTATTGTCCCATTTGAGTTTCCATTGGATCGTTCAATTTAAAAATAGGTTTGTATGAGTAAATACAATGATACAAGAGCAAAGCAGTATGCACGATAGCAATGGAATCTTAAATGAGAACAGTTGTTCTTCAGGTTTAAGCACTTGTTCTACATGAACAGAGTAAAGTAAGACGCAAGCATATAGTACTTGAAATAAAATGAGCTCGTAGACCTTACCACATTCTTGTTCGGGACCAGTAAAGAACAAGGCGTTCCCAGTCATCGTCCAGTAAATGTGTCTCAGGAGAACGTAAGGGAATTTGATGAGTTTCTTTGCCAGTGAAGTATGTTTTCTTCAGGTAATTCTGATACTGTCACCATGCATTCTTGGAGATAGCAGAGGTATTAGCACAGGTTACTTCATCCTGAGTTTCCAAATCGGTCCTTCTCTATAGAGAAAAATGGGAAAATTTGTTGTATTATAACCATCATGCAGGTAGAATGTATGGGGAAAAGCAAAGTAATTGCCATGAATAACATTACTTACACATAACTCCTGGACCGTTGAGGCCTCACCGCCCCCTACTACTCCCACCGCTGGCCAGGCCCTGTAGTGACTGCAGGCTCACACCGAAGCCGAACTAGTGAACCCTCGTACTCCTCTCTGCGTGGGCTTCCACTGCCGCGTGTTCCCCGGCTCCGCGTCGTCCCCTTCCTAGGCCACGTCGTCGTCCACTGCCCTGGTGCTCTCGGCGCGGCGTTGTCAACGTGGTCAAGGAACGACTTCCATCGAAAGAGTAATGTACGTGGAGAGGCTGACAGCTAGGTCCATGGCCGCAGCAAGGAAGTGCCTCCTTATTACGCGGAAAATAATGATTCCTCCACCTGACAGCAGGGACCCACTAGACGGGCCACCATATTTCACGAAAAAATGTTTCCCCCCTGACTGCTGGGACCCACCAGCTACATCTTCGCATGCAAGGAAGTGCCTGACAGACGGGACCCACCTGGTCGAAGCGTACATAGCGTTGTCATTCTGGTCGCGAACTTGTACGTACATACTAGTCGATGTAGAGGCGTGCATGTGTCGTAGTAGAGGCGCGCACGTAGCATGTACACGTACGTACAACGGCTAGGGTGCAAGAAAGAAAATACGGCCATGTACGTACATACGGGCGGGGTCTCGAACGCCTACTCACGCATACGTACAGCCAGGGCTCGTGTACATGGCTGGGTCGGAACGGAGAATCTGCGGCATCGTTTTGTTCATGGGGAGGCAACCGGCTGGGTCGGAACGGAATGCGTCATCGTGTTCATTGGGAGACAACCGTCTTGGACGGAACAGCCGATGGAAACGAGGCCTAGCGTACCGCAGAATGGAGGAAGCGTCCTTGTGTTCGACCAGCCATGGTCGAAACAGGATCCCGTTCATCAGGAGGGGGTCTGGCGTACCACAAAACGGAGGAAACGGACCTCCTACGGTCGAAATGGGGTCCTGTTGATCGGGAGGGGTGTGGCGTACCGCAAAACTGAGTAAACGGACTTGTGTTGGAGCGCTACAGTCGAAACGGGGGTCCTGTTGATCGGGAGGGGTGTGGCGTACCGCAAAACGGGGCTCCACGGGATACTGTTCATCTCCACCGTTGACTGCCTCCACGGGCTACTGTTCATCCACCATCGACTACCTGCAGTGCAATCGATCGGGTTCAGTTAGAGCCCAGCGCCTCACTCGGGTTCAGTTAGAGCCCAACGCCTCACACACGCGCGTACGTACGAGAGAAACGTGCATCGCTCGGCCCCCGACCACCCACCGTAACCGGGAACTCCCCGATATTTTCCTCGCCATTGCTTCTAGCATGGTTTTTTACGTCATGGACGGCCCAAAGAATGTCATGCAGCTGCGTGTCCGGCCCGCCCAAGACGAAAATCCCATTTTCTGTCATGATTTTTTGTCATAGAAGTAGGACCCCACCACATATATGATGATACCGGGTTTTGTCACAATTATCGTCATAGAAGTGTCATAAGTATGACAGGGAAAAAATTCGTTCGGCCCAAAATGTCACAAATGTGTCTTTTTTTTGTAGTGGTAGTACTCAAAGTGGATGGCGAGGGCCCCCTCCCCGCGGCAAGCACGGGCGACCTTGCCCCATCCACGGGCCATGAAGATCTTGCCCGGGGAGACGACCTTGACCTCTTCCCCCGTGGCCAGAGTGCTGCATTCGGTGTGCTGCAACCATAGCTCGAGCGGCCCTCTCGGGGCATCTCTTCAGCAAAGAACCACGGAAGCTTGATCCACGTGCGTGGTGGCATTGCCGCCCACACCACGAACTCGCGCGAGGATCCCTCGGCATGGGTTCGTGGGCTGCCATCTCGTGCTACCACAGCCTGGCCACGGCGGTCGCGGCTTGCACGGCGCGGGGCGCTCCCACCTTCTCCAGAGCCCTGCGCTTGGGCGTACAGAGAAAGCGGGTAGCCAGGCGGCGGCCAATCCTACCAAGGCCGCGTCACCTCCAGCCTCAAGCCAACGTCACGGGAACAACTAAACCTCTTCTTCGGCGGGAGTGGCCCCTGCTCCTCGTGAGGGGGTCTTCCTTTCTCTGCGGCGGAGAACCTCCTAATCGGCGCCATGAGTATCGCGGCAAGACGGCGAGGCTAGGAGGAAGAAGAACGAGCAAGCAGCGATAAGGCAGAGATGACCAAGGGGGCTCTGCCCCTCCCCTCATTTATAACTAGAGGGAGGCCAACCGCCGGCCTCCACGATCGCACGTAATGATGGTTTTCTTCTGCATGCAGCAGGGGCTCATCAAGTCGAATGGTTGCCGAGGCAGCGTGGGGAAGCGAAGGCGCCCACGTCCCATCAATCACCATGCATCAACTGAGGCCGCAGGCGGTTGGGGCCCGCGGTGCTCCGAACTTGCCCTTTAGCTTTGCCTCCAAGCCAAGTTCGAGCGTGCCGTGGACCCGGAGGCTACTGTCGGCATCCTGGGAACGGGGGTACCCAGACTTCCCTGCTGATGTCTACTACACAACCTTCTTCTTTTAGACGTTTTTGGACCCCCAAGTGCAGAGGTTTGTAGGACAGTAGCAAATTTCCCTCAAGTGGATGACCTAAGGTTTATCAATCCGTGGGAGGCGTAGGATGAAGATGGTCTCTCTCAAGAAACCCTGCAACCAAATAACAAAGAGTCTCTTGTGTCCCCAACATACCCAATACAATGGCAAATTGTATAGGTGCACTAGTTCGGCGAACAGATGGTGATACAAGTGCAATATGGATGGTAGATATAGGTTTTTGTAATCTGAAAATATAAAAACAGCAAGGTAACTAATGATAAAAGTGAGCACAAACGGTATTGCAATGCTTCGAAACAAGGCCTAGGGTTCATACTTTCACTAGTGCAAGTTCTCTCAACAAGCATAACATAATTAGATCATATAACAATCCCTCAACATTCAACAAAGAGTCACTCCAAAGTCACTAATAGCGGAGAACAAACGAAGAGATTATTGTAGGGTACGAAACCACCTCAAAGTTATTCTTTCCGATCAATCCGTTGGGCTATTCCTATAAGTGTCACAAACAGCCCTAGAGTTCGTAGTAAAATAACACCTTAAGACACAAATCAACCAAAACCCTAAAGTCACCTAGCTACTCCAATGTCACCTCAAGTATCTGCGGGTATGATTATACGATATGCGTCACACAATCTCAGATTCATCTATTCAACCAACACAAAGAACTTCAAAGAGTTCCCCAAAGTTTCTACCGGAGAGTCAAGACAAAAACGTGTGCTAACTCCTATGCATAAATTCACAAGGTCACTGAACCGGAAAGTTGATCACCAAAACATACATAATGTAGATCACGTGAATATCCCATTGTCTCCACAGATAAGCACATGCAAGACATACATAAAGTGTTCTCAAATACTTAAAGACTCAATCCGATAAGATAACTTCAAAGGGAAAACTCAATCCATTACAAGAAATTACAGGGGGAGAAACATCATAAGATCCAACTATAGTAGCAAAGCTCGCGGTACATCAAGATCGTGCCAAATCAAGAACACGAGAGAGAGATCAAACATATAGCTACTGGTACATACCCTCAGCCCGGAGGGTGGACTACTCCCTCCCCATCATGGAGAGTGCCGGGATGATGAAGGTGGCCACCGGTGATGGATCCCCCCTCCGGCAGGGTGCCGGAATAGGGTCCCGATCGGTTTTTGGTGGCTATAGAGGCTTGCGGCAGCCGAACTCCCGATCTTGGTTATTTTCTGGAGGTTTCTGTATTTATAGGAATTTTTGGCGTCAGTCTCACGTCAGGGGGTCTCCGAGTCGTCCATGAGGAAGAGGGGTGAGCCCAGGGGGGTAGGGCGCTCCCTCCACCCTCGTGGATGGCTCGGGACTCTTCTGGTCCAACTCTTTTACTCTAGGGGCTTATTTTGGTCCATAAAAAATCATAAAGCATTGGCACGTCAATTGGACTCCGTTTGGTATTCCTTTTCTGTAGAACTCAAAAACAAGGAAAAAATAGAAACTGGCACAGGGCTCTAGGTTAATAGGTAAGTCCAAAAAATCATATAAAATAGCATATAAATGCATATAAAACATCCTAGATGGAACAATCAAAAATTATAGATACGTTGGAGACGTATAAAGCATCCCCAAGCTTAATTCCTGCTCGTCCTCGAGTAGGTAAATGATAAAAACAGAATTTTTGATGTGGAATGCTACCTAACATATTTATCAATGTAATCTTGTTTATTGTGGCAAGAATATTCAGATCCATAAGATTCAAAACAAAAGTTTAATCTTGACATAAAAACAATAATACTTCAAGCACACTAACAAAGCAATCATGTCTTCTCAAAATAACATGGCCAAAGAAAGCTATCCCGACAAAATCATATAGTCTGGCTATGCTTTATCTTCATCACACAAAGTATTTAATCATGCACAACCCCGATGACAAGCCAAGC
Source organism: Aegilops longissima (assembly GCA_021605205.1). Taxonomy (NCBI): domain Eukaryota; kingdom Viridiplantae; phylum Streptophyta; class Magnoliopsida; order Poales; family Poaceae; genus Aegilops; species Aegilops longissima. Next base: position 580,262,897 of record CM038678.1, read on the forward strand.
AATTGTTTCATACTTTTGATGTTCTCAAACTTTTTCAATCTTCACACAATAAATGAGCATGAGCCATGGACATAGCACTATAGGTGGAATAGAGGGGTGGTTGTGGAGAAGACAAAATAGAGAAGATAGTCTAACATCAACTAGGCGTATCAACGAGCTATGGAGATGCCCATCAATAGATATCAATGTGAGTAAGTAGGGATTGCCATGCAACGGATGCACCAGAGCTATAAGTGTATGAAAGCTCAAAAAGAAACTAAGTGGGTGTGCATCCAACTCGCTTGCTCACGAAGACCTAGGGCAATTTGAGGAAGCCCATCATTGCAATATACAAGCCAAGTTCTATAATTAAAAATTCCCACTAGTATATGAAAGTGACAACATAGGAGACTCTCTATCATGAAGATCATGGTGCTACTTTGAAGCACAAGTGTGGTAAAAGGATAGTAGCATTGCCCCTTCTCTATTTTTCTCTCATTTTTTTATTTGGGCCTTTTCTCTCTCTTTTTTATGGTCTCTTTTTTTCTCATTTTTTTATTTTTTGTCCGGAGTCTCATCCCGACTTGCGGGGGAATCATAGTCTCCATCATCCTTTCCTCACCGGGACAATGCTCTAATAATGATGATCATCACACTTTTATTTACTTACAACTCAAGAATTACAACTCGATACATAGAACAAAATATGAATCTATGTGAATGCCTCCGGCGGTGTACCGGGATATGTAATGAATCAAGAGTAACATGTATGAAAGAATTATGGATGGTGGCTTTGCCACAAATACAATGTCAACTACATGATCATGCAAGGCAATATGACAATGATGGAGCGTGTCATAATAAACAGAACAGTGAAAAGTTTCATGGAAATATATCTCGGAATGGCTATGGAAATGTCATAATAGGTAGGTATGGTGGCTGTTTTGAGGAAGGTAAATGGTGGGTTTATGGTACCGGTGAATGTTGTGCGGTACTAGAGAGGCTAGCAATGGTGGAAGGGTGAGAGTGCGTATAATCCATGGACTCAACATTAGTCATAAAGAACTCACATACTTATTGCAAAAATATGTTAGTCATAGAAACAAAGTACTACGTGCATGCTCCTACGGGGATAGATTGGTAGGAAAATATCATCGCTCATCCCCGACCGCCACTCATAAGGAAGACAATCAAAAAATAAATCATGCTCCGACTTCATCACATATCGGTTCACCATACGTGCATGCTACGGGAATCACAAACTTTAACAGAAGTATCTCCCAAATTCACAACTACTCACTAGCATGACTCTAATATTACCATCCTCATATCTCAAAATAATCATACAGAGTCAAACTTCACATAGTATTCAATGCACTTTATATGAAAGTTTTTATTATATCCCTCTTGCATGCCCATCATATTAGGACTAAATTCATAACCAAAGAAAATTACCATGATGTTCTAAAGACTCTCAAAATAGTATAAGTGAAGCATGAGAGTTCATCTATTTCTTCAAAATAAAATTACCGTCGTGCTCTAAAAGATATAAGTGAAGCACTAGAGCAAACGACAAACTACTCCAAAAGATATAAGTGAAGATCAATGAGTATCTGAATAATTATGCAAATATGTGAAGACTCTCTAACATTTAATAATTTCAGATCTTGGGATATTATTCAAACAGCAAGCAAAACAAAATAAAACAAAATGATGCTCCAAGCAAAACACATATCATGTGGTGAATAAAAATATAGCTCCAAGTTAAGTTACCGATGAACAAAGACGAAAGAGGGGATGCCATCCGGGGCATCCCCAAGCTTAGGCTCTTGCCACTCCTTATTCCATAGTCCATTGAATCTTTACCCAAAACTTGAAAACTGCACAACACAAAACTCAACAGAAAACTCGTAAGCTCCATTCATATAAGAAAATAAATCACCACTTTTTGTACTGTTGTGAACTCATTATAAATTCATATTGGTGTAATATCTACTGTATTCCAACTTATCTATGGTTCATACCCTCCGATACTACTCATAGATTCATCAAAATAAGCAAACAACACATAGAAAACAGAATCTGTCAAAAACATAACAGTCTGTAGTAATATGTAATTCTCGAATACTTCTGTAACTCCAAAAATTCTGAAATAAATTGGTGGACGTGAGGAATTTTTTTATTAACATTCTTCAAAAAGAATCAACTTAAAAGCACTCTTCTGTAAAAAAATTACAGCTAATCTCGTGAGCGCAAAGTTTCTGTTTTTTACAACAAGATCACATTATCTTTCACCCAAGTCTTCCCAAAGGTTCTACTTGGCACTTTATTGAAACAAAATCTATAAAACATGATTACTACAGTATATTAATCATGTGCACACACACAAAAAGTAGGGGTAAATATTGGGTTGTCTCCCAACAAGCGCTTTTCTTTAATGCCTTTTTAGCTAAGCATGACGATTTCAATGATGCTCACATAAAACATAAGAATTGAAACATAAAGAGAGCATCATGAAGAATATGACTAACACATTTAAGCCTAACCCACTTCCTATGCATAGGGATTTTGTGAGCAAACAATTTATGGGAACAAGAATCAACTAGCATAGGAAGGTAAAACAAGCAAATCTTCAAGATTTTCAACACATAGAGAGGAAACTTGATATTACTGCAATTCCTACAACCATATATTCCTCCCTCGTAATAATTTTCAGTAGCATCATGAATGAATTAAAAAATATAACCATCACATAAAGCACTATTTTCATGATGCATAAGCATAGAATTTTTATTACTCTCCACATAAGCAAATTTCTTCTCATGAATAGTAGTGGGAGCAACAACAAAATAACTATCATGTGAGGCATAATCCAATTGAAAATTAAAATCAAGATGACAAGTTTCATGGTTATCATTGTTCTTTATAGCATACATGTCATCACAATAATCATAATAGATAGAACCTTTGTTCTCATAATCAATTGGAACCTCTTCCGAAATAGTGGATTCATCACTAAATAAAGTCATGACCTCTCTGAAACCGCTTTCATCAACATAATAATCATAAAAATAAGGCATGATATCATCATAATAAATTTGCTCATCAAAACTTGGGGGACTAAAAATATCATCTTCATCAAACATAGCATCCCCAAGCTTATGGCTATGCATATCATTAGCATCATGGATATTCAAAGAATTGATACTAACAACACTGCAACCATGCTCATCATTCAAAAATGTAGTGCCAAACATTTTAATGCATTCTTCTTCTAACACTTCGACACAATTTCCCTTTCCATCATTTTCACGAAACATATTAAAAAGATGAAGCATATGAGGCAACCTCAATTCCATTTTTTTGTAGTTTTCTTTTATAGACTAAACTAGTGATAAAACAAGAAACAAAAAGATCCGATTAAAAGATCTAAAGATATACCTTCAAGCACTCACCTCCCCGGCAATGGCGCTAGAAAAGAGCTAAATTGACGGGGTGTTAGCAAGGTTGGAAAAAGCGGTAGGCGTAAGCGAGGCGGTTGACCTTCGCCTAGTGCCTAGGCGGTGCCTAAGCGTCCTAGGCGCGGCCTAGGCCGTAATATAGTTTTTACTCATAGTGTATTTGCGATTATTATATGGGTGTTGATATTAGTTTAGGGCATATAAATAAGTTAAATAATCGTCTACTGCCATTGGAATATAACCCGTTTGGCATATCAGTGTAGTATGTGGCATGATTTCCCTCTTGGGTAGGCAATTCCTTGCTTGCCCTGCCTAGACCTCCATTTATGCCCTAGGCGAGGCGTTTGGCCATTGCCTAGTGCCTAGGCGTGCCTAAGCGCCTCCTAGGCACTGCCTTTTCCAACAGAGGGTGTTAGTGCCGCTTACCTAGCCTCCCCAACAACGGTGCCAGAACAGAGCTTGATGTCTACTACACAACCTTCTTCTTGTAGACGTTGTTGGGCCTCCAAGTGCAGAGGTTTGTAGGACAGTAGCAAATTTCCCTCAAGTGGATGACCTAAGGTTTATCAATCCGTGGGAGGCGTAGGATGAAGATGCTCTCTCTCAAACAACCTTGCAACCAAATAGCAAAGAGTCTCTTTTGTCCCCAACACACCCAATACAATGGTAAATTGTATAGGTGCACTAGTTCGGTGAAGAGATGGTGATACAAGTGCAATATGGATGGTAGATATAGGTTTTTGTAATCTGAAAATATAAAAACAGCAACGTTACTAATGATAAAAGTGAGCACAAACGGTATTGCAATGCTTCAAAACAAGGCCTAGGGTTCATACTTTCACTAGTGCAAGTTCTCTCAACAAGGATAACATAATTAGATCATCTAACAGTCCCTCAACATGCAACAAAGAGTCACTCCAAAGTCACTAATGGCGGAGAACAGACGAAGAGATTATTGTAGGGTACGAAACCACCTCAAAGGTATTCTTTCCGATCAATCCGTTGGGCTATTCCTATAAGTGTCACAAACAACCCTAGAGTTCGTAGTAAAATAACACCTTAAGACACAAATCAACCAAAACCCTATTGTCACCTAGATACTCCAATGTCACCTCAAGTATCCGCAGGTATGATTATACGATATGCGTCACACAATCTCAGATTCATCTATTCAACCAACACAAAGAACTTCAAAGAGTGCCCCAAAGTTTCTACCGGAGAGTCAAGACGAAACGTGTGCCAACCCCTATGCATAAGTTCATAAGGTCCACTGAACCCGCAAGTTGATCACCAAAACATACATCAAGTAGATCACGTGAATATCCCATTGTCACCACAGATAAGCACATGCAAGACATACATAAAGTGTTCTCAAATCCTTAAAGACTCAATCCGATAAGATAAATTCAAAGGGAAAACTCAATACAATACAAGAAAGTAGAGGGGGAGAAACATCATAAGATCCAACTATAGTAGCAAATCTCGTGGTACATCAAGATCGTGCCAAATCAAGAACACGAGAGAGAGGTCAAACACATAGCTACTGGCGCATACCCTCAGCCCCGAGGGTGGACTACTCCCTCCTCGTCATGGAGAGCGCTGGGATGATGAAGATGGCCACTGGTGATGGATCCCCCCTCCGGCAGGGTGCCGGAACAGGGTCTCGATTGGTTTTTGGGGGCTATAGAGGCTTGCGGCAGTGGATCTCGCGATCTAGGTTATTTTCTGGAGGTTTCTGTATTTGTAGGAATTTTTGGCGTCGGTCTCACGTTAGGGGGGTCTCCGAGTCATCCACGAGGCAGGGGCGCGAGCCCAGGGGGTAGGGCGCGCCCTCCACCCTCATGGATGGCTCGGGACTCTTCTGGCCCAACTCTTTTACTCTGGGGGCTTCTTTTGGTCCATAAAAAATCATCAAAAATTGGCACGTCAATTCGACTCCGTTTGGTATTCGTTTTCTGTATAACTCAAAAACAAGGAAAAAATAGAAACTGGCACTGGGCTCTAGGTTAATAGGTAGTCCCAAAAATAATATAAAATAGCATATAAATGCATATAAAACATCCTAGATGGATAATATAATAGCATGGAACAATCAAAAATCTCTGTGTCGCTCGTTCTTTGGGTTCGTCGAGCTAGGCTGTGGGATCGTTTAGCGACTGAGCTAGGGAAAGAGTGTTCTTCGTGTGCACCCCAGAGTTCGAACCTCTCAAGGGTCTACGGAACCCGTATTCCAACCGTTATCGAACCAGTAGGAGAACCAAGCAACACAACATAAAGAACCCCTGCACACAAATAACAAATACTTTCAACTCGTAATCCAACAGTTATCGAACCAGTTGTCAATATCTTTTGGGTAGCGGCGCCCCAAGATAGGCAAACAGACGTGAATAAAATTGTAGTAGACTGATAGATCGAACGCCAAATAAAATAAATAAGAATAAAAATCAGCAAGCTATTTTTGTATTTTTGGTTTAATAGATCTGAAAATAAAAGCAAAGGAAAAGTAGATCGCAAAGGCAAATAATATGAGAAAGAGACCCGGGGGCCGTAGGTTTCACTAGTGGCTTCTCTCGAGAAAAATAGCAAACGGTGGGTAAACAAATTACTGTTGGGCAATTGATAGAACTTCAGATAATCATGACGATATCCTGGCAATGATAATTATATAGTAATCACGTCCAAGATTAGTAGACCGACTCCTGCCTGCATCTACTTATATTACTACACACATCGACCGCTATCCAGCATGCATCTAGTGTATTAAGTTCATGGAGAAACAGAGTATTGCAATAAGAACGATGACATGATGTAGACAAGATCTATCTATTGAGATAGACCCCATGGTTTTATCTGTAGTAGAGAGAGAGGAAGCCATCTAGCTACTAACTATGGACCTGAAGGTCTACAAAGAACTACTCACGCATCATCGGAGAGGCACCAATGGAGGTGGTGAACCCCATCCCATATGGTGTCTAGATTGGATCTGGTGGTTCTGGACTCTGCGGCGGCTGGAATTGATTTTCGTTGACTCCCCTAGGGTTTCTAGAATATTGGGGTATTTATAGAGCAAAGAGGCGGTCTGGGAGGCACCCGAGGTGGGCACAACCCACCAGGGCGCGCTTGGGCCTCCTGGCGCGCCTTGGTGGGCTGTGCTCTCCTCGGAGCATCCCCTGGCGTAGCCAGGGCCCACTAGGTGTCTTCTGGTCCAAAAATATCCCCGTAAATTTTTGTTGTGTTTGTACTTCGTTTGGTATTGTTTTCCTGCAATGTAAAAAACATGCAGAAAACAACAACTGGAACTTGGTACTATGTCAATAGGTTAGTACCAAAAAATAATATAAAATGACTATAAAATGATTATAAAACATCCAAGATTGATAATATAACAACATGGAACAATCAAAATTATAGATACGTTGGAGACGTATCAGCATCCCCAAGCTTAACTCCTACTCGTCCTCGAGTTGGTAAGTGATAAAAATAGAATTTTTGATGTGGAATGCTGCCTATAATGTCATATCATATTTCTTTTCTTTGTAGCATGGACATTTGGACTTTTTATTGTTCAAAGCAATAGTCTAGTTTTGACATGATAATATAAATAATCAAGCATACCAACAAGCAACCATGTATTTCAAAATATCAACGCTAAAATAAGTTATCCCTGGCCCATTATGCTCAATCATTAATCCATTCATGAAACACACTCGCATATTAGCTACACCCAATACTCAAGTACGATCATATTGCCTCCTAGTTGGTACTTTTATAAGAGAAGATGGAGACTCAAATTCAAAATAAAAATTACATAAAGTAAAAGAAAAGCCCTTCGCAGAGGAAAGTAGGGATTTGTAGAGGTGCCAGAGCTCAAAGCAAGAATTTAGAGATAAAAACATTTTGGGAGGTGTATCCTTCCCACCAACGAGAACGACTTAGAGTTCCCAATACTTTCCATGCTAGATATATCATAGGTGGTTCCCAAACAGAAAATAAAGTTTATTCCCTTTTCAACCATACTTTCACTTTCCATGGCTAGCCGTATACACGGTTGCCCTCCATACCAACAGTTTCCAAGGAATTTATTATTTGACAACATAAAGTAAATTCATTTTTCATTTCCGGACTGGGCATCCCTAATACCTTTGTCTTACTCTCGTGCAATGACAAGTGAATAAACACTCATCGTGAAAATAACACATCTAGCACTGAAAATATGAGCCACCCCTCACTGCTCCGCGAGCGAAATGAACACACAAAAAGAGAAGTTTATTTTGAAAATTAGAGATGGGATATACAAATTTTCTTAGAACGGCAAAAGAATACCGCATATAGGTAGATATAGTGGACTCATGTGGCAAAACTGGTTTACATGTTTTTGGACGGACAAGTAGAGATCATACTTAGTGCAAAATGAAGGCTAGCAAAAGATTGAGAAGCGACCAACCAAGAAACGGATAATCTCATAAGCGAGCATTAAGCATAATTAACACTGAATAATGCACCACAAGTAGGATATAATTTCATTTCATAATTATTGACTTTCGTGCTTGCATAGGGAATCACAAACCTTAACACCAATATTCTTACTAAATCATAATTGCTCATCAACATGACTCACATATCACATCATCATATCTCAAAAATATTACTAACAATCAAGTTTAGTTTTTCCAATGATCTTCATCAAAGTTTTTATTATATCCTTCTTGGATATCTATCACTTTGGAACTAATTTTCATATGTTGCTTTTGACAAGGTCAAATAAATATAAGTGAAGATCATGAGCATAATTTTTTTCTTTCTCTCAAATTAATTTAAGTGAAGAAAGAGAGAATTTCTTGAAAATTTAACTAACTCTCAAATAAATCTAAGTGAAGCAAGAGAGCATTTCTTCAAAAAATACCAAAGCACACCGTGCTCAAAAATATATAAGTGAAGCACTAGACCAAGTCCATAGCTCATTAAAATTTAAGTGAAGCATAGAGAGCTATTCTAACAAGTCATGACATAATTTTGGCTCTCTCAAATAGATGTGTCTAGCAAGGAATCAATACTTAAAACACAAAATAAAACAAGCAAAGACTCATATCATACAAGACGCTCCAAGCAAAACACATAGTATGTGACGAATAAAAATATAGCTTCGAGTAAAGTACGAATGGTCGTTAAAAGAAAGAGGGGATGCCACTCGGGCATCCCCAAGATTAGTTGCTTGCTCTCTTTTGGATAGTAGCTTGTGATGCCGAGGAATCCCCAAGCTTAGGCTCTTCTTACTACTTATTCCTCCATCCATCGTAAGATAACCCAAAAGTTGAAAACTTCAATCACACAAAACTCAACAAAACCTTCGTGAGATCCGTTAGTAAAAGAAAGCAAATCACTACTATAAGTATTGTACCAAACCAATTCACATTTTGTTTTTGCATTATATCTACTGTATTCCAACTTTTCTATGGCAAAAACTCATCAAAGAACCATAGAGCCATCAAAATAAGCACACAACGCAAAGAAACAAAATCTGTCAAAATAGAACAGTCGGTAGCAATCTGACTATTTTGAAAACTTCTGGAACTCCAAAAATTCTGAAAATTGAGGAAGGCCTGAGAAATTTGTATATTAATCTACTACAAAAAGAATTGGCATTTTATCATGCTCTGGTAAAAAATGAGAATTGTTTTCGTGAGAGGAAAAGTTTCTTTTTTCAGCAAGATCAAACAACTATCACCCAAGAAGATCCTAAAGGCTTCACTTGGCACAAACACTAACTAAAACACCAACAATCCAGTTGTAACAGTAGCATAATTGTGCTAACACTCAAGAACAGAAAGCAAAAGGCAAAAATAAATTGTATTCATTGGGTTGCCTCCAACAAGCACTATAGTTTTACGCCCTTAGCTAAGCATAAAGCTAGGATCTAAGTTTTGTCATCTTTGTTGTTTGAAAGGAAAGGGAAAATTTCCTATCAATGGAATTTAATTTTCTATTTTGTGAAAGGACATGGTCCATTGATAGCAGAAGAAAGATTAAGCACGCTGCAAAAATTCATATCAAAACTAGCCTTCATCTCTTTAATTTATTTCATTTTGATAAAAGCACATAAGGGTAGTTGATTCAACATTTTCTCCTTTGGGGTGCCCAAATATGGTTTTCATCTTTTCATAAGTATCAACGACATCCCCTTCAAGAAAACTGTTTTCAAATATAGAATCCAAAACTTGCTTGAAGGAGGAAGGTAAACCAACATTAAACCTTTCAAGTATATCTCTACCTGATATTGGGACACATAGCTAGCTCGAATTCTCAACAGCCTATCCCAAGCATCTTTCAAAGATTCGTCATGCAAATAATGAAAACTTCCGGGATCATCTTCATCACAATTGTTAAGATTTTCCTTAACAACTCAGGTAGATCCTTCCATGGCATCATTATTTATGAGCTTAGAGAGGACAGAGGGGCTATCCAAAGCACTAAAACTCGGGAGAAAACCCTTAGCCTTTTTAAGATCGGTCATGGCGAGAAAACAACGAACGAAAAAGAGAGGCAAATAAAACGGCAATTTTTTGTGACGTGGGGGAGAGGAAAACGAGAGGCAAATGGCAAATAATGTAAATTGCGAGGAGATGAGATTTGTGATTAGGAACCTGGTATACGTTGAAAATCCTCCCCGGCAACGGCGCCAAAAATTCCTTTTGATGCGGCTTGAAGCTACGTCGGTATTTCCCCAAAGACGAAGGATGATGCAGCACAACAGCGGAAGGTATTTCCCTTAGATGTGAAACCAAGGTTATCAAACCAGTAGGAGAACCAAGCAACACAATGTAAACAACACCTACACACAAATAACAACTTCTCGCAACCCGACGTGTAAAAAGGGTTGTCAATCCCTTTCGGGTAGCGGCGCCCCAAGATGGGCAAACGGACGTGAATAAAATTGAAGTAGATTGATAGATCACACGCCAAATAAAATAAATAAGAATAAAAAGCAGTAATGTATTTTTGGTGGCCTCCTGAGCTACCAAGACGCTCTGCATGTGGCGCTGATGCATGACAGCCTTACTCAGCAAGCCGAAGGGCATGCGAACATAGCTGTGTGGTGGGCCCTCGCACCGGCCAACGCAGGACGGCCAGAAGAGCTCCTGAGACGCGGCCTTGTTGAGCCCAGGGATGTTGATGCAGGCATGCAGCTCACTGTCCTTGCTGGGGCAGGGAGCCGCGTCGGGTGGTGGGCGCCGGTCTCCTCGCATAGCTCTTGCCTCCTGAAGCTCCTCGGTTGTCTTGGTGATGAACGCCTGAGCGCCTGGAGCCTCGAGTCCTACGCTCTCCTTGTGGAAGCGCGCATTGAAGCACACCTAAACCCTAAACCCTGAGCGCCTCCCTTGTGATGTTGGCTAGGTCTGAGGCCCTCCAAAGGAGAGCCCCCGAGCCCAGCCTGAGAGGGGCGCCGGGCACGCCTTCCTATGCGAGGTGGCTCCGCCAGACGCTCCACCCTCCTGAGGTCCTTGGTGGAGTAGCTGCTTCTTCTTCTTGGGGACAGCCTCCGGAGGGTAGACGGTGCCTTCGTTGTCTGGGTCCTCGACCGTCGTAGCCTGGTAGGCACGCTCGAGAGAGCACACCGCATCCTTCTCCTCGCAGGCGACCGTGATGGTGCCGCGGCTTCCTGGCATCTTGAGCACGTTGTAGCCATGGTGGGTCACAGCCATGAACTTGGCCAGGGCCGGGTAGCCGAGGATGGCGCTGTATGGGAGGCGAATGTGGGTGACGTCGAAGTTGATGAGCTCAGTGCGGTAGTTGTCGCGAGTACCGAAGGTGAAAGGGAGGCAGATCTGCCCTATCGGGGTGGTGGAGCCATCGATCACTCCTAAGAAAGGCTTGGTGGGCTGCAGCTGGTCGTAGGGCACCTGGAGGCGGTTGAACGTCTCGACGGAGAGAACATTGAGTCCCACACCACCGTCGATGAGCATCTTTGTGACGAGCACGTTGCTTATGGTAGGCGAGCAGAGCATCGCTAGGGCACCGGCGGTTGTCGCGCACTTGAGCTGGTTGGAAGAGCTGAAGGTGATGGTTTACTTGGACCACCTAAGTGGACGTGTTCCCTCGAGCTTGGGGAGGGCTGCATTCACCTCATGCGCGAACTGCTTGAAGATACGATGGGAGGTTGGGGCCTGATCGCCGCCCAGGATGCAAGTGACGGCACGAGGCTCCTGGAAGCCCCCAGCCGCCTCGTCCTGGTGATGGTCGTCGTTCCTCCTTGGTGGTGGCGGCAGTGGGGGAAGGCCAGCGTTGGCCTGAGGGCTGTCCTCGTGAGGCTGATCTCTCCCGGCACCCTTGCGAGGCTGGCCCAGCTAGCGGTCCTCACGAGGCTGGTCGCGCCATTCCTGGCGAGGGTCGCGGCCGTCCCAGCGTCCTCCGCCACGGCCACGTCCGCGGCCGTAGTCTCGATTGTTGTGCTCAGGGCAACAACCGAGGCGCCCATCACGGATGGCCCTCAGCTCCTGGCAGTCGTTGCTGTTGTGGCTATGCACGTTGTGGAAGATGCAGAACGGGCGGCTGCCCTTGGATGACTTCGGGTGGTCGCAGCCGCGCTTCATCTCTGGTTCGGCCGCGAGCACGGCCGCTCCCTTGCGCTTCACATCCTTGGCCTTCGCCTTCTTGTCTTCTGGGTCCGTGTTAGGGAGCTCGAGAAGGGAGAGCCTCCCCTCCTCATCTCTCGCGCACTTGGCTGCCATGTTGAACATCCCCAGAGCCGTCCACAGGTCCTCGTGTATGGTGAGCTCCTCCTTCATCTTGACGTCGCAGACGCCGTCAGTGGACGCCGAGATGATGGCCTCGTCCGACACATTGGGGATCTTGAGGTGAACACTGTTGAAGCGCTGGATGTACTTCTGTAGAGTCTCTCCCAGCTGCTGCTTGATGCGCCACAGGTCACCCGCAGCCGGCGGGCGGTCGCAAGTGCCCTGGAAGTTAGCGAAAAAATTCCCTCGCATCTTGTCCCAGGAGGAGATCGATCCCGCTGGGAGGTTCAGGAGCCATGAGTGTGCGCCGTCCTTGAGGGCCATGGGAAACCAGTTCGCCATAACCTTCTTGTCGCTGTTGCCCGCCTCGATGCTCAACTCGTAGAGCTGCAGGAACTCGGCAGGATCGAGCATCCCGTCGTAGCGTGGAGGTAGGTCGGGCTTGAACTTCCCTGGTCAGACGACGCTGCGCAGCTCCAGAGTGAACACGCGACACCCAACTGTGGTCACGGGTGCCCGGCGTGGAAGTGGAGCCTGATCCTGGCGTTCGCGCTCCACCACCACAGGCGGTGCACGGTCTTGACGTGGCGGTGCTGGAAGCGCACGTGCCTCTCCTTGCGGTCGCTGCACCACCTGGCAGCTTTCTTCGTAGCTTCGGTGCCTTGCACGGCGGGTCGCGTCGTGGAGCCACGCGCCATGGCTCGACGATGGCGTGCTGCCTGGGAGGTGGAGAAGGTGCTCCGTGGGCCACGTCACCCGCAACGGGCGGCTGGTGAAGTAGCGAGCGAGACAGTGCAGGTGAATCTCCGGCGGCGCTGACGAGCTTGGTGATGCGGTCCAGCCAGTCCTCGTAGAGGTCGTCGATGGGGCAGTAGCGCAGGAGCTCGTGTGTGATACGTCTCCAACGTATCTATAATTTTTTATTGTTCCATGCTATTATCAATCTTGGATGTTTTATAATCATTTTATAGACATTTTATATCAACTTTTGGTACTAACGTATTGACATAGTGCCAATTGCCAGTTGTTGTTTTCTGCATGTTTTTTACATCACAGGAAATCAATATCAAACAGAGTCCAAATGCAACGAAACTTTACAGAGATTTTTTATGGACCAGAAGACACCCAATGGGCCAAGGGTAGATGGGAGCACAACCCACCAGCGCACGCCAGGAGGCCCAGACACGCCCTGGTGGGTTGTGCCCACCTCGGGTGCCCCCCGGACCGCTTCTTTGCTCTATAAGTACCCCAATATTCCAGAAACCCTAGGGGAGTCGATGAAAATCAATTCCAACCGCCGCAGAGTCCAGAACCACCAGATCCAATCTAGACACCATCACGGAGGGGCTCACCACATCCATTGGTGCCTCTCCGATGATGCGTGAGTAGTTCTTTGTAGACCTTTGATAACCCACAAGTATAGGGGATAAGTTGTAGCCTCTTTCAATAAGTAAGAGTGTCGAACCCAACAAGGAGCTAAAGGTAGAACAAATATTCCCTCAAGTTCTATCGACCACCGATACAACTCTACGCACGCTTAATGTTCGCTTTACCTAGAACAAGTATGAAACTAGAAGTACTTTTTAGGTGTTGTTGGATAGGTATGCAAGATAATAAAGAGCGCGTAAATAAAAAGTAGGGGCTGTTTAGATGAAGACACAAATAAGTTAGTTTTAGTAGAGAGATTTTTGTCACACAAGAAAGTTATTCGTCCCTAGGCAATCGATAACTAGACCAAAAATCATTATTGCAATTTTATATGAGGGAGAGGCATAAGCTAGCATACTTTCTCTCCTTGGACCATATGCACTTATGATTAGAACTCTAGCAAGCATCCGCAACTACTAAAGATCATTAAGGTAAAACCCAACCATAGCATTATAAGGCATCAAGTCCTCTTTACTCCCATACGCAAACAACTTACTTACTCGGGTATGTTCTTCTGTCACTCACGCCACCCACCAGAAGCAAATCATGAACAATTTATAGTGCATATTCCGAGTACCCTTTCTCTGAACAATACTCTTTTAATGTGGAAACAATTTATAGTATTCAAGTCTCTTATGATACTCCCACTATTCCGAATGAGAAGAATTTTGCTTATTTGGAGAGTAATAAAATTTCTATGCAAGTAGATCATGAAAAGAATGCTTTAGGTGCTGGTTATATTGTTAAATTCATCCATGATGCTACTGAAAATTATTATGAGGGAGGAACGTATGCTAGTAGGAATTGCAATAATATCAAGTTTCCTCTCTATGTGCTTAAAGTTTTGAAGTTATGCTTGTTTGGCCTTCCTATGCTAGTTGATTATTGTTCCCATAAGTTGTTTGCTCACAAAATCCCTATGGATAGGAAGTGGCTTAGACTTAAATGTGCTAGTCATATTCTTCATGATACTCTCTTTATGTTTCAATTCTTATCTTTTATGTGAGCATCATTCAAATCATCATGCCTAGCTAGGGGCGTTAAACGATAGCGCTTGTTGGGAGGCAACCCAATTTTATTTTAGTTTCTTGCTTTTTGGTTATGTATAGTAATAAATAATCCATCTAGCTTCTGTTTAGATGTGGTTTTGTGTTTTAATTAGTGTTTGTGCCAAGTAGAACCTTTGGGAAGACTTGGGTGAAGTCTTTATGATCATTCTGTAAAAAACAGAAACTTTAGCGCTCATGAGATTAGCTAAAACAAATTACTGGAGAGTGATATTTAGTTGATTCTTTTTGCAGATGATTACTAGACAAATTCCTCAGGTCCACCAATTTATTTTAGAATTTTTGGAGTTCCAGAAGTATACATTTGATACAGATTACTACAGACTATTCTGTTTTTGACAGATTCTGTTTTCATTGTGTTGCTTGCTTATTTTGACTCCATGGCTAGTAAAATAGTTTATAAACCATAGAGAAGTTGGAATACAGTATTTTAACACCAATATAAATAAAGAATGAGTTCATTACAGTACCTTGAAGTGGTGTTTTGTATTCTTTCGCTAACGGAGCTTACGAGTTTTCTGTTAAGTTTTGTGTTGTGAAGTTTTCAAGTTTTGGGTAAAGATTCGATGGACTATGGGATAAGGAGTGGCAAGAGCCTAAGCTTGGGGATGCCAAAGGCACCCCAAGGTAATATTAAAGGATAACCAAGATCCTAAGCTTGGGGATGCCCCGGAAGGCATCCCCCCTTTCGTCTTCATTCATCGGTAACTTTACTTGGAGCTATATTTTTATTCAACACATTATATGTGTTTTGCTTGGAGCGTCATTTTATTTTCTTTAGCTTTGCTTGCTATTTGAATAAAATACCAAGATCTGAAACTATTATATGGGAGAGTCTTCACATAGTTGCATAATTATCCGACTACTCATTGATCTTCACTTATATCTTTTGGAGAAGTTTGTTGTTGCTCTAGTGCTACACTTATATTTTTTAGAGCATGGTGGTAGTTTTATTTTGAAGAAATATATGAACTCCCATGCTTCACTTATATTATTTTGAGAGTCTTAAATATCATGGTAATTCTCTTAAATAATGTTAATATGCTAGGCATACAAGATTTGTAAGAATTCTTATGAGTGTGTTGAATACTAAGAGAAGTTTGATGCTTGATGATTGTTTTGAGATATGGAGGTAGTGATATTAAAGTTGTGCTAGTTGAGTAGTTGTGAATTTGAGAAATACTTGTGTTGAAGTTTGCAAGTCCCGTAGCATGCACGTATGGTAAACGTTATGTAACAAATTTGAAACATGAGGTGTTCTTTGATTGTCCTCCTTATGAGTGGCGGTCGGGGACGAGCGATGGTCTTTACCTACCAATCTATCCCCCTAGGGGCATGCACGTAGTGCTTTGGTTTTTGATGGCTTGTAGATTTTTGCAATAAGTATGTGAGTTCTTTATGACTAATTTTGAGTCCATGGATTATACGCACTCTCACCTTTCCATCATTGCTAGACTCTTCGGTACCGTGCATTGCCCTTTCTCACATTGAGAGTTGGTGCAAACTTCGCCGGTGCATCCAAACCCCGTGATATGATACGCTCTTTCACACATAAACCTCCTTATATCTTCCTCAAAACAGCCACCATACCTACCTATTATGGCATTTCCATAGCCATTCCGAGATATATTGCCATGCAACTTTCCATCATCCAGTTTATCATGGCACGTTCATCATTGTCATATTGCTAGCATGATCATGTAGTTGACATAGTATTTGTGGCAAAGCCACCGTTCATAATTCTTTCATACATGTCACTCTTGGTTCATTGCATATCCCGGTACACCGCCGGAGGCATTCATATAGAGTTATACTTTGTTCAAGTATCGAGTCGTGATTCATGAGTTGTAAGTAAATAAAAGTGTGATGATCATCATTATTAGAGCATTGTCCCAGTGAGGAAAGGATGATGGAGACTATGATTCCCCCACAAGTCGGGATGAGACTCCGGACGAAAAATAAAAAATAAGAGAAAAAAAGAGGCCATAAAAAAAGAGAAAAGGCCCAAATAAAAAAATAAAATAAATAAATAAAATGAGAGAAAAAGAGAGAAGGGACAATGCTACTATCCTTTTACCACACTTGTGCTTCAAAGTAGCACCGTGATCTTCATGATAGAGAGTCTCCTATGTTGTCACTTTCATATGCTAGTGGGAATTTTACATTATAGAACTTGGCTTGTATATTCCAACGATGGGCCTCCTCAAGTGCCCTAGGTCTTCGTGAGCAAGCAAGTTGCATGCACACCCACTTAGTTTCTTTTGTTGAGCTTTCATACATTTATAGCTCTAGTGCATCCGTTGCATGGCAAACCCTACTCCTTGCATGAACATCAATCGATGGGCATCTCCATAGCCCGTTGATTAGCCTCGTTGATGTGATACTTTCTCCTTTTTTGTCTTCTCCACATAACCCCCATCATCGTATTCTATTCCACCCATAGTGCTATGTCCATGGCTCACACTCATATATTGCGTGTAAGTTTATAGGTTTGAGATACTAAAGTATGAAACAATTGCTTGGCTTGTCATCGGGGTTGTGCATGATGAGAGCATTCTTGTGTGATCAAAATGGAGCATGACTAAACTATATGATTTTGTAGGGATGAACTTTCTTTGGCCATGTTATTTTGAGAAGACATGGTTGCTTTGTTAGTATGCATGAAGTATTATTATTTTTATGTCAATATGGACTTTTGTCTTGAATCTTTCGGATCTGAATATTCATACCACAATTAAGAAGAATTTCTTTAAAATTATGCCAAGTAGCACTCCACATCAAAAATTATCTTTTTTATCATTTACCTACTCGAGGACGAGGAGGAATTAAGCTTGGGGATGCTGATACGTCTCCAACCTATCTATAATTTTTTATTGTTCCATGCTATTATATTATGTGTTTTGGATGTTTATGGGCTTTATTAAACACTTTTATATTACTTTTGGGACTAACCTATTGACCCAGAGCCCAGTGCCAGTTTCTGTTTTTCCCTTGTTTCAGTGTTCGAAGAAAAGGAATATCAAACGGAGTCGAAACGGAATGAAACCAACTGGAGAAGTTATTTTTGGAAGGAAAGCTACCAGATAAACTTGGAGTGCACGTCAGGAAAGAAACGAGGGAGCCACGAGGCATGGGGGAGCGCCCTCCACCCTCGTATATATATCCATATACCCTAAAACGACCGGGGAACAGGATAGATAGGGAGTTCCGCCGCCGCAAGCCTCTATAGCCACCAAAAACCAATCGGGACCCTGTTCCGGCACCCTGCCGGAGGGGGGAACCCTCACCGGTGGCCATCTTCATCATCCTGGCGCTCTCCATGACGAGGAGGGAGTAGTTCACCCTCGGGGCTGAGGGTATGTACCGGTAGCTATGTGTTTGATCTCTCTCTCTCTCTCTCTCTCTCTCTCTCTCTCTCTCTCTCTCTCGTGTTCTTGATTTGGCACGATCTTGATGTATCGCGAGCTTTGCTATTATAGTTGGATCTTATGTTGCTTCTCCCCCTCTTCTCTCTTGTAATGGATTGAGTTTTCCCTTTGAAGTAATCTTATCGGATTGAGTCTTTAATGACTTGAGAACACTTGATGTATGTCTTGCCGTGCGTATCTGTGGTGACAATGGGATATCACGTGATTCACTTGATGTATGTTTTGGTGATCAACTTGCGGGTTCCGCCCATGAACCTATGCATAGGGGTTGGCACACGTTTTCGTCTTGATTCTCCGGTAGAAACTTTGGGGCACTCTTTGAGGTTCTATGTGTCGGTTGAATAGATGAATCTGAGATTGTGTGATGCATATCGTATAATCATACACACGGATACTTGAGGTGACATTGGAGTATCTAGGTGACATTATGGCTTTGGTTGATTTGTGTCTTAAGGTGTTATTCTAGTACGAACTTTAGGGATGTTTGTGACACTTATAGGAATAGCCCAATGGATTGATTGGAAGGTTTCGTACCCTACCATAATCTCTTCGTTTGTTCCCCGCTATTGGTGACTTTGGAGTCACTCTATTTTGCATGTTGAGGGATAGTTATATGATCCAACTATGTTATTATTGTTGAGAGAACTTACACTAGTGAAAGTATGAACCCTAGGCCTTGTTTCCTATCATTGCAATACCGTTTACGCTCACTTTTACCGCTTGCTACCTTGCTGTTTTTATATTTTCCCATTACAAAAACCTATATCTACCATCCATATTGCACTTGTATCACCTTCTCTTTGCCGAACTACTGCACCTATAAAATTTACCATTGTATTGGGTGTGTTGGGGACACCAGGGACTCTTTGTTATTTGGTTGCAGGGTGGATTGAGAGAGACCATC
This sequence comes from Aegilops longissima, assembly GCA_021605205.1. Taxonomy (NCBI): domain Eukaryota; kingdom Viridiplantae; phylum Streptophyta; class Magnoliopsida; order Poales; family Poaceae; genus Aegilops; species Aegilops longissima. Next base: position 580,281,896 of record CM038678.1, read on the forward strand.
TTCATGCTACGCCTCCCATGGATTGATAAACCTTAGGTCATCCACTTGAGGGAAATTTTCTACTGTCCTACAAATCTCTGCACTTGGAGGCCCAACAACGTCTACAAGAAGAAGGTTGTGTAGTAGACATCAACGGAGACGTATCTGAAGGGAATATGCCCTAGAGGCAATAAAAAAGTTATTATTTATTTCCTCATATCATGATAAATGTTTATTATTCATGCTAGAATTTTATTAACCGGAAACATGATACATGTGTGAATACATAGACAAACATATAGTCACTAGTATGCCTCTACTTGACTAGCTCATTAATCAAAGATGGTTATGTTTCCTAACCAAAGACATGTGTTGTTATTTGATTAATGGTATCACATCATTAGCAAAATGATGTGATTGACATGACCCAGTCCGTTAGCCTAGCACTTGATCGTTTAGTATATTGCTATTGCTTTCTTCATGACCTATACATGTTCACGTAACTATGAGATTATGCAACTCCGTTTACGGAGGAACACTTTGGTGCTACCAAACGTCACAACGTAATCGGGTGATTATAAAGGAGTACTACAGGTGTCTCCAAAGGTACATGTTGGGTTGGCGATTTGAGATTAGGTTTTGTCACTCCGATTGTCGAGAGGTATCTCGGGCCCTCTCGGTAATACACATCACATAAGCCTTGCAAGCATTGCAACTAATAAGTTAGTTGCGAGATGATGTATTACGGAACGAGTAAAGAGACTTGCCTGTAACGAGATTGAACTAGGTATCGGATACCGACGATCGAATCTCGGGCAAGTAACATACCGATGACAAAGGGAACAACGTATGTCGTTATGCGGTTTGACCGATAAAGATCTTCGTAGAATATGTAGGAACCAATATGGGCATCCAGGTTCCGCTATTGGTTATTGACCGAGAATAGTTCTAGGTCATGTCTACATAGTTCTCGAACCCGTATGGTCGCTTAACGTCACGATGACAGTTTTATTATGAGTTTATAAGTTTTGATGTACCGAAGTTTGTTCGGAGTCCCGGATGTGATCACGGACATGACGAGGAGTCTCGAAATGGTCGAGACATAAAGATTGATATATTGGAAGCCTATATTTGGATATCGGAATGGTTCTGGGTGAAATCGGGATTTTACCGGAACACCGGGGGGTTACCGGAATCCTCCCGGGGGATAATGGGCCTTAGTGGGCCATGAGGGAGAAGAGGAGGGCCGGCCAGGGCAGGCCGCGCGCCCCCTCCCCCCTAGTCCGAATAGGACAAGGAAGGGGGGGGCAGCGCCCCCCTTTCCTCTTTCCCCTTCCCCCTTTCCTTCTCCAGCAAGGCAAGAGGGGGAAGTCCTACTCCCGGTGGGAGTAGGACTCCTCCAGGCGCACCCCTTGGGGGCCGGCCGCACCTCCCCCTCCCTCCTTTATATACGGGGGCAGGGGGGCACCCCATGAAACACAAGTTGATCTTCGTGATCATTCCTTAGCCCTGTGCGGTGTCCCCCCTCCACCATATTCCACCTCGGTCATATCGTCGCGGAGTTTAGGCGAAGCCCTGCGCCGGTAGAGCATCATCATCGTCACCACGCCGTCGTCGACGGAACTCATCCCGACACTTTGCTGGATCGAGTCCGGGATCGTCATCGAGCTGAGCGTGTGCTGAACTCGGAGGTGCCGTGACGTTCGGTACTTGGATCGGTCGATCGTGAAGGCGTCTGACTACATCAACCGCGTTGTCATAATGCTTCCGCTTACGGTCTCACGAGGGTGCGTGGACAATACTCTCCCTCTCGTTGCTATGCCATCACCATGATCTTGCGTGTGCGTAGGAATTTTTTGAAATTACTACGTTCCCCAATGATGGCATCCGAGCCTGGTTTTATGCGTTGATGTTATATGCACGATAGAACACAAGTGAGTTGTGGGCGATACAAGTCATACTGCTTACCAGCATGTCATACTTTGGTTTGGCGGTATTGTGAGATGAAGCGGCCCGGACCGACATTACGCCAGACGCTTACGCGAGACTGGTTTCACCGCTGCGACCACTCGTTGCTTAAAGGTGGTGGCGGGTGTCTGTCTCTCTCACTTTAGTTGAACCGAGTGTGGCTACGCCCGGTCCTTGTGAAGGTTAAAACAGCACCAACTTGACAAACTATCATTGTGGTTTTGATGCGTAGGTAAGAATGGTTCTTGCTCAGCCCGTAGCAGCCACGTAAAACTTGCAACAACAAAGTAGAGGACGTCTAACTTGTTTTTGCAGGGCATGTCGTGATGTGATATGGTCAAGACGTGATGCTATATTTTATTGTATGAGATGATCATGTTTTGTAACCGAGCTATCAAGAATCGGCAGGAGCCATATGGTTGTCGCTTATTGTATGAAATGCAAGCGCCATGTAATTGCTTTACTTTATCACTAAGTGGTAGCGATAGTCGAGAAGCAATAGTTGGCGAGACGACAACGATGCTACGATGGAGATCAAGGTGTCGCGCCGGTGGCGATGGTGATCACGACGGTGCCGGAGATGGAGATCACAAGCACAAAATGATGATGGCCATATCATATCACTTATATTGATTGCATGTGATGTTTATCCTTTATGCATCTTATCTTGCTTTGATTGACGGTAGCATTATAAGATGATCTCTCACTAAATATCAAGAAGTGTTCTCCCTGAGTATGCACCGTTGCGAAAGTTCTTCGTGCTGAGACACCACGTGATGATCGGGTGTGATAGGCTCTACGTTCAAATACAACGGGTGCAAAACAGTTGCACATGCGGAATACTCAGGTCAAACTTGATGAGCCTAGCATATACAGATATGGCCTCGGAACACGGAGACCGAAAGGTCGAACGTGAATCATATAGTAGATATGATCAACATAGTGATGTTCACCATTGAAACTACTCCATCTCACGTGATGATCGGACATGGTTTAGTTGATTTGGATCACGTAATCACTTAGATGACTAGAGAGATGTTTATCTAAGTGGGAGTTCTTAAGTAATATGATTAATTGAACTTAAATTTATCATGAACTTAGTACCTGATAGTATTTTGCTTGTCTATGTTTACTGTAGATAGATGGCTCGTCTTTGTTGTTCCGTTGAATTTTAATGCGTTCCTTGAGAAAGCAAAGTTGAAAGATGATGGTAGCAATTACACGGACTGGGTCCGTAACTTGAGGATTATCCTCATTGCTGCACAGAAGAATTACGTCCTGGAAGCACCGCTGGGTGCCAGGCCTGCTACAGAGCAACGCCGAAGTTGTGAACGTCTGCGCGAGCAAAGCTGATGACTACTCTATAGTTCAGTGTGCCATGCTTTACGGCTTAGAACCGGGTCTTCAACGACGTTTTGAACGTCATGGAGCATATGAGATGTAACAAGAGTTGAAGTTAATATTTCAAGCAAATGCCCGGATTGAGAGATATGAAGTCTCCAATAAGTTCTATAGCTGCAAGACGGAGGAGAATAGTTCTGTCAGTGAACATATACTCAAAATGTCTGGGTATAATAATCACTTGATTCAACTGGGAGTTCTCGAACCCGTAGGGTCCGCACGCTTAACGTTACGATGACAGTTTTATTATGAGTTTATAAGTTTTGATGTACCGAAGTTTGTTCGGAGTCCCCCCTAGTCCGAATAGGACAAGGAAGGGGGGGGCGGCGCCCCCCTTTCTTCTTCCCCTCCCCCCTTTCCTTCTCCAACAAGGCAAGAGGGGGAAGTCCTACTCCCGGTGGGAGTAGGACTCCTCCAGGCGCACCCCTTGGGGGCCGGCCGCACCTCCCCTTCCCTCCTTTATATACGGGGGCAGGGGGGCACCCCATGACACACAAGTTGATCTTCGTGATCGTTCATTAGCCGTGTGCGGTGCCCCCCCTCCACCATATTCCACCTCGGTCATATCGTCGCGGAGTTTAGGCGAAGCCCTGCGCCGGTAGAGCATCATCATCGTCACCACGCCGTCGTGCTGACGGAAGTCATCCCCGACACTTTGCTGGATCGGAGTCCGGGGATCGTCATCGAGCTGAACGTGTGCTGAACTCGGAGGTGCCGTACGTTCGGTACTTGGATCGGTCGGATCGTGAAGACGTACGACTACATCAACCGCGTTGTCATAACGCTTCGCCACGGTCTCACGAGGGTACGTGGACAATACTCTCCCCTCTCGTTGCTATGCCATCACCATGATCTTGCGTGTGCGTAGGAATTTTTTTGAAATTACTACGTTCCCCAACAGTATCAGCATCCCTAAGCTTAATTCCTGCTCGTCCTCGAGTAGGTAAATGATAAAAATAATAATTTTTGATGTGGAATGCTACCTAGCATAATCTTGATCATGTAATCTAATCATGGCATGAATATTAAGACATGGGTGATTCAAAGAAATAGTTTATCATTTGACATTAAGGCAATAATACTTCAAGCATACTAATAAAGCAATCATGTCTTTTTAAAATAACATGGCCAAAGAAAGTTATTCCTACAAAATCATATGTTCTGGCTATGCTCCATCTTCATCACACAAAATATTCAAATTATGCACAACCCCGATGACAAGCCAAGCAATTGGTTCATACTTTTGATGTTCTCAAACCTTTTCAACTTTCACGCAATACATGAGCGTGAGCCATGGATATAGCACTATATGTGGAATAGAATATGATGATGGAGGTTGTGTGGAGAAGACAAAAAGGGAGAAAGTCTCACATCGACGCGGCTAATCAATGGGATATGGAGATGCCCATCAATTGATGTCAATACGAGGAGTAGGGATTGCCATGCAACAGATGCACTAGAGCTATAAGTGTATGAAAGCTCAAACTGAAACTAAGTGGGTGTGCATCCAGCTTGCTTGCTCATGAAGACCTAGGGCATTTGAGGAAGCCCATCATTGGAATATACAAGCCAAGTTCTATAATCAAAATTTCCACTAGTATATGAAAGTGATAACTCAAGAGACTCTCTATATGAAGAACATGGTGCTACTCTGAAGCACAAGTGTGGTAAAAGGATAGTAACATTGTCCCTTCTCTCTTTTCTCCCTTTTTTAGGCTTCTTTGGCCTCTCTACTTTTTTGGGGGGCTTCTCGGGCCACTTTTATTTTGATAACCTCACATGGGACAATGTTCTAATAATGATGATCATCACACTTTTATTTACTTACAACTCAATATTACAACTCGATACTAGAACAAAGATATGACTCTATATGAATGCCTCCGGCGGTGTACTGGGATGTGCAATGATCTAGTGTAGCAATGACATCAAAAAACGGACAAGCCATGCAAACATCATGCTAGCTATCTTACGATCATGCAAAGCAATATTACAATAAATGCTCAAGTCATGTATATGATGATGATGGAAGTTGCATGGCAATATATCTCGGAATGGCTATGGAAATGCCATAATAGGTAGGTATGGTGGCTGTTTTGAGGAAGATATAAGGAGGCTTATGTGTGATAGAGCGTATCGTATCACGGGGTTTGGATGCACCGGCGAAGTTTGCACCAACTCTCGAGGTGAGAAAGGGCAATGCATGGTACCGAAGAGGCTAGAAATGATGGAAGGGTGATAGTGCGTATAATCCATGGACTCAACATTAGTCATCAAGAACTCACAAACTTATTGAAAAAATCTATTAGTCATCGAAACAAAGTACTACGCGCATGCTCCTAGGGGGATAGATTGGTAGGAAAAGACCATCGCTCGTCCCAGACGGCAACTCATAAGGAAGACAATCAATAAATACCTCATGCTCCAACTTCGTTACTTAACGGTTCACCATACGTGCATGCTAAGGGAATCACAAACTTCAACGCAAGTATTTCTACAATCCAAAACTACCCACTAGCATGACTCTAATATCACCATCTTTATATCGCAAAACTATTGCAAGGAATCAAACATATCATATTCAGTGATCTACAAGTTTTATGTTGGATTTTATGACTAACCATGTGAATGACCAATTCCTGTCATCTCTCTAAATAGATATAGGTGAAGCAAGAGAGTTCAATTATTTCTACAAAATATATGCCCACACTCTAACAAATATAAGTGAAGCAAAAGAGCATTCTACAAATGGCGGTTTTCTATGTGAAGAGAAACATGCAATCCAAACTTCAAATGATATAAGTGAAGCACATGAATCATTCTATAAAGCCATACTCAAAAAATTTAAGTGAAGTGCAATGAGCATTCTATAAATCAATCAAGGACTGTATCATACCACCATGGTGAATAAAAGAAAAGTGAAAACTAAATGCAAAAGACGCTCCAAGATTTGCACATATCACATGAACGAAACGAATCCGAAAACATACCGATACTTGTTGAAGAAAGATGGGATGCCTTCCGGGGCATCCCCAAGCTTAGACGCTTGAGTCTCATTGAATATTTACTTGGGGTGCCTTGGGCATCCCCAAGCTTGAGCTCTTGCCTCTCCTCCTTATCCTCATATCGTGAGATCCTCAATCTTCGAACACTTCATCCACACAAAACTCAACAGAAAGTTCGGTAAGATCAGTTAGTATAATAAAGCAAATCACTACTCTAAGTACTGTTGCAAACCAATTCATATTTTGTTTTTGGATTGTAGCTACTGTAATATAACTTTTCCATGGCTTAATCCACTGATAGAAATCGATAGTTTCATCAAAACAAGCAAACTATGCATCAAAAACAGAATTTGTCTTAAATAGGACAGTCTGTAGTAATCTGAACATTCACCATACTTCTGGTACTCCAAAAATTCTGAAAAAAATTAGGACAAATAAACAGTTTGTATAGAAAGATAGTGCAAAATGTTTCAGAACCGTTTGACGTTTCAGTAAAAAATGTAAAATCGCGCATTACAGCCAAAGTTTCTGTTTTGCACCGCACAAACCAACAAGCAATGTAGACATCCTAAAGGAAAATCTTGGCACATAATTTTTGTTATACAATGAATTTGTACTTTATAAGAGCACACAACAGAAATAAATGACTCTCTAAAACTTCCGGGTTGTCTCCCTGGCACCGCTTTCTTTAAAGCCATTAAGCTAGGCATATAGTGCTTAAGTAATGGATCCACCCGGATCCCAAGGTATATCAAAGCCAATTTTAATTAACAATGATTTGTGATTTAATAGTGAGCACAAAGTAACATATATCATGCAACAATGAAGTCTAACTCTCTTCCTATGCATCGATATGTCATGAAAGAACAATTCATGCACATCAAGTAAAGGCTAATACATAGCATAAGCAGTTTATTTTAATTTTATCATATTGGAAACATGGAGAGGCGGAGATGTAGTTCCTCTCTCATAATAATTGCAAGTATGAGCAGCAAGCACATGCATATTATATCTATCAAAATCATCATGTGTAGTAGTAAAACGCAACCCATCAATATAATCCTTAATAAGGGCAAACTTCTCCGATATAATGTAGTTGGGAGAATTCAAAAAGATAAAGGATTAGCATGCTTGGGAGCAATAGCAACAATTTCATGTTTAACACAAGGAACTATAACAAGTTCATCTCCATAAGCATAATTCATATTGGCATGTTGGCCACAAGCATAGCAAGCATCATCAAAAAGGGATATTTCAAAAGAATCTACGGGATCATAACAATCATCATATCAATCATCCTTCGGTAAGCACAAAGGGAAATTAAACAATGTATGAGTTGAAGATTTACTCTCATTAGAAGGTGGGCACGGGTAGCTAATCCGCTCTTCCTCCTTTTGTTCTTCGCTCTCCTCATCATCTTATTCATCAAATGAGCCCACAGTTTCATCAATTCCTTCTTCCACAGACTCCTGCAAAATATTAGTCTCTTCTTGGATAGGGGAGACTTTCTCAATAAATTCATCAATGTCATAATTGTATTTATAATTCTCATAGCAATATTTAAGGATAGCTAAATTTTCAGGTCTATAAACTGAATCATCAAAATCTACAAACTCTTTAAACAAAGATTCAATTTCACATGCACCCTTAAAAGCAACAAATTCTTCTATTTGTTCCACATCATAGTAATCATATATACCATTAGCATAAGAAGCCAAGGTTTTATTATCATTAAATCTGCATGAAAAGGGAAGGTGTGGAGCCTTCATCCTAGAGCAACAAGTATAATCATATCTCAAGCATAGTTGCCGAGCATACCAATGCAACATATGAATTTGATCCCATAATAGTTTCCCTTTTTTAGTCAAGCGATAATCCCTAAAGTATTCATGTTGATCCAACGTGTCTCCCATTATATAATTGAATGGGGTTTTCTCAGGATTATTAAAGTAGTGCATAATATCTTTCACATAATGAGCATCGAGGGTTTTAGGAGATTCCCCATCTCCATGAGTAGCAAATACACCTAATTGTTTTGGTATTTCATGTTCAGTATCCATAACTAAAGATAGAGAGCAACTTAGAACAAAAAATAAAAACTACTTAGTGATAAAGCAAACAAGCACACACGAGAATATTCACCCCACGCTATAACTCCCTCGCAACAGCGCCAGAAAAAGGTCTTGATAACCCACAAGTATAGGGGATCAGTTGTAGCCTCTTTCGATAAGTAAGAGTGTCGAACCCAACGAGGACCTAAAGGTAGAAAAAATATTCTCTCAAGTTCTATCGATCACCGATACAACTCTACGCATGCTTAACGTTCGCTTTACCTAGAATAAGTATGAAACTGGAAGTACTTTGTAGGTGTTGTTGGATAGGTTTGAAAGATAATAAAGAGCGCGTAAATAAAAAGTAGGGGCTGTTTATATGAAGACACAACTAAGTTAGTTTTAGTAGAGAGCTTTTTGTCACACAAGAAAGTTATTCGTCCCTAGGCAAACGATAACTAGACCGGTAATCATTATTGCAATTTTATATGAGGGAGAGGCATACGCTAACATACTTTCTCTCCTTGGATCATATGCACTTATGATTGGAACTCTAGCAAGCATCCGCAACTACTAAAGATCATTAAGGTAAAACCCAACCATAGCATTATAAGGCATCAAGTCCTCTTTACTCCCATACGCAAACAACTTACTTACTCGGGTATGTGCTTCTGTCACTCACGCCACCCACCATAAGCAAATCATGAACATATTGCAAACCCTATAGCGGGGATCCCTCATGCGTGCGCGACATGGAGGGTACCATAGGACATCACCAATAATAAAACATTGAACTCAAACCGATTACAATCATCAATTAACCCATAGGACAAAACGGATCTACTCAAACATCATAGGATAGCCATACTGTTGGGGAACGTAGTAATTTCAAAAAAATTCCTACGCACACGCAAGATCATGGTGATGGCATAGCAACGAGAGGGGAGAGTGTATGTCCACGCACTCGTGAGACCGTAAGCGGAAGCGTTATAACAACGGTTGATGTAGTCATACGCCTTCATGATCCGACCGATCCAAGTACCGAACGCACGGCACCTCCGAGTTCAGCACACGCTCAGCTCGATGATGATCCCGGGCCCGATCCAGCAAAGCGTCGGGGATGAGTTCCGTCGATGATGGCGTGGTGACGATGATGATGCTCCACCGGCGCAGGGCTTCGCCTAAGCTCCGCGACGATATGACCGAAGTGGAATATGGTGGAGGGGGCACGCGACACGGCTAAGGAACGATCACGTAGATCAACTTGTGTGTAATGGGGTGCCCCCTGCCCCGTGATATAAAGGAGGGAGGGGAGGTGCGGCGGCCCTCCTAGGGTGCGCTGAGGAGTCCTACTCCCACCGGGAGTAGGACTCCCCTCTGCCTTGTTGGAGAAAGAAAGGGGGAGGGAAGAGGAAGGGGGCGCCGCCCTCTCCTTGTCCTATTCGGACTAGGGGAGGGGGCGGCCTGCCCTGGCCGGCCCTCCTCTTCTCCCTTATGGCCCATTAAGGCCCAACATCCCCCGGGAGGGTTCCGGTAACCCCCCGGTGTTCCGGAAAATTCCTGATTTCATCCGGAACCTTTCCGATATCCAAATATAGGCTTCCAATATATCAATCTTTATGTCTCGACCATTTCGAGACTCCTCGTCATGTCTGTGATCACATCCGGGACTCCGAACAAACTTCGGTACATCAAAACTTATAAACTCATAATAAACTGTCATCGTAACGTTAAGCGTGCGGACCCTACGGGTTCGAGAACTATGTAGACATGACCTAGAACTATTCTCGGTCAATAACCAATAGCGGAACCTGGATGCCCATACTGGTTCCTACATATTCTTCGAAGATCTTTATCGGTCAAACCTCATAACGACATACGTTGTTCCCTTTGCACTACTAGAAAAACCGCTACTAATGGCGCACCTAATTTGGCCATTAATGGCGCATCACTGGTGCGCCATTACTAGCACGCCATTAGTAATTTTTACTAATGGCGCACCAGTGGTGCGCCATTAGTATCTGATATACTAATGGCGCACCATTGGTGCGCCATTAGTATAGGCTACTGTGCGCCATTAGTATGCCTCCCAGGCCATGTATACCAGGTGCTTTGGCATACTAATGGCGCACCACCACGGATCGCCATTAGTAACGCGGCAGATACTAATGGCGACCGCCGTGATGCGCCATTAGTATGCTTTGTCATACTAATGGCGCACTGTCATGTGATGCGCCATTAGTATGAATATTAGGTTGTTTTATTTTTTATTTTCTGTTTTTGCACAGGTTACAAAATGTATAATTTGACAAAATATAGACAGCACACATCAACAACAGATTCATCGAATACAATAGAAGATTAGTCTTTGAATACAATTCATCATATTAGTCTCCGAATACAATTCATCATATTAGTCTCCGAATTGAAAAGACCGAACAAAGATAGAACATTATATTACAAGTCTCGAGACCGCGAGTAGCGAGTTTGTCTTCACATTACAAGTCGATATCGATCATCTAAACTACCATCACATAGAAGAGAGCTGCGGTCATCACGATGAGCATCATCACGATGAAACTCGTCTTCATCCGGTTCCTCCAACGCCCTCCCTCTCCCGCTAGATAGCGGGCGATCTAGATTCGGCCTCGGCCCTAGTGGTGTACCCTTTGTAACGGTTACCGCTGAATCGGTGAACCTGTCTCCGACACTCCTCCCGTCATCATCGAGACTCGGGGACCTTACCCTTGTACACGACATACGTCGGCATCGCTATGCACTAGCCAAACGAAACGTTAGTACCAATTCACAGACAATACATAAGCAATATATAAGTATGCAACAGAACGATCGGAAGAGAAAAGCAAGACATTAATAGCATCGATTACATCTAAGTTGAACGACTCTCGAAACCAAAGAGACATACTACAAGTTCATTAAAGTTTGATTACAACATGAGCGAATCGATGTTTCAGAACTAGACACAGCATCACTGCTTTCGACTCGACTCAAGGGACCGGAGCATGGATGAAGCCGCCGTCTATCGTGGGAGTCATGAAATAACGGTCGTTGTCAGCCTGCATTTGTAGCATTGTGTCGATGTCACTGTTGGACGGTTGATTTCTGAGGTAGAACTGCCCCGAGGTACGAAGGACATCTTGATGGATGATTTCCGCAAACTCCATTGGATGCGAAAGAATTCTTGTCGGAGGTCGCGCCCTGGATTGCCGACACGCTTCGCGCCCAATCTTTGAGTTTACTCGGTAGCGAAGTTGATGATGGTCCCGCACGATCGCCCGCATGTGATGGATGGCGAGTAGGCACCCTTCGACCGCCCGGCGGCTGCTTGACGCAGCGAACGTCGATTGTGGGAGAACACGTGCTTGTCGTGATTTTACGAATAGGTCGGTGAAGGTGCCTCCAGATTTGGCGAGCCGGGAGAACATCATCAAGAACCTTCTTGACATTTGTGTAGTCTACGTTCGATCGACGGTCCGGGTCGAAATACGTGGCCATGGAATATTTGGGGCTTAGGAGGATGAGCGTGCAACGTGTGTCACCGCAGAAAACACGGAATGTTAAAAGAAAACGATCGAAATGTAAGAATTCATATGTTACGGGCGGTTGAGGGAGGACTTACTCGGGAAAGTAAGGCACGAGGAAGTTATCCTTATCTTGGTTTGCCGAATGGCGCCTTCGAGGTAAGAACTCGCGACTTGCGGTCCCAGCGCTGCCCAAGATCTTGGCACGCATGTAGAAGGGGTCGACTATCACGATGTCCGGGTCTTGTCGCGAATGATCCGCATCTCCATACTCAGCGAAAATAGCCGAACGAAGGTGTAGTGCAGCGGATGAAGGTTCAACATAGCGTGGATGTCATCAAAACGCAGGACGATCGTGACGCCCGATGGAGTTATCCACAAAGCCCTTGCCCTCGCACCTTGGCCGCGAAAACGGGTATGCCACATCCTTCTCCCCGAGACGCCGCTTCTCCAAAGAAAGAACACTATCATGTAGACTCGTGATAGCACGGTTGCAGCATTGAGCATATTTGTCGGTAGCATCGCCCTACCCGCCACATGCACCCTCCTTGAGATATCCTGCGGTGAAGGTGGCCCGCCCCGAGCACGGATCGTACATCTGGCCGGCTGGCTCGCACCCTTCTTAGTCTTTCTTTTGCGTGCCTTCTTCTTCTCCTGTAATGGGACCGAGTTTTGCTCACAGACCGCCTTCTTGAGTGTGTTGGGGCTGATAATATTTCGCACCTCGCCTATCTGAGGCTCGGTGAAGTCGGCAGCTGGAGGCGTCTCCTGAGAGCTGAACGCCAGACGGCGCCTGTTGCAACTTGGCTTCTCCGCGGTACGAGCTAGATCGCACACGTCTTTTGTTGGGTTTGGTTCTTGAGAAGGAGGCCCCATGAAGTCGCCATCGTACCCATGATCGGCAAAGTACTGATCGACGTTGCCAAATGTATCATCGTCGTCGTCGTCGTCATTCTGATCCTGTGCCATATGCATGTTTGGATCTAGTGGCATAGGGATGTCCGGCACCGTTGCGGCGGTCTTGCCATGGGGCCGACTTGGCGCCGGCACGACTGGCGGTGTTGTCTTTGGGGTGGTGTCCCCCGCCCCCAAACGAATCTGGCTCTTCGGCCAAAGCAAGGGCCAGCTCAAGCATGCGCTGAGGGTCATCACGTCATCATCGTCGGCCCCGACGGGTCGATTCGGAGGTAACAACTCGTTGCAGCCTGGCAGCACCCGAACCAGTTGAACCCTAAACAAGTTGGGTGGCATCTGGGTACCGTGGAACAAGGGGTTGCCCGGTTGAACTATTTTTCCCTTGGCGACATCGACCAACTCGTTGTTCACGAAGTGGAGGAGAGTGCACGGAATGTCGGCGGCGCCCTGCGAAAACATGTAGGGCGTCAGGGATAGCCAGTCAAAGGCAAGGAGATGAAGTCCTCGACCGAGAGAGGCTTAATTAGTTACCGTGATGATGGCGTCGAGCTCGGCTAATGTAGAGGCACCGCCAACGGCGTGCAGATTGACGAGGGCCGCTTGCTGCAGAGGTGCCGGCGGCGACACCCGGTGCATTAAGCTCCGTGCGGCGTCGGAGACACCAATGCCGCCCCGCCGAGGCACCAATGGCCCCGCCATCGCATTATGCGAGTTGCTAGCCGTGAAGCTAGGAATCGGGCGGCCCTGATGGCGCCCGCAATCCACACACTCAACCCCGAGATCAAGGTAGGCACAATGGCGGTGATCGCCGCCCGAGTCGTTGTTCCACTTGCTCTTGGACAATCTCCGAATCCGCGCCACCTGTGCCTTGAGTTCTTGAACCTCTCGCTACCGCTTTCCGAGCTGGTATTTTTCTCCTTCCGCACACCAGCGGTATAGTATGACCCCATTTTGTCGACAAGCCTTTGCCGCCACACGACCAGTGACGTCGACTTATCGAGCTTATCCTTGTTCTTCATTACATTCAACCCCTATTTAGAGTGGTGTCCCAAGGGTTGCTCTGAGTCGACCCCGCCACTGCTTTCGATCGCTGCGGAAGGAATGTGAACCATTTAGAAATTTGGCTTCATTAATTAGAATGCAACCATATGGAGCTAATTACGCGGGGGTGTATTCCTTACCAGAACAAGCTCAAGCCGCCTGGTCTTCGGATCCGTGGTAAGCTCCTTTGTTTTCGGGTCCTTCTTGTACCAGGCCCCGACAAAGTTCCTGGTCTGCTTGTCACCGATTTATCGAAGAGGGCGGTAGGCCTTGCTCGGCACGGTCCGCCTCCTCCTTGTCCCATATAGGCTCCGCCACTCAGAACCGCCGGGACCGAGTGTGTGTTCCCCTATGTTCAGCTCCGCATTTGTTTCCCCACTCACTTGATTGGGAGTTTGCGGTGCTCGAGCAATTGATCTTGAAGTCGTTGTAGTCATCTTGGTGATCGAAGGATTTTCTCCTTGATCTTCTCATAACTCTCACCTTTCTCGATCATTCTCTTCACATTGCTTTTCCAAGTAGACAGGGCCTTGCTCATCTTCGTGAGGGCAGCATTGTTCACTTTATTCCCTTTGAGGCTTGTGTTTTCGAAAGCAGCGGGGAACTTGTATCGTTCGTGCAGCTTCGTGAAGAGGAGGTTGCGCAAATTCCCTCGGTCAGGATGCCTCAGGTTCAAAGTGTTGATCGAGACGGTGCTCCGGAGAATGCACCCGAGCTGAAGCGAGTACCCCTTGACTATTCGTTCGGGCGCCGTTGGATTCCCGTCGGAGTCCACTTCAGTAACTTCCTCCTTGAGGGTGCGGAGCACGGTCGGGCGCCGTCCTTCCGTTGCCTCTTCGTTGGCTGCCATCGTGCGTGCGCCGCCATCATCAGTCGTGGCATCCTCGGCGGCACCATCAGTGGTGGCATCAGTGTGGTCATCCTCGGCGGCACCATCAGTGGTCTCGGGATCGGTGGGGAAGGCGGCGGCCTCATACAAGTGAGGTTGTTCCTCCATCTCTGGGACAGCTCCCGAATGCCTTGCCGCCTTGAACCCCGGCCTCATCGTTGTGGGCCATGTTTCTCTCTAAATAGAAACAAAGCTTGGTCAAAAAGTTGGTTATTGTCAACGAACAAGATCATGGTCTCATCATTTAGGGTTTGTCGACACCGAGGCATCCTAAAACCTAAGCTTTTATCATTGAGGGTTTTTCGATGCCGAGGCACCCTAAAAGCCTAAGCTTTCATCATTTCGGTTTTTATCGACACCGAGGCACCCTAAAAGCCATGCATTAGTCACAAGTACGCCGGGGCACTTGATCCTACTTAATTAACTACTACGATACCCTGGCCCATGCATTAGTCACAAGTACCCCATATGTCCTATTTTTAGCAAAGTCATGCTAAAATTCACGAAAAATTTCAGCATGACCTTTGCTAAAATAGGACATATGGAGTACCAATTTGCCGAACGGAAGTTAATCGACATTCGGCAAACTCAAGGGCCTCTCGGGTACTGCAAAATCATCACGACACGATGGTCGGAGAAAAACCCAGCAAACTAGCACCACAATGTGCCTCTACTTTCATATGGATGAAAAGGCCACAATGTGCCTCTACTAGCACCACAATCTTAGTAATTAAAAATATAAAATAGGATAACCCAGCGACAGGACTGTTGGTTGATGTCACAAAAAGGTTGCTAATCTCAACATGTTCTACAGTTGTTAAAATTATCTTCTTGTATTTAGAACAAACTAACACCACGAGTCTACCAATTCAGGTAGAAGCCATCATTCATTACAAATTTGAATATATGATATTCCAGAAAATAATCTGTCTACAAAATGAGATACATTCCGCTTGAACTACCAAAACTGTAACCAACATTATTACCTAATTATGAAAAAGTGCATTACATATAAATTATTTCATCCTTTGAGAGGAGATAACCAAAAGTTTCCAAGCAATATGATTAAGAAAATGGGATTTAGGCATCCAAATGCCACAAAAGACCAAATCACATTTTTAAACCAAGTTACACAAAGAAAATGCACCTAAGCACCAAGAGGAACTGTTACAACTCCATAAGGTATATCCAAGTCACTGCTACTCATATTCAAAAACCTAACTCCAATATAACCGTAAAGATTGTAAAACATTATATCTCCTCACGACACGAACTGAAAGCGTAACAAAAATACCATCTTCTTTTGTTGATGCGTTGGTGTTTTAGAGTAGAGGTAAGAAAACCGGAGACCATATATGTAGTTTCTAACATATGCAAGATTACTTAAAATTGGAGAGCCATGTCGTTTCTCATGGACCTAAATATAGCTAGCTGCTGGTGTTGAACAATAAACAGCCACACCACACACTAAGACAAGTAATTGAAATGACTCTCTTTGTATTGTAGTAGAAGAAGAAACAAGAGAGAGATGCAAGATAGTAGTATATATAGGTGAGTCAACCTATTATTCTAGGCAGCTGCCTTGCTAGTGATTCGTGTCGTCAAGAATGGATCCCTCCCACTCGACCTGCGATCTTCTACAAGGAAAAAGTAGCAGCTCAGTCAACCACCATATAATTATACAAGGAAAAATGCTACTTGGCACAAGTGTAAACGAGAAGCTTGAGGTAGCAGCAGATTGAAGTGATAAAGTGCAAAGGAGAAGCTTGAGCTAGTAAACAATTTTGAATGTTATAAAGTGGGGAAAGTAAAATGAAATTCATGACTTGTCATGGCACTAGAAAAGAGATGAGATTTCACAAAACCAGAGCCAAGCATGAACTCCGTGCGAGACTCTGTGTTTGTGTGCTACTCGATGGTGGTGCAGGCGGTGGCATGTCATTCAGATCCAAAGATGTGATGACACTTGGATCCTTGCTTGTGTGGACGACTTTGACTTCTAATTGCAGGCATGAAGGACTGTTGTCTAATCTTGCCGCCAGCTGCTCGACCAAATGTGCAAAGCGCCTAAGACTGGTGTGTCGTCCAAACGACAGTTTAAGCAGTGGTTTGCCATTTTGCCATTTTGCCATTTTCCAAACAGCACTGGGAAACAGACATACTCCAACAGTTGATTGCGTGGTGGTGTTTAGGGATGGAATGCACAAAAATTGCAGGTGGCTCGGCCTACCAGAACCAATGAAACGTAGTGAAACCCACCCTGACATCGGTCAGTTCCGTGCACAGCACAGACACGTACGCACGCTGCTATGCTAGGGTCCTAGCGCCAACGAGGACACCAAGCAGATAAAATCACCAATGGTTGTCGCAGTTTAGTTTGATTGCTGGTTGGTAGTGCTTTTGCATTATACTATATTCCTAACATTTCAGAATACATTGCATGTTAGTTTCTGTTCAAAAACCAAACCTTGTAAATTTGGACCAGGTTGAACCTTGTACAGGCAGAGCTGCTTGTGCCACGGCCAGCAAATCAAAGGTTGATGGCGTCGACGCAGCACTGCGTGAGCAAAGGAAGCCAAAGCGCATGAGAAAATCAAAGGGAAGGGAATGGAAGGGAAGGGAAGGGAAGAGAAGAGCAAATCGAGGATTACCTTGACGAGCAGCGGCGTCCCGAGCGAGAAGAAGCACTGGTGTCTCCCCGCGGCCGGCGACCGATGTGCAGAGGTGGTTGTTCGGGACGGTGCAACGGCGGCGAGGCTTTCTGGGCTCTGAGGGAGAGGAGAGGGCGAGGGAGGGAGAGGGCGAGGGCAAGGGAAGGCGGGAGAGGGCGAGGGAGAGGGAAGGCGAGGAGAGGGCGAGGGAGGGAGAGGCGAGGCGAGGAGAGGCGGAGAGGCAGGCGGCGGCGGTGGAGCGGGGCGGGCGACGGCGTCGGGTTAGGTTTGGGCGGACGGGCGGGCTCGAGGGGGAGGAAGGGGAGAGGGAGGCGGGCGCGTGGGCGGCTCTTGTGTGATGGGGTCAGGCAGCGGCGGCGGCGGCGGTGGAGGGAGGAGAGGGAACTGGCAGGGGGAGAGGGAAGGGGGGATCGGGCGAAGGGGGAGAGGGAAGGGGGGATCGGGCACAATACTAATGGCGCACCACCCCTCGGTGCGCCATAAGTACATCCATACTAATGGCGCACCTCACCGTGGTGCGCCATTAGTATTTTTTTTTGATTTCTGCTCGAGCCAACAGGTTATCTACCACCAGAACTGATCCACATCAAGTCCCCTCTACCAGCTCGACTGGTCAGCAGCCAGTTCTCACACCAGGAGGTCCTGGGTTCGACTCCCAGTCTCCACAAATTTTTTTTAGCATTTAAAAACTTGTTTGATACTTATTTGTGTATAAATATGTTCAAACTTGTTTAAATCATAACAGTAATATTTTTTTTATAGGACAGTAATAATTTTTTAAAAAATATCATCAAACAGTAATGCCGGTGGAGCGGGGGAGGGTGCGCGGGGTGCGGGGGGTCGGCGGCGGCGGTTGAGTAGGGGAATCGAGGGTGCGGGGGTTTCATGGCGGCGGCCGTGGATCTGGGGTGCTCGGGGCGAGGGGACCGGATCTGGCGAGGTGGGATAGCGATCAAGATGGAGGGGATCGAGATCGAGTGTCCATGAAATTTAAAATATTCATGATAGTTCAAAAGTACCCATGAAATACAATCGAGAAATGAAGGCTACGATTTAAATACAATCGATCTTAGCTAGCTATCTGTTCACAATCTTCTTGCCCTTCTTTTTCGCAAATGGAGTTCTTCGTGGAGCAGACGTCCTTTAGGTAGGGTGGTCCTGCTTCTTCTTGTGGTGTATGATGCTACTTCATCATCGCCGCCATGTTCGATCCTCGGTCGCCGATTTGTCAAGTCTTGCTCATTGGCTACTCCATCCATTCCGATGATCTTCCTTTGCCTCTCCTCACGACAACACGACGGGCTTTGGCGGGTCGGTAATGAAGAAGCATTGGTCCACTTGGGAAGCCAGTACCCATGGCTCATTTTTAGCGGTGACGTTTATACCATGGTCTTGGATTTGGCCGGGTATAACCATGGTGGTGAAATACCGGTCTTCTTTTATGACGTTCTTGGCCCATCGACACGGAACATCGGGACCTTCTCTCCGGCAGTAGCTCAGCTCCCAGATCTCCTCGATCCTTCCGTAGTATCTGTCCTTGTCGTTACGGTGTAGGATTCCATCGTTACCCGGAGTTCGATAACCATCGCTCTTCATGTCCTTGGCCTCGGTGTAGAATGTGTAGCCGTTGATATCGACGCCTCATAGGTCATCAGGTTGTGCTCGGCGCCTGTGACAAAGGCGAATATGAGTTGTTCTTCCGCGGAAGAATCCTCATGTAAAGGGTATGACGAAGCTTTCGCTTGAACCAACGCGTGAAACATGAGTTGTGCTCTTTGAGTATATCTCCGTCCATCCTCTGTTGGCCTCGGTCATTGTACGTCTTCTTAATAAAGGTTTTGTGCTCTACCACCCAAGGATCGACCACGTCTATGTGTTGTAGCGCGACTAGGTTTGCTCTTTCAAAGTCGGCGAGTCGACCCTCGAAGTCGACATGCATTTCGCGGCGACCCTCACGGTGACCCCATCCAGCGAGCCTGCCGAGGTGCCTGTTGACGGGCAGACCAACGGGGTTCTCGATGCCTAGATAATTCGTGCAGTAGGAGATGCACTCTTCGGTCAGAAAGCCCCTGGCTATGCTTCCCTCTGGGCGTGACATGTTGCGAACGTATCCTTTGATGACACCATTCATCCTTTCGAACGGCATCATGCTGTGCAGGAACGTCGGCCCGAGTTGGATGATATCCTCCACTATATGGACCAGCAGATGCACCATAACGTCGAAGAATGCGGGCAGGAAATACATCTCAAGCTCGCATAGTATCACCACGATCTCTTCCTGTAGCCTTCTGAGTTGCCTCACGCCAATCGACTTCCGAGAGATGACGTCGAAGAAGTTGCATAGGCCAAATAGCGTTTCACGGACGTGCGCGTCCATGATCCCACGGATTGCAACCGGAAGTATCTGCATCATCAAGACGTGCGGTCGTGAGACTTCATCCCGCTGAACTTCGCTTCGCTGGGTCTAGGTATCTGCTTATCTTCCCAGCGAAACCGAAGGAAGTTTTACTCCTAGGAGGCAGGTGAAAACTGCTCGATCTCCTCGACTTAGAGTGAAGCACGCTGGAGGGTAGTCATTTCCGGTCTTCTTGGCCTTTTTGCCTTTGCGATGACTTTCTGTGTCCTGCTTCGCCTCATCATCATCATCATCATCATCATCATCATCATCATCATTAGCGTGAAGCTCCTGCCTGATGCCCATTGATTTCAAGTCTGCCCTTGCTTTCGGCCCATCTTTGGTCCTCTCTGGCATGTTGAGCAGGGTACCAAGCAGACTCTCGCACACGTTCTTCGTGATATGCATGACATCAAGGCTGTGAGGCACACGGTGGATCTTCCAGTACGGCAAGTCCCAGAAAACAGACCTCGTTTTCCATACCTTCAGCAGCGGCTCTGGCGCCTTTCGCTTCTTTCCCGGCTCTGGCGCCTTTTGCTTCTTTCCCGGCAGTGGGCAGTCTTTCCAATTTTTCAACAGCTTGTCTATTTCCTCGCCGCTCCTCGTACACGGGCGTTTTCGGGGTTCGGTTTCACCATCGAACAGATCCTTGCGTTTCCTCCACGGGTCATCGTCGCGAAGCCACCTTCGATGTCCCATGAACACGGTTTTCAAGACCGGGATCTCTATCTAGCGGGCGATCGTTGTGTCATCCATGCACCTTACGCATCCAGAAAATCCGTGGACTACCTGCCCCGCGAGATATCCGTAACCGAGATAGTCGTGCACCGCCGTGAGCAGTGCGGCTCTCATAGGGAAATATTCTTTCTCTGCGGCGTCCCCGTATTGGCTGGCGTTTTCCACAGCGTGTCAAGCTCCTCTTTCAGCAGCCCCGGATACTGATTGATGTCGTTCCTGGTTGTTTCGCCCTTCAATTAGCATACTCATGTGAATGTACTTCCTCTTCATGCACAACCAGGGGGGAAGGTTGTACATCCACACAAACACAGGCCAGGTGCTATGTGTGCTTCTCTGGCTGCCAAATGGATTGACTCCATCGGTGCTCGCGCCCAGCACGATGTTCCTTGGATCGTTCCCAAATTCCGAGTCTTCGAAGTTCAACGCTTGCCACTGGCTCGCATCCTTAGGGTGACTCAGCATCTTGTCTTTTTTATCTATCTCCGGATCATTTGCGTCATCTTCTCGCTTCTTCTCCTCCCTATCCGTGTGCCAACGCAGGAGCTTTGCTACCTTAGGGTCCGCGAAATAGCGCTGCAGACGAGGAGTGATCGGAAAGTACCACACCACTTTTCGAGGAGCTTTCTTCCTCTTCTTGTATCGAGTGATGCCGCACACCGGACATATGGTAGACTCCGCGTGCTCGTCCCGATAAATGATGCAATTGTTCATGCACACATGGTATTTCACGTGCGGTAAATCGAGAGGACACACGATTTTCTTCGCCTCCTCCAAACTGGTCGGGCACTTGTTCCCCTTGGGAAGACGTTCGTGCCAGAATGACATGTTCTCGTCGAAGCATCGTCGATCATTTTGTGTTTTCCTTCATCTCGAGCCATGGCGTTACTTTCGGCGGGTATCCTCGGGCCTGCATCCTTCATACAATGGAGTAACCGCGTCTAACTCAAGTTGATCCATCTTGGCTTTCTCTCGGCGGCAGCTCTGGCGTTATCCGTCTCGCTTGAGAAGCAACTCTTGAATATGAGGGTCCTGCACCCAGCCCATCGATGGTCCAGCGTAAATCGCTCCGCCAAGCATCATCATCTTCATGATCATGCCCGTCGCCTGCTCGGCATCTTCCTCATCATCATGTCCTGCATCTTCTACATGATGATCTGTATACAACATCACCGTCGTGATCATCTCTTGGGATTCTTCGTCTTCTCGCCCGCCCGAGCGCGGTGGTTGTCTTGCTGCCCTTCCTCATTTCTTGCCCGCCCGCATGGGCGACTTCGTAGTCATCTTCATCACCTTGCCACCGATAGCCATCCATGAAACCACGCAAGAGCAGGTGGTCCCGCACCTGCCGGAATCCGGGTCCGCAATAAGGCTCTTCACTTGCATCTTCGACACGGACATCTTATCTCCGTCTCGTTCTTTTGAAGCATCTCGGCCTTCGCGGACCTCAAAACCTATTCACGATGCCTTTGGTCATCGTGCGGACCATGGTCACCAATGGGTAGAGCAAAACGATATTTTAGAACCAAACAAAAATTTGGCATGACTTTCCCTAAAAATAGGACCAAAAGAATGCTTAATGCCAAAATTCTCGCTTAAACGGAAATGAATCAACATTCCGCAAAATATTGGCAACTATCACATTTCAAATACTGGTACACCTCCAAACACAAACACATATGCAACACCACAAACATATGCAACACCACGAACATACATAGATCTAGCTAGGCCGTAAAAAGTGCATGTGCACATTGTTGTAGGAGAACAACATAAATATAGCTTCCCCTTACTTACCTATTAAAACAAGGTAATTTAACCACTTAATTTGAATGAATCTATGGTGGAAATGAGGTGAAAAGAGGAGGCACCGAGACAAGGAGGAGATGGAGAGAATGAAGTGGGGAGAAAGTGAGTGTGGGTAGGAGAGGCTGTCCAAAATATCTTGTTGCTGCCCACTTACTAATGGCGCACCAGCACTAAATCGCCATTAGTAATCAGGTAACTAATGGCGCACCTCTGGCGGTCGCCATTAGTAGATTTGCAAAATAAAAAAATACTAATGGCGCACCCTTGGCGCGGTGCGCCATTAGTAGTTACAACTACTAATGGCGCACTTCATCTGGATGCGCCATTAGTATGTTTGGACAGGCGCACTAGTTCAAAAAAAATAATTTTCTATACTAATGGCGCACCCACTGCGTGGTGCGCCATTAGTAGTTACAACTACTAATGGCGCACTCAAGAAGGATGCGCCATTAGTATGTTTGGACAGGCGCACTAGTTCAAAAAAAAATTGCTACTAATGGCGCACCCTTTGCATGGTGCGCCATTAGTAGTTTCAACTCTAATGGCGCATCAGAAGGTGGTGCGCCATTAGTATATACTAATGGCGCACCAACTTTCTGGTGCGCCATTAGTGTCAATCCCATCTATAGCCCTTTTTCTAGTAGTGTTGTCATCGGTATGTTACTTACCCGAGATTCGATCGTCGGTATCCAATACCTAGTTCAATCTCGTTACCGGCAAGTCTCTTTACTCGTTTCGTAATACATCATCTCACAACTAACTTATTAGTTGCAATGCTTGCGAGGCTTATGTGATGTGTGTTACCGAGAAGGCCTAGAGATACCTCTCCGACAATCGGAGTGACAAAACCTAATCTCGAAATACGCCAACCCAACATGTACCTTTGGAGACACCTGTAGTACTCCTTTATAATCACCCGATTCGTTGTGACGTTTGGTAGCACCCAAAGTGTTCCTCCGGTAAATGGGAGTTGCATAATCTCATAGTTACAGGAACATGTATAAGTCATGAAGAAAGCAATAGCAATATACTAAACGATCAATTGCTAGGCTAACGGAATGGGTCATGTCAATCACATCATTCTCCTAATGATGTGATCCCATTAATCAAATAACAACACATGTCTATGGTTAGAAAACATAACCATCTTTGATTAATGAGCTAGTCAAGTAGAGGCATACTAGTGACTATATGTTTGTCTATGTATTCACACATGTATTATGTTTCCGGTTAATACAATTCTAGCATGAATAATAAACATTTATCATGATATGAGGAAATAAATAATAACTTTATTATTGCCTCTAGGGCATATTTCCTTCATCTCCCACTTGCACTAGAGTCAATAATCTAGTATTACACAAGAATGATTCTAACACCCATGGAGTCTTGGTGCTGATCATGTTTTGCTCGAGGAAGAGGCTTAGTCAACGGGTCTGCAATATTCAGATCCGTATGTATCTTGCAAATCTCTATGTCTCCCACTTGGACTTGGTCCCGAATGGAATTGAAGCGTCTCTTGATATGCTTGGTCCTCTTGTGAAATCTGGATTCCTTTGCCAAGGCAATTGCACCGATATTGTCACGGAAGATCTTCATTGGTCCCGATGCACTAGGTATGACACCTAGATCGGAAATGAACTCTTTCATCCAGACTCCTTCATTTGTTGCTTCGAAGCAGCTATGTACTCCGCTTCACATGTAGATCCCGCCACGACGCTTTGTTTAGAACTGCACCAACCGACAGCTCCACCGCTTAATAAAAACACGATCCGGTTTGTGATTTAGAATCGTCCGGATCAGTGTCAAAGCTTGCATCGACGTAACCATTTACGACTAGCTCTTTGTCACCTCCATATCGAGAAACATATCCTTAGTCCTTTTCGTGTATTTCAGATGTTCTTGACCGCTGTCCGATGATCCACTCTGGATTACTTTGGTACCTTCCTTCCAAGCTTATTGCTAAGCATACGTCAGGTCTGGTACACAGCATTGCATACATGATAGAGCCTATGGCTGAAGCATAGGAACATCTTTCATTTCTCTCTATCTTCTGCTTTGTGGTCGGGCATTGAGTCGACTCAATTTCACACCTTGTAATACTGGTAAAAACCTTTCTTTGCTGATCCATTTTGAACTTTTTCAAAACTTTATCAAGGTATGTGCTTTGTGAAAGTCCAATTAAGCGCCTTGATCTATCTATATAGATCTTGATGCCCAATATGTAAGCAGCTTCACCGAGGTCTTTCATTGAAAAACTTTTATTCAAGTATCCTTTTATGCTATCCAGAAATTCTATATCATTTCCAATCAATAATATGTCGTCCACATATAATATCGAAATGCTACTGAGCTCCCACTCACTTTCTTGTAAATACAGAGGCTTCTCCAAAAGTCTCAGATAAAATCATATGCTTTGATCACACTATCAAAGCGTTTATTCCAACTCCGAGAGGCTTGCACTGCACCATAAATTGATCGCTGGAGCTTGCACACTTTTTAGCACCTTTTGGATCAACAAAACCTTCTGGTTGCATCATATACAACTCTTCTTCTAGAAATCCATTCAAGAATGCAGTTTTACATCCATTTGCCAAATTTCATAATCATAAAATGCAGCAATTGCTAACATGATTCGGACAGACTTAAGCATCGCTACGGGTGAGAAAGTCTCATCGTAGTCAACCCCTTGAACTTGTCGAAAACCTTTTGCAACAAGTCAAGCTTTATAGACAGTTACATTACCATCAGCGTCAGTCTTCTTCTTAAAGATCCATTTATTCTCAATGGCTTGCCGATCATCGGGCAAGTCAACCAAAGTCCATACTTTGTTCTCATACATGGATCCCATCTCAGATTTCATGGCTTCCAGCCATTTTGCGGAATCTGGGCTCACCATCGCTTCTTCATAGTTCGTAGGTTCACCATGGTCAAGTAACATGACTTCCAGAATAGGATTACCGTACCACTCTGGTGCGGATCTTACTCTAGTTGACCTCACGAGTTCAAGAGAAACTTGATCTGAAGTTTCATGATCATCATCATTAACTTCCTCACTAATTGGTGTAGGTGTCACAGGAACCGATTTCTTTGATGAACCATTTTCCAATAAGGGAGCTGGTACTGTTACCTCATCAAGTTCTACTTTTCTCCCACTCACTTCTTTCGAGAGAAACTCCTTCTCTAGAAAGGATCAATTCTTAGGAACGAATGTCTTGCCTTCGGATCTGTGATAGAAGGTGTACCCAACTGTTTCCTTTGGGTATCCTATGAAGACACATTTTTCTGATTTGGGTTCAAGCTTATCAGGTTGAAGTTTTTTCACATAAGCATCGCAGCCCCAAACTTTCAGAAACGACAACTTTGGTTTCTTGCCAAACCATAGTTCATAAGGAGTCGTCTTAATGGATTTTGATGGTGCCCTATTTAACGTGAATGCGGCCATCTCCAAAGCATAACCCCAAAACGATAGCGGTAAATCGGTAAGAGACATCATAGATCGCACCTTATCTAGTAAAGTACGATTACGACGTTCGGACACACCATTACGCTGTGGTGTTCCAGGTGGCGTTAGTTGCTAAACTATTCCGCAATGTTTCAAATGTAGACCAAACTCGTAACTCAAATATTCTCCTCCACGATCAGATCGTAGAAATTTTATTTTCTTGTTACGATGATTTTCAACTTCACTCTGAAATTCTTTGAACTTTTCAAATGTTTCAGATTTATGCTTCATTAAAAAATATACCCATATATGCTTAAATCATCGTGAAGGTGAGAAAATAACGATATCCGCCACGAGCTTCAACATTCATCGGACCACATACATCTGTATGTATGATTTCCAACAAATCTGTTGCTCTCTCCATAGAACCGAGAACGGTGTTTTAGTCATCTTGCCTATGAGGCACGGTTCATAAGTACCAAGTGATTCATAATCAAGTGATTCCAAAAGTCCATCAAGATGGAGTTTCTTCATGCGCTTTACATCGATATGACCTAAACGGCAAGTGCCACAAATAAGTTGCACTATCATTATTAACTTTGCATCTTTTGGCTTCAACATTATGAATATGTGTATTACTACTATCGAGATTTAATAAAATAGACCATTCTTCAAGGGTGCATGACCATAAAAGATATTACTCATATAAATAGAACAACCATTATTCTCTCGATTTAAATGAATAACCGTCTTGCATCAAACAAGATCCATATATAATGTTCATGCTCAACGCTGGCACCAAATAACAATTATTTAGGTCTAAAACTAATCCCGAAGGTAGATGTAGAGGTAGCGTGCCGACCGCGGTCACATCGACTTTGGAACCGTTCCCACGCAGCATCGTCACCTCGTCCTTTGCCGGTGCTCGCTTATTCCGTAGTCCCTGTTTTGAGTTGCAAATATTAGCAATGTAACCAGTATCAAATACCGGTGCTACTACGAGCTCTAGTAAGGTACACATCAATAACATGTATATCACATATACCTTTGTTCACCTTGCCATCCTTCTTATCCGCCAAATACTTGGGGCAGTTCCGCTTCAAAGGACCAGTTTGCTTGCAGTAAAACACTCGATTTCAGGCTTAGGTCCAGACTTGGGTTTCTTCTCTTGAGCAGCAACTTTCTTGTTGTTCTTTTGAAGTTCCTTCTTCTTCCCTTTGCCCTTTTCTTGAAACTAGTGGTCTTGTTGACCATCAACACTTGATGTTCTTTCTTGATTTCTACCTCCGCAGCTTTTAGCATTGTAAGAGCTCGGAATTGTCTTGGTCATCCCTTGCATATTATAGTTCATCACGAAGCTCTTGTAGCTTGGTGGCAGTGATTGGAGAATTTTTCAATGACACTATCATCCGGAAGATTAACTCCCAGTTGAATCAAGTGATTATTATACCCGGACATTTTGAGTATATGTTCACCGACGAACTATTCTCCTCCATCTTGCAGCTATAGAACTTATTGGAGACTTCATATCTCTCAATCCGGGCATTTGCTTGAAATATTAACTTCAACTCTTGGAACATCTCATATGCTCCATGATGTTCAAAACGTCGTTGAAGACCCGGTTCTAAGCCGTAAAGCATGGCACACTGAACTATAGAGTAGTCATCAGCTTTGCTCTGCCAGACGCTCACAACTTCGGCGTTGCTCTGCAGCAGGTTGGCACCCAGCGGTGCTTCCGGGGCGTAATTCTTCATGCAGCAATGAGGATAATCCTCGTTACGGACCCAGTCCGTGTAATTGCTACCATCATCTTTCAACTTTGCTTTCTCAAGGAACATTAAAACTCAACGGAACAACAAAGACGAGCCATCTATCTACAAGTAAACATAGACAAGCAAAATACTATCGGTACTAAGTTCATGATAAATTTAAGTTCAATTAATCATATTACTTAAGAACTCCCACTTAGATAGACATCTCTCTAGTCATCTAAGTGATTACGTGATCCAAATCAACTAAACCATAACCGATCATCACATGAAATGGAGTAGTTTTCAATGGTGAACATCACTATGTTGATCATATCTACTATATGATTCACGCTCAACCTTTCGGTCTCCGTGTTCCGAGGCCATATCTGCATATGCTAGGCTCGTCAAGTTTAACCTGAGTATTCTGCGTGTGCAAAACTGGCTTGCACCCGTTGTAGATGGACATAGAGCTTATCACACCCGATCATCACGTGGTGTCCGGGCACGATTTAACTTTGGCAACGGTGCATACTCGTGGAGAACACGTCTTGATAATTTTAGTGAGAGATCATCTTAAAATGCTACCGTCAATCAAAGCAAGATAAGATGCATAAAGGATAAACATCACATGCAATCAATATAAGTGATATGATATGGCCATCATCATCTTGTGCTTGTGATCTCCATCTCAAGCACCGTCATGATCACCATCTTCACCGCGCGAAACCTTGATCTCCATCGTAGCATCGTTGTCGCCTCGCCAACTATTGCTTCTACGACTATCGCTACCGCTTAGTGATAAAGTAAAGCAATTACATGGCGTTGCATTTCATACAATAAAGCAACAACCATATGGCTCCGCCGATTGCCGATAACTCGGTTACAAAACATGATCATCTCATACAATAAAATATAGCATCACGCCTTGACCATATCACATCACAACATGCCCTGCAAAAACAAGTTAGACGTCCTCTACTTTGTTGTTGCAAGTTTTACGTGGCTGCTACGGGCTGAGCAAGAACCGTTCTTACCTACGCATCAAAACCACAACGATAGTTTGTCAAGTTGGTGCTGTTTTAACCTTCGCAAGGACGGGCGTAGCCACACTCAGTTCAACTAAAGTGAGAGAGCAGACACCCGCGGTCACCTTTAAGCAACGAGTGCTCAAGCGGTGAAACCAGTCTCGCGTAAGCGTCACGCGTAATGTCGATCCGGCCGCTTCATCTCACAATACCGCCAACCAAAGTATGACATGCTGGTAAGCAGTATGACTTATATCGTCCACAACTCACTTGTGTTCTACTCGTGCATATGACATCAACGCATAAAACCAGGCTCGGATGCCACTGTTGGGGAACGTAGTAATTTCAAAAAATTTCCTGCGCACACGCAAGATCATGGTGATGGCATAGCAACGAGAGGGGAGAGTGTATGTCCACGTACCCTCGTAGACCGTAAGCGGAAGCGTTATAACAACGCGGTTGATGTAGTCGTACGTCTTCACGATCCGACCGATCCAAGTACCGAACGCACGGCACCTCCGAGTTCAGCACACGTTCAGCTCGATGATGATCCCCGGGCTTCGATCCAGCAAAGCGTCGGGGATGAGTTCCGTCAGCACGACGGCGTGGTGACGATGATGATGCTCCACCGGCGCAGGGCTTCTCCTAAGCTCCGCGACGATATGACCAAAGTGGAATATGGTGGAGGGGGGCACCGCACACGGCTAAGGAACGATCACGTAGATCAACTTGTGTGTAATGGGGTGCCCCCCTGCCCCCGTATATAAAGGAGGGAGGGAGGTGCGGCCGGCCCTCCTAGGGTGCACTGAGGAGTCCTACTCCCACCGGAGTAGGACTCCCTCTGCCTTGTTGGAGAAGGAAAGGGGAGGGAAGAGGAAGGGGGCGCCCCCTCTCCTTGTCCTATTCGGACTAGGGGAGGGGCGCTGCCTGCCCTGGCCGGCCCTCCTCTTCTCCCTTATGGCCCATTAAGGCCCAACATCCCCCGGGAGAGTTCCGGTAACCCCCGGGTGTTCCGGAAAATTCACGATTTCATCCGGAACCTTTCCGATATCCAAATATAGGCTTCCAATATATCAATCTTTATGTCTCGACCATTTCGAGACTCCTCATCATGTCCGTGATCACATCCGGGACTCCGAACAAACTTCAGTACATCAAAACTTATAAACTCATAATAAACTGTCATCGTAACGTTAAGCGTGCGGACCCTACGGGTTCGAGAACTATGTAGACATGACCTAGAACTATTCTCGGTCAATAACCAATAGCGGAACCTGGATGCCCATACTGGTTCCTACATATTCTTCGAAGATCTTTATCGGTCAAACCGCATAACGACATACGTTGTTCCCTTTGTCATCGGTATGTTACTTACCCGAGATTCGATCATCGGTATCCAATACCTAGTTCAATCTCGTTACCGGCAAGTCTCTTTACTCGTTCCGTAATACATCATCTCACAACTAACTTATTAGTTGCAATGCTTGCAAGGCTTATGTGATGTGTGTTACCGAGAAGGCCTAGAGATACCTCTCCGACAATCGGAGTGACAAAACCTAATCTCGAAATACGCCAACCCAACATGTACCTTTGGAGACACCTGTAGTACTCCTTTATAATCACCCGATTACGTTGTGACGTTTGGTAGCACCAAAGTGTTCCTCCGTAAATGGGAGTTGCATAATCTCATAGTTACAGGAACATGTATAAGTCATGAAGAAAGCAATAGCAATATACTAAACGATCAATTGCTACGCTAACGGAATGGGTCATGTCAATCACATCATTCTCCTAATGATGTGATC
Source organism: Aegilops longissima (assembly GCA_021605205.1). Classification (NCBI taxonomy): domain Eukaryota; kingdom Viridiplantae; phylum Streptophyta; class Magnoliopsida; order Poales; family Poaceae; genus Aegilops; species Aegilops longissima. The sequence goes on from CM038678.1 coordinate 580,312,324, forward strand.
CCATTAATCAAATAACAACACATGTCTATGGTTAGGAAACATAACCATCTTTGATTAATGAGCTAGTCAAGTAGAGGCATACTAGTGACTATATGTTTGTCTATGTATTCACACATGTATTATGTTTCCGGTTAATACAATTCTAGCATGAATAATAAACATTTATCATGATATGAGGAAATAAATAATAACTTTATTATTGCCTCTAGGGCATATTTCCTTCACATACATCATTGGGAAATAATCTATAGCGTTGAGCACCATGTTTAAGTAGAGATTACAGCGGGTAAAAGAGGGGTTACACCACTGCATAGAGGGGGGAAGAGTTGGTGATGACAGCGGTGTAGTTGTTGGTGTAGATCGTTGTCGCGATGATGGCCCCGCCGGCATTCCGGCGCCACCGGGAGAGAGGGGAGAGCCCCCCTTCTTCTTCTTCTTCCTTGACCTTCCACCTAGATGGGAGAAGGGTTTCCCCTCTGGTCCTTGGCTTCCATGGCGGAGGAGGAGAGGGAGCCCCTCCGAGATTGGATCTCTCTCTCTGTTTCCTTCTGTTTCTGTGCTCCCTGATTCTGCCCTTTCACCGTTTCTTATATTCCCGGTGGTCCGTAACTCCGATTGGGCTGAAATTTGGACACGATTTTTATCCGGATATTGGCTTTCTTGTGGTGAAAGAAGGGCACCAACTGCCTTACGGGGTGTCCACGAGGGTCAGGGGCGTGCCCCCTGCGTCGTGGCCCCCTCGGGCATCGTCTCACGTTGATTCTTCTTCCCAAAAATCACATATATTCCAAAAAAAATCTCCGTCAGGTTTTATCCTGTTTGGGTTCCGTTTGATATGGATTTTCTGTGAAACAAAAAACATGCAACAAGCAGGAATTGGCACTGGGCACTGGATCAATATTTTAGTCCCAAAAATAGTATAAAAAGTTGCCAAAAGTATATGAAAGTTGTATAATATTGGCATGGAACAATGATAAATTATAGATACGACAGAGACGTATCAACCTTCGGGTCCGTAGTTAGTAGCTAAATGGCTTTCTCTCTCCCGTTTGATTCTCAATACAATGGTCTCTTGGAGATCCATATGATGTAACTCTTTTTGCGGTGTGTTTGTTGGGATCGGATGAACTTTGAGTTTATGATCAGATCTATCTTTTTATATCCATGAATGTTATTTGAGTTTCTTTGATCTCTTATATGCATGATTGCTTATAGCCTCGTATTCATTCTGTGATATTTGGGTTTTGTTTGGCCAACTTGATCTATTTATCTTGCAATGGGAAGAGGTGCTTTGTAGTGGGTTCGGTCTTACGGTGCTTGATCCCAGTGACAAAAGGGGAACCGACACGTATGTATCATTGCTACTAAGAATAAAATGATGGGGTATATCTCTACATAGATAGATATTGTCTACATCATGTCATCGTTCTTATTGCATTACTCCGTTTCTCCATGAACTTAATACACTAGATGCATGCTGGATAGCGGTCGATGTGTGGAGTAATAGTAGTAGATGCAGGCAGGAGTCGGTCTACTAATCTTGGATGTGATGCCTACATAATGATCATTTCCTGGATATCGTCATGATTATTTGAAGTTCTATCAATTGCACAACAGTAATTTGTTGTCCCACCGTTTGCTATTTCTCTCGAGAGAAGCCACTAGTGAAACCTACGGCCCCCGGGTCTCTTTCTCATATTATTTCCCTTTGCGATCTATTTTCCTTTGCTTTTATTTTCAGATCTATTAAACCAAAAATACAAAAAATACCTTGTTGCGTTTTATTCTTATTTATTTTATTTGGCGTTCGATCTATCAAACTACTTCAATTTTATTCACGTCTGTTTGCCCATCTTGGGGCGCCGCTACCCGAAGGGGATTGACAACCCCTTTTACACGTCGGGGTTGCGAGAAGTTGTTATTTGTTTGCAGGTGCTGTTTACATTGTGTTGCTTGGTTCTCCTACTGGTTCGATAACGTTGGTTTCGCATCTGAGGGAAATACCTACCGTTGCTGTGCTGCATCATCTCTTCCTCTTTGGGGAAATACCGATGTAGCTTCAAGCTGCATCATGGGCCACTCGACTCGATGCAGCTCATAGGTAAAAGCTAGACAGCCCACCTCGTAAGGCAATTCACCAGAATCACTCAGTGCAGGCTTGTCTACAGCGGGCCCTACGTGCCTGTCATAATGATGGCGCGCTTCCTGCCGTCGCTCGATGGTGGTTCGAGCGTCTTCTTTGACGCGTTCTCGAAGAACTTGACGTTGATCGCGGGCATTGAACCGTCATCGCGGGCATTGACCCACCGAACTGGCGATCGCTGTTGTTGTGGTGGAGGAGAGTGCATCGTGGTCGCACCACCTCCGTTCTTTCCGCCATCAGCACACGCCGGCTCGGTGGACCGCCGCCGCGAACACCCTGCCTGCTGCTGCCCATCTTTCTTGGCGAAACCGATAAGGCTCTGAATAGAAGCTCTCCATTCTTCTAGCTTCTCCGCAGTGGGAGGGAAATCCAGGAGTAGTTGCGCTCGCGCCAACGCTTCTGCCGGCGTAGGTGGCAGCGATAGGTGTAAAGAATGCGAGGTGCTCTGACTCCTAACCGTGTTAGAAGGAGCTCCATCACGGTTCCGCGGTCGTGTGCCGTCTCCACCGGCATCTTGGCGTGCATGCTGGCCCCGCGCATCTCGGGGATGATGCTGAGGGCTCTTTCCATGGGGACGCTTGGGGTCACCAACGTCGCGGTGCTGCTCATCGCGCATGACCTGGGAAGACCGCGGCGCATGCGCTGGCGGGGTTGTCTTGGAAGTCACCTTTCCACCCTTGGAGGTCGCTGCGCCGCCCGTGGGCAACACGACTCCGTCCTCGGATCCAGCGGTGCGTGGGTCGTTGTCACGGCCGCGGACGATACCGCTCGCCTGGCTCTGGTCGCCAGAACATCGTCGAAGCTCGCGATCTCCACCTCCACCTCCACCAGCGTCCACCCCATCGCCCGTCCGTGTTGGCACGGGCAGATCGATCGCAGACGAACCAATCGCCGTGATACCCTTCCTCTTGGGAGACATGATGATGAACATGTTGAAGAAACTGACGCGCTAACAGCTAGATCAGGTTTGCGCAACCCTCGCCCCCCTACCTGGCGGGCCAAAGATGTCGGGGAAACGACACCTATGAGATCGCGTGGATCCCTTCTACAGTTTGGCAGGGAAGAAGTGTGCACAAAGAGCAGATCCAACGATCAACACAAGGGATTTTTACCCAGGTTTGGGCCGCTGAGAAGCATAAAACCCTAGTCCTGCTTTAGTGTATTGATAGTTCTTGAGCTCTGGCTAGCTGCTATGGATGCAAACTGGGCCAGAAAGTCCAAAAGTCCCCCTCTGTATCGCCTTGGGCCTCCTTTTATACCAAGGGGCTACCACAGCGGCGTACAACGCATGCAGGAGGTGTAAATTTGCTATAGTGCATATACTTATCCCTATCGTCTTAATACAAGCACATTTAGTGTGCCGTTTACATGTCCCTAACTTTCTTGCGTGCGGAAACAGAGTCCATCCCGTCCATCTCCGCCTCACCCCATCTCGACAGTATCCAGGATGTCGAGGCTTGCGGGGCCAGGCTGGCAGGCCAGTCGCTGCGCTGGAACGGTGGCAAGGCGGTGGGATCTTTGAGCATTGCTGTGGCCTTGCAGACGCCCCCGACAAGAATCTTTCCAGGGCCTCACAACCGTTCTCGGCAAGAATCTTGCTGGGAATTTCGCCTTTTAGTCTTCACAAAGATCTGCATGCTACCAAGCAGACGCCCCTGGATCTTGGTCTTGACGTTGTCGATGGTGTCAGAGCTCTCAACCTCAAGGGAGATGGTCTTGCCGTTGTCGATGGAGTCAGAGCTCTCAACCTCAAGGGAGATGGTCTCACCGGGGCTTCGCTTTGCAAACCATCCCGACAAGAATCTTGCCGAGAGCCCAGCTTGTGGTCTTCTTTGGTTGCCTCGTATTTGCTTCCAGTTGTCCCCGGCAAGCCTTGCCGCGGGTACAGCTGCAACTTCCTGTGCACAAGTATGGGGTACTAAAGGGCCCAAACTTTAGTACTGGTTGTCTCGTATTTGCTTCCAGTTGTCCCCGGAAAGCCTTGCCGAGGGTACGGCTGCAACTGCCGTGCACAAGTATGGGGTACTAAACGGTCCAAACTTTAGCACACCGACATATTCATAAATGAAAATTCACAAAAAAGAAAAGAAATACACGTGTTGATCAAGGCCAAGGACAATGATGCAGTCATGAATAGATTGAAATAAGGAGAAAGTTTAAAATATGAAAATTATAATTACAGAGTAAGAATATTTCAAAATAGTTACCTTAAAGGAAAATAATAATAATTACTTATTTAAGTTATCAAATTTCATGCTTTTATGGAATGTCTTTTGCTTAACCGTTTTAAGTTCTCAAAATATGTAGTAAACTAATTGTTTTATTTCTCCCGTTTTTCCTATCATTTGTATTGACATCAAAATCGTTTAATTAAACATGAAAAATCTACATGGTGTTGACACTTGCAAAAAAAGAGTTTTCATGCATTTGAGTTGAGTGACCTAATTTATAGTTTGGTAATATCTGGGGGATTTGAGATATTTTTTTCTAAAGCTAAGGGTCACGGTGCTCCTGGCCCCCTAGATGGCTCCTCCTCCTTCCTCCTCTCTCCCCTCCCCATCCTCTCCTTCCTCGTCCCCGCTCTGATGCTCTGGTCCGGTCCTCCCCGCTCCCCTCCCTCAGCCTTCGCTGGCTCTCTCCCTCGTCGCTCCCCTTCCCTCGCCTCACGGGTCTACACGCTGCTCGCTCGTTTCTGGATCCGGATCTGGGAACAAGTTTTGGGCCCTTTCGTCGGTCGAGGTGGATGAGGATTCTGATCCGGATGTTGGTTCTCCCTCCCTTCCCTTGGTTTCTCCTCCGGCCGCTACGTTGGCATCGGAGTCAATGCCGTCTGGGCGGGTCCGGAAGTTTTCCCCGGGCGGCCGCGGTCTTCCGGTGGTCTCTGATGTGGGGTTCAGATCGGGCTGGCGCCAGATGCGTCATGGCCGGTGACGGAAGCGCTCGGGGGCGCTCTCCTCGCCGAGCCGTGCGGTCTTTGGGGTGCTTCTTCTCGGGCGGGTGGCCTTCCGCGGTCCTCCTGCTCCCCGCCGTCCTCGCCGCCGGTGGCCTTGTTGGTTCCGGCGCCGCTGGCGGCGATGACGGTCGCTCCTTCTCCTTCCCCAACCCTAGATTGATCCCCGTTGCGGGAGGCTTGTGGGCCCTCCGTGCCATCTCTGTTGGGCTGACCTGGGCCATCTGCTCCTGTTGGGCCACCACCACTGTCGTCCTTTAGTGACTTCCCCCGCCCTCTCCATCCTGGGCCCTGGGCCCAGCATGGCCCTTGTGCCTTCATCCGCTTTGGCTGGCCCGACCTGTGTATCCCCCCTCCCCGGCCTGGCATGCTCTGGATATTTATGGGTCCGAAAGGGTTCTGCCCCCCCCCCCCCCATTTCTAGGGTTTGCTACTTCTCAATCTGACCTGCGTCGCTTCCGTCTCCGCATCCCTACCTACCACAGATCCCCTTCCACCTCTTTTCCTCCCTTTCGCGGCGGTGGTGGCCATGGACCGTTCTCGTGGCTCTTCGAGCGAGGCTGTGCCGGGCCTGAAGCGGCGGCAGGAGGACGCGGGCGACGGTGCGGTCGATCTGGAGCTCGAGGCGTCCCTCCGCTCTAAGCTTGAGGCCGAGCAGGCGGCTCGGCAGCAAGTGGCCCGTGAGCGCGATGCCTGGGCGGCGGGGCCCGAGTGGCTCCAGAGGGATGAGCGCGCTAGGGCGGCGGCGCCGGCCGTGGCGGGCCCTGGATCGGATGCCCCGGATCGGGCGGATCTGGGGCTGATCCATGGGAGGCTGCGGCGGCTGCTGGCGGCCCTGGCTCTGAGGCCCGTCCCCCTCCTCCTCCCTCGCATGGCCCGGCCCCCTTGGCTTGTGGTGGCGGCCGCGTCTCTGGTCCTACGTTTGGGTTCGGCGGGCGTTCGATGGGTCGTGGGGGCGCCGGATCTGACTCCTTCGGTCGTCGGCCCCCGGCGTCTGGTCCTGGCTCATCCTCTGGCGTCTTGGGCGACGGGATTCTCCCTCCTCCTCCTCCTTCGCCGGCCCGTCCATCTCCTCCGCCTCTCCAACCTCATAACCCTAATCTTACCTACTTTGCCTGCCATCAACCGGGTCACTTCCAATCCGCTGTTTCAACCCCCCTTTTTGCCTGATCTGTAGAGAGGAGGGCCACCTAACTGCCAAAACCGTCGCAAGTCTGCTTCTTTTAAGCTTTTTGGCAAGGTCTCCATGGATGTTCCTTCTTCGCGCTTGATAGTGATATCCCTCAGGTGGCAGTGGCCCCTGCACTCTCCAAAGCCACTATCATCTCGATCAAAGACCACAAAATCACCACCCAAACCCTCCTCGATGAGCTTAAATTATGGGATGATGGAGGTTGGGACTGGCAGATCCGACAGCTTTCAGATTTCGATTTCGCTGTGGTCTTCCCTTCCAAGAGCAGTCTTAAGATGATATCTTCCTGCACAAGCTTTACTCTTCCTATAAATTAGTTGGTTGTCTCGGTGTAGGCGGCTGCCAATGGTGCTAAACCCATATCACCCCTCTCGGAGATTTGGGTCCTTGTGGATGAGGTTCCTCCTACCTTACGCTCTACCGAGTTCTTCATGGCCTTCGGTGTTCTTGTTGGCAAGCCTATCTTGGTTGATCAGGATTCCCTCTCTGTTCTTGGCCCCGTTCGCCTCAAAATCTGGGTTGTGGACCCCTTGTGCATTCATGGCTATGTCGATGTCTTTCCTTCTGCGGATGGCTTCAGGCTGCGGGTGCGTGTGGAGGGCAACGCCAATTCCCACTCCCCACCCCCTCCTCCCCCTCCTTCGGCTGACAACCTTGGCGGGGAGGGTGACAATGCTGGCAACATGAGCGGGGGCTCGCTCCCTCACTTCACGGCTTCGGAGTGGGATGAAATGGGATCGGAAAGTCGCAAGCTTTTCAAGGCGAATGCCCCGAAGAGTAAGGATGGTGGAAAGGATTTGATTGATGAGAATGTGTCTGTTCTGGCCGCCCTGGCTGCCCCGCTCGCTGGCACTCCTATGTCGGGGGTGTGCTCCAACCTGCCGGTCCGGCTGGGGTCTCCGTGTCTTTCTGGCATTGAGGACCTCCCCGCCGCCCCGCCCCGCACTGCGGCGGGGTCTCTGCCCAAGCGCAAGTCATCTGTCCGCAAGTTCTCCGCTCGCAGCCGGGCTTCTTCTGGGATCAAGCTGTCTGCGGCGGGTCTATATCGCTGTCTTGATGGTGATATGGGCGACGTGGCGGGTCGGGCCTCTCCGACGGTGGTTCGGTCTACTCCGATCCGATCTCCCTCCTCTACGGCGCGCAAAAGTGGACAGATCCGCGACAGTGGAATGCGGGTGGCTGACAAGGCGGCTAGGCGTGCGGCTTCTTGTGACCTCCCTGCTTCAGGTACTCCTCTTGCCCGTTCCCCGTTGGCTCATAACATCTATTCACCCACTAGGCTTGTGTTGCCTTCTTATTCGGATGCGCATTTGACTAAGGTTCTCACGGACTCTAGGATTTCTCTTGACCATAATGTTGGATCTCCTTCTTCTCTGATTGCTCTTATTAGGGCCAATGAGGTGGCCCAGGTGGCTTTGGCCAAGGCTAAAGAGGCTGCCACGGCTCCTCCTGCTCCCTCAGTTGTGGCTGTGGGGGCTCTGGAGGAGGGGGATCCAGCTAGCGGTGTTGTCCCTTAGGTTTCTGTGAAGAAGGGTGTCTCTAAACGTGCTAAAACCTGCTTGGCACCCTGTAGATCGAGCTTACGTATTAAGAATTTGTCCTTCAAATGAGAGCACTTTTCTGGAATATTAGAGGTTTCAGGGCTCGGGGGCGCCGGGACCAAATTAAAGATATTGTCAGGGGCGATAATATAGACTTGATCGGTTTGGTGGAAACCTTCAAACCCTCCTTCTCTCCCCATGAACTCTCCTCTATTGCGGGGGCTCACCGCTTTGACTGGAATCTCCTTCCCTCCTCTGGCCATTCGGGTAGCATCCATTCACTTTTGATCATGGCATCTTCTGGGCCAGTTCCGTGGTTTTTCACCGTCAGCTCAATACGCTCTGGGAAATTATGGTCGTTTATGGCCCGGCGGATCATTCTCTCTCCCCCATCTTCCTGGACGAAATCACGAACAAAGTCGAGGCTTGTACCCTCCCTCTTGTGATCGGAGGCGATTTTAACCTGCTACGATCCCCAGCGGATAAGAATACTAATAATTTTTCAGGGCGCTGGCTGACGCCTTTAACGAGTTCATTAGTTCCTGCGCTCTCCGTGAGATTCCTAGGGTGGGTTCTAGATTTACCTGGACTAATCATCAAATTTACCCTATTCGCTCCGTTCTGGATCGAGTCCTTGTTTGTTCGAGTTGGGATTCGCTTTTCCCGCTCGCTACGCTCAAATCTAAGGCGATTGTGGGCTCGGATCATGCCCCTCTTATCCTCGACGTTGGGATTCGATCTGTTCCCCCCCCCCCCTCCCTCGGTTTCAATTCAACGCTTCTTGGCTTCTCATTGATGGCTTTCGCGACCTCCTCGGATCTAAAATTTAGGGCTTTCTTTCGGCGCCGCATCGTTCCTTTGGCCCCTTGGATGACTTGCATAACTGCTCGGGCTTGCTTCGCAAATTTCTTCGTGGATGGTCCCGCAATCATTCGGCCCAGGAACGTAGAGAGAAGGCCCTTCTCATGGCCCAGATCGAGGCTCTCGATTCTCGGGCTGATTCCTCTGGTCTTTCCGACTCTGATTGGGCCCTTTGCTTCTCCCTTAAGCGCTCCCTGGTGCAGCTCCATCGCCTTAACGAGATTTATTGGCGCCAGAGGGGCTCGATTAACTGGATGCTTAAAGGTGATTCCCCCACTGCTTATTATTTTGCCATCGCCAATGGCAGGCGGTGTAGATGCCAGATTGATAGCCTGATGATTGACGGGGTTAGGACCTCTGACCAAGGCACCATCTTGAACCATATTGTGGCCTTCTTTTCCTCTCTCCTCTCTGCCAAACCTGACCAGGGGTTCAGGCTGTCTTCTAACTTTCGCGACCAGGGTGACAAAGTTCCCTCGGAAGAAAATCTTGCCCTGTTGATCCCTTTCTCCGAAGAGGAGATTCTCTCTGCGATTAATAAAGCGAATCCTAATTCTGCCTCGGCCCGGACGGCTTCTCCATCCCCTTCTTTAAAAACTTCTGGCCTCAGCTTAAAAATCTCATTTGTGACATCATTCAAGGTTACTGTCTGGGGACAGTAGACATATCTAGGCTCAACTATGCGGTAATTTCCCTTATCCCCAAAATTAAGGGTGCTGAGCTCATTTCTCAGTTTCCTGCCAAGTGCTTGGCTTCTCGCCTCACCCAGGTGGCTCACCGGACCCTCTCTCCTACTCAGTCGGCCTTTGTCAAGGGGCATTTCATCCTAGATGGGGTTCTTTGTCTACATGAAATTATTCATGATATCCGTAAATCCGGTAGCAAGGCAGTCATACTTAAATTGGATTTTGAAAAGGCCTATGATTCGGTGAGCTGGTGCTTCCTCAAACAAGTATTGGTGGCTAAAAGCTTTGACAGTGGTGTTGTTCATCGTATTTTGCAGTTGGTCATGGGGGGGGGGGCATACTTCCATTAATGTCAATGGGAAAGTTAGCAACTTCTTTAAGAACTCTAGGGGTCTCAGGCAAGGCGACCCGGCCTCGCCCGTTCTCTTTAACTTTGTGGCGGACGCTCTATCTAATATCCTGTCTAGGGCCGCGGAGGCCGGCCACATCTCTCCTGTCAGCTCTCACCTCATCCCGGATTGGATTACTCACCTTCAGTATGCGGACGATACAATTATCTCGGTGGAACTGAATGACCACTGCATTGCCCACCTCAAATTTCTGCTTCTTTGCTTTGAAGCTCTCTCGGGTCTTAATATCAACTTCTCCAAAAGCGAAGTTATTGTTGCTGGCGTTTCGGACACCGAGGCCTTACGGGTTGCCCGTCTCTTGAGTTGTTCTCTTGGCTCCTTCCCTATTAAATATTTGGGTTTGCCAGTCACTCCCGACAAACTTCTTGCTAAAGACTTTGCCCCTACGGTCGCCAAAGTTGGTAATCGTGTTATGCCCTGGAGGGGCAGGTACAACACCCATGCAGGTTTATAGTGGCCTTGATCAATTATTGCCATTCATCTCTCCCTACGTTCATGATGGGCTTTTACCTTCTTTCTATGGGAACTCATGCTGGTTTTGATAAACATAGAGGTGCTTTCTACTGGAACGCGGCTGACAACAAACGCAAGTATCGCTTTGTCAAGTGGGACCTTATTTGTAAGCCAAAAAGCCTTGGGGGGCTGGGCATTATCAACATATTAGTCATGAACAAATGTTTGATCATCAAATGGTGGTGGAAGATTATGACCATTCCCTAGGACAAGCCCCTTTGGTTCAACATCCTCAAAGCTAAGTACTTCCCCTCTTCTAGCCCTATGTTTACTCGTGCCTCGGGGGCATCTCAATTCTGGAAAAATCTTGTTAAACTCAGGCCTCTTTTTCAAGGCCTCGTCAAATTCGTTGTTCGCAACGGTAGATCCACCAGATTCTAGCTCGACTGGTGGTGCGGCTCATCTACGCTGGCTAACGCTTTCCCTGTTCTTTTTTCTTATTGTCCGGACCCTGATATCTCAATCTTTGAGCCCGCGTCTAATAATTGGGATCTACGACTGCGTCGTTCTCTCTCTCCCGTAGAGTTGGATGACTGGCGGCGTCTTGTTGCTCTCTTCCCTTCGCTCTCGGAGGAGGAAGACACGGTCGTTTGGCCCCACTCCCCCTCTGGTCGGTTTTCGGTTAAATCTCTATATGGTAAACTCATTGCTGGGTCCATCACTTCCAAATTCAAATGGATCTGGAGGGCTCGTATTCCTCCTAAGGTCAAGGTTTTCCTCTGGCAAGCCTCACGTGGGCGATTGCCGACGGGTGACCAATTTCGCAAGCGAAATGGCCCGGGATCTGACAGATGTGCCTTGTGTGGGATGCGAGAAGACACGTTACGTATTTTCTTTAACTGTGTGTTGGCTAAATTATTCTGGTGTTGTATTGGATCATGGATGCATGTCCCCTGGGCTCCGAACTCCTTTTCTGACCTGCGCATCTTGGCCAATTCTCTGGTTAGGGCCCAGAGGAGATTGTTTTGGGTGGGCTTCGTAGCTATGTGCTGGACTCTTTAGACGACAAGGAACAAATTTACTATTGAACATATTTTCCCTGCTAAGCCTGCTGATTGCTTATTTAAGACTTGTATATTCCTGCAGCAGTGGAGATTATTGATTAAGGAGGAGGACAGGGACGCCTTCGACGCCATGTTGGCCAAGATCCGAAATTCTGCCATCTCCATTTCCCCAGTCCAAGCAGGAAATTAGGCGCTGTTGGCCTTGCTTCCGAAGTCTTTTCTACCTCCGGCCTGCGTGCCGTGTACTGGCCTGGGAGCCATGTACTTATACTATTCTCTTGTGTTGTCCTGGTTGATACCCTGCTCGTGGTTTGTGGTTGGTGTTATCGGTCTGTGTTAACTCTGCCTGGTGGCTTTATTTATAAAGTCGGGCTCTGGCCTTTTCTCTAAAGCTAAGGGTCACAATTGTGGGAATTAAGAGTCAAGGGATCGAAATAGATATTTTTAATGTATATTTATATGGAGCAGAGAAGTATATTTTCTTCCCTCAATTGTTCTGAAAGTCTAGAAATGCCCCCCTACATCCAAAGCCAAGAAAAATCTAACCCTTGCCCCTTAACTTTTGAAACATAACTTTCCATCCCTCATGCCGGTTGGCAGTGGCAGAGCTACAACCAAGCAATAGTGGGTCATGGCCGTCCGTGCCCAATAGAAAATCTCAAAGACATTGGAAATTGGGCCACAACTATAAAATCGTTGGATTGCCTTTCTGTTTGTCCCGCGGCTCCAGCCTACATTATCCAATGTAGCTCCGCCAGTGTGTGTTGGGGGGGGGGGGGTGTTTTCGGGTAGACTGCATTTAGTTTTGTTAGAAACCTGACAGAGGGATGAAAAGATACCATTTCAATATTTTTGGGACTTTCTTTAGTTTTATGAAGGCGAGGCACATTTGTTGGCTCTTGCAATAGTTGTGGGACGAAAAATACACTCTCCTCTTTGTATAAAGACTTAGTTTTGTGGTTTAATTGACATTTTTTTGTTCAGTGAACGTACAAAGATCATAATAACATTTTTCTGTTTTTTCCCGGAAAGAAGATCGATTTCGAGAATATACCACTGAGACATACGAAGCTTGCCATTAATAGGGATGCAAAGTTGAGGAATATTCCTTCCACATCCTGAGCCATCTCATTCAACAAAAGGAAAATGGTTGAAGTACCTCGTCCCGGCCACCAACCATCGCCATAACGAATAGGACAAATACTTACTCCAAAGTACTGGTAAGCGAACCTATTTCAGTTTGCTACGATAAGAATCTTATCATAAGATCGATAGTTTTCTCATAGACATTATTAGATAAATAAACGCTCTATACCTTTCCTAGAACCGGAAAGAGTTCGAAATTGGAGTCAGCTACCGCATGTTCTGTTGACCCCTTTGACAATAGACTCTTTTCCTGTCTATTTGCGAGGTTTGACGTCGCCGATATAGTAACCGTATTTAACTCGATCAACTCCTTGCTACTTCGCTGACCTAGTCACTTACTAGTCACTAGTCATTCTCTTCATTCTGTTGAACACGGTCTCCGGTCATTAATTCCGAAGCGTAGCAATCCAGTAACTAGTATACAAACTATGCATCGGCCAGCTAATCGTGCTGCACGTGCGGCTGGCTACAATACATGCATGCACCACTTAGGTTGATCTAGCCCAAGTGCCGATCTACCTCATATATACACAGTTGACAGCTATGTTCATGTGCTCCTGCAACGCGCTTTCCAGCAAATAAACAACAACAAAACAAACACTTCGTCCTACATTTACATAATTTGACCATGAGACCTTCAGTTACTGGCTTACTGCGAAGAGAAGGTCGTGTACGGAGGAACAGGATGGAAGTTGTCCAGGTCTCTGATGGAGATATCTGGTCAGTGAGCATGCCAGCGTGCAGAATGTCCTTGAACTCGGTCGACGAAATCGTTCACCGAACGGTCCCCGAGTTTTCTTTTGGAAATCTCACGCATGTTTCCAAATCCATTTTCCGCCGGGATGCTGCCGAATCGTGTAACTGCAAATAACATATGAATGTGATGCGCCAGCTGCCTCAGCGATTTTCCCGGGTCAGTTACTAGTCCTTGCAACCTAGCCTTACAGCCATTTGGACCCCTTCAAAGACGGTACGAGCTAGTCGTTGTCCCCTCGAGTAATGTCATTTTCCCGCTCGGCGATCACCAACTGGAAGCGTGTGTGCGTGACCATACTAACCCTAATTTTAACCCGCTAAAGCCAATCAACATGGAGTCGCAGTTACGCACCGCGTATATGTTTTCTCGGCACCATAGCAGACATGATAGCTCCAGGAGGTGGTTACTGTCAAAATCCCAGCTAGCATTCGGGTCAAATACCTGCAGAGGAGAAATTCTTCCATCGGTTGGTGCAAGTTTTCACGTATAATATACAAGGACGTAGGCCTACGTTCCGTACTTGGCATCGCAGTCCCCAAACCTGGATCGGTCAAACACGTCCCTTGAAGAACAATTTTCTTGCGGAGACCCATGAAATGCGTCCGAATCGAGCGCGACTTTGGGGTACGTACATATACATACATAAACCTGGAACTGACCATAATTTGTATCCATGCGTGGAAGTCTAACCTAATTAAGCCGTTTGTTTTCGCGTATATGATGAATTTGGAGCCTTCTGAAATACATTATCTGGATGGTCTTCGTTCTGTGCGGAGGTTGACCACAAGGAAATTGCTCGTATACATTCGTGGCGACTCTCAGGTCAATACGATATACATTTTTTAATAAAGCAAGTCGGGTCAATTCGAAGAAAAGGGTACCGTGCACACAGGTCCTCGATTATTCTCGCCCTTTCGGTATAAAGAAGCCAATCTCATGCACTTACTACTTTGTTTTTTAGGGTTCATGCACTTACTACTAGTAGAGGCTTCTTTAATTAGTTAGCTAATGGATTAGCCGTCGTGTCATGTCCGCTTTCGAGACCGAACATACCGACATGTCAAACCAGGACGTACTCACGGAAGATGGCCGGCCATTGCCTGGCCATTGTGACTACTGTGACAGTCCAGTTCCACGTTCCATCAAGAGACGGAGATCATCATATCAAGATTCTATAATCCAATCCTCAATAAAAAAAGATTCTAAAAACCAATCCTCAATAAAAAAAGATTCTAAAAACCAATCCTCAATAAAAAAGATTCTAAAATCCAAAAAGGGCATTATTGCAGCACATGCGTGGCCGTTCTAGTGAGAAACCACGCCCCATTGTTTTTTTTTTTTGGCAAGGAACAACCTAATCTCGCTAGCTGCTCGAGCACCGTGGATCAGTGGCCATCACTCATTACACTCGGGCTCTAGAACAAAAAAAGTCTTGGACTTGGGGGAAGACTGTACTATCAGTGTTCTCATCATGTCCTCCTAGAGTACGCTTTGAATCAGCTTGGGGTGCAATTAAGCTGCACATGAACATGAACAATACTATACTGGTGTTCGTCGCTTCGATTTGCAACGGATCTTTCCCCAATAGAAAATTGCAGAAGGATCAATCAATCAATTATCGTACGCGGCCGGTCCTGGAATTACACGGCCGCTTTGAATCTTTTTGTTTACGACCCAACGGGGGCTTTGGCACGGTACATACATTGAACCACATGAACATGAACGAGCAGGCACCACGCACGTGCCAAGGGTCAACCACCAGCTAATCTAGGGACAATTGCACTTCTGTATTCGATTTGTTCCCGCGCGTGTGTATAGGGTTTTCGTAGGAGTTGATTAGGACCCACTCCCAGTGATACAATGGCTGGTACGCCGTATGCATCACCCCGTACGTTACCCAATCACTCGGGAGAGTGAGCTCGGGTCGCCGCCCATGTGACGGCGTACGTATACCTGCGTAGGGCAACGCGTTTCCGTAACCACTACACGTCGCCTTCGATCTCACTGCGTCTTACGCCTGCCAGAGCCTATCTCTAATACAAAAATGCTACATCGACGGGCCTAATATGGGGCTTTTACGGACCCTTCCTTTCAACTAAACTTTGCCCCCCCCCCCCCTCCCCCCACCTGATTTTCAGGATGGTGGGGCCCCGCCCTCTCCCTTTGCCCAATCACACCCCGCCAACTCAAATTCTCCCTGTAAAACGCCCGTAAGAGTCCGTTGATGTAGCATTGCCGATCTCTACTAGCAGCTTCGATCTCTCTCACATTTTTTTTAGATAGCTCACCACTCATGTCAAGTGGTGATCTCTCTCACAGGCTACTACAATTGTTTGTGTCTAACTCACAAATATACTTTATCGCTTATCAGTTATCTCTTTCCTCTTGCGAGCCAATATGTGATTAGATGGTTAGGAGTAAAATGGACGTTTGTGGTGACTTCGTAAAATCTCAAAATGTTAGAGCATCTACAGTCGCGCGCCCCAAACCCGCCTCAAACGTCCGGGCGAACGGCCCGGTCAGTGACCGGTAAAAAAAACGACCCAGGCGGACGCCTCACATGGGTATCAAACACCCGGGCTCACTGGCACCCCTCATATCCGGCCCAACTATGAGGTGGATATGGAGAGCCCGGGCGCGAACAAGCGCATTCGTCACGTCGGACTGACGGCCGGGTCCCACATGGAAAATCACCCGAAAACATAACAGTCCGAGGGACGTCTCCTCCGTTGGGATGTGAACGCCGCGTGGCGCCGCTTCGGCTCGTCGCCCTAGGCCAAAGTCCAGCTATTTAACCGGCCGACGCCCCCAACCCTAGCCACAATCTCTTCCTTCCTTTCCGCGCCGCTAGCCCGAGCATGTTTCTCTCAGTCTCCACCTTCCTCTTCCCTCGCCGTCTGACATGGCCCGGCAGAAGAAGACCACCTACCCTATGCTAACGCCGGAGCGCCACTTCCAGATCGAGAAGGAGATCCATACGAGGCGCATGGCTCGGATTGCGGGGTGCTTGCCTCCGGACTCGCCTGAGCCATAGGAGGAGGGGCAGTAGCAGCCATAGCCCATGGAAGGGGCACATCCGGAGGAGGCGGACGCGGCAGAGCCAGAGGAGGAGCCGTCATCAGTTGCGGGCTTCACCATGGCGGAGTTCGCCATCACAAGCGGTGGAGATGCCGGAGCAGACAACCATCCTAGAGTCCATCGAGGATGAGGTGTACGTGGAGTCCAACCGGCACTTCCTCCGAAAAGAAAAGGGTGAGACCGACGCGCTCTAGGACGAGGTGGAAGCTGAGATGGAGGCGGAGTTTCATATATGAGGTGTTCGGATGTAGAGACAGTTATTTGAGGAGTGCCTGGTCAGTGCCGGCGGATGCGCTCGGTCGCGTCGGCGGATGTTTGAAGGACTGGATTTGCCAAGTTCGGCTGTAAATGCTTTTATGCCGGCTCAGTCTCTTGGAGGTGTTCATAGGGGTAGGGTGTGTGCGTGCGTTCATAGAGATGAGTATATGCTTATGTACGTGAGCGACTTCGATTGTACTATGTTAAAAAAATCTCTCTTGGCTTTTTTTGAGCGTGTTATCTCTTGGCTCTTTTCTTAGCATGTTAGGGCATCTCCAAGCCGACCCTCAAACCAACCGCAACCATCCAGACCGGGCGGTCCGGGCGTCTTTTGCCATCCAACGCGGTCCTGCACCTGTCTGCTGGTCGGTCCTGACATGCTTTTTCCCGCAAACCGGAGACGAAGGGGGGCATCCAGACCACTGTCACACCCACTCCCGACTACCCTGGTGGCCTGGCCCACCCAAAAAAACCACCCGCACCTGCGTGCGTTCCCGCCCGGCGCCGCCTACCCGCATTCATGCCGTTGTAGAACGACCGCTTCACATTGACGCTGGCCCTGAACTGATGCGACCTCTCACCGCTGGCATTGAAGCGGCGTGCCGGGCGAGAGAGCACTGCCCGCTGCAGGCCCAGCTAAACACGCCTCCTCGCCGCATTCAAACGGCTACAAATTGTCCGTCTTCTTCCATTAAACTCACGCATGTGCCGACAAATCTACTTCAGCCACACGTCCGTTCGCGAGCCGGCCGTCACTAAACACAATGTCGGTTGGCTCCAAGTCCGTTCGCTATTTAAACAATGGCAGACGCCAGGCAAAAGTCGCACCACACCTCCGCTCCCATGTCCTCCTTGCACCATTTTCTCCGCACTCTCCACAGCATCTGGCGAGCAGGAATATGAGTTCTCCGGCATAAAAGCTGGCTGGGTAGTCGTCATGACCGCTGGAAACGAGCCAGGATGCTCTTTGTTCTACCTCCCTCGACGCTCTAGGCCGCGCAGGCCAGTTCGCGATGGTGGAAGCTCCAAACCGGCACGTGGTTTAGCAACTGCTCCAGGCCAGCTCGTCGAGGAGTGATGACTTGCTCTAGGCCGGCACGCGGGGAGCACGGCGACACAAACAACATTGCTATTGTGGACGAGGTCGTGTCGTACCGCTCCTCCCGTGCCTGCGGACGTGCCATCGCCGTCAACATTTGCGGAACTGTGCCCTGCCGGCTTTGCAGAGATCGACGAGGCGGCGGCCAGCACGTCTGCTCCCGCCACCATCATCGAAGAAAAGTAGAACAGAGGAGGCCGCCGCTTGGGTCCCATGAATGCCACTGCCGAGGCGTCGCCGGCGTACACAACCGGAGGAATATGCTTCAGCTAGTGGGGAAGGGTGCCCTGCAGTTGAGGCATATTCCTTTGGTGCCACTCCGATGAGCGCCGCTGCCGAACATGAGGAAGCGGAGGCCCTTTGCGCTGAAGCATATACCTCTGGGGCTCATGACAGTCCGGACATGGGAAAAACAATGGATATCCGCCGGCGCCGACCGTAGACTAGTTTTACCTTAGTTCGGTTTGAATGAAGTTCGTCCGATTTGTTTAAACAGTTTTTTAAATGTACACAGGTAGCGTTGAATGTCCGGCTCAGCATCTATGTTCGCGGACTGATCCCGTCGGCTGATGAATACGGGAGGAAAATTGGGGTGAGTGCTAGAGATGCCCTTATCTCTGGCCTCACTTTCTCTTTGATAGGCTGCAAAGGGAAAGGAAGGGTTGAGCTCCGAGAGTGGACTTAGCTGTCGCGTAGGTCGCTCGGCCGCCTTCCATGCACCTTCCCCGTTGGTTCCCTCGTCCTAGGTTTCTGGTATAAAGCCGACGATCCGGCACGACCCGCCGATTCATTGGCACTCACAAGCTCAGACACCCAAAAGCCAAAAAAAGTTGGTGCACGTACTGTCCATTTCTAGTGCGAAGTTCGAGCTAGCACAGCAGAGAGACTCTCGCCATGGCGTTGGCCACCCCGACAGCCGTGGTGCTGGAGCTGATGACCATGGGGCAACAGTCCGCGGCGCACCTCGGGGAGCTGCTCCGAGCGGCGTCCCCGCCCGTGCGGGCCGAGCACCAGGCGCTCGCCGCGGAGATCATCCGCTGCTGCGATCGGGTGATCGCCGCGGTGAGCGCGGGCGCCACCGATAAAAAGAGGAAGATGACGGACCCTGGCGCCACATCCTGCCATCTTCCCTCGGCCGCCATGCCGTCCAAAAGAAGGTGCGATAGTTCAAATGAATGATTTCCTCCACCCTTTGCACGAGCATGAGGGTTTGACAGGTTGCCGTCGATATCGCAGGGTGCGTGCTGCGGAGGCGCACAGAGAGGTCCAGGCGCACACGACGGCGGACGGGTTCGTGTGGAGGAAGTACGGGCAAAAGGACATCAACGGAAGCAACCACCCGAGGTTCGTACAGTAGAAAGAAATGCCCCTAATGGTCCGGACAAACGGCAAGCTTGTTGATCAGCGCAGAGCCTGACGCTATTTTGTTGCATGCAGGCTCTACTACCGCTGCGCGTTCAGAGGCGAGGGCTGCGCCGCGACTCGGCGGGTGCAGCGGTCGCCGGAGGAGCCCGCGGCGTTCGTGATCGCCTACTACGGCGAGCACACCTGCGGAACCGGCTTCGGCGACGCGTGCCAGCAAGGGGCGGTGCCTCCTACCGTTGTCGACTCCGGCTCAAACGCTCGTGGAACCGTCGGTGCCGTCGACTGGAACAGGGGCTCGCTTCTGCTGCCGTCGCTCCCAGCCGAGCACGGCGCACGCCGTCACGGCGAGGCGCCTGGTGACACGTCGCGGGGATGGTTGTCGCCGTCGTCCTCGTCCTACTCGTCGGAGGTGGAACTTGGTACTTCTCCTGTCGGGGAGTTTCTCGATGGCAGCTTCGACTGGGAGTGGGAGACCGTTGTCAACTCCCTCCGTTTCGGCGATCTGCTTCACTAAAGCTTAGTAGATGTCTACCTCAGCTTGCGACACAACCTCACTATTTAGTGGACAGATCCGGAGTATATTTGTGTTCGGACATGTACATATCACCGTGTACCTAAGCATGCTATGTCGCCAGAGGGGGCTTGTCGGGAGCATGATACATAAGACATGTCGATGAGGTCTTTTGAGGATCCGAAATGTCACATGTCCGGGAGGGACTCTGTCAGGGCACGAGGCGGTTATAGGCTACCCAGGTTGACCCGATCTTCCTAGGGCCTTGAGATTCGATATCATGAAACACGAAGAACAACGAAGAACGAGGAAGTCCTTTAAAAAACGAAGAATGAGAAAAAAGAAAACAAGATAGATAAAAATAAAGGTAAAAATGATAAATTGATTTGTCAATTATGTGGTGTTTAATTGGTCGTCATCTCTCATCCATGTATGAGATAGATGGACTTTTCGTATAAGAAAAAGACTCAAAAACATGTTCAACAAGTCAAAACCTAGACTAACTCGGACAGAAAATCTACACATAAATCGGACATATCAGACATGTTGGGGTGAAATAGTCGAAACAGAGAATCCACTGACATTTAAGTCGGAATGTCCGACTTGACTTTACATTTGTCTCTGACCTTGCATCGGTTTTGAGGTTGTATGCCACTTTGGATTGACATAATACAAAAAGCAAAGTTGTTCGCTTCGACAATATCAAGAATTTTCATGTTGAGGACTTTTGAGATGAGTAAATAAGTAACTTTTTGATTAATTTAATGCAGGAAATAATTATAGATATGGCATTGACAGTATTAACGACCCACTAATTGCGATCTAAATAAGCACATACTACGCATATAGTAGAAGCATCTACGCACATAGCTAGTCCTGCTAAGACAGGAAAAAACAGGAGCGGGATAATCATGTTATACCCTTCAGTTGGCCAGTTGGCCGTAGCAGCAGCAGTGGCGGTGGCCTCTTTCTGGTCAGCGGAAGCCTTCTCGGCGGCGACTCTCTCCGCGTTGGTGGATATGATGACAATGCATCGGACGTGGATGAAGTCTAGGAAGAAAACGAACGGCGAAAAAAGCTGAGGGAGTCCTGGACTAAGGGGTCCTCGGGCGTCCGGCCTGTTATTCATTGGGCCGGAATGATGGGCTGTGAGGATATGAAGGCCGAAGACTATACCCGTGTCCGGATTGGACTCTCCTTGGCGTGGAAGGCAAGCTAGGCGACCAACTATGAAGATTCCTTCTTATGTAACCGACCCATGTAACCCTAGATCTCTCCGGTGTCTATATAAACCGGAGAGCGTAGTCCGGATAGGCGGATACTCATTACCATAGTCATATAGGCTATACTTATAGGGTTTAGCCATTACGATCTCATGGTAGATCAACCCTTGTAATACTCATATTCAGCAAGATCAATCAAGCAGAAAGTAGGGTATTACCTCCATAGAGAGGGCCCGAACCTGGGTAAACATCGTGTCCCCCGTCTCCTGTTACCATCGATCCTAGACGCACAGTTTGGGACCCCCTACCCGAGATCCGCCGTTTTTGACACCGACATTGGTGCTTTCATTGAGAGTTCCACTGTGCCGTCGACAAGAGGTTCGGTGGGCCCTTCAATCGTCGATAGTGACGCCGTCCGAGGAGAAACCTTCCTCCCTGGGAAAATCTTCGTGTCCGCGGCCGTCTGCGGACCAACTCGGCAGCCACCGAGCTGGTCGATAGCTACGCCCCTGGCCATCAGGTCAGATTTGGAAGCTTGAACTACGTCGCGGATACCCGTGGAGACTTTATCTTCAATGGGTTTGAGACCGCAGCGATCGCTCCCCCTCGCCCGATGAACATGACTTAAATCTGTCATCGGATTACATCCAGGAGATGATTCCTGTTGCTGCAACGGCCTTAGAACCGAAGCAGATCGTGCCATCCAAGGCCGCAAAGTCCGCGGCGTTGGAGCCACACACGGACCCAACATCCCGCAATATTTGCGTCAATGGAACTCCAGACTCGTCTCCGGCTATAAGTTCCGGACCACGTACGCCTGCGGACACCGAGCTGGATCGGTTATCGATTTTTGAATTTAGCGCCGCAGACATCTTCCAGCATTCACCCCTGGGTGACGTGCTAAACACTTTAAAGAATCTGTCCTTGGAGAAGGACTCATGGCCGAACTATGTTCGGTTCGAGCTGGAGGCGGATGACGAGGAATTTTGCTTCCCACCCGCCACCCACTTCATAGCCACTGTCGATGACCTAACCGACGTGCTTGACTATGGCTCCAAAGACATCGACGGTAGGGACGACGATGCCGACAAGGAGCAAGGCCAAGACCCACCATTCATCGGGCGATGGGCGGCTACCTCTTACGTGCAGCGTGTACATGGTTGATACACCTAAAGGATCTGGCGACGACAAAGAAGAGCCAGACGCGAATAAACCCTCTGAGACGCAGTCCAAGCGACGACACCCCAAACGCCGTTCTAAGCCTCGTCGCTCAATAGATGGCAACACTGGCACCGGAGAAAATAGTACTCCGGACGACGCCGAAAACAATGAAGACCCTGTCGGAGCTGCATCCGAATAGGAGGAACATGACAACAGGCAAGACAACCCTGATGAACTGGCCATAGAAGATGACTCGGATGACGACAGTTACCGTCCACCCTCCGAGGAGGAGACAAGCCTCGGCAACGAAGACTTCATCGTGCCGGAGGATCCTCTGGAGCAGGAGCGTTTTAAGCTTCAGCTCATAGCCATTGCAAGGAGCCTGAAAAAGAAAACAGCAGCTGTCGGATTTCGGGTTCCGGCAGACCCTTGAGGTTCGAACCCTGGGGTGTGCGCGGAGATCCAACCCTCCACCGTCTCGCACCTCGCCGAATCGCTGGGACCTAAACTACTAAACAGAACAGCACAAGAGACGCAAGATTTATACTGGTTCAGGCCACCATCGTGGTGTAATACCCTACTCCAGTGTGTGGTGTGGTGGATTGCCCCTTGGGCTGATGAGGAACAATACAAAGAAGAACAACCTCGCGAGGGTCTGTTCTTGGCGGGTGCGATGAACTGCTAGGTGGTGTTCAGTCGCTCTAGCTACTGGTTCCTTGATGAGGATTCGGATCTCGGATCCCCTGCTCTGGGGGTGGCTACTTCTATTTATAGGCGAAGGCCCTGGGCCTCTTCCCAAATATTGAGCGGGAAGGGCGCCAACAATTGGCCATTTTGAAGGGGAACAACGGGTACACTTATCCTGACTAAAGTTGGTCCTCGCCTGCCAAAGGCTCTGGTGATGACGCCTGCTTGGGCTCCACGATGACTCCCTTCCAGCCGTTGGGCTGGTCTTGGTCTTGTTGCACCGAAATGGATGCCTTTGCTTGATGCTCTCGCCGCGCTTGCTCCTTTGCACCAAAGAGGAAAGGAGGACTTCACATGGCTGGCGCCGATCTGGCGCCCTTAGTCGTCATGGCTTGCGTCATGGGCACCTCGCGAGGTACCCGCCTTGAACTCTCCGCCTCCTCATGAGCCAGCTGACGAGGCCGTGCTCGAGAAGCTCGTCGTCGCCCCGCGAGGGTCTTGAGCTTGCGTTGATGAAGATGGCTGTCCTGGGCCTCCTTGAGCCACGCCGCAGGCCGCAGCGAGCAAGTCCGGGGACCCCTGTTCCCGAGAATGCCGACAGAGCCCCGGGCCTGCGCGCCCGAACTTGGCCGAGCGAGAGGCGAAGGGCAAGTGCGGCGTCATGGGCCCTAACAGCTCATGCCTTGGCGCAGACGGCGGTTGATTGGGCGTGTCGCCTTTGCATCCCCACGATGCCTCGGTAACCGCCGGACTCGACAAGTCCCTGCATGCGAGTCGGTCATGATTACGGTGATCGTGGAGGCTAACGGTTGGCCTTCGCCCGGCTATAAGTGCTGGCAGCGCCGCGCCCTTCGATCTATCCTTTGTTGTCTCCTTCTTCTCCATGGCTCCACCAAGGAAGTTCTCGGCCGCAGAGAAGGGAAAGGGCCGTCGGTCAGTCTTCCTCTCCTCCGCCTAAGCGTGGTCGAGGTCGCCCTACGCAAGCATCCGTGGCCTCCACGGCGGTCCCCAGTGATGGTCGTGGGGAGAGCTCTCAGCGTGGCGACGAGCGGCTGGCCATGGTCGGAGGGCGTGCCCCGGCCGCGCGTCCCCCGAGGCCGCACCTCCATGCCGCTGAAGCACTGCCGGAGTTCATGGTGAGGGCGGAGGAGCCGTCCGGCGTCCGGCTTCAGCTCCCGTGCTTCCTCCTGGGTGAGCTCCCAGGTGGCGCCCTGAGTGGCCTCTGGCTCCAGGCAGATGGCTGCTGCAGCCGGGCTTCGTGGGCTTCTCTGGAGGTCTCTACTGCAGGGGACCTATTCCTGACCCGCGGCTGGCAGACGTTCGCTCGCGCGCGTGGTCTTCGCCGCCGGTGCTCCCTGCACTTCAAGTACGACGGCGACGCCACCCTCTACGTGAGGGTGTTCGGGGAAGACGGTTGCCGCATGGGGTGCTGCCCTGAAGATGACGACCGCGGCCGAGGACTCAGCCCCGGCGTGGGTGGAGAGGGCAGCGCGCGGGCGGCTGGCGATGCCCGCGACTCCTCACGCTTCACCAGCTCCTCCTCGCACGATGACTCTTGTAGCAGCGGCCGCGGCCAGCCCCCACGCCGCCGCGCCTGCTTGGGGGGTGGCAGCGGGTCCGCTTGCCGCCATGCCTCGGTGAAGCGCGAGAGGGAGTCCGCCTGAGCTCCGGAGGCGGCTCGAGCCTTCCAAGAGAGCCGGCACGGGGCGTGCTTCACCTGCTTCTGTCCTTTTCCTTTCTTTTCTCCTGCACAAAAAGGCAACAACGTGTGGCCCCGTGGGGGTGCGTTTAGGTTAACGCCGTTAATTATTGTATTGCTTTTGTTATCCTGATACTGTTCCCTTCTGCCGTGCACCCATTCACAAGTGAACCCCAGCCGTGGCCGCGGGGGCGACCGATCCAGGCCCCGTGTTCGCGTTGTGCTGCCCGCGAGGCATGGTCAGGAGGGGTGCTCCATTGGTGGACCAGGGTCGTGAAAACTTGAGCGATAGGGGCAGGAACGCTCGCGGGGGCTCCCGAGGCCTCTGCCTCGCAAGTCCCCACACAAGAGAAATCGAGGCAGGAGAACGAAAAAGATCGAAGAGCCACAGACCAAAAGAAGGCGATAGTTTCGGTAAAAACTCCAAATGGGAATAACTAGTCAACTG
This sequence comes from Aegilops longissima, assembly GCA_021605205.1. Taxonomy (NCBI): domain Eukaryota; kingdom Viridiplantae; phylum Streptophyta; class Magnoliopsida; order Poales; family Poaceae; genus Aegilops; species Aegilops longissima. The sequence goes on from CM038678.1 coordinate 580,337,056, forward strand.
CAGAAAGCAAATGAAAAAGCCGCGTCCGGCACCTAGTCTAGTCTTCGACGTCTTCTCACCAGCGCGGAGCTAAGTGCTGCCACTGGGCATGGGAGGGAGCCCCAGGGCCTGAGGCCGGCACTCCTGAGACTCCGGGGCATGTACAGCCCCAACTCATTATTACGTGAGAGTGTCACGGGCGGCGAGCTTCACAGGCGTTGGTCCTCTTCACAGGCTCCGGGCCTTTCTTCTGGGAAGCGAGCTTCACGGGCGTTTGCCCTCTTCACAGGCTCTGGGCCTTTCTCGAAAAAGATGAGCTTCGTAGGCATTCGCCTTCTTCACAGGCTCTGGGCCTTTCCCAAGAAGATGAGCTTCACAGGCATTCGCCTTCTTCACAGGCTCTGGGCCTTTTCCAAAAAGATGAGCTTCACAGGCATTCGCCTTCTTCACAGGCTCTGGGCCTTTTCCAAAAAGAATGAGCTTCACAGGCATTCGCCTTCTTCACAGGCACTGGGCCTTTTTAGGGGTAAAACCTCCGGAGGTGCTGGATGTTCCACGCGTTCTGTATAGGTACTCCCTCTTGAGTCTCCAAGCGCACGGAGCCGTGCCCGGAAACATGAACAACCTTGAACGGCCCCTCCCACATTGGAGAGAGCTTATGCAGTCCCTCCCTGGAGAGGACCCGTCGGAGCACGAGGTCCCCTACCTCGAGAGTTCTGAGGCGGACGTTGCGGCAGTGGTATCGCCGGAGTGCCTGCTGGTACCTTGCCGCTCGCAGTGCAGCTTCTCGACGGCGCTCCTCCAAAGCACAAGGGCCGCCCTCATGATGGCGCCCTCTGCAGCGTTTCATCAAACGCCGGGACCCAGCGGATCGACACTTGACCTCATGAGGGAGGACCGCTTCGGCTCCATAGACCAGGAAGAAGGGGGTCTCTCCAGTTGGCTTGGTTGCGGTTGTGCGGATGGACCACAACACGGACGGAAGCTCGTCATACCAGCCTCTGCCGCAGGCCTCCAGTTTCTTCTTGAACGTCCTGGTCTTGAGTCCTCTCAGGACCTCTGCGTTGGCCCGCTCGGCCTGTCCATTGCTGCGGGGGTGCGCCACCGAAGCGTAGCATATGTGCATCTCAAGGTTAGCGCATTACGTTTTAAAAAGGTTACTGGTGAACTGTGAACCGTTGTCGGTGATGATGCTGTTCGGCACTCCGAACCGGCTCACGATGCCCTTGATGAACTTGACCGCAGAACCAGCAGGGATGGCGCGGACGGCCTCGACTTCGGCCCACTTGGTGAATTTGTCCACGGCGGCGTAGAGGTAGCGATAGCCCCTGGCGCCGAGGAAAAGGGCCGAATGTCCAGCCCTGGATCGCGAATGGCCAAGTGAGGGGATGGTTTGCGCACTCTCCGGCTGGCTGGTGGATCTGCTTGGCATGGAATTGGCAAGCCTCGCAAGCCTTCACGAGTTCGATAGCGTCATTGAGCGTGGTGGGCCAATAGAAACCGCTGCGGAACGCCTTGCCGACGAGGGCCCGAGACGACGAATGGTGCCCACAATCTCCGCCATGTATATCTGCCAGCAGTTCCTTCCCCTGTTCCCTGGTGATGCAGCGCAGGGATACGTCATTTGGTCGTTTCCGGTAGAGCTCTCCATCCATGATGCTGTATGCCGTGGCTTGCCGCGCCACACGCTCTGCCTCTTATTCCTTCTCCGGCAAAGTTCCACTCGTTAAATAACTCTTGAGCTCCATGATCCAGCTCTCCTCTTGAGGTTCCATCGTTAGGAGCAGGCGTGCTCCTGAGGCTGGGCCACAGGCTGGGGCTCCCGAGGCAGGTGGCTGAGGGAGCTCCTTCCGAGGCTGTGCTGTGCTTGATAACGGCGGCAGGGCTGAGGGCTTGAAGAGCCGTTCCTCAAAGACGCCCGGCTCCTGGGGTAACCTCCCGAGGCTCGCTTGGCGATGTCGTCGGCCTCTTGATTGGTGCCTTGGGGCACGTGCTGCAGCTCCAACCCCAGAACTGTTTTTCCATCCTGCGGACCTCCGCAAGGTAGGCCTCCATGTGTTCATCTCTTGGCTCGTACACCTTGTTGGAGAAATTGGCGAGGAGCTGCGAATCGCCCTTGATGGTAAGGCGCTTCACCCCCAGGGCAGCGGCAGCATTCAGACCCGCTATCAGCCCCTCGTATTCTGCTATGTTGTTGGAGACATTCTCACCCTGCTGGAAACAGAGCTGCACGGCATAGTAGAGCTTGTCCTGAGCGGGAGATCTGAGCACTGCCCCAGCCCAGGCGCCTGTCGGAGAACGCGTTCCGTCAAGTACATGACCCAACCTTGGCGCCGCTTCACAGGGAGAGGATCGATCCTCACCGCCCCGAGGCCTGGTGCTTCGCCCATTCGCCACGTAATCTGCCAAAGACGGCCCCTTGATGACTCGTGGTGCTGAACTCGAGCTGGAATGCTTGCAGCTCAATGTTCCACTCGCAACCCTTCCGGCCGAGTTGGGGCTCTGAGCACCCTCTCCGGGGTATGCCGAGACAACCTTGATTGGATGACCCTGGAAGTAGTGCCGCAGCTTACGCGAAGCCACCAACAGCGCGAGGAGGAGCTTCTGTGGCATGGGGTACCGTGCCCTCGCATCCCGTAACACTGTGCCGACGAAGTACACCGGGTGCTCGACGAGGCTAGGGGCGTCGGCGCTGGTGGCGTCCTCCGGAAGCTGTGGTGTCTCCCGAGGCGACGGCGCCTCCGGAAGCTGGGTGCTTGGATGGGGGGCCTCTCCCGCCCTTGGTGTGCTCTGCTATGACGGCTAATCTTCTTCCATTGCGGTGCTGGCTTCTGCGAGTTCCTTCTGATTCGGTTTTGCCTTAGCTCTGGTGGTCGCCGTGGTCTTGGCCTGACGTTCCTCCCTAACTGCCACCAGAGTTGCGCTAGCGGAGTAGGAAGTGGCGGCGAGGTAGAGTACCAAGGGCTCCTGAGGGCGCGGGGCCACCATCACTGGAGGGCTGGTCAGGTACCTCTTGAGGTCTTGGAACGCTTTGTCGGCCTCTTCACCCATTCGAAGGGCCCTTTTCTTCATCACTGGAAGAAAGGCAGCGCCCTCCCCCAATCTGGGATATAAAAGCGGCCCAGCGCCGTTCACGCCCGTGAGCTTCTCATTTCTGAGGGTCTTTGGTGGGATCATGTCCTCAACTGCCTTGACCTTTTAAGGTTTGCCTCGATGCCCGGTGGGACACGAGGAAACCCAGGAGCTTGCTGAGGAACTCCAAACACACACTTCTCCGGGTTGAGTCGCAGGCTCACTGCATTGAGGCTCGCGAAGGTTTCTTCCAGGTCTTGTATCAAGGTCTTGGCCTCGCGATACTTCACCACAATGTCGTCGACGTAAGCCTCCACATTCTTCCCGAGCTGTGGGCCCAAGGTGATGTGCATGAGCCGCTGGAAGGTTGCCCCAGCGCGCAGCCCGAACGGCATGCATGTATAGCAGTACACTCCTGCATCGGGTTAAGAAGGCCGTTTTTCCACGTCTTCCACTGCCATCTTGATATGATGATACCCGGAAAAGGCGTCCAAGAAGCATAACAGGTCACACTCGGCGGTGGAATCGACGATCTGGTCGATGCGAGGGAGCGGGAACGGATCCTGTGGGCATGCTTTGTTGAGGTTGGTGAAGTCGACACACATGCGCTCATTTCCTCCCTTCTTTGGCACCACCACGGGGTTGGCCAGCCAATCTGGGTATCGGACCTCGCGAATAACCCCCGCGGCTTCTAGCTTGCGGGTCTCTTGGACGATGAAGGCCTGCTTTTCAGTGGACTGCCTTCTCGCTTTCTGCTTCACTGGACGCACGTTGGGGCACACGTTGAGGTGGTGCTCGATTACGCCCCGTGGAATCCCCGCCAGCTGATCGGGCTCCCAGGCGAACACCTTCTTGTTCGCACGCAGGAACTTGACAAGGGCTTCCTCCTGCTCGGGTTCGAGGTTGGCGCCTATGGTGAAGGTGGCGTTTGTGGACCCGTCCTCGCCGGCGTGTATCTGCTTGGTCTCCGCTTTGTCTTGAGTGAACAACTGCTTCTTCTTGGTCGGCGCAGCCCCTTGGGCTTGGGGCTTCCGCCCGGTGGGCTGCGCTCGACGCCGTCTTGAGTGTGAACTGGCGCTTCGTAAGCGCACCTTCAATATCCCCGGCGCAGTGAGGATGCCGCTGCTCCGGGCATCTTTATGAGTTGTACCCGGGTGGGTTGCGGCCATGAATTTGGCCAATGCTGGATAGCCAAGGATGGCATTGTAGGGGAGGCCGATGGGGGCGATGTCGAAGTCGACCAGTTCCGTGCGGAAGTTGTCGTAGGTGCCAAAGGTCACCGGAAGCCGGATTTGCCCCAAGGAGCTGGATGACCCTCCTCCTACGCCCGAAAAAGGCCGGCTGGGCTGCAGCCGCTCCCTGGGTATGCGGAGGAGGTTGAAGGCCTCGACTGAGAGTACGTTGAGGCCGGCGCCACCGTCGATGAGGGTCCTGGTGATGGCAACCTGGCAGATGGTGGGTGTGCAGAGCATGGGGAGCGCACCCGAGCCGGCCGAGTTGGCGGGGTGGTCCCGAGAGTCGAAGGTCAGCCCGGCCGACGACTCCGTCCGGCCTGAGGGAGCCCTGCAGCGAGGCGGCGCCGACCCGCGGACGAATGTCTTGACATGGCGCCGGAAGGCGGCGCCTGCGAAGCCGCCAGGAGGGCGAACGACCGGAGGAACCGCGCGACGGGGCGGGTGACGAGGAAGCTGCGCGGCTCCTCCCCTGAGGTCGCCGAGGAGCACAGGGACGATGCTTGCTGCCCGTCTCCCGCCGAGGCGGCGGCGGTGTTGACGGCGGGCGGTGAGGAACGACGAGGGCGCCTGCCGTCGGAAGCCGTCCGGGCGACATGGGAGGCGAGGGCGGCTCGGCGCTCGGCGCGAGCCCGACGAGCGTCAGACATGGTTGCAGTGGTCGGGGAAGAACGAGGCGACGGAAGGCAGATTCCAGCGCACCCCTACCTGGCGCGCCAAATGTCGGATTCGGGTTCCGGCAGACCCTTGAGGTTCGAACCCTGGGGTGCGCGCGGAGATCCAACCCTCCACCGTCTCGCACCTCACCGAATCGCTGGGACCTAAACTACTAAACAGAACAGCACAAGAGACGCAAGATTTATACTGGTTCAGGCCACCATCGTGGTGTAATACCCTACTCCGGTGTGTGGTGTGGTGGATTGCCCCTTGGGCTGATGAGGAACAATACAAGGAAGAACAGCCTCGCGAGGGTCTATTCTTGGCGGGTGCGATGAACTGCTAGGTGGTGTTCAGTCGCTCTAGCTACTGGTTCCTTGATGAGGATTCGGATCTCGGATCCCCTGCTCTGGGGGTGGCTACTTCTATTTATAGGCGAAGGCCCTGGGCCTCTTCCCAAATATTGAGCGGGAAGGGCACCAACAATTGGCCATTTTGAAGGGGAACAGCGGGTACACTTATCCTGACTAAAGTTGGTCCTCGCCTGCCAAAGGCTCTGGTGATGACGCCTGCTTGGGCTCCACGATGACTCCCTTCCAGCCGTTGGGCTGGTCTTGGTCTTGTTGCACCGAAATGGATGCCTTTGCTTGATGCTCTCGCCTGCGCTTGCTCCCTTTGCACCAAAGAGGAAAGGAGGGACGCTGCAGCGGCTGGCGCCCCGATCGGGCGCCCTTGGTAAATCATGGCTGCGTCATGGGCACCTCGCGAGCTACCCCGCCTTGAACTCTCCGCCTCCTCATGAGCCAGCTGGCGAGGTCGTGCACGAGAAGCTCCTCGTCGTCCGCCTCAGAGGCTTGCCTCGCGAGGGTCTTGAGCTTGCGTTGATGAAGATGGGCTGTCCTGGGCCTCCTTCGAGCCACGCCGCAGGCCGCAAGTAGGCAAGTCTGGGGACCCCTGTTCCCAGAACGCCGACAGCAGCAGCTTCAAGCTGAACAAGATCTGCTCGTTGACAGATGGACTGATGTCCTGACAGCCGAAGAATACGGCCTCAAGCGCCCTGCCAAGAGTTACCCAAAACGCAGACTGCTACCTCAATTCGATGAGGAGGCACCGGAGCACATATCTCCCTCGCATAATGCAGAACGACCACCACGTGGTTGAGATAGGGTGGCTGACCGGCCACCCCGTGGTCGGGATAAAGCAGCAACTCAGGACGAACCTCCGACAGACCCTGGACAGTAGAGTAGGACATACAAGATCGATCTACGGATCGCGTGGACGTGTATCGAGGCACGACGACGGCTACATATTCGGACGTGACAAACCTAACCACGCCCGGGCTGAATGCCGTAGACGGACTCCATCAGAGCTACGCCACGATGCAGCCCAATTCAGAGGTGCCGCACACCCTCTCTGCTTCACAGATGAAGTACTGGATCACGAATTCCCAAGGGTTCAACTCACAATATCGAATCATACGACGCACAACCGATCCTGCAGTATGGATCGAGGATTTTATTCTCCATATCCATATGGCTCGAGGAGATGACCTCCACGCCATTAAATATTCCCACTAAAACTCAAAGGGCTATCTCTGCATCGGGCTTAACAGCCTGCTAAAAATTCTATCAAGAGTTGGGAGGACTTGGAAGAAGCCTTCCCGACAACTTCCGAGGAACTTATGCGCCACGAGACGCCGATGACTTAAGCCACATAGTTCAACAACTCGAGAATCTGCCGTAAAATTCTGGACTAGGTTCCTAACCAAAAGAACCAGATCGCTATTGTCCGGATGTTGAGGCCCTAGCAGCCTTCAAACACAGATCCGTGATTTAATGGCTAGCACGCCACTCGCCAAGAAAAGTCAAGTCTATGGTAGCCCTTACGGCACTCATGACCCGCAGCGAAAGTGAGGACAGCTGGCTGGCTCGTAGTAAAAAACACAGCTAATGAGGCAGGCCCTAATCGAGGCCAAGAATAAGACCAGAAGCTCCGCGCAATAGACACAAATGCCAAGCAATGGCAACAACACCGATGACACCACAAATAACGCCAATTCAGTGGCTCCAAGTCCGCCAACGAAGAAGCCCTACAAAAGAAACAACGGCGACCTTTCTAGCTCGGACTACATACTCGACCGTCGTGCGGCGACACACGGCACTCGGATAAGCAAGCCAATCATACCAACAGGGATTGTTGTTTTCAAGCAGGCTGGCTGCGTTAAATGTCAAAACAAAGAAAAGGGATCACAAAGTGAGGATAAGGCGAAGAGCCCCCAGTAACAACAATGGGGGGTAGATGAAATTTCCCCCTCAAGTCAAAACGGTGAACATGATATAAGCTACACACATCCCCAAAAGGGAGCGTAAGCGAGCACTTAGGGACGTCTACGTGGTAGAGCCAGTCGCCCCAAAATTCAATCCATGGTCGCCGCTCCCCATCACCTTCAATCGCCGAGATCACCCAACTAGTATCTCACACGGCGGTTCAGCCAAGACTGGTCCTTGACCCAATTATCGACGGGTTTCACCTAACATGAGTCCCGATGGACGGTGGTAGCAGCCTCAACCTGCTCTATCAGACATCAAGCGGAAGATGGGCATTAACCCTCATGAATCAAACCAACAAAGACTACCTTCAAAGGAGTCATACCAGCGAGAAGCCCGCCAGACGGGCTCAATCACGCAGGACGGTCTTCGGTTCTCCGGACAACTTCCGGCGGAAGAGTTAATCTTCGATATCGCCCCTTCCACGCCGGCTACCACGCGACCGCTCGGACGAATCGCTGCTTGCTAGATTCAACGAAAGGCCACACTATGCTTATTCCAAGCTCAAAATGCCCGGTCCACGCCAAGGCCATAATACCAATGGCGTACACGGAACGCCCTCCTAATGTAGGGAGTACAACGCCACCCTAGCAGAGGTGCAGAGTGGCCTTCTCAAGCAGCACCATAGTACGGGCCGCCGAGCCTCGACAACATTAAGAGGTTCCGGACTACACCGCAGCAGGGACAGGCGACTCATCAAGAGCTCGATTAGCAACCGGCCTCCGCCCCAAAATCCCGGCGAAGTAGTGGCAGATTCGCACCACGCGCGACATAATTACGCACTCAAAATCCCATGTACATCGACGGAGGCACAAGCTAACCCGGGATCTACAGTTCGGCTAGACCGATCCCGGACACACATACTTTCACCTTTTTCTTTTTGTTTCAGGTTCCTTTTCCCACGGGCCTGATCGCCAGCCCTTTCGAAGGCTCGACATACAAAGGAGGCAAGCAGCATAGGTGTGTAGTGTAACCTCTATACATTCTTCTTGACGGTATATTTTTTATTTCTCAGGACCCGCAAGCCGCACCCTCTTGATTCTGGCATGTTAAATATCCCGGATGCTTATCGCACTATTTTTACAAAGATACGCCTTGACGTATCCATCTAGTTATAATGAAAATAGTTTGCGGCCCAGTTTCTGTGGTTTTCGCTTCTTACCTAATTTTATTTCGATCTGCTTATCGGTTGCATCCGTACACTTTGCTACGTTTCATACTTGCCAGGGGATCCTTATCGCCCCACAATAAGGCAACAAAGTCCGAACACTTTATATATATATATATATAAGTTCGGCACCCCGAATTTAGCATTATATGCATTGGCTCCAATCATGTTTTTGGTGAATAGTTGCTGCCCGCCTCGTTTGCTACCCTACGCCCGCTATATCGCTAGGTGGTAAAGGAGAACTCCTGCTATTGTGCCTCTGGCCTTGACCAGATGAGCACCTCAAGATAGAAAGACAAAACTGATCATCATGATACGGCGAGAGCCGCCAGCTGTTCGAGGTTACAAATCGCTTGAGATTTTTTCTGATCATGCGAAGGATCGGTACTTCCGATCAAACGCTGACAAGACTTCGTTCAGAGTACCAGGGCTGTGCCCATGTTTTATTATAAAAACCTATGGCTATGTGGAGGGCGCTAAGCGTGCGATAGTCTGATTGCCTCGGTTCGCGCGCTAAACAACTCCTTCAAGGACCATATAATTGGATCAAGATTGTTTAGATTCCATCCTTAACACCTCCATACTACCTACGTGAGGGCGTGTTTAACTGATCGCCAACCTCGCATTTCACACACCACGGCCGCCGACAGAGGAAACAACCAAATCATGACAACATTATATTACAACTGACTTTGTTTTAATCATACAAAGCAAGGACAACACGTAATGTATTCATTCAAAATAATGTCCTGCCCGCATTTAACTGCCAAGTCGAGACTCCTTCTAGGACATCCGCAAAATATTGCTCGGGTGTACGGCGTTCCTTGCCTCCGCGCCCTCCGACACATCGACAGCGCTCATCTTCGCCCACCACATCTTGCAACGGGCGAAGGCCATGCGGGCACCTTCGATGCATGCTGATCACTTGATGGTGTCCAGCCGCGGACAGGCTTCCACCAGCCGCCTCACGAGTCCGAAGTAGCTACCGGGCATAGCTTCGGCTGGCCACAGCCGGATCATCAAATCCTTCATGGCTAGTTCGGCCACCCTGCAGCTCCACCAGCTGTTTCAGCTGATCGGTGAAGGACACGGATGCTCCTCGCCGTGATACATGCGACCAAAATAGCTTCTCCGTCGAACCCCCTCCTTCGGCTCGGTAGAACTCCGCAGCGCCTGATACGCTGCGTGGCAGATCCGCAAAAGCCCCTGGGGAACTCCCAACCCGGGTTAGTAAAAGGTACTGCTTCTCCGCATACTTGCTTTGCATCTTAAATGCCTTACCCGCCATGATCTTCTTGGCCTCCTCGATCTCCCGGAGGACGGCCCGGGCCTCATTTCGTTGTGCGTGGCGCCTAACGAGCCTTGGCAAGTCTCGCCCCTTGAACTGACGCGATCATGCTCCAAGGCCTCACATTTTTCATCTTGATCCCGAGCTCTCCCGCTGGACCTCCTCGTGACAAACCTAACCACGCGGGGCTGAATGCGTGAAGCGGACTCCATCGAGCTCGCCACGATGCAGCCCAATTGAGTGCCGCACCCTCTCTGCTTCCGAGATGAAATCGGATCACGAATTCCCAAAGGGGTTCAATCCCGTCAATATCGAATCATCGGCGGCAACTGCGATCCTGCGGTATGGATCGAGTTTTATTCTCCATATCCATATGGCTCGAGGAGATGACCTCCGCCATTAAATACCTCCACTAAAACTCAAAGGGCCATCTAAACTGGCTTAACAACACTGCCTAAAAATTCTATCAGCGGTTGGGAGGACTTGGAAGAAGCCTTCTGGACAACGAGGAACTTATGTGCGCCACGAGGCATGATGACTTAAGCCACATAGTTCAACAACACGGAGAATCTGCGGAAAATTCTGGACTAGGTTCCTAACCAAAAGAACAGGATCGTTGGCTGTCCGGATCTGAGGCCCTAGCAGCCTTCAAACCACAGCATCCGTGACGAATGGCTAACGCCACCTCGGCCAAGAAAGTCGAAGTCTATGGTAGCCCTTACGGCACTCATGACCGGCTTTTGTCAGTGAGGACAGGTAGCTGGCTCGTATAAAAACCGACCGTGGCAGGAGGACCAAAGAACAGCACCAAGCTCCGTGCCAATAGAACTGCGAAGCAATAGAACAACCGATGACACCACAGTCAGCCGAATTCAGTGGCTCCAAGTCCGGCCAGCGGAAGCCACAAAAAAAACGAAGGACCTTCTAGCACGGACTACATACTCGACCGTCGTGCGGATACGGCACCGGATAAACAAGCCAATCATACCAGCGAGTTGTTGGGTTTTCAAGCAATTTGGCAAGTTAAATGCGAAAACAAAGAAAGGGATCACAAAGTGAGGACAAGGGCGAAAGAGCCCAGCCGAACAATGGGGGTAGATGAAATTTCCCCTCAAGTCAAAGCAGTGAACATGATATAAGCTACACATCCCCAAAAGGGGCGTGGCGACGCAGGGCGTCTACGTGGTAGAGCCGATCGCCCAAAATTCAATCCATAATGAATCGTTCCCGATCACCTTGACCGTCGAGATCACCCAACTAGTATCCGCCCGGCGGTTCAGCCCTGGTCCTTGACCCAATTATTGTGAGTTTCACCTAACATGAGTCTGATGGGCCGGTGGTAGCACCTCAACCTGCTCTATCGGGACCTGATCACGGAAGATGGGCATTAACCCTCATGAATCAAACCAACAAAGACTACCTTCAAAGTCATACCGAGCGTAAAGCCGCCGTCACGGGCTCAATCCGCAGGGCGTGGTCCGGTTCTCCGGACAACTTCGAAGTGAAGAGTTAATCTTGATATCGTCCCCTTCCCGGCTACCGCGCCTGCTCGGACGAACCGCGTTTGCTAGATTCAGCGAGTGCCACACTATATCTCAAGCTCAAAATGCGGTCCGCGGCGTCATAACAGTCAATAGCGTCTGGGCGCTCCCTCGAGCGAAGTACGCGCCACCCTAGCGGTAGAGTGCGAGTGGCCTTCTCAAGCAGCACACCATAAAATGCGGTTTATCGAGCCCTGGACAACATTAAGAGGTTCCGGACTACTGCTTGGCAGGGGCGGTGCGACTCGTCAAAGCTCGATTAACAATTCGGCCTCCGTCGATCCGATGAAGTAGTGGCATTACGCTGCAGCGTACATAATTCGCACTCAAAATCCCATATACATCAGCGGAGGCACAAGCTAACCGGGATCTGATTGGCTGACCGATCCGGACACACATACTTTCACCTTTTCTTTTTGTTTCAGGTTCCTTTTCCCACGGGCCTGATCATGCCCTTCGAAGGCTCGACATACAAAGGAGGCAAGCAGCATAGGTGTGTAGTGTAACCTCTATACATTCTTCTTGGCGGTATATTTTATTTCTCGGGACCATAAGCGCACACCTCTTGATTCTGGCATGTTAAATATCCCGGATGCTTATCGCACTATTTTTACAAAGATCGCCTTGGCGTATCCATCTAGTTATAATGAAAATAGTTTGCGGCCCAGTTTACGTGGTTTAAGCTTCTTACCTAATTTTATTCGATCGCTTGTCGGTTGCATCCGTTACACTTTGCTCGTTTCATACTTGCGGGGATCCTATAGCCCCACAATAAGGCAACAAAGTCCGAACACTTTATATATATATATATATAAGTTCGGCACCCCGAATTTAGCATTATATGCATTGGCTCCGAATCATGTTTTTGGTGAATAGTTGGGTTGCCCGGCTCTGTGCTTGCTACCCTCGTTCCGCTATATCGGCTAGGGTGGTAAAGGAGAACTCACGCTATTGTGCTGGCCTTGACCAGATGAGCACCTCGGTATAGAAAACAAAAAATTTGTCATGATCACGGCGAGGCCGGCCAGCTGTTCGAGGTTACAAATCGGCAGATTTTTCTGCATCATCGAGAAGGATCGGTACTTCGATCAAGCGTGACAACACCCTGGTTACGTATACCGAGGCCTTATGTTTATTATAAAATCCTATGGCTATGTGAGGCGTTTAAGCATGGTCTGATTGCCTGTTAGATTCTTTAAACAACTCCTTCAAGGACCATATAATTGGATCAAGATTGTTTAGATTCCATCCGAACACCTCCATACTACCTACGTGAGGCGGGGAAATGACGGTGGCCAACCTCAATTTCACACACCGGCCGCACGGGAGGAAACAACCAAATCATGACAACATTATATTACAAACTGACTTTGTTTTAATCATACAAAGCAAGGACAACGAATGTATTCATTGAAAATAATATCCTGCCGCGCATTGCATAGTCGAGACCTTCTAGGACATCATCAAAATATTGCTCGGGTGTGCGGTGCTCCTTGCCCTCTGGCGGCCCTCTGGACACATCGACAGCGTTCATCTTAGCCCACCACATCTTACAGCAGGCCATGCGAGCACCTTGATGCATCTTGATCACTTGATGGTGTCCAGCGGACAGGCTTCCACCAGCCGCCTCACGAGTCGAAGTAGCTACGGGCATAGCCCGGTGGCCTGGCCGGATCATCAAATCCTTCATGGCTAGTTAAGCCTGCATGCAGCTCCACCAGGCTGTTTCAGCTGATCGGTGAAGGACACGGGATGCTCTGGCGTGCATCTGCGACCAAAATAGCTTCTGGTCGAACCCCCTCCTTGGCTCGGTAGAACTCATGGCGCTGATACGCTGCGTGGCAGATCATAAAGCCTGGGGAACTCCCAACCGGGTTAGTAAAAGTGCTTCTCCATGCCTTTGCATCTTAAATGCCTTACCGCCATGATCTTCTTGGCCTCCTGCATCTCTGGAGGGCGGCACAGGCCTCATTCGTCTTGTGCGCTCTAGCGAGCCTTGGCAAGTTCGGCCCCTTGAACCGGCGCATCATGCTCCAAGGCCTCACATTTTTCTTTGCATCTGGAGCTCTGCTGGACCTCCTTGACCGGGCCTTGAGGCTTTTTGGGCAGCTTGCTCTGGACAGCCTTCTCCTCGGCTTCACCCAGGGCCTTTTTTAGGGCCTCGATCTAGGTCGCGGCTCCTGCACACATTGCGACACTACGGTCAATATACAGCGCTTGTTCTTTCCGAACACATAGCAAATCGTCATTCACCTTGCTTCTCCTGGAGCCGAATCTTAACCTCGCCGAGCTCATTCTCGGTCCGCTCCAGCCTCTGCTTCAGTTCAGAGACCTCGGCAGCATGTGAGGTTGCGGCTAACAGTGACGCCTGCTTATTGATACATATTCAATTAGTCTCCTATAATAAAGGATTGATCCCCGGTCCGGTTCTTCTCGCCGAACACCGGACAGTGTCTCAGGGGCTACTGTCTACATGGGGTTTTCCTCTTTCTTACCTCGAAACCTGTCAATAGGTTGCTGCAGGCTTCATTCAGTCCACTCTTGGCGGACTGAACCTTCTCGATGACCGCACCCGTAAGGACACGGTGCTCGTCCATGGCCAGGCGCCTCGTGGCGCCTCCATCAGGTATCCGTGCCCTGGATGGGCAGAGGGCCACAGATGAAGCGGCGCCTCCCCTCCTTTAAAAGGCTGCTCACGAACTCCGAAGCCATATGGGTCTCGAATTATATTGGTGAGGCAAGCTGGATCCGGCCCACCAGCTTCTCCATGGGTATCGGCTCCCCATGTATGCAGCGATGGAGGTCTCATGTATGGCACCTCCCGAACAGCGTCTGGCTCCTCCACGATTGGGGCGGCCCTGCAGGACAATACTTGGTGTCATCCCTAGCCGGGGAATAAGCGGTGGCGACATGCCGCCATCTCCGATGGAGCCATGAACCTCAGATGAGGATCGTTCTATAAGGTCATGAGCGGACTGCAATAGCACGATTAACTATGTCAAGATAATGGTGAAAAGGGGCGGATGTGCGCTAGCGAGCCATGTCACTACGATGCGGTGAGGGCTTAGTGCGAGCGTCGTTTCGGACTGTTGTCAGCGTACCACATGGTGTTGACATTGGGCGCCTTCCCTTCTTGGGTTTTCGCCTCGGATCTTGGCAAGCCGCCCTCTTCTTCTTCCTCTCCTCGGGGAGGTTGTTTCTTCCTCCTCCTCCTCTTCCTCGTCATTGTACTCGGGGGACGAGGAATGAGCCGTCGTCTTCGGGCGTCACGTCATGAAGTGCCCTTCTGACGGGGCCACTCTTGGCCCCTTTGCCTTCTTCTTGGCCTTCTTCTCCGGCGCCTTATATGGTGCGGCACATCTTAAGCTAGATGCGGGATGACTATTCTTGAGCAGCGGAGCGGACCACTGGATCGCTTCGCCCTCTCCATCCAGTCTGAAAATCAATAATAAAGCTCACATCATCCTCGAAACAATTAAGTTGGGGTACATAAAAATAACATACCTTGCTGGCGGGGTGTTTACAATCGTGACCATGAGTGCGATCCGTGGCGGTGGATTCGTTGCCTTAAAAGCAACTTCCGAGCGCCTCACGTGAGTAGTCTCGAAGAGCCTTACCAAGGTCGATGCTTCTTGAATTGAACTCCCATAGAGGCGGCTTGGTCTTTACGCGGAAGAATCCGGCGAACTAGCATCACCTGGATTACATCGACGAGCTTGACATTCTTGGTCACCATGCTTTGAACGGGCGTTTGCAGCGCTATCAGCTCGTCAAGTGAACACCAGTCCGCACTCTTCTCGACCCAGGAGGTGAGTCGCATGGGAGCACCGGAGCGGAATTCGGCAAATGCAGCCCAGGTGGTGCCGCGAGGTTCAGTGATATAGAACCATTGCTTCTTCCACTCCTTTACTGTGCCCACTAAAGTGCCCTTGGGCCAGGAGACATTGGACAACTTACTCACCATGGCTCCTCCGCACTCGGCGTGCTGGCCATCCACCACCTTCGGCTTCACGTTGGCGACCTTGAGCCACCACCAAGTGGGGTTGGATGCGGAGGCCTCACCTGCGATAAGCGAGATGTTGTGGAAGGAATTGAGGACAGGATGATGAAATCTATCCGTAATAATACATCGGCCCGCGAGCGAAAGGGTGGAGTGGACCCTAGCCAGCGGAAGAAATGGGGGATGAAAACTACCCTCTCGGCGGGCTTGGTGGGGCGACTTGTCCCTTGGCGGCGAGAGCGGTGGGCGATCTCCTTGCCAAATATCCAGCCACTCGACTCGATAATGTCCTCCTCCTTAGCGGAGAGACCATCAACTGCCTTGACCACGAATCCGGACATGGTTGCTTGAGTGGAAAAGGAGATGAGAACTTGGTATGGAGCTCAAGATTGGAATAAGCGGAGGCGGAGAGAAGCGTGAGAAGAGGAAGAGGAATCCTTATCCTTATAAAGGCAGCAAATATTAGCGCCTCCTCACTGCATGCCTTAAGATTCTTCCTATTCCCAAGGGCTGTATAAGCGACATGGTTGGGTTACCTATGCTAATGATGAGAATCCCGCGATAAGGGACGATCTTTGCTTTGACAAGACATGCCAATGGCAAGCTGTGTCTCGGCGTGGGCGTCGAACACTATAGAGTTGGGAATTATGACGGTCGGATGAAATGTCGTGTTACAAAAATGTCGTACGGATGGAACTCGTGTAAATATAAATAAATAAATAAATAAATAAATAAATAAATATATATATATATATATATATATATATATATATATATATATATATATATATATATATATATTCTCTCTTGGTTGTGTATGGTGTGTGACAGGTCGGACACTATCATGCGCATCCGAAGACTATCTTGGATCTCGAGAAAAGGGAACCCGCCTGCAATGCCGAAGACAATCTGCTGGGACTCCTCGTCATTGAAGCGAGTTGAGGGCTCTTGAGGAGTCTGGACTAAGAGGTCCTCGAGCGTCCAGACTTACTCATTGGGCGGATGATGGGCTATGAAGATATGAAGGCGAAGACTATACCGGTGTCGGATTGGACTCTCCATGGCGTGGAAGGCAAGCTAGGCGACCAACTATGAAGATTCCTTCTTATGTAACCGACCCCATGTAACCTAGATCTCTCCGTGTCTATATAAACGGAGAGTGTAGTCGAATAAGCGGATACTCATTACCATAGTCATATAGGGTAGACTTCTAGGGTTTAGCCATTACGATCTCATGGTAGATCAACTCTTGTAATACTCATATTCATCAAGATCAATCAAGCAGGAAGTGAGTATTACCTCCATCTGAGGGGCGAACCTGGGTAAACATCATGTCCCCATCTCTGTTACCATCGATCCTAGCGCCTTGATTCGGGACCCGTACCGAGATCCGCCGGTTTGACACCTACGATGCATGAGGCGCTCCCAAAACCTAATAGCCCCTCTCCCGTACATGATCCGGAGAGGCAGGGTTTTGGAGGCCTTCTCTCCTATCAACTGTGTACGCGGTGAATGAGATGGGATCACCAGCGGCAGTAGCAGCATGGAGTGACATGGACTGGACCCACGTCTGAGTCGCTAACAACCCACCATCTGACGTCTTAGATCGTGGCCTAGCTGTCAAAGACTCCCCGTTCCTCACTGGAAAAAATAAACGCATATGTGTAAGCTCAGCTCGGCTGATTCCCGCAACCCGCTGTGATGAGGCGAGGCAAGGCGGACGGCGGAGGAGGAGCGTGCGGGAACCACTACTTTTCTTAAGCTCCAATAGCATGTGGAAGGGAATCCTTTACAAAGAGGTCCAACTCCTCTCCAACTAACGGTATGTGACTAAACTCCCCACCACACCTTTTGTAGTGGTTAAACTAAAGCTTTATTACTCAAAAACCACATGTTGTGGTTGTGGAATACAAAACGGATCATGGGGAACGCCAAGCGAGACATGACGCCCCTGATCAGGAGAGTGTGAAAACCTGGCTAACCTATATGCATCTCTATTTTCTTCTCTACCTTCAAAAGTACACTTACAATTAAAATTTAAAGCTCTAAGTTTGATATCTGTGATGATCGCTCCATATCCCCCTCTGCTGCCTTTGCCAATATCACATATAACCTGTTTGGAGTCCGATGCGATGATGAAGTTATTTAACATAAGATCCTCGGCAAGGGAGATGCCCTCCCTGCATGCGATCGCTTCAAGTGTTGGGACATCAACTATTCCACTAATCACTAACGCCGAGCTGCCCATGTAATTCCCTGCCTCGTCTCTGCAGACCGGCATTGTTGCTCCTCTAACTTGACCTCTAGAAATCCCGGCAACCACATGGATCTTGGCATAACCCTGTGGTGGTGGGGACTGAGGGAGTCTTGGACTAGGGGGTGTCCGGATAGCCGAACTATCATCACGGCGGACTCCAGACTATGAAGATACAAGATTGAGACGTCCCGTCGGATGGGACTTTCCTTGGCATGGAAGGCAAGCTTGGCGTCTGATATGTAGATCTCCTACCATTGTAACCGACTCTGTGTAACCTAACCTATCCGTGTCTATATATAAACCGGAGGTTTTAGTGGCAGGCAGACCGAGAATCATACCATAGGCTAGCTTCTGGGTTTAGCCTCCTTGATCTCGTGGTAGATCTACTCTTGTACTACCCATATCATCAATATTAATCAGCGAGGGTAAATTATTACCTCCATCGAGAGGGCGAACCTGAGGTAAAAAATCGTGTCCCTTGTCTCCTGTTACCATCCGCCTAGGCGCACAGTTAGGATCCCCTACCGAGATCCGCGGGTTTGACACGACGAGGGACCCATTGTTCCTTGGTATCTTTGTTTGGTAGTTGATCAAGTTCATGGATAAAACGAGTAATAAACTGTTGTGTAGATGATGGACTTTGGTATATTTGCTCGCGTATAGCCTTCCTCCTAGCCCACCATATTGCCCACAACGTTACTGCCATCCTGACAAAGTAGTATGTGAAAGAGTGTCGATCATAGCAAATATCCACTGCTTAGCGCTCGGCTTAGTGGTTTCGCACAAGTGTTCTACGAGTTCTCCGTCTACCAATGCCCAAACACATCTCGACATGAAGCACTCCAACATGGAGTGACGCCATGAGTCTTGCGCGCGACAAAAAGAACATGCAATTGATGAAGTCATATTTCTTTCCATTCTCACATCTTGAGTTGGGATTGAATGTTTTGCTAACCTCCATAGGATCATGCGGATTTTGCTGGGTACTTGGGTTTTCCATAAAAGTTCCCATGAAGCAGCGTCTCGATCGGTGCTTGAGGATCCCACGGTGCCATGGATCCAGGCTCCCCTTCTCAGCTTCGTATCTACCAACATCCGGTAGGCAGACTGAACAGAAAAACAACCATTTATCTCAAACATCCAGGACCAGCTATCCCCTACATTGGTTGTGCACATTGGAATACTCAGTATCGATGGTATATCGATCAGCAAGCATACACCTTCCATCTTAGTAATATCCCATGATGCCGATGTATGGTCTATCAATTCAGAGACCCACTCAGGGGGTTGGCACAACGGCTCCCATAGGGCCTTATCATTTCCTTCCTTGGGATCCAATTATCGTTCTAGATTTTTTGTGGACTCCCCATTACCCACACATCTAATTAGCCCTTTCTTCAAAATGTCCCTCCCTTCAATAATAGATCTCCAAATTTGACTGGATGATTTCCTAATTATGCATTCAAGATAGTGTCAATGGGGAAATAAACACTCTTTAGAATTCTTGCACTGAGGGATTCGGGGATTCTCCATGCCTACTTAGCCAAAAGAGATAAGTTAAGAAGTTTAAAATCCTTAAAACCCAATCCACCCATACTCTTTGGTTGTTTCATCGATTCCCAAGAGACCCAACTAGGCTTTCGATGACCATCTTTACTTCCCCACCACACCTAGTTCCATATAACCCACATGGGCCCTTGGAGATTTCTGAAATTGTTAGATGAAGCAGCCCACTCTAATATTTAAACAATCCCCCACCCGATCTCAAGGGACCATATTGTCCTTTGTTCCAAACACTGTTCTGATATACCAGTATTTCAGTGGACACCTGTTAGGGTTGAACTCCACCTAGAGCAAGTAGCTACACTCCTTCACAACTGAAAATGGACTATGCCTTGAATTGTCAGTTTGGTGTAAAGAAGGTTCACCACATTTGGTGTTGTGAAGCAGGGGTCCCCAGACTTGCACTGCGGCCACGGCATGTGGCAGCAGAGCCGTCGGCCCATCTTCATCAACAAGGCATCCAAGACCCTCATGAGGGTCCAAGCCTCATGGCGAAGACCTAGACACCTCCTGCAGGTGGCCTAGCCAGGCTGGCTCAAAGCGGAGATATCAAGGCGGGGCAAACCTCACGAGGCTTTTCGTGGCGTGAGCCATAATGAGCAGTACCCGGCCGGTGCAGATCGGCATGGCGTCCTTTTCCTCTTTGGTGCTAAGGAGGCCAGCGCGGTAAAGTACCGGCGCATCGAGGCAAGGGTTGCCATATTGGTGCCAAGACCAAGACCAGGAGGGACGAAGGCGGAGGTCATCATGGAGCCCAAGACAGCGTCACCCAGAGCTTTACCGCGGGCGTGAAGCGCTTTTCTCGAGGATAGCTTGTACTAGGTGTCCCCCTTCAAATTGCCGCCGTTGTTGGCTCCCTTCCGCTCGATATTTGGGAAGAGGACGGGGACTCTATAAATAGGACTAGCCACCACAGTGGAAGATGGGATCCACATGCCACAAGTTCATACACACAGAACACCTCAACCTCGGGAGGCTGTTCTTCCCACCTTCACTATTCATCATCGGCCCGAGAGGCAATCCACCACCACCACGGTGGAGGTGAATTACACCACATCGGTGGCGAACCGATATAAACCCGTGTCTTTACGTGTTGTGAGTTCATCGAGTTCATCCTTAAGATCTTAGCGAGCTATAGCGTAGATCGGTAGGAGGGAAAAGACCAGCGCGCGGTGTTCAAACCTTAAGGGTTTGCGGAACCCCATCCGACATTTAGCGCGCCCGGTAAAGGTGCGCCGTGAATTTCCTACGTCGGTTCATTGCTCCATCGCTCCATCGTTTCCATAGCGGGCGCTCACGTGCTCGAAGCGGCGTCGGGCTGCCCTCTTCGCCGTGTCCTCGAGCGACTCCGTGGCGGGAACCTCGTCGTTCTCCATCTCCCGCCATAGCGCTGCCAATGGCCCGGCGAAGGCGGCAATCGCCGCGCATCGCCGGTGCGGCGGGGCAGCCGCCGCTACTCCTCCGACCCCTCTGGTTCTTACGTCTCACCGCACGCGCACCCATGGAAACGCAGGCGCGCTCACCGCGAACAGCTCCTGCGTTACCGTCCCTCGGCGACCTCTCGAGTGGCTCTTCCAGCGTCGCGGTGCTTGTCCGCGCCCGAAGGCTCTCGGCGCCATCATCCACTCTCTCCCCTCAACCAGCCCGCGAACAGCAGGGCCCATAGCATCACCTCCACCGCCTCAACCCAAAGATGGTGCCTTGGCACCAAAGCGTCTTGCCTCATGGCGTGATCCACAGCCCGGCGCCACCGCGTGGAGAAAAAAAGCTGCCAAGAAATCTCGCGGCGCGAAGCTGCACCAGCGCTCGCCACCTCGTCAAGCCGTGCACGCTGCGGTGGCGGCCGCGGACCCGCCAAGATCAAGCTGCGCCTCGAAGCGGGCCTCGGCGACGGCGGGCGCGGCGCCATCCTCCGGCTGCGTGGCGTCGCTGGCCAAGCAAGTTCAAGCCAAACCTGCCTCCTCCATTCTGATGGCACATGAGCCCGGAGTTCCTGCAGCTCTATGGCTGAGCATCGAAAGGCCAGCAATGACGAAAAAAAGTCATGGCGAACTGGTTTCCATGGCTCTCAAGTATGGGGCCCGCTCTGGCTCTGAACTGCAGCTCGGCTCGATCTCCTCCACAGGGGCGAGATCTTGGCGACCTTTATGCCCTTCCGAGCTGCGACCGCCCGACACGGGTGATCTCGCCACATCAAGCAGCAGGGAAGAAACCCTCCAGAAGTACATCAGCCTTCAACAACACTCGATCAAGATCCCCAAGGTCCTGAGCAAGCCATCATCTCCGCTTTCTCGGAGCGGCGTGTGGCGTTAAGATGAAGGAAGGCTACGCTATCCACGAGGCTTTGCATCTGGGAGCTTTCAACTGGCGACCAAGTGCGCCAATAGGAAGGCGCCTCTCTCTCCTTGAGCTGCCAGCTGCAGAGTGGAGAAAGGCCAAAGGCCAGGGCGTGAAGCGCAAAGAGCGATAGTGCTCGCGGTGGAGCCGACACCAAGCGGCGAGATCGTCTGAGTCATCCAAGAATGGTGGACCGTTGTGCCTTCCACAACCTGAACACCCACAACACGGCGACTGAAGAGCTCAGAGCCATATGGGAAGGGCCTTCACGGTGGCGCCTCGAGTGCAACGTTCGGGGCTACGACCGCGGAGGAGAAACGAAGGCGGACTATGGGACAACCGTGTACGCCCGAGAGTAGGCGTGATCGGCCTCGTGAGGACAGCTTCATACGACCAACCTCGCCAAGGGAGGCACGGAGGACCGCCTCGTGAGATCATTGCAACAACGCCAGTCTTCCCCGCTGCGCCACCAGAAGAACAATGACCACCACCAGGGCGAGGGTGAGGGCTTCCGGGGAGCGCGTCGATCGCTTGCATCTTGGGCATTTCGGGCCCCGACCTTCGGTAGCATCTTCAACAGTTCACTTGCGGGTGAGCGCGGTGCTCCCCCAAGCTCGAGGCCGCGCTTAGCGGTGGTCCCAATGGCCATCACCTTCAACTCGGCAAACCAGCTCAAATGCGCAGCCTCCGGTGTACTCCCCATGTTGCTCCCAGGTCATCGACAATGTGCAAGTCACCAAGACTCTCATCAGCGGCGCAGGGCTCGCGTCCTATCCGTCGACACGTTTGACAACCTCCAAAGTGCCCTATGAAGCTCCAACCAGCAAGCCTTTCTCCGGGGTGGCGATGGTTCCACCACACCCGATTAGGCAAGTCCGCTGCCTATCACCTTCGGGGCGCGCGAACTACCGCACCGGCTCGCCGACTTTGGCGTCGTAGCACATCCGCTTGCCGTACAATGCCATCCTCGGATATCCAGCCCTGGCCAAGTTCATGGCATCCTCACCACGGATAGAACATTCTCAAGATGCCGAGCGGGGAATCATCACGGTCCCATGAAGAAGGGATGCGGTGTGCTCCCTTGGTAGCGCTTCAAGCGCAGCAATCAACAACAACGGCAAAAGTGAAGGACCTCGGAGACCATCCCAAGAAGAAGCTGCGGCGCGCAGAACCCCAAAAAGATGGCATCGTGGGGCCTCGTCGAGTTAGCGCCCGCTCGACGCTCCCTCCTTACGCCAGGAAAGCGCGCGGCCTCCTCGGGGAAGGACTTGGGGCTCTCTCACGAGCCTCGGACCTTCTCCAACCTCACGAGGGCGCTTGGGCACCACTTGGGCGTGCTTCGGGCAAACTTCCTCGAGGAGCATAGGAGCGCAGGTACCAACACCAGAGTTCATCACCAAGACCACCGAGGCGCAAGAAGCAAGAGTCATGCGCGGCGGCCATGGCGCTCACAAAGCGCAACTCCCCATCGAGCGAGGATGCCGAGCTGCATGTCTCGTCGGCGTCCCGGGCTCAATAGGGCCGCATCTCAGGCGCTTCCGGCCATCACGTGTGGGCGGCGCTGAGAGCCCACCACAACTTCGTTCGCATGCCCTTGGCTTGCGGCGTGGCGTCGACCGCCGTTGCAACATCCGGCAAGTCTGGCGGCTGAGGCGGGTTCCCGCCATTACGGAGGAGATGGGCGGTCTTGAGAACCTCCCCGAGGCCCAGGCCTCCGTGGCTCGGGTCGGTGGCTCATGAGGCCGTTCCTAACCGTGGCTTCACTGCACCAACTCTGCGCCGTCTGAGAACGGTGACATCTTCCGAGTTCGTTTAAAGGGCGCCCCTCGGGCTGCATTATTCCCATGCCACATGGGTCCGTCCCTGTGGCATGTATCCCTTTAGCAAGTCTTTAGCTTACCGTCTTGGGCGCCCTAAGGCTGCATCATCCCCAAGCCGCTCAGGCGAACTTCGGTGGCATGTATCTTCTGCATTTATCCAAGTCGATTTTCTCTTTATGCTTAACACCTTGTGACTATCGCTGATGATTGCTTCTCGTCGCGAGCTGTTCACCCTATGCAATCCACTTGCGTTAAAGGGGCTCTGAGCGCGACTCGGGAGCTCTTCTTACGCTCTCCAGCCCTCACCCCCAGCCTTGACACGGCATCGCGACACAGCATACCGGCTGGAAGCTTGCTTGAGGGCGGGACACGAGGGCGTGAAGTGCTTCGCGTCTAACCACCTTGCGGGAACATACAATCACCAAGACCAAGACCGGTGCAACCCGCCTTGAGGTAGGGCCCGTGAATCCTTGCTGTCACGGGTGCAGATATTCGCAGCCCTGTGCAAACCACGTGTCGGGCGGCTGCCGCCAGGGGCTCCTCCGGAGGGCCCATCCGCCAAGTGGAAGCACCATGCTCGCAGCTGGCCGCTGACAACTGGGCGGCTATGCCATACCGAGCGGAGCACTATCTGCGCGGTGATAAACAAAGGCGACGGTCGCGCCAGCCTCGAGGCCAGGCTCGGCGCCTAGCCTTACCGCGCGCCTCCACTCGGGAAAGCGCGCGCAGGGGGCTGAGCACGAGGGCTGCGCTCGGGTCACGCCCAAGCGCCGCCACCCAACCAGGTCCCCGGACCTGGGCAGCAGCGCCCTCTCACGAGGCCTCGGCGAGCAGGTATGTGATTGTTTACCGTCAAGGGGACTCTTGAGCATCGCGACTCGAACCCTAACTGGTCATGTAGCCCCTCATTCCTGGTGTAGATCACGGTCTCCGGTCGACCCAATGGTGGTGAGGTATCTTGGGCCTTGAGCTCTGCCGGCGTAGAACATTAATCTATCTACGAACTCTCCTATATTTGTTTTGCTGGCGTCAGGGGACTCCTGAGCATCGCGACTCAGGGCCCTAACTGGTCATGTAGCCCCTCACTCCTTGGTCCGTCACGGTCTCCGGTCGGCCCAATGGCGGATGAGGTATCTTGTGAGGGCGGGCTTTACCCGGCGTGAGCATAAAGCAAATAGGATGGAAATCGCAAAATCTCAAGCAAATATTACCAGCATATTGTCCTCACAATACCAAATAAAAGTCTAAACGCCTCCCGAGGCTGTTACATGTAGTAGAGCGGAGCAGGGAAGAATGGCAGCGGGTCACCTCTAGGCATCGCCGTCACATGCGAGGAAAGCGCTCCTCGTGATTGGTTTGTCTTCACCACCAGGCCGAAAGGTTAGCGGCTTGAGACGGAGGAGGCGGAGACAAACCGCAGAACCTCCTCAGCAAAGGCCCCACGATCCCATACGGCATGGCGGCCGCTCATCTTGATCTATAGCTCTGAGGCTCGAGCAGCTCACCAAAGGCAAGTGTTGGGGTCGCGAAGTGCGAGTGGCTAAAGGCAGCAATCATGGTGAAGATAGAGACATGACTTGCCTCCGACATGGGACCGAGACCATCAGCGACCTCCTCAAGCACCTTCACCACGAGAGGAAGCAGGCTGAGGCGGGGCTGTTGGAACCTCCACTCTCTAGCCCTGCTCGCCTCTCCCTCTCACTCGGTGGCTCACTTTCTGTGGCTAGCTCACGGAGAGAGGAAGAAAAGTTCGAGAGAGATTCGGAGGCAGTGGACACTGAGTTTTCACGGCGCCTGGCATCCCCTTTCTTCCTCGAGCACCGAACTTCGTTGAATCAGTTTGTTACAATGCCATTGGGTGGCTTTATACCCAGGCAGCCTGCAGCACCTTGCCACCGCCACTCGCCCTTGATCCTCCCGCGCTCTCACGCGGCCTTGCACCACGCTGCGCCTTACGCCCGCGTCCACCGCCAGCTCAATGGCTCGCGCTGACCAGGCCACCTAGGCTCGCCAACAAGCGCACACACGCCACCCACGGTGCCGCGGACCGCCGTGCACCCACGCCTGCCACCACCGCGCCTAGTCCCGGACCCGCCGCGCCCAGCAAGCCCGATCGCGCCCATACCCTTTTCGACATGCGGATCGTCAGCTGGCTAACCCTTCATTCACGCCCTAAGTCACGGCTCCGAGCAGCCAGGCGTCTTGGCGCCGTCGTCCTGACGGCGCCGCTTGGACAACCGGCTCCTTCGCGTCGGGGACACTCCCTCTTGAAGTGCCCTCGACACCGCGCCTAGCACTTCCATGACGATTGTCCCGTCGCTGATGCCGTGCTCACCGCGCCGTCGTCGTCGTCCTCTCGTGTACACCGCCCGATGCCTTCGCGCGCGCCAACATCCCACGGTGTAAAGCAGCTGCCCATCCGCACCCTCCCTGCGCTGCTGTCCTGGCCTTGGCAGCTGCTCAAGCGTAGCCAGGCGCCAGCGCGTCCTCGGCTTTCGACAATTGCAAAATTTCTCCATCGGCGCGACGCGCGTACAGCCGATCCGGGATGCTGTGCTCCCTTTGCACAAAGAGGAAAGGAGGGGCTGTGGGCTGGCGCCCGGCCCGGCGCCAGGTAAATCATGGCTTGCGTCATGGGCACCTCATGAGCTACCTTGAACTCTCCGCCTCCTCATGAGCCAGCCTGGCGAGTCGTGCACGAAGCTCCTGTCGTCCGCGAAATCTCCCCTCGCAGTCTTGAGCTGCGTTGATGAAGATGGGCTGTCACAGGGCCTCCCGAGCCGCCGCAGGCCGCCGTGAAGCAAGTGGGGACCCTGTTCCCGAGCGCCCGGCGACAGCGACTTCAAGCTGAACAAGATCTGCTCGTTGGCGGATGGGTGATGTCGACAGCGAAGAATCTGCCTCAGCGCCCTGCCAAGTTACCCAAAAGCATGATGCTACCTCAATTCGATGAGGAGGCACGGAGCACATATCTCCCTCGCATAATGCGAGCGACCACCGTGGTTGAGATAGGGTGGTGACCGGCCACCCGGTGGTCGAGATAAGCGACAACTCGGGGCGACCTCCGACGGACCACGGACGGTAGAGTAGGACATACAAGATCGATCTCGGATCGGCGTGGGCGTGTGTCGAGCCGCGGCGGCGGCTACATATTGGACGTGACAAACCTAACCACGCGGGGCTGAATGCGTGAAGCGGACTCCATCGAGCTCGCCACGATGCAGCCCAATTGAGTGCCGCACCCTCTCTGCTTCCGAGATGAAATCGGATCACGAATTCCCAAAGGGGTTCAATCCCGTCAATATCGAATCATCGGCGGCAACTGCGATCCTGCGGTATGGATCGAGTTTTATTCTCCATATCCATATGGCTCGAGGAGATGACCTCCGCCATTAAATACCTCCACTAAAACTCAAAGGGCCATCTAAACTGGCTTAACAACACTGCCTAAAAATTCTATCAGCGGTTGGGAGGACTTGGAAGAAGCCTTCTGGACAACGAGGAACTTATGTGCGCCACGAGGCATGATGACTTAAGCCACATAGTTCAACAACACGGAGAATCTGCGGAAAATTCTGGACTAGGTTCCTAACCAAAAGAACAGGATCGTTGGCTGTCCGGATCTGAGGCCCTAGCAGCCTTCAAACCACAGCATCCGTGACGAATGGCTAACGCCACCTCGGCCAAGAAAGTCGAAGTCTATGGTAGCCCTTACGGCACTCATGACCGGCTTTTGTCAGTGAGGACAGGTAGCTGGCTCGTATAAAAACCGACCGTGGCAGGAGGACCAAAGAACAGCACCAAGCTCCGTGCCAATAGAACTGCGAAGCAATAGAACAACCGATGACACCACAGTCAGCCGAATTCAGTGGCTCCAAGTCCGGCCAGCGGAAGCCACAAAAAAAACGAAGGACCTTCTAGCACGGACTACATACTCGACCGTCGTGCGGATACGGCACCGGATAAACAAGCCAATCATACCAGCGAGTTGTTGGGTTTTCAAGCAATTTGGCAAGTTAAATGCGAAAACAAAGAAAGGGATCACAAAGTGAGGACAAGGGCGAAAGAGCCCAGCCGAACAATGGGGGTAGATGAAATTTCCCCTCAAGTCAAAGCAGTGAACATGATATAAGCTACACATCCCCAAAAGGGGCGTGGCGACGCAGGGCGTCTACGTGGTAGAGCCGATCGCCCAAAATTCAATCCATAATGAATCGTTCCCGATCACCTTGACCGTCGAGATCACCCAACTAGTATCCGCCCGGCGGTTCAGCCCTGGTCCTTGACCCAATTATTGTGAGTTTCACCTAACATGAGTCTGATGGGCCGGTGGTAGCACCTCAACCTGCTCTATCGGGACCTGATCACGGAAGATGGGCATTAACCCTCATGAATCAAACCAACAAAGACTACCTTCAAAGTCATACCGAGCGTAAAGCCGCCGTCACGGGCTCAATCCGCAGGGCGTGGTCCGGTTCTCCGGACAACTTCGAAGTGAAGAGTTAATCTTGATATCGTCCCCTTCCCGGCTACCGCGCCTGCTCGGACGAACCGCGTTTGCTAGATTCAGCGAGTGCCACACTATATCTCAAGCTCAAAATGCGGTCCGCGGCGTCATAACAGTCAATAGCGTCTGGGCGCTCCCTCGAGCGAAGTACGCGCCACCCTAGCGGTAGAGTGCGAGTGGCCTTCTCAAGCAGCACACCATAAAATGCGGTTTATCGAGCCCTGGACAACATTAAGAGGTTCCGGACTACTGCTTGGCAGGGGCGGTGCGACTCGTCAAAGCTCGATTAACAATTCGGCCTCCGTCGATCCGATGAAGTAGTGGCATTACGCTGCAGCGTACATAATTCGCACTCAAAATCCCATATACATCAGCGGAGGCACAAGCTAACCGGGATCTGATTGGCTGACCGATCCGGACACACATACTTTCACCTTTTCTTTTTGTTTCAGGTTCCTTTTCCCACGGGCCTGATCATGCCCTTCGAAGGCTCGACATACAAAGGAGGCAAGCAGCATAGGTGTGTAGTGTAACCTCTATACATTCTTCTTGACGGTATATTTTTTATTTCTCAGGACCCGCAAGCCGCACCCTCTTGATTCTGGCATGTTAAATATCCCGGATGCTTATCGCACTATTTTTACAAAGATACGCCTTGACGTATCCATCTAGTTATAATGAAAATAGTTTGCGGCCCAGTTTCTGTGGTTTTCGCTTCTTACCTAATTTTATTCGATCGCTTGTCGGTTGCATCCGTTACACTTTGCTCGTTTCATACTTGCGGGGATCCTATAGCCCCACAATAAGGCAACAAAGTCCGAACACTTTATATATATATATATATAAGTTCGGCACCCCGAATTTAGCATTATATGCATTGGCTCCGAATCATGTTTTTGGTGAATAGTTGGGTTGCCCGGCTCTGTGCTTGCTACCCTCGTTCCGCTATATCGGCTAGGGTGGTAAAGGAGAACTCACGCTATTGTGCTGGCCTTGACCAGATGAGCACCTCGGTATAGAAAACAAAAAATTTGTCATGATCACGGCGAGGCCGGCCAGCTGTTCGAGGTTACAAATCGGCAGATTTTTCTGCATCATCGAGAAGGATCGGTACTTCGATCAAGCGTGACAACACCCTGGTTACGTATACCGAGGCCTTATGTTTATTATAAAATCCTATGGCTATGTGAGGCGTTTAAGCATGGTCTGATTGCCTGTTAGATTCTTTAAACAACTCCTTCAAGGACCATATAATTGGATCAAGATTGTTTAGATTCCATCCGAACACCTCCATACTACCTACGTGAGGCGGGGAAATGACGGTGGCCAACCTCAATTTCACACACCGGCCGCACGGGAGGAAACAACCAAATCATGACAACATTATATTACAAACTGACTTTGTTTTAATCATACAAAGCAAGGACAACGAATGTATTCATTGAAAATAATATCCTGCCGCGCATTGCATAGTCGAGACCTTCTAGGACATCATCAAAATATTGCTCGGGTGTGCGGTGCTCCTTGCCCTCTGGCGGCCCTCTGGACACATCGACAGCGTTCATCTTAGCCCACCACATCTTACAGCAGGCCATGCGAGCACCTTGATGCATCTTGATCACTTGATGGTGTCCAGCGGACAGGCTTCCACCAGCCGCCTCACGAGTCGAAGTAGCTACGGGCATAGCCCGGTGGCCTGGCCGGATCATCAAATCCTTCATGGCTAGTTAAGCCTGCATGCAGCTCCACCAGGCTGTTTCAGCTGATCGGTGAAGGACACGGGATGCTCTGGCGTGCATCTGCGACCAAAATAGCTTCTGGTCGAACCCCCTCCTTGGCTCGGTAGAACTCATGGCGCTGATACGCTGCGTGGCAGATCATAAAGCCTGGGGAACTCCCAACCGGGTTAGTAAAAGTGCTTCTCCATGCCTTTGCATCTTAAATGCCTTACCGCCATGATCTTCTTGGCCTCCTGCATCTCTGGAGGGCGGCACAGGCCTCATTCGTCTTGTGCGCTCTAGCGAGCCTTGGCAAGTTCGGCCCCTTGAACCGGCGCATCATGCTCCAAGGCCTCACATTTTTCTTTGCATCTGGAGCTCTGCTGGACCTCCTTGACCGGGCCTTGAGGCTTTTTGGGCAGCTTGCTCTGGACAGCCTTCTCCTCGGCTTCACCAGGCCTTTTTAGGGCCTCGATCTGAGTCGCGCTCCTGCACACATTGCGACACTACGGTCAATATCGGCGCTTGTTCTTTCCGAACACATAGCAAATCGTCATTCACCTTGCTTCTCCTGGAGCCGAATCTTAACCTCGCCGAGCTCATTCTCGGTCCGCTCCAGCCTCTGCTTCAGTTCAGAGACCTCGGCAGCATGTGAGGTTGCGGCTAACAGTGACGCCTGCTTATTGATACATATTCAATTAGTCTCCTATAATAAAGGATTGATCCCCGGTCCGGTTCTTCTCGCCCGAACACGGACGGTGTCTCGAGACTCTTGTCTACATGGGTTTTCCTCTTTCTTACCTCGAAACCTGTCAATAGGTTCTGCAGAGCTTCATTCAGTCCACTCTTGGCGGACTGAACCTTCTCGATAACCGCACCCGTAAGGACACGGTGCTCGTCCATGGCCAGGCGCCTCGTGGCGCCTCCATCAGGTATCCGTGCCCTGGATGGGCAGAGGGCCACAGATGAAGCGGCGCCTCCCCTCCTTTAAAAGGCTGCTCACGAACTCCGAAGCCATATGGGTCTCGAATTATATTGGTGAGGCAAGCTGGATCCGGCCCACCAGCTTCTCCATGGGTATCGGCTCCCCATGTATGCAGCGATGGAGGTCTCATGTATGGCACCTCCCGAACAGCGTCTGGCTCCTCCACGATTGGGGCGGCCCTGCAGGACAATACTTGGTGTCATCCCTAGCCGGGGAATAAGCGGTGGCGACATGCCGCCATCTCCGATGGAGCCATGAACCTCAGATGAGGATCGTTCTATAAGGTCATGAGCGGACTGCAATAGCACGATTAACTATGTCAAGATAATGGTGAAAAGGGGCGGATGTGCGCTAGCGAGCCATGTCACTACGATGCGGTGAGGGCTTAGTGCGAGCGTCGTTTCGGACTGTTGTCAGCGTACCACATGGTGTTGACATTGGGCGCCTTCCCTTCTTGGGTTTTCGCCTCGGATCTTGGCAAGCCGCCCTCTTCTTCTTCCTCTCCTCGGGGAGGTTGTTTCTTCCTCCTCCTCCTCTTCCTCGTCATTGTACTCGGGGGACGAGGAATGAGCCGTCGTCTTCGGGCGTCACGTCATGAAGTGCCCTTCTGACGGGGCCACTCTTGGCCCCTTTGCCTTCTTCTTGGCCTTCTTCTCCGGCGCCTTATATGGTGCGGCACATCTTAAGCTAGATGCGGGATGACTATTCTTGAGCAGCGGAGCGGACCACTGGATCGCTTCGCCCTCTCCATCCAGTCTGAAAATCAATAATAAAGCTCACATCATCCTCGAAACAATTAAGTTGGGGTACATAAAAATAACATACCTTGCTGGCGGGGTGTTTACAATCGTGACCATGAGTGCGATCCGTGGCGGTGGATTCGTTGCCTTAAAAGCAACTTCCGAGCGCCTCACGTGAGTAGTCTCGAAGAGCCTTACCAAGGTCGATGCTTCTTGAATTGAACTCCCATAGAGGCGGCTTGGTCTTTACGCGGAAGAATCCGGCGAACTAGCATCACACGGATTACATCGCGAGCTTGACATTCTTGGTCACCATGCTTTGAGCAGGCGTTGCGGCGCTATCAGCTCGTCAAGTGAACACCGTCCGCACTCTTCTCGACCGGAGGTGAGTCGCATGAGAGCACCGGAGCGGAATTCGGCAAATGCAGCCCAGGTGGTGCCGCGAGGTTCAGTGATATAGAACCATTGCTTCTTCCACTCCTTTACTGTGCCCACTAAAGTGCCCTTGGGCCAGGAGACATTGGACAACTTACTCACCATGGCTCTCCGCACGCACGGCGTGCTGGCCATCCACCACCTTGACTTCACGTTGGCGACCTTGAGCCACCACCAAGTGGGGTTGGATGCGGAGGCCTCACCTGCGATAAGCGAGATGTTGTGGAAGGAATTGAGGACAGGATGATGAAATCTATCCGTAATAATACATCGGCCCGCGAGCGAAAGGGTGGAGTGGACCCTAGCCAGCGGAAGAAATGGGGGATGAAAACTACCCTCTCGGCGGGCTTGGTGGGGCGACTTGTCCCTTGGCGGCGAGAGCGGTGGGCGATCTCCTTGCCAAATATCCAGCCACTCGACTCGATAATGTCCTCCTCCTTAGCGGAGAGACCATCAACTGCCTTGACCACGAATCCGGACATGGTTGCTTGAGTGGAAAAGGAGATGAGAACTTGGTATGGAGCTCAAGATTGGAATAAGCGGAGGCGGAGAGAAGCGTGAGAAGAGGAAGAGGAATCCTTATCCTTATAAAGGCAGCAAATATTAGCGCCTCCTCACTGCATGCCTTAAGATTCTTCCTATTCCCAAGGGCTGTATAAGCGACATGGTTGGGTTACCTATGCTAATGATGAGAATCCCGCGATAAGGGACGATCTTTGCTTTGACAAGACATGCCAATGGCAAGCTGTGTCTCGGCGTGGGCGTCGAACACTATAGAGTTGGGAATTATGACGGTCGGATGAAATGTCGTGTTACAAAAATGTCGTACGGATGGAACTCGTGTAAATATAAATAAATAAATAAATAAATAAATAAATAAATATATATATATATATATATATATATATATATATATATATATATATATATATATATATATATTCTCTCTTGGTTGTGTATGGTGTGTGACAGGTCGGACACTATCATGCGCATCCGAAGACTATCTTGGATCTCGAGAAAAGGGAACCCGCCTGCAATGCCGAAGACAATCTGCTGGGACTCCTCGTCATTGAAGCGAGTTGAGGGCTCTTGAGGAGTCTGGACTAAGAGGTCCTCGAGCGTCCAGACTTACTCATTGGGCGGATGATGGGCTATGAAGATATGAAGGCGAAGACTATACCGGTGTCGGATTGGACTCTCCATGGCGTGGAAGGCAAGCTAGGCGACCAACTATGAAGATTCCTTCTTATGTAACCGACCCCATGTAACCTAGATCTCTCCGTGTCTATATAAACGGAGAGTGTAGTCCAGATAGGCGGATACTCATTACCATAGTCATATAGGGTAGACTTCTAGGGTTTAGCCATTACGATCTCATGGTAGATCAACTCTTGTAATACTCATATTCATCAAGATCAATCAAGCAGGAAGTAGAGTATTACCTCCATCTGAGGGGCGAACCTGGGTAAACATCATGTCCCCATCTCTGTTACCATCGATCCTAGCGCCTTGATTCGGGACCCGTACCGAGATCCGCCGGTTTGACACCTACGATGCATGAGGCGCTCCCAAAACCTAATAGCCCCTCTCCCGTACATGATCCGGAGAGGCAGGGTTTTGGAGGCCTTCTCTCCTATCAACTGTGTACGCGGTGAATGAGATGGGATCACCAGCGGCAGTAGCAGCATGGAGTGACATGGACTGGACCCACGTCTGAGTCGCTAACAACCCACCATCTGACGTCTTAGATCGTGGCCTAGCTGTCAAAGACTCCCCGTTCCTCACTGGAAAAAATAAACGCATATGTGTAAGCTCAGCTCGGCTGATTCCCGCAACCCGCTGTGATGAGGCGAGGCAAGGCGGACGGCGGAGGAGGAGCGTGCGGGAACCACTACTTTTCTTAAGCTCCAATAGCATGTGGAAGGGAATCCTTTACAAAGAGGTCCAACTCCTCTCCAACTAACGGTATGTGACTAAACTCCCCACCACACCTTTTGTAGTGGTTAAACTAAAGCTTTATTACTCAAAAACCACATGTTGTGGTTGTGGAATACAAAACGGATCATGGGGAACGCCAAGCGAGACATGACGCCCCTGATCAGGAGAGTGTGAAAACCTGGCTAACCTATATGCATCTCTATTTTCTTCTCTACCTTCAAAAGTACACTTACAATTAAAATTTAAAGCTCTAAGTTTGATATCTGTGATGATCGCTCCATATCCCCCTCTGCTGCCTTTGCCAATATCACATATAACCTGTTTGGAGTCCGATGCGATGATGAAGTTATTTAACATAAGATCCTCGGCAAGGGAGATGCCCTCCCTGCATGCGATCGCTTCAAGTGTTGGGACATCAACTATTCCACTAATCACTAACGCCGAGCTGCCCATGTAATTCCCTGCCTCGTCTCTGCAGACCGGCATTGTTGCTCCTCTAACTTGACCTCTAGAAATCCCGGCAACCACATGGATCTTGGCATAACCTGTGGTGGTGGGGAATGAGAGTCTTGGACTAGGGGTGTCGGGATAGCGAACTATCATCACGGCGGACTCCAGACTATGAAGATACAAGATTGAGACGTCCCGTCGGATGGGACTTTCCTTGGCATGGAAGGCAAGCTTGGCGTCTGATATGTAGATCTCCTACCATTGTAACCGACTCTGTGTAACCTAACCTATCCGTGTCTATATATAAACCGGAGGTTTTAGTGGCAGGCAGACCGAGAATCATACCATAGGCTAGCTTCTGGGTTTAGCCTCCTTGATCTCGTGGTAGATCTACTCTTGTACTACCCATATCATCAATATTAATCAGCGAGGGTAAATTATTACCTCCATCGAGAGGGCGAACCTGAGGTAAAAAATCGTGTCCCTTGTCTCCTGTTACCATCCGCCTAGGCGCACAGTTAGGATCCCCTACCGAGATCCGCGGGTTTGACACGACGAGGGACCCATTGTTCCTTGGTATCTTTGTTTGGTAGTTGATCAAGTTCATGGATAAAACGAGTAATAAACTGTTGTGTAGATGATGGACTTTGGTATATTTGCTCGCGTATAGCCTTCCTCCTAGCCCACCATATTGCCCACAACGTTACTGCCATCCTGACAAAGTAGTATGTGAAAGAGTGTCGATCATAGCAAATATCCACTGCTTAGCGCTCGGCTTAGTGGTTTCGCACAAGTGTTCTACGAGTTCTCCGTCTACCAATGCCCAAACACATCTCGACATGAAGCACTCCAACATGGAGTGACGCCATGAGTCTTGCGCGCGACAAAAAGAACATGCAATTGATGAAGTCATATTTCTTTCCATTCTCACATCTTGAGTTGGGATTGAATGTTTTGCTAACCTCCATAGGATCATGCGGATTTTGCTGGGTACTTGGGTTTTCCATAAAAGTTCCCATGAAGCAGCGTCTCGATCGGTGCTTGAGGATCCCACGGTGCCATGGATCCAGGCTCCCCTTCTCAGCTTCGTATCTACCAACATCCGGTAGGCAGACTGAACAGAAAAACAACCATTTATCTCAAACATCCAGGACCAGCTATCCCCTACATTGGTTGTGCACATTGGAATACTCAGTATCGATGGTATATCGATCAGCAAGCATACACCTTCCATCTTAGTAATATCCCATGATGCCGATGTATGGTCTATCAATTCAGAGACCCACTCAGGGGGTTGGCACAACGGCTCCCATAGGGCCTTATCATTTCCTTCCTTGGGATCCAATTATCGTTCTAGATTTTTTGTGGACTCCCCATTACCCACACATCTAATTAGCCCTTTCTTCAAAATGTCCCTCCCTTCAATAATAGATCTCCAAATTTGACTGGATGATTTCCTAATTATGCATTCAAGATAGTGTCAATGGGGAAATAAACACTCTTTAGAATTCTTGCACTGAGGGATTCGGGGATTCTCCATGCCTACTTAGCCAAAAGAGATAAGTTAAGAAGTTTAAAATCCTTAAAACCCAATCCACCCATACTCTTTGGTTGTTTCATCGATTCCCAAGAGACCCAACTAGGCTTTCGATGACCATCTTTACTTCCCCACCACACCTAGTTCCATATAACCCACATGGGCCCTTGGAGATTTCTGAAATTGTTAGATGGGCGCTTGGCCCACTCTAATATTTAAACAATCCCCCACCCGATCTCAAGGGACCATATTGTCCTTTGTTCCAAACTTTATTACGATATACCAGTATTTCAGTGGACACCTGTTAGGGTTGAACTCCACCTAGAGCAAGTAGCTACACTCCTTCTGGCGAAAATGGACTATGCCTTGAATTGTCGGTTTGGTGTAAGAAGGTTCACCACATTTGGTGTTGTGAAGCAGGGGTCCCCAGACTTGCACTGCGGCCACGGCATGTGGCAGCAGAGCCGTCGGCCCATCTTCATCAACAAGGCATCCAAGACCCTCATGAGGGTCCAAGCCTCATGGCGAAGACCTAGACACCTCCTGCAGGTGGCCTAGCCAGGCTGGCTCAAAGCGGAGATATCAAGGCGGGGCAAACCTCACGAGGCTTTTCGTGGCGTGAGCCATAATGAGCAGTACCCGGCCGGTGCAGATCGGCATGGCGTCCTTTTCCTCTTTGGTGCTAAGGAGGCCAGCGCGGTAAAGTACCGGCGCATCGAGGCAAGGGTTGCCATATTGGTGCCAAGACCAAGACCAGGAGGGACGAAGGCGGAGGTCATCATGGAGCCCAAGACAGCGTCACCCAGAGCTTTACCGCGGGCGTGAAGCGCTTTTCTCGAGGATAGCTTGTACTAGGTGTCCCCCTTCAAATTGCCGCCGTTGTTGGCTCCCTTCCGCTCGATATTTGGGAAGAGGACGGGGACTCTATAAATAGGACTAGCCACCACAGTGGAAGATGGGATCCACATGCCACAAGTTCATACACACAGAACACCTCAACCTCGGGAGGCTGTTCTTCCCACCTTCACTATTCATCATCGGCCCGAGAGGCAATCCACCACCACCACGGTGGAGGTGAATTACACCACATCGGTGGCGAACCGATATAAACCCGTGTCTTTACGTGTTGTGAGTTCATCGAGTTCATCCTTAAGATCTTAGCGAGCTATAGCGTAGATCGGTAGGAGGGAAAAGACCAGCGCGCGGTGTTCAAACCTTAAGGGTTTGCGGAACCCCATCCGACATTTAGCGCGCCCGGTAAAGGTGCGCCGTGAATTTCCTACGTCGGTTCATTGCTCCATCGCTCCATCGTTTCCATAGCGGGCGCTCACGTGCTCGAAGCGGCGTCGGGCTGCCCTCTTCGCCGTGTCCTCGAGCGACTCCGTGGCGGGAACCTCGTCGTTCTCCATCTCCCGCCATAGCGCTGCCAATGGCCCGGCGAAGGCGGCAATCGCCGCGCATCGCCGGTGCGGCGGGGCAGCCGCCGCTACTCCTCCGACCCCTCTGGTTCTTACGTCTCACCGCACGCGCACCCATGGAAACGCAGGCGCGCTCACCGCGAACAGCTCCTGCGTTACCGCTCACCACGGATAGAACATTCTCAAGATGCCGAGGCGGGGAATCATCACGGTCCCATGTGAAGAGAGGATGCGGTGTGCTCCCTTGGCCAGCGCCTTCAAGCGCAGCAATCGACAACCACGACAGCAAAAGTGAAGGACCTCGGAGACCATCCCCAAGAAGAAGGCTGCCTGCGCCATGAGACCCCAAAAAGATGGCATCGCGTCGGGAGCCTCGTCGGGATTAGCGCCCGCTCGAGGCCTCCCTCCTTGCATAGGAAGCGGCCCGGCGCCCTCCTCGGGAAGGACTTGGGGCTCTCTCTGGAGGCCTCGGACCTTGCCAACCTCACGAGAGGCGCTTGGGCACCACTTGGCGTGCTTCGGCAAACTTCCCTCGGGGAGAGCATAGGGCGCGGGTGCCCAACACCGAGTTCATCACCAAGACCACCCAGGAACTGCAAGAAGCAAGAGTCATGCTGTGGCCATGGCGCTCTGAAAGCGCAGCTCCCCATCCCGAGCGAGATGAGCTGCATGTCTGCGTCGGCGTCCGAGGGCTCAATAGGGCCGCATCTCAGGGCGCTTGGCCATCACGTGTGGGCGGCTGTGAGGCCCACCACACAACTTCGTTCGCATGCCCTTGGCTTGCGGCGTGGCGTCGGCCTCTCGGTGCAACATCACGGCAAGTCTGGCGGCTCGGGAGGCCAGGTTCCACGCCATTACGGAGGAGATGGAGGCGGTCTTGAGGAACCTCTGAGCCCCGAGCCTCCCGTGGCTCGGGGTCGGTGGCTCATGAGAGCCGTTCCTTCAACTGCGTGGCTTCGGCTACCAACTCTCGCCGTCTGAGAACCAGGTGACATCTTCCGAGTTCGTTTAAGGTGGGGCGCCCCTCGGGCTGCATTATTCCCATGCCACATGGGTCCGTCCACATGGCATGTATCCCTTTAGCAAGTCTTTAGCTTACCGTCTTTGGGCGCCCTAGGGCTGCATCATCCCCAAGCCGCTCGGGCCAGACTCGGTGGCATGTATCTTCCTGCATTTATCCAAGTCGATTTTCTCTTTATGCTTAACCTGCCAACGGCTATCGCCTGGTCGATTGCTTCTCGTCGCGGGCCTGTTCACCCTATGCAATCCACTTGCACGTTAAAAGGGGGGCTCCTGAGCATCGCGACTCGGGAGCTCTTCAGCTCTCAGCCCTCACCCCAGCCTTGACCACGGCATCAGCACAGCATACCAGCGGCGGCTGAGCTTGCTTGAGGCAGGACACGAGGGCGTGGGGTGCTGCGTCTAACCACCTTGCAGGAACATACAATCACCAAGACCCAAGACCAGGTGCAACCCGCCTTGAGGTAGGGCCCGTGAATCCTTGCTGGCTCACGGTGCAGATACACCTCGCCCAGCCCTGCCGTGCAAGCCACGTGTCAGGCGGGGCTGCTGCGCCGGGGCTCCTCCGGGAGGGCCCATCCGCCAAGTGGAAGCACCATGCTCAGCTGGC
The DNA here is from genome assembly GCA_021605205.1 of Aegilops longissima. Classification (NCBI taxonomy): domain Eukaryota; kingdom Viridiplantae; phylum Streptophyta; class Magnoliopsida; order Poales; family Poaceae; genus Aegilops; species Aegilops longissima. Next base: position 580,375,655 of record CM038678.1, read on the forward strand.
TAGCGACCTTGCCGAGGCGGCTATGCCCCATCCTGGCGGAAGCACTATGCTCTGCTGTTGGTGATAAACAAGCGAGGCGACCCAGTCGTGCCAACCTCGGGAGCCAGGCTCAGCGCCTAGCCTTACGCGCGCCTCCACTCGGGAAAGCCGGCGCATGGGGGCTGGGCACGGGGCTGCGCTCGGAGTCACGCAAGCGCCGCCACCCAACCAGGTCCCGGGACACTGGGCATCGCCAGCGCCCTCCACGAGGCCTCGGCGAGGCAGGTATGTGATTGTTTGCACGTCAAGGGGGACTCTTGAGCATCGCGACTCAGGAGCCTAACTGGTCATGTAGCCCCTCATTCCTTGGTCCGTCCTGGTCTCCGGTCGACCCAATGGTGGTTGAGGTATGCGCGGCGCCGGGCTCTGCCGACGTAGAACATTAATCTATCCCACGAACTCTCCCTATATATTGTTGTTTAACGCGTCAAGGGGACTCCCGAGCATCGCGACTCGAGAGCCCTAACTGGTCATGTAGCCCCTCACTCCTTGGTCCGTCCTGGTCTCGATTAGGCCCAATGGCGGTTGAGGTATCTGTGAGGGCGGGCTTTGCCGGCGTGAAACGCATAAAGCAAATAGGATGGAAATCGCAAAATCTCGAAGCAAATATTACCAGCATATTGTCCTCACAATACCAAATAAAAGTCTAAACGCCTCCACGAGGCCTGTTACATGTAGTAGGAACGGAACGGGAAGAATGGCCGCGGGTCACCTCTAGACGTCGCCGTCACATGCGGAAGGCGCTCCCTCGTGATTGGTTTTGTCTTCACCACCAGCCGAAAGGTTGACGACGCCGGACAGAGGAGCGGAGACAAAGCCACGGAACCTCCTCAGCAAGGCCCCCACCTGATCCCGCCTGCAGCCGCGGCCGCCTCGTCTTGATCTATAGCTCTGAGGCTCGGACCAGACTCACCAAGGCAAGTGTTGGGGTCGCGAAGGTGCGAGGTGGCTAAAGGCCGAGTCAGTGCGGCTGAAGATAGAGCTTGACTTCGCCTCCGGAGCATGGGACCGAGACCATCAACGACCTCCTCAAGCACCTTCACCACGAGAGGAAGCAGCTGGGCGGGGCCTGTTGGAACCTCCACTCTCTAGCCCTAGCTCGCCTCTCCCTCTCACTCTGGTCGCTCACTGCTGCTGTGGCTAGCTCACCAGAGAGAGGAAGAAGAAGTTCAGAGAGATTCAGAGAAGCAGTGGACACAGAGTTTTTCACGGCGCACGAACGCCCCCTTTTCTTCCTCGAGCACGAACTCGACTGAATCAGTTTGTTACAATGCCATTAGGTGGCTTTATACCCCGAGCCGGCGCACCGCGCACGCACCCACGCCACTCGCCCATGATCCTCCCCGCGCTCTCCACGCACTGACCGCACCCACGCTGCGCCTTACGCCCGCGTCACACCGCCAGCTCCAATGGCTCGCGCCTGACCAGGCCACCTAGGCTCGCCAACAAACGCACACACATGCACCCTGGTGCACGGACACGCCCGTGCACCCAGCGCCTGCTTACTACGCGCCCTAGTCCCGGACCCGGCGCGCCCAGCAAGCCCGGTCTGCGCCCATACCCTTTTCGACATGCCGGATCGTCGGCCGTGGCTTATTCGCCCTTCATTCCGCCCTAAGTCACGGCTCGAAGCAGCGGCGTCTTGACGCCCGTCGTCCACCGACAGCGCCGCGCCCGACAACCGGCTCCTTTTCGCGCCAGGGACACTCCCTCTTGAAGTGCCCTCGACACGCACATAGCACTTCCGCGGCGATTGTCCCCGTCGCGATACGTGCTCACCGCGCCGTCGTCGTCGTCCTCTCGTGTGCACCGCCCGATGCGCTTCGCGCGCGCCATTATCCACGGTGTAAAGCAGCTGCCCATCCGCACCCTACGCCGCCTACTGTCCTCGCCGGCGCAGCGCTCGTCAAAGCGCCTTGGTAGCGCGGTAGGCGCGTCCTCGAAAACGCTTCGACAAGTTGCAAAATTTCTCCATCCCGGCGACCGCCGCGTACAGCCGATCCGGGATGCAGTCCAGGAGCTTCTTCACCATCGCCGCGTCGTCGAGCGTTGCTCCCAGCCCGACGTAGCGCGCCGCCATGGCACTGATCTTCCGGCGAACGCGTCCAGCGACTCGTCGCTCGCCATGTGCAGGAGCTCCCACTCCCCGCGCAACGTGCCCAGCCGCGCTGCCCGCACGCGATTAGCTCCGACGAACCGGGCCTTCAAGCTCGCCCATATCTCCGCCGTCGTCTTCTTCGCAGCCACCCGCAACAGAAGGTCATCGGCAAGCGCCCGGAGCAAATAAGCCCTCGCCGGCTTGTCTTTCTTCGCGATCACCGCCGACGCCGCGTCCTCCGGCGGCACCACCGCCTCCCACAGCCCTGCGGCGTCAAGGTCCGCCTCCACCTTGGTGCCCCAGGTGGTGCAGTTGTCGCCCGTGAAGCACGGGCGCTAAGTCGACACCGCACCGCCCGATCCGCCGGCGTATGGCAGCGGACATCACCGGCAAGCTCCCTCCTCCCGTGGCTCACGATACAATTGTTGGAACCTCCACTCTCTAGCCCTAGCTCGCCTCTCCCTCTCCTCTGGTGGCTCCTTTGCTGCGTGGCTAGCTCACGGAGAGAAGAAGAGATTCGAGAGAGATTCGGAGAAGCGGTGGACACGAGTTTTCAGGCGCCTGACGCCCCTTTTATTCCTTGAGCACGAACTCGACTATGTCAGCTTGTTACAATGCTATCAGGTGGCTTTATACGCGAGCGGCGCCTGCAGGCACGCACTGCGCCTCCATCCGCCCCTGATCCTCCCCGCGCTCTCCGCGCACTGACCGCGCCCAAGCTGCGCCTTACGCCCGCGTCACACGGCCAGCTCCAACCGCTCGTGCCTGACCAGGCCACCTAGGCTCGCCATCAAATGCACACACACGCACCCTGGTGCACGGACATGCCCGTGCACCCAACGCACGCACACACGCACGACCTAGTCCTCGGACCCAATGCGCCCAGCAAGCCCAGTGCGCGCCCATACCCGCACTCGACATGCCCGGCTCGTCAGCCGTGGTTTGTTCGCCCTTCAGGGCCGTCCTCGTCGGTGTCCAGAGGCTTCTCTAGGCCGTGCTTGTAGAGCATCTTCAGCGCCGTGCGAGACCTCTTGTCGCGATCAGCGAAGGCCACACGGTCTTCAGCTAGGACTCGCGCCTTAGCATCAAGATCGTCCTCCCTCGTCCCCATCTTCCGCTCCAACTCTTCCAACCGTTTGCGCTCGGCAGCCTGCTTCTTCCCCAGCTCCGCCAGCTCAGCATCGTGGTTCTTGACGGCTTCCTCCCGGGCTTTCATCTCCACCTCCTTCGCTTGGCGGCATCGTACCTCTTTGGTGTGCTTGTGGCGCAAGCTCTGCAACTTGCCCTCTAGCTCTTGGCAGCGGTCACGGGCAGCCTTGGCGTCTTTCAGCGCCGCCTCACGATCGGCTGCAGTGCTGGCAGTGCCTTGCTTCTCCTTCTCGGAAGCCGCAACAGCCTGGCCCAGCGCCGCGCGAACTGCCAGATCAGAGTGAAGCCAGCCAGAGGCTAGCTCCAGACGCCCGGCCACCAGGCGCAGGTCCGCGCTTAGGAGATCCGCCTGTAGCTGGGTCATCTCTGAAAGGGTACGCTCCAAGACAGCAGCAGGAGCAGAAGGACCAGGAAGTGGAGATGCAGCAGTGGGAGGAAGCGACATCATCACCGGGGCTTGGGAGACCGCGGGTTCCGGATCAGCTGGGACATCGTCTGCCGCGCCAAGTACCAGCACCTCCGGAACCAGCGGGGCCATGGGGGCTGACTCCACACAGCAATGCTCCTCTTGACCTCGTGAGGACGATCGGGTCAGGGAGATGCGGGCGCTGTTGCCTCCTTTCTCCGCGGGAGGCACGGCCGTTGCGTCTTCTTTCCTCTTCTTCACCGAGGATGTTGGCCTAATCAACCAAGGGAAAGTATCAGGAAGCGATGAGTACAAGCAAGGACAAAGCAAAGCTTAAGACACTTACTGATCCACTGCGACGTATTCCACTGACCGCTTGAGAGGCTTGAAGCTTTGACAACCGAGGACACGAGGGCAGGCGTTCGGACACGGTGGCGTCAGGCGGGCGGAGGCGGAACGGACCCGGCACAGTCGGTGAAAGCACACCTATGGGATCTTTGGAATCCCTTCTCTGGTTTCGGGGTCTTGGGGATTGTGAGAAGAAGCGGGACCAATAGGTGACACAAAGGGTTTTACCCAGGTTAAGACGCGAGGATCGTAAAACCCTAGTCTGCTTTGGTGGATGTATTTAGTGTTCTTGAGCTCTCGAACTAGCTCTAGGTGCTGCGAGGTAGCAGAGCGAATCCTTTCCCTGAGTGCGCCTCGGGCCTCCTTTTATAGGGAAAGGGGTGCATACGATGTGGCAAGGAGGAGGTGGAAAGAATGCAGTGTCATGAGTCTATCGCTAGTATTACAAGATAAGACACATTTAATGCGAGGCTTTGGTGTCCCTTCGCTTTATTGGGGACGGGGGCGAGGCCCGTCCCGTCCGTCGCCGCTCCTCCTGGCCTTGACATGTGCCCTGGCCAGCAACACATGCGGTGCCATGTAGGCAGGCAGGCAGCTGAGGTGGTGCGGTGGTGGAGCCTCCACGAAGGATTGCATGCCGCCCAGCAGGTGCTGCCAGACTGGATGGGTCGGCAGCCGCATCTTGAGCAATGGCGAGACTTATCTGGGGCGGGCCTGGCAGTGGTCCAGCTGGTGCACTTTGGCGAGAGCCTTGTCGGGTGGCCCGGCAAGGGTCTTGCGGTGGCACGCTGCCCTCCCGGGCAAGGGTCTTGCCGTGGTGCACTGGCCTCCCCGGCAAGGGTCTTACCGGGGGTCTTGTGGGTTTGTTTGGTGAGGATGGTTGCCTTATTATCCTCATTTGATCTTGTCTCTTCCTCGTCTTCACAAAGATCTTCATGCCACCACAGAGGTGCCTCCCAAGCCCTGTCCCAACGCATTTGTCTGAGCATTGGTGGGCTCAAGGGTGGCTCGCTTGGCTGGTGTGTGCGGGCTGCCCCGGCAAGGGTCTTGTCGGGGCCGCTGAGGCTGCCCTGGCAAGGGTCCTTGCCGGGAAAACCTGCTTCGCCCATCTGATCCTTGTGGCCTTGGTCCTTGTCGTTGCTTCATTTGCCTTGTGGCCTCGGCTTCTCTCCGGCTCCCCCTTCCTGCCGTGTCTGTGCGTGGTCGTGGCGGGAGGCTCTGACTGCCCATGCACAAGTAAAGGGGTCAAAAGCAGAGCCCCTACTTTTGTACACGGCAGGGAATCCGGGCTGGGCCACACATAAGCGCCAGCGCGTTGTTGGGCCAGGCCGGAATGGTGTCTTGGTATTTGGGGTGGATTTTTACGCGGCCACTGTTCCGTCCGCTGCGCTTCCCGACCGGCAGGCAGCGACATGGGGATCGTCTTGGCGCGGATGGCGTGGGCATGCTGGCGTCACCTCATGGTGGATAGTAAAGAGGCGGCTTGCGCGTCTCTTTGAGACCGCGGGGCCGCCTCCCATTTACTGCCCTTGCTCGGGAACCGTCTTTCCACGCGTCCTATAGCGCCCGCCCCTTGCGCCACGTTCGCTGCATGCGGAGCGAATGACAGGTGCAGGGGTCGTGGGTAGTCGCGCGTGTGCGGGTCTATTTCCACGCGCCTTCAATGGAGCATGGAGGGCGGTCGACGGCCCCACCCGCTGTCACTTCAAGAGGCTGGATTGGCCGAGAGGGGGCGGCCCAGCCTCGCTCCCGCCCCTTTATAAGGAGGGGAGTGGGAGGGACGGCGCCTCTCAACCTTTCGCCATCTGCCTCTCCCCATCCTTTGCTTCCTTTTTTCTTACTGTCATGGCGGTGGCGGCCTTCATCGGTGGCGGCGGGGTCTCGGCCGACAGCGCATCCTCCTCCCAAGAACTTGTAGCGGTGGAGCCGGCCGTTAGAGGAAGGGGAGGGGCGAGGTCGAGGGCGCCGTGGTGCAGGGAGAGGAGGGCAGGCGGCAGATCTGCCTCGCCCCTCGATAGTCCTTCCTCGATGGAGGGCCACGGTGGGGACAACCCTGCGAATTCTTTGTTAGGCTGCGCCATCCGCGCCGTCGTCGCCTTCCGAGCCCGTTTGCGCGGGAGATGGAGCTTGATCCGCCCTATGAGGCGCCTGCGGCTACACATGAGGGGTTGTGGGAGCAGTGGCACGTGGGTCGGCGTCGAGTTCCCGCCCCTCCGTCATGTACCTTCGCCGAGGTGGAAGACCTTCGCTCGCCTCCATAGCAGCGGATGGGCTCGCTCTCCATTTCAAACTAATGGAGGGTGGCCTCCTCTCCGTCAAGATCTTCGGGCACTTCGGGACCCGCGTGAGGTGCTGCGTGGAGAGCTCTTCTGATGATGAAGATTCCTCCTCGGGCGAGAGTGACGAGGAGGAAAACGACGGCGAGGCCAGCGGGCGGCAGGATGATAGGTCCGACTAGGCATCGGGCGCCGCTCCGGGCAGCACCGGTGACCCCATCATCCGTGTCGCCGGCTCCTTGAACTTCTCGGGGTCGTCCCCTTGGGCGGCTAGCGTTGGGAGGCTGCGGAAGAGGAAGATGGTAGGCGGCAAGGCCGTCAAGTCGGAGTATGCGGGCACCGACGCCTTCGTCGCGTACTGACGTCCTGCCGCCTCATCTTCAAGCTCTGCCTCCGGTGCCGCCATCACCATCCAGCCCCTGGATGGCCACCAAGATGTTCTCTTGGTGTCTTCTGCCACCCGTAGCTCGCCTAAGTGCCCCTTTTGCCCTCCTGCTTTTCTTGTTCCATTTCCTGAGGAGAGGGACAAGAAAGGGATTACGGGCACCTTATCTCTTATTAGTTTGTAAGCCTTCGGGCCTTAGTAGAATTTAAATCTTGTAATCCCATTGCTCATGTTTTTCATTTTGTATGAACTGTACCTGTACGGGATGTTTTTTTTATGAAAAAGGGATGTTTGCCGGGATTTTCGTTCGCGGGAGGAATCCACGACAAGGAGTGAATCCTTGTTATCTTTAAGACAAACGTTTTCTCGCCCGGCAACAGGCCTTGCCGTTTCTCCACTTCGCTCGACCTTTCTAACGCTCTTGGCAGAGGCAGGGATGAGGTGGGCTTAGGCCCCCCGTTCCTCTACTTTGCTGCCGCGTCAACGACCAAATCCAGATCCAGGGGATAATCCTCGGGTGCCGAGAAGGGGAACACGGTAGCTCGAGAGATAGAGCGGGTTTCATGTATCGATCCATAACGAAATGCATGATAGAGGATAAAGGACTTATCTGGATCTGTAGCTCCCGGCGATCTTGGCTTGTCGTGGAGGGACCCTTGTTATTGCAGCCCCCTGCAACTCTGGCTTGCCGAGGCCCGGGCGCCGGTCTGTTCCCTTCCTTCCAAAACAGCTCGGCAAGAATACTCATGTGCCCTGCGAACCAAAGGAGATAGAGAAGAACAGAGAGACGTGCACTCGACCTCTAAGCTAGGGGTTAGCTGCCGCTAAGCACTATCAACCCTAACCAAGGAAGAGACTCAACCTAGCATGCATGCAATAACTTAGGGCGCTTGACGCCGTTTATTATGCTCGGAGTCTGCGCGGCTTTGTACAAAGGGTCACATGCCTTGCCGTCAAGGCTTGTACAAAAGGGTGGCTCGTCGGGAGGCCCGACAGCCGTGCCTTATGGGTAAAACTTGCGAAGATGCTCGATGTTCGAGGAATTAATCAGCTGGGATGGCATCTTACATCTCCAACCGGACTGCGCGGGCACTGGTGACTCGTGTTACCCGATAAGGGCCTTCCCGCCAGCGTCAACTTGTTGGAATTCTTGGCCATTGAGCGTGCGAAGAACAAGGTCGCCTTCCTCAAAGCTCGGGCATGAACCTTGCGGCTATGGTAGCGGCGCAAGGCTTCTTTGGTAGCGTGCTGGTCGCCTGACCGCCCGAAGGCGATCTTCCTCAAGGGCGTCGCGTCATCTTGCCATAATCGCTCTTGCTCAAGCTCATCATAAGTGAGCACTCGAGGTGACCGTATATGAGTTCCGTGGGGAGAACTGCTTACGCCCGTAAACCAGGGCAAAGGGTGTCGGCGGTGGCTCGATTTGGTGTCGTCTGATCGACCAAAGAAACGCCCGACAACTCATCAATCAGCGCCTCCGGCTTTGCGCAATCTGTCAAAGTCCTTCCTCAAGCCTCGCGAGGACCTCGGCATTTGCTCTTTCCGGCAGCGTTGCTCGAGTGGATGTGCCGCGGAAGCAAAACAAACCCCTGCGAGATCCTCAATGTCTTGCATGAAGGCGTGGCTTGTGAGCTGTGTGCGTTGTCGGTGATGATCTGTTGGGCACCCCAAAGCGGCACACTAGTCCCTGAAGAACTTGATGGCTGACTGCTTGTTGTCACCTTCCTTCTTGCTTCCACTTCGGCCACTTTGTGAACTTGTCGATTGCGGCGTACAAGTAATCAAAGCCCCGGCAACGCAGGGGAAAGGGCCCGATATGTCGAGCCCCAGGACCGAGAAGGGCAGGAGAGAGGATGGTTTGGAGGGCTTGGCTGGTTGATGAAGCTTCTTCAAATGGGCTGGCATGCTTCACACTTGGTTACTAGTGCCGTCGCATCACGAAGGCGGTGGGCGAAGAAACCTTGCGGAAGGGCCCTCGACCCTATGTGGGAGATGCACATCAATTTCACCCATTCGGTCTTCTTACGCCTGTCTGTTGTCAATGAATTGGTCAGAGTAGACCGGCTGGGCCCTTCTGCTTCTTCCTTCTCCTCAGAAGCTCTCCTTTTTGAAGAATTGGGCGGTGTGTTGTGCCCATGCGGACCTGCGGCTCGGCGACAAGGACCAAAGGCATCTCTTACGCCGCACGGGGCGGCCGCCTCCGCAGCCATGACACGAGTCCTGCCGGAGTCGGTTGCCCCGTGGCAGGATCAGCATCCGTAGCAACATCTTTGCCGGCGGCTTCGGGGAGCTCGGTGGGGAAGTACTTGCCGGGGCCTTGCTTCCTCCGCTTGTTCTGCTCGGTCGATGGTTCGACGGATGGCTGGGTTAACTGAAGCACAAAAGTACCTGGTTCCACAGGTAGCTTGAGGGCAGCGTGCTTTGACAGGTAATCGGCGATGTCGTTCTCCGCCCGAGGGACATACTCCGCTTGTATACCGTCAAAGCGTTCCTCCAGTTTCCTCACCTCATCTATGTAAGCTTCCTTCAACGGGCTTTGATAGTCTTTGTTGATCTGCCTGACGACGAGCTGTGAGTCGCCCCTGATGATGAGCTTTTTAACCCCGAGGTCCGCCGCGATCCTGAGACCGGCACGCAAACCCTCGTACTCGGCGGTGTTGTTGGTCGACATCTCGGGGAAGTGCATCGGGCGGCGTGCTTGAGGTGCTCTCCGGTGGGTGCGACAAGCAGCACACGATGCCAGTGCCTTGCAGCGAAGGCACCATCAAAGTACATGATCGAGTTGCGACTCGTTTCCTTGCGGGAAGTGGTCTCTCGTACCTCTTAAATCGAGGCGTCGAGGTCCATTACGCAACAAACTCCGCCAAGACTCTTCTCACGAATCGTCGAGTCTTGTCGAACTTAAAACCCGAAGCTTGACAGCTCAGGGCCCATTCCACAATCCTCCCGTTGCATCGGGTTATCACGTTATCCGTTGCAATGGGGGCGGGTGACCACCGTGATCTCATGCGCTTGGAAGTAATGGCGCAGCTTCCTCGAAAGCCATAAGGAGGCGAAGAGCAGCTTTTGCACACAGTACCTCGACCTAGCCCCCTGCAAAGGGGTGGCGAAGTAAACTAGGTGCTGCACCATTTTCTTCTTCATGCTTCTTCACAGTCGCGTGGGTCCCGTCGCGCAGGCATCGGTCTTAGGGGGCAGACCTGCCGGGGTTCAGCCTTGCCGGGGTGAGCCCTATCAGGGAGGGTTCCGGCCCGTCAACCGTCGACTCTGCCGCTGCTGCTGTCTCCTCATAAACCTCTCTCTGCACCACTAGTGCGGCTCTAACCAACTGATTCGTTGCCGCTAGATAAAGTAGCAACGGTTCTTGTGGTTTGGGCGCAACCAGCACCGGGGTAGAGGAGAGGTACTTCTTCAAATCTTGCAGCGCCGCCTCAGCCTCTGGGGTCCACTCCATCGGCCCTGCTTTCTTTAAGTTCTTTAAAAAAGGAAGGGCACACTCTGTGGACTTGGAGATGAACGGCTCATGGCAACAACGCAGCGGTGAGCCGGCCTTGCGTCCTTGATCCGTTTGGGTGCCTCAATTTGCTCGATAGCCTTGATCTTATCTGGGTTTGCTTCAATCCAGCTGGGACACAAAGAACCCAGAAGCTTGCGGACGGGGCCTTGAAGACACACTTCTCGGGGTTCAATTTGAGTTGATCTTGCACGGGTTCCCAAATGTTTCCTCGGATCATGCCACGAGCATTGCTTTGTCCTTGGTTTTGACCACTATGTCATCCATATAAACTTCCATATTTCTATGTAGCTGGGGCTCAAAACCAATTTGGACTGCTCTTGCAAAGGTCGAGCCAGCACTCTTCAACCCGAAAGGCATCCGTAAAAAGCAATATGTACCAAATGGGGTGATGAATGATGTCTTTTCCTCGTCTTCCTTTGTCATGAAGATCTGGTGGTATCCTGAGTAGGCATCCAGGAATGATAAGAGGTCACACCCAGCCGTGGAGTCAACAATCTGGTCGATGCACGGCAATAGGAAAGGATCCTTTGGGCAGGCCTTATTGATGTCTGTGTAATCAATACACAGCCTCCATTTCCCATTTGCCTTGCGCACCACTACAGGATTGGCCAACCACGTTGAGTGGAGTACTCCTCTCACCAAGCCTGCCACCTCTAGCTTTCTGATTTCCTCTGTGATGAACTCCTGCCTCTCGAGAGCTTGCTTCGACCTATACCTTGCGGGCGGCGCATGAGGACATCTGACAGGTGGTGCTCAATCACCTCCACAGGAGCGCCCGGGGATGTCGGAGGCTTGCCATGCAAACACATCGACATTCTCCCCTTGAAAGCGACAGGCTCGCTTTCCTATTTGCCGTCGAGGTGGAGCTTATGGTAAAACTCCCCGTGCCGTCCTCCTTCAGCGGGCACCTTCTTGGTCTCTGGTTGTCGGGACCCGATTCCAAGTCACATCGACCTGGCTGGTAACACCTCATATCACTTTGTGGCCTCACGCACGGTATTCCCACGGGTGTCGCCTTACCATGGCCGGGACCGTTTAGCCTTTTGGCTCACGTATATGATAGTGTCGCTAGCATCCACATGACAAAGAACCGGGCCGACATGGCTGATCGTGAACCCAAGCGGCACTAACCTATGGGACAGGCATACATGAATCACTTGAGCATGTCGGTCATCAGCGTATGAATTCGGGCTGTAGCCTTTGGGCTATGAGGACTCCGGTATCCCGGGCTGTAGCGGGCTAGGCAGGACTCGAATACCACCGCGTGACATTTCCCGAAGGGACGGACATAAGGCGAAATGAATCACATGCCGGCCAGTCAAGTGTCCAAGCAGTAGTCTGGGCTAGCAGGACTCCGGGGAACCGGGCTGTAGCGGACTACTATCGCTCGGAAGCACGAGACTACATTTCCCCATATGAGAGGCTGCCAAGGATAAACAACTAGTTTGTCGGATCCCTCATACCAAGCATTTCAATCATACCGCATAATATGCCCGATATGAGTAAATACAACAAGGCATCACAACAAAACTCTACAACTCAAGTACTTTATTTAAGAGGCTCAGAGAGCCATACATAAAAGTCATACAGGTAGGGGTCACATGACCCAACACTCAAGTCATACAATCATACAAGCACATGCGGAAGCAAACTAGTCTGATACAGGACTCTAGAAAGAAAGAAAGCTTGTTGGAGCCTTTCTATCTACAATGGCCCTTCACAAGTCTTAGATGCGCCACACAGGTGGCTAGTTCACTCGTCGAAGTCAATATCTACATAGAATCCGTCGGAGGGTAGTATTGTCCTCTGAAAAACATTAATTAAGCAAACATGAGTACAAAGGTACTCAGCAAGTCTTCCACAGAATCCTATCATACATGCACATTCTCAAGGAAGGAAGTGGAGTTATTTGCAGCAAGCCAGCTTTGACTCTTGGCTAAGCTATCCTCGTGACACCACTTTGTAAAGCATTTGTCGTTACACGAGTCCACTAATCACCATCACAATACTCCATCGTGGATCCTCCTCGTCATCCCGAGAGGGCCATCCTGATACTCACACTTATCTTGAGGCTTTTAGTAGTATCCATTTACTTGTCTATGAACTGATATAGGTAACCCGAAGTCCTTCTCCGTGGACACGGCTATTGAATAGATCATATTTAACCCTGGGGTGTACTTCTTCACACTGCTCTCACCACTTATCGCCGTTTACATGACATGTACTCGGCAACCTTCAAGCGGAAGCCCAGCGTGGGTGTCGGCCAGACCTACCTAAACACTCAAGTCCCTAGTCGGGTTTATCGCCTATTCGGGTTCCATCCATGAGAGTCGGCGAGGTTTCCCATACAGCCCGAGCGATGTGTGCGGGGTTCGAGATACCAAGCGGGCACTTTCGGTACACGGACCGCGTGCCTACATAACACAACCCACCCCTAAGGTCAGCGTTGCGTCGGCCCCTGACATGCTACAAACACGAAACTACTTGCAACTCCGGACTAAGAACAAGGGTGGTTAAGAAGCAGAGAAGGTCAATTAAGGATCCCAATGTGTGGTAGTAGCTGTTTCATGGATCACAAACACAGATCTCAGGTCTTAAGTTCGGCTTCAATGAAACAACCCACCATGTACTCCTACATGGCCTCTCATCGATACCTTTACCAAATCGTGTTCAACACTTTCACTCTCGAACCAACACAACCTTTCCTCGGTTCATCATCCCGATGAGCCGGACTGACACAACTCTAAGCATAGCAAGCATAGCATGGTAGGAATCACAAACATGGCTCAATCAACTCCTACACATACTAGTGGGTTTCATCTGAATTCTTGTGGCAATGACAGGTCATGCAAAGGAAGTGGGTTCAACTACCGCAGCACACAACAGTTTGAATCGCGTTGTCTTAATGCGATGCTTGAGCAGCGAAGCGAGAACATGGGTTTGTATCGGAATGATCAATGAGTTGCTTGCTGATGGGCTGGGGTGAAATCGCCCTTCGGATGGATAGTCGAGGTTATCCTCGAGGCGAGAACCTATCATGAAAGCACGAAAATAAACACACATGACAATATGCAACAATATGATGCATGCTATGACATGGCAATATGGATGTGTGTTGGCCTAATGCAAGCTGAAATAACGAGGGAATGAACTCATTTGAATCAAGGATTCAAATGATAGCTCATTGAGTTAGTCCTAATGGTGCAATATCTTATTCTGGTTAAACAGCATAGTTAACTTGCTTTAACATGCATGAAACCTGTACCAATGGATAGAGTGGATTTTTCTGATAATTTTCATATATAAATCTTTGCATTTGGAGTTATAGATTAAAAGTTATAGGCATTTGAAATTTGAATTATATTCGGAATTTACTATATCAAAATAAATCCAGAATTTGAATTAATCGTCGACCATCGTCGACATGGTGTCGAGTCAATAGGGGCGTCCAGGTCAAACTGACATGGGTCCCGCGTGTCAGAGTAATTAACTTAACTAAGGTTTAATTAAATCTAACCTATTTAGTTAGCGAGGCTGGGCCCCATCATCGATGACACTGTTGGGGTCAGCGGCCCTGATGGTCAATGTCACGTCGGCTGCACGGCGACTAACCATGGCGAGCCGAACTGCAGGCGGAGGAGTGTGTTTGGTGATCCGGCGACCAAGCGAGTCGCGGAAGGTAGCTACGGGTAGCTAGGAGCAACCAGCGTCTCTTGGTGGAGTTAGTTGGGGTCGGGGTGGCGGAGTTGGCGCCCGGCGACGAGCTAAGCGGCCGCGGGGTTCGACCAGCAGCGGGCTTGGGGTTAGAGGCTCGGTGAGGTGCGGGAAGTACATGGGCAGACCCGTTGGGGTGCGGTGAGTCTGGCGGACACCATGGGGTGGCGGAGGTGGCCAAGAACGCGTCGGCGACGAGCTCCACGGCGAGTGCGGGTGAGCGTGGCTCGGTTGCTATGTTGCTCGAGGGCGAGAGAGAGGAAGGGGAGTTAGGTAGGCTCACAGGCGGCGTGTAGAAACCCTCGTCGAGTCGGGGATGAACCGGGCGGCGGCGGCGGCGAAAGGATCTCCAGCGATGGCGAGCTCGGTCGAGTCGGTGAGATGGGTTGGGGCACTAGGCAGGCGGGACTCGGCTGGCTAGGGGTAGTGGAGTCTGGCGGAGCTCTGGACATGGTGCGGAGGAGCACGGACGGCGGGGGCCGCGACTCTGGCGGTGGTCTGCGGCGAGTGGCGTCGGCAGCGAGGAGCTCGAAGAGAGGATCAGGCGGAGGGAGTGTCAGGGGGTTCGGGGAGAGAGGAGGTCGGTCCTCGTCGGCGGCTTGCGAAGGAAGCGGGCGGCGACAGTGCGTGGCACTCGGCGGTGCCTTGCCGAGCACTGGCTGCTGCTGGCCGAGCCAAGCAGCTGTTGGCCTTGCTTCTGGGCTGGGCGGCAGTGGGCAGGCGAGGCGTCGAGTAAGGTTTTCTGCTTTTAATCTTTTCTAATTTCCTGCAACTTTGTGGGGTTTTCTAAAATACCAAAACTGTTTTAAAAATCACCAAAATGCTCCTGGTCCCTTGTTGGAATATTTCCAACATGAAACATTTAGTTTGGCAATTTTGAACATTTAAAATATTTTGTATAATTTAAAATGCTCAAGTTCAAAACTTGTGAATTAATCCAAGGACCTTTGGTTGACCTAGAAAATGATACACCTCCTTTGACATAGGTTCGAACCAAAGCAAAGATGATGAGCATTTTGAAGGGCATTTCAGGTTCATTGAAATAATTTTTAGTAAACCCTAGTTGAATTAAGGGGGGTGTTACGGGGTTTCTGCCTTCCCCATTTCAAATTCAAATGAAATTTAAACATGATGCACACCCTAATGCATGGTCTAGCGGGATGTGACAACTCACCCCCACTCAAAGAATCTCGTCCGAGATTTAGGATCTATTCTGAAAAGGTGGGATACTCAAGTCGAAGGCGATCCTCCCTTTCCCAAGTTGCTTCTTGCTCGGAATGGTTTGACCATTGAACCTTTAGAAACTTGATATTCCGGCGTCGGTGAGTGCGCTCGGCTTGATCGAGATCTGAGCGGGATATTCTCGATAGGTGAGGTTATCTTGGAGATCAAGCGTTTAGTGGTCCACTCCACGGATAGGATCCGAGAAGCAACGCTGAGTTGGGAAGCGTGGAAGACATCATGGACTCTGGAAGATGCGGAGGTAGTTCAATTGGTAGGCAACTTCCCTCGTTTGGCAAGAATGCGAAAGGGTCCAATGTAACGAGGAGCCAACTTGCCTTTGATACCGAATCGATGGGTTCCCTTCAAAGGAGTAACCCGAAGGTAAGCCTTCTCGCCAATTTCATAAGTCATTGGCTTATGCTTGCGGTCATATTGGCTCTTTTGGCGAGATTGGGCTGTTTTCAATTTCTCACGAACAACGCGAACCTGCTCTTACCTTCTGAATCATATCCGGGCCAAGAGTTGTCTCTCCCGGTTTCGACCAGTTAAGAGGCGTTCGACATTTCCGTCCATAAGAACTTGAAAGGGCTTTGCCGAGGCTGGCTTGATAACTATTGTTATAAGCGAACTTCGGCGAATGGAAGGCATTTCTCCCAATTCATGCGAAAGAGATGTGAAGCTTCGAAGCATATCCTCTAGGATTTGATTGACTCGTTCTACTTGACCACTTGATTGGGGATGGAAGCGGTGCTAAAGGAGAGCGAGTTCCCATAGCGTTTGGAAACTTTCCCAAAATCGAGAGGTGAAGAGACTTCCACGGTGCGAGTTAATCTCTAATGGAACACCATGAAGAGACACTATTCGAGAGATGTACAAATCAGCTAGCTGGCTAGCGGTTATACTCTCCGAGCGGGTAGGAAGTGGGCTACTTTGGAAAGGCGATCGATAACAACGAAGATAGCATTATTCCCTCTCTTGGTCTGGGAAACCGGTAATGAAATCCATACGATTTTATCCCATTTCCATTCAGGAATTTCCAAAGGTTGAAGGGTACCCAGGCCGTTGATGCTCTGCTTTAATTCGACGACAGGCGTGCAATTTACAATGTATTGAGCGATTTCTCTCTTCATCCTAGTCCACAAAACCTCTGGCGTGGGTCTTGATACATTTAGTACTACGGGATGAATGGTGAGAGGAGAGTCATGAGCTTCCTTAAGGATCAATTCCGTAGCTGTTGTTTCTTGGGAACCACTGGCGGTTTCAAAGAATACAACACCTCGTTCATCTATGGAGAAACATTTAGCAGCTCCGCTAGCAATGTTCTCCTTGATCAAGAATATCCTCTATCATCTTGCTGAGCAGCTATGATTCGATCCGTGAGTCGGGTTTAGCCACCGGGGTGGAAAGGAATCCTCGAGGAACAATGTGAAGATTAAGCTTACGAAATTCCTCGTGGAGAAATGGTTGACTTTGTTGTAACATCAAATTGTTACAATAAGATTTGCGACTTAGTCGTCAGCCATGACATTAGCTTTGCACAGGGTGTAGGATATTCCTAAGTGAAATCTGTAATCAACTCAACCAGCGTCTTTGCACGAGATTCAAATCCGGTTGGGTGAAGATATATTTCAGACTTTGGTGATCGGTGTAGATTTATAGCGATTACCCGGAAGGTAATGTCGCCAGGTTTTGAGTGCATGAACCCTGCTGCAAGCTCTAGATGCGTGTGTGGGATAGTTATCCTCATGTGGGCCTTGGCCATGTAGAAGCGTAGGCAATCACATGGCGATCTTGCATGAGTATGCAACCTAGTCCTTGTCGCGTCGCAATAGATAATAAAGTCCTTAGAAATCTGGTGGAACAAATGCGGGAGCAGATGTCGGCGTCTTTTCAGTTCTGAAAGCTGAACTTCGCCTTTGTGGCGTCCATTCGAACCTTTTATCTTTCTTGAGGAGTTCGGTTAGAGGTTTAGCAACTTTAGAAATTCTCGTGAAGCGGCGGCAATAGCTTCGCTAAACGAGAAACTCGAACTTGCTTGACCGATTCAGGTGGAGTCAATCAGGGCGGCTTGAACTCGCTTCGGGATTGACAGCAATGCCCTTACCGGAGATTACATGTCCTAGATAGGTCACTTACGGTAACCAGAATTCACATAGAAATTTTGCATAAAGGCGGTGCTCTCGAAGTTTCATCAATACTAGCCTTAGATGTTGGCATGTTCTTCCTCATTCTTGGAGTAGATGAGTATATCATCGAGGTATACCACGAATTTATCCAAATACTCCATGAAGATTGAGTTCATTAACGAGAGAAGGTGGCTGGAGCATTGGTTAATCCGAAGGACATGACGGTGTACTTGTATTGGCCATAACGAGTGACAAAGGCCGTTTAGGAATGTCCCGTTCTTGATTTTGATTTGATGGTAGCCCAACCTCAAATCCATCTTGGAAAAGATTGAGGATCAGCGAGCTGATCATACGGATCGTTGATCACAGGGGAAGCGGATACTTGTTCTTGATAGTGACCAAATTGGCGGTCGGTAATCTACAACCATCCGATCCGTACCATCCTTCTTCTTGACAAGAGGGCCAGGGCAAGCCCATGGAGATGAACTAGGGCGGATGAAACCTTTTGCAAGGACTCATCGAGTTGTTTCTTAAGTTCAGCTAGTTCTAGGGTGCCATCTTATAAGGTCTTCTAGAGATTGGGGCGGTTAGGGAACAAGATCTATCACGAACTCGACATCCTGTCGGTGGAACACTGGCAGTTCCTCGGAAAGACATCAGGAAATCACGGACTATCGGAATATCTTGAGTGCGGAAGGGGTTGGCATTTAAGGAGTAAAGCTGGCGCTTAGACACTCGGGTTAAAACATTCCTTTGTCTTGCCGAAGGATGGGTAAGTTGAACAGTTCTAGTAGAGCAATCAATCTTAGCATAATGGGTGACATCCGGTCCATACCCAAGATGATGTTTATGTCAGGGACTTAAGAGCTATTAGAGATGCAAGAAAGACTAATCTGTCGACAAGAATTTCATTCCATGACTTATTCTAGAAGTTTTCCATCTAGAACCAGGAGTTTGAATTTCCATGGAGGTAGGCATGTCACAGAATGTGGTGTTGTGCAATCGAGCATAGCTCTCGAAATAAATGAATGAGATGCTCGATATCAAAAGAGCGGTTGCGGATGGCAATTAACAAGAAAGCGTCCGAGGGCGGCGTTGGGATCCTCATAGGTCTCTTCATCGAAACATAATTGACATGGCCACGGCGGTGGCAACTGGTTTAACATAGGGCACCTTTCCTGCTGGCTTGCAGCGACCAGCAGACTTTCAACTTGATTGGGGTTGTTACAGGGACACTCACGGATATAGTGGCCCGTCTCTCCACACTTGAAACAAGTTATCACATTTGGGCGTGGAGCAGCATTAGCAGTGGGGCCTCCATAAGTCTTAGGCGGAACATCTGCTGGTTGGGGCGGCGCCTCGAAGGATAGCCTCGGGGTGAACACAGGTGGTAGAGCAGTGTTGGAACCCAAACCGGCGCCACGGGATCGAGCGGATGGCGATCGAGTCACGGATGTGCTTGCGTGAAACCTCAAAATCAGTCTGCCCTTGATTTGGCGTGATAGCCTTATTGACTAACCGGGAAGAGGTACACTCATGCAGGCGGAGATCTCGGCGTAGCTCGGGGCTAAGTCCTTGCGGAACCTTGCACCTTCTTGGCATCGGTAGAAACCTCTTGAGGGCATAACGTGCTAACCTCCCAAATTCACGGCTGTAGGCATCCTTTGTCGGCCTACCTTGGGTGGCTGCAGAATTCCTCCGTTTGCGGTCCATAAGACCTTACGGAATATGATGCTCACGAGGCGGCACTGAATTCAGCCCAAGTTGTAACTTGTCCAACGGACGCATAGCCTCATAATTCTCCCACGAGAGACTAGCGGGGCCTTCAAGATGATAGGCGGCAAAGGTAACCTTGTCGGCCTCAGCCACGTTGGCGGAGCGCAGCTTGTGGTGGATCTTTGCGAAGCCAATCATCCGCGTCGAGAGGCTCGGCGGAATATTTGAACTTTGGGGATACAGCTTGGCGAAGTCATTGAGTGAAACCACATCGTTTCTTGGCTGGCGTGCGGTGTTTTGTTCAATCCGCTCCGATGGCGGTTGGTTTCACGCTTATTGCGTTCTGCTTCGGCATAACCTCGGCCAAAGATGGCGGTTGCGGCAGATTCACATTTACGGCTGCTTGGCTTCTCCCCTGCTCGGGCAGCGAGGAGTGTTGCAGTGTTGACCATCCCTAGGAGACAAAGCAAAGGTTTAAACCAGGATGGCAGAATTTAACAAGGAAGTGCGGAAGGTAATGGATAGCATGGAATGCAAAGATGTTCATCCGTATGACAATGGTATTATAAAGCTGCCATATATATATATACCAGCGGTCATACACACCATTCATAGTTTAGTACAAGCCTAGCAAGTACAACTATAAGGAGAGGCGTTACATCTCATCGGAAGCAGTCCAACTCCTATACATTATTTTCTACACTTAGGAGCGATACACACTAAGTCGTATTCCACGAGTCACGCGGGGCGGTGGAAACACAACTAATACCACACTAGGAATACTACTACTATCTCGGGCAGCTCCATAGTAGTCCTCATAGAAATCACCACCCAAGCACGGAAGTGGAACATGATCGTCGAGAAGCAGACAATCTGTGGGGCATGTGGACCATAAGGACTCGGATGTGGCGTGGTCCAACAAGCGGTGTGAGGCAGGCCCACGAGGAGGTGATGCCTCAACCTCACGCCACTCCATAAAATCTGGCAGACTCGCCCGCACAGTACAAGTCCCTCATGTCCATATATCCGGCTTGCACGGCGGTGCAAACCTAGTCGAGTAGCCAGTGGTGAGCAGGCATTAAAAAGCTCCATCGCAAGGCCCGCTTCTCACGGTCCTTGTCCTCCGACATCTCGGTAGTAGTGCGAAGGTGAGTCCTCATGGGATGCATCGCTGTACAAACCACGAAGGTAGCCATGCGCCCGAGGGAGGATCTTTGGCATATAGCGAAAATCGGTGTTGCCCGGCAAAGCGGTTACGCTCGAATAATAGTCAACATGGAATAGGCTGCATCTTGCAGACATTCCAATAGTGATTCGAGCCCATAAGAACGATGAAGTGGCTCGGTAGCTCCGGGATAAGATGGATAAATCCGGACCATGCAAAGGTATTGGCTTTGATTGAAATCCTAAACTGCTCCTCGGCGGTATATTCAGGATACCATCGATAACAGACTCAATCATCACCGAACCAACATTGCCGTGTGACCACACACACCAATGCAACGGGTCAGGCGAACCACTTGGTTCTGGGGACGGGTGGCCATCTGAAAGCACAGCCACAATGCAAAGGCATTAGAATTTCTAGGGAAAATCGGGCAGCATAACATCTGTAAATGCTCAAGATCAGATTTGAGACATTCAAAATCAGATTGCAAAACCACTCAACAACATCATATCAAGGTTACGGTTCAAATGATAGCATACTAAAATTTAGTAGCAGGCGAGGATGTAACCAACAATCCTATAAGTTACTACGGATTAGTAACACGTGAAACTGATAGAGAAGAGAGCCTAGTCCTATACCCACGTCGAATGAGAAGAGGATGACTCGGATCGGAGGGCATAAGGTAAAAAAGTAAAAAGAGCCTTCGTTCCTCCACAATCAATTCCCCTACATATAACTAAAGCATTTCTAGACTCAACTTGACCAGTTTGGCTTAGAGAACCTACAGGCAGCCTGCTCGATGCCAGCGCTGTCGGGACCCGATTCAAGTCACATCGACCTAGCTGGTAACACCTCATATCACTTTGTGGCCTCACGCGCGGTATTCCCACGGGTGTCGCCTTACCATGGCCGGGACCGTTTAGCCTTTTGGCTCACGTATATGATAGTGTCGCTAGCATCCACGACAAAGAACCGGGGCGACATGGCTAGTCGTGAACCCAAAGCGGCACTAACCTATGGGGACAGGCATACATGAATCACTTGAGCATGTCGGTCATCAGCGTATGAATTCGGGCTGTAGCCTTTGGGCTAACAGGACTCGGTATCCCGGGCTGTAGCGGGCTAGGCAGGACTCGAATACCACGCGTGACATTTCCCGTGGGACGGACATAAGAGCGAAATGAATCACATGCCGGCCAGTCAAGTGTCCAAGCAGTAGTCTTTGGGCTAGCGAGGACTCGGGGAACCGGGCTGTAGCGGACTACTATCGCTCGAAGCACGAGACTACATTTCCCCATATGAGAGGCTGCCAAGGATAAACAACTAGTTTGTCGGATCCACTCATACCAAGCATTTCAATCATACCATAATATGCCCGATATGAGTAAATACAACAAGGCATCACAACAAAACTCTACAACTCAAGTACTTTATTTAAGAGGCTCAGGAGCCATACATAACAAAGTCATACAGGTAGGGGTCACATGACCCAACACTCAAATCTTACAATCATACAAGCACATGCGGAAGCAAACTAGTCTGATACAGGACTCTAGAAAGAAAGAAAGCTTGTTGGAGCCTTTCTATCTACAATGGCCCTTCACAAGTCTTAGATCGCACACAGGTGGCTAGTTCACTCGTCGAAGTCAATATCTACATAGAATCCGTCGGAGGGTAGTATTGTCCTCTGAAAAACATTAATTAAGCAAACATGAGTACAAAGGTACTCAGCAAGTCTTACCACGAATCCTATCATACATGCACATTCTCAAGGAAGGAAGTGGAGTTATTTGCAGCAAGCCAGCTTTGACTCTTGGCTAAGCTATCTCGTGACACCACTTTGTAAAACATTTGTCGTACGAGTCCACTAAGCACCATCACAATACTCCATCGTGGATCCTCCTCGTCATCCCACGAGAGGGCCATCCGTGATACTCACACTTATCTTGAGGCTTTTAGTAGTATCCATTTACTTGTCTATGAGCTGATATAGGTAACCCGAAGTCCTTCTCCGTGGACACGGCTATTCGAATAGATCATATTTAACCCTGCGGGGTGTACTTCTTCACATGCTCTCACCACTTATCGCCGTTTACATGACATGTACTCGGCAACCTTCAGCGGAAGCCCAGCGTGGGTGTCGGCCACAGCCAACCTAAACACACAAGTCCCTAGTCGGGTTTATCGCCTATTCGGGTTCCATCGCGAGTCGGCGAGGTTTCCCATACAGCCCGAGCGATGTGTGCAGGGTTCGAGATACCAAGCGGGCACTTTCGGTACAGACCGCGTGCCTACCGCAACACAACCCACCCCTAAGGTCAGCGTTGCGTGCGGCTGACATGCTACAAACACGAAACTACTTGCAACTCCGGACTAAGAACAAGGGTGGTTAAGAAGCGAGAGGGTCAATTAAGGATCCCAATGTGTGGTAGTAGCTGTTTCATGGATCACAAACACAGATCTCAGTTCTTAAGTTCGGCTTCAATGAAACAACCCACCATGTACTCCTACATGGCCTCTCATCGATACCTTTACCAAATCGTGTTCAACACTTTCACTCTCGAACCAACACAACTTTTCCTCCGGTTCATCGTCCCGATGAGCAGACTGACACAACTCTAAGCATAGCAAGCATAGCATGGTAGGAATCACAAACATGGCTCAATCAACTCCTACACATACTAGTGGGTTTCATCTGAATTCTTGTGGCAATGACAGTCATGCAAAGGAAGTGGGTTCAACTACCGCAGCACACAACAGTTTGAATCGCGTTGTCTTAATGCGATGCGAGAGCGAAGCGAGAACATGGGTTTGTATCGGAATGATCAATGAGTTGCTTGCACGATGGGCGGGGTGAAATCGCCCTTGGATGGATAGTCGAGGTTATCCTCGGGGCGAGAACCTATCATGAAAGCACAGAAAATAAACACACATGACAATATGCAACAATATGATGCATGCTATGGCATGGCAATATGGATGTGTGTTGGCCTAATGCAAGCTGAAATAACGGGGAATGAACTCATTTGAATCAAGGATTCAAATGATAGCTCATTGAGTTAGTCCTAATGGTGCAATAACTTATTCTGGTTAAACAGCATAGTTAACTTGCTTTAACATGCATGAAACCTGTACCAATGGATAGAGTGGATTTTTCTGATAATTTTTCATATATAAATCTTTGCATTTGGAGTTATAGATTAAAAGTTATAGGCATTTGAAATTTGAATTATATTACGGAATTTACTATATCAAAATAAATCCAGAATTTGAATTAATCGTCGACCATCGTCGACATGACGTCGAATCAACGAGGACGTCCAGGTCAAACTGACGATGGGTCCGCGTGGCAGAATAATTAACTTAACTAAGGTTTAATTAAATCTAACCCTATTTAGTTAGCGAGGCTGGGCCCCATCTGTCGATGACTGTTGGGGTCAGCAGACCCACAATGGTCAATGTCCATGTCGGCTGCACCGGCGACTAGCCGCCGGCGAGCCCGACACGGCGGAGGAGTGTGTTTGGTGATCGGCGACCAAGCGAGTCGCGGAAGGTAGCTACGGGTAGCTAGGAGCAACCAGCGTCTCTTGGTGGAGTTAGTTGGGGTCGGGGTGGCGGAGTTGGCGCCCGGCGGACGAGCTAAGCGGCCGCGGGGTTCGACCAACGGCGGGCTTGGGGTTAGAGGGCTCGGTGAGTGCGGGAAGTACATGGGCAGACCCGTTGGGGTGCGGTGAGTCGACGGACACCATGGGGTGGCGGAGTGGCCGAGGCGCGTCGGCGACGAGCTCCTGGCGGCGAGTGCGGGTGAGCGTGGCTCGGTTGCTATGTTGCTCGAGGGCGAGAGAGAGGAAGGGAGTTAGGTAGGCTCACAGGCGGCGTGTAGAAACCCTCGTCGAGTCGAGGATGAACGGGCGGCGGCGGCGGCGAAAGGATCTCCGGCTGACGGCGAGCTCGGTCGAGTCGGTGAGATGGGTTCGGGGCACTAAATGAGGCGGGACTCGGCTGGCTAGGGGTAGTGGAGTCTTGGCGGAGCTCTGGACATGGTCTTGGAGGAGCGCAGACGGCGGGAGCACGACTCTGGCGGTGGTCTTGGCCAGTGGCGTCGGCCAGTGAGGAGCTCGAAAGAGAGGAATCAGGCGGAGAGGGAGTGTCGGGGGTTCGGGAGAGAGAGGAGGTCGGTCCTCGTCGGCAATTTGGCGAAGGAAGCGGCGAGGCGGCGACCAGTGCGTGGCACTCGGCGGTGCCCGCCGCCGAGCACTGGCTGCTGCTGGCCGAGCCAAGCAGCTCATTGGCCTTGGCTCTTTGGGCTGGGCAGGCAGGTGGGCAGGCGAGGCGTCGAGTAAGGTTTTCTGCTTTTTAATCTTTTCTAATTTCCTGCAACTTTGTGGGGTTTTCTAAAATACCAAAACTGTTTTAAAAATCACCAAAATGCTCCTGGTCCCTTGTTGGAATATTTCCAACATGAAACATTTAGTTTGGCAATTTTCAAACATTTAAAATATTTTGTACCATTTAAAATGCTCAAGTTCAAAACTTGTGAATTAATCCAAGGACCTTTGGTTGACCTAGAAAATGATACACCTCCTTTGACATAGGTTCTGAACCAAAGCAAAGATGATGAGCATTTTGAAGGGCATTTCAGGT
The DNA here is from genome assembly GCA_021605205.1 of Aegilops longissima. Classification (NCBI taxonomy): domain Eukaryota; kingdom Viridiplantae; phylum Streptophyta; class Magnoliopsida; order Poales; family Poaceae; genus Aegilops; species Aegilops longissima. Next base: position 580,400,462 of record CM038678.1, read on the forward strand.
TCATTGAAATAATTTTAGTAAACCCTAGTTGAATTAAGGGGGTGTTCAGGGTTTCTGCCTTCCCATTTCAAATTCAAATGAAATTTAAACATGATGCACACCCTAATGCATGGTCTAAGCGGGATGTGACCTTTGGTGGCATGGCTCTGGACTTCTTGCTCTTGCGGCGGAGCTCTGGCACGTCCTCAGCGGGGCGCAACACCCGAAGAGTGCGCTTGCGGAGAGCAGTGCTAGGAGTCTCGCCGGTCTTCTTCCAGGCCTCCGTCGGCGAGGGCAGGTACCTTAGCGGCAAGCTGCTGCGGCTGCTTCAGTAGAGTTGGTCGGCGCAGATCAACACATCTTTCTTGTCGGAGGGGCGGTGATGATGTTCATCGGCCGGGCATCTTGACATGTTGTAGGCGTAGTGTGAAGCCGCCATGAACTTGGCGGTCTTGGGCGGCCCAGGATCCCATTGTAAGGTAAGGGGATCTCGGCTACATAAAAAACAATCCTCTCCGTCACGTGGTCAGCTCGCCTCCGAATGTCACGGGCAGCGTGATCTTTCCCTTTGGCTGGCTCCTCCCGGGTTAACCCTTGGAGCGTACCCGTCTCCTCGAGGTCTCCATCGGGGATCTGCAGCCTTTTAACCCAGCAGGCGAGATCAAGTTCAGGCGGCCCGCCGTCAACCAACATCTTTGTCACCTTGAGGTTGCGGTTGTTGGTGAAACCAACAATGGCAAGCACCCGACCACGATGGTGCGGTCGGTGATCCTCGGTGTCAAAGATGATGGGCGTCTTCAGACCATTTCAGCGGCTTCCGTGCGTCAAACGATGGCTCCACCGCTGTGATCTCACGCGCCCACTGCTTGAGTTGGCGGTGGGATGTGTGCAGCAAGGCACCGCCATCGACGCACATGGCCTCTTTGGCTTTCTGAAACTCGTGGTCGCCGGACTCGTCGTCCTCGTCATGATCATCGTCTTCCTCCTTCTTGTCGCATCCTCGGGCGGGCCTCTCTTGCTGTCCCTCCTTGACGTGGCGGCCTTCTTGGCCGCCACGTTTCTTGCCGGATCCTTCGGCACCATCTGGGCCTTTCTCCTTGTCCTGCCGCTCATACTCGGATTTCTGCTTCTCGGCGAGCAGCTCTACCTGCCGGCAGTTTTGGAGGTCGTGGCCCTTGGTGTGGTGGATCTTGCAGTACTGCTTGTCGGAGCCTCCTGGCTTGTCGGCAACCGCCAAGGCCCGGCAAGCGCTACACTCGTCAATCTCTTTGCCGGGGTCGCTTGCCTTGGTCTTCTTGGTGGTACCGGTGTCGTCGGATCCCTCAACGGCAAGCATGGCCTTGCCCTTGTGCTTCCTATTACGGCATCGACCTTTCTTTGCTGGGGTGGCGGTATCGCCAATGGAGTCAGTTTCCGCACCGGCATCTTCGCCGGGGTACTTCCTTCCTTCCTCGGCACGAGCGCACGGATCGGCCAGAACATAGAGCTCGGCCACATCCTTGACCTTGTTCATCGCCAGCTCTTCATGCATCTTGCGATTGCGTATGTTTTGATGGAACACACTGATCACAGCGGCAGGATGAACATCTGGGATGTTGTACTGCACCCGGCTGAACCTTTGGATGTACTTGCACAGGTTTTCTCCTTCCTTCTGGGGGATGATGTGTAAATCACTCGCCTGCCCATGAGCTTGATGTACTGCACCAACAAACTCATGGCACAGATCCGCCCAAGAAGAGACGGAATCCACCGGCAAGTGCATCAACCATGACATAACATTAGGCTTGAGTGCCAACGGCAAGTAGTTGGCAAGCACCTTGTCGTTGCGAGCCCCAACAGCCTGCATTGCGATGGTGTAAATGCTAAGGAATTCCGACGGGTGAGTCTTGCCGTTGTATTTCTCGGCAACGTCGGGTTTGATCATACGGTGGGAGGTCCACTGGAACTGCCGTAGCTCACGCGTGAAGGCCGGACAACCCACCTCGTAAGGTAGGCCACCGTAGCCTCCCGGCGCTGGGTGGTCCGCAGCGGGCCCTGTCCGCCTGTTCGACTGGTGGCACGCATCACGTCGACGCTCGATCGTAGTTCAAGCGTCCTCGTGAGCCCGCTCCCGAAGGACTTGGCGCTGATTGCGGTTGGTTCGCGGGTCAGACGACGCGATGGAGATATCATCTCGAGCCTCGTCACGACAGGCCGACGCCCGGGGCGGTCGGGATGGATGTGGGGAGTACACCATGGACGCGTCGCCTCCGGCGTGGCCTCCACTAGCAGGTGGCAGCCCGGCGGAGCGACGGCCTACGGGTTCCGCCGGACGCAGCCTGTCGTCGTTGGCGATGCCGACGAGGCTCCAGACGGTGGCCCTCCATTCGTCGTGCTTCTCCGTAGTGGGAGGAAAATCGAGGAGCAGCTGCGCGCGCTAGGGCTTCCACTGGCGTGGGTGGCGGCGAAAGCTGGGTGGACCGCGATGCGCCTCGACTTCTAACCACGTTAGAAGGAGCCGCGTCACGGCTCCGCAGCCATTCACCACCTCCAGCAGCACCTCGGCGCACATGCTGGCCCTCTCCTTCATGTGACGGACGCACGGGACTCTTCCCTGGGCGGCGCATAGGGTCACCAGCAGGGTGACGCTGCTCATCACGCACAACCTGAGAGGAGCGCGTCGTGGGCGCCGGTGTTGGCACTTTTGAGATCGCCGTGCCACCGCCTGGCGGGACGGCAGCACCCCTGGAGGTCCCGCGCACCTGCGGGGCCGACTCGACTTTGGAGCCGCGGCGGTGGCTCGCCGCCCGCGTATGACAGCGCCGCTTCGCCCGGTCCGGACCATCGAGCGATGTGGATATTCGCGGGCAGCGCCGGGTCCTCTCGCGACTAGCCGCTGCGGTCGTGCGGTACCAACCCGGTTCCGGACGAACCGATCGCCGTGGTCGCCTTCTTCTTAGGAGTCATGGCGATAAAGAACAGGTAAGTCAACTGCTGGACCAGATTCTCACCATTCCGCGACCCCTACCTGGCGCGCCAAAGATGTCGGTGGGAAACAACACCTATGGGATCACTGGAATCCCTTCTACGGTTGCGGGGCGCGGGGATCGTGAGAAGAGCAGAACCAACAGGTGACACAAAGGGGGATTTTACCCAGGTTGGGGACGCGAGGATGCGTAAAACCCTAGTCCTGCTTTGGTGGATGTATTTAGTGTTCTTGAGCTCTCGAACTAGCTCTAGGTGCTGCGAGGTTCTAGAGAGCCGAATCCTTTCCCTGGTCGCCCCGGGCCTCCTTTTATATGGAAAGGGGTCGCCACAGTGGCAAGCAGGAGGTGGAAAGGGTACAGTGTCGCGAGTCTATCGCTAGTATTACAGGACAAGACGCATTTAATGCGAGGCTTAGGTGTCCCTTCGCTTTATTTTCAACGGGGGCGAGGTCCGTCTTGTCCGTCGCCGCTCCTCCTTGCCTTGACACGTGCCCTGGCCAGCAACGCATGCGGTGCCATGTAGGCAGGCAGGCAGCTGAGGTGGTGCGGTGGTGGAGCCTCCACGAAGGATTGCATGCCGCCACGCAGGTGCCTGCCCAGCTGGTTGGGTCGGCAGCCGCATGTGAATGGTGGCGAAGACTTATCTGGGGCGGGCCTGGCAGTGGTCCAGCTGGTGCGTTTTGGCGAGAGCCTTGTTGGGTGGCCCGACAAGGGTCTTGCGGTGGCACGCTGGCCTCCCCGGTAAGGGTCTTGCCAGGCGGCCCGGCAAGGGTCTTGCCGTGGTGCGCTGGCCTTCCCGGCAAGGGTCTTGCCGGGGGTCTTGTGGGTTTCTTCGGTGAGGATGGTTGCCTTCTTATCCTCATTTGATCTTGTCTCTTCCTCATCTTCACAAAGATCTGCATGCCACCACAGAGGTGCCTCCCGAGCCCTGTCCCAACGCATTGGTCTGAGCATTGGTGGTCTCAAGGGTGGCTCGCTCGGCTGGTGTGGGCGGGCTTCCCCGGCAAGGGTCTTGCCGGGGCCGCTGAGGCTGCCCTGTCAAGGGTCCTTGCCGGGAAAACCTGCTTCGCCCATCCGATCCTTGTGGCCTTGGTCCTTGTCGTTTCTTCATTTGCCTTGTGGCCTCGGCTTCTCTCCGGCTGCCCTTTCCTGCCATGTCTGTGTGTGGCCGTGGCGGGAGGTTCTGACTGCCCGTGCACAAGTAAAGGGGTCAAAAGTAGAGCCCCTACTTTTGTACACCGACACAGCCCCAGGAGGTTTCGGGGCAGAGGCGGCACCTCGGGCCACCAGCGACGACCTACTCCTCGTCGGGCTGCTCCCTCTCCCCTTGGTGGGCGTCGACATCGGCATCATCAGGAAGGGCGCGGAGAATCTCGGCCTTGCTCAGAGGGGAAGTCTCCCCCACCTCTTCCAGGGTCTTCTCCGAGTCCTCCTCCTCTTCTCCCTCTCTCCGGGACTCACCAGAAGACACCTCCATCGGGTTATGCGCCATAGGGGCTTCCGGAAGCGCCGGCGACACCAGCCCGCGCGCATCAAAAGTCGACCTGGAGGCGATGAATTCCTCCTAGTCCCTGCGTTTGAACAGGGGAAGGAAGGCGCTAGGCGGGTACTCCTGGTTGTCCCCGACTATGATGCGCAGGACGGCGTCCACTTCATCGCCAGGCAGGTCCCCCGGCCTCAGGCGGGTCTTGTTTTCCTCTTCGTCAAGCTCCCAGAGGGGGCGTGCACGCCTGGAGTGGCGCAACCCGCAGCGTTAAGAAATCCCTCAGGAGCATCGCCCCCGTTATCTTGGCCACCCTCGTGTTGCCCGGCCTCAGGTCGGTCATAATCTGCCCCAACACCAAGGATGCCCACTCGTCGACAAGCTCCTCCATGGGCCACCCCTCGTTGGGAGGAGGCGCCACTGTGGGCAACGCCAGACGCAGGGCGGCGCACTGGGCATCCATCATGACCCATTTGGAACGGATGTTGTCGGCCCTCTTCCCGGTGCTCGAGATCGAATTGGCCTTGCCGCAGGTGAAGAAATTAGCACGTCCGGTGATATGCTCGCCGCTGACGCGGAGGAAGAAGAAATGGCGCAAGAGCGCCATGGACGGCATGACGCCCAGGTACGCATCGTAGTAGTAGGCGAAGATGGATAGGAGGAGGACAGAGTTGGGATGGAGATGCAATGCCTGCAGCCCGTAGTGGTCGAGGACTTCATAAAAGAAATCAGAGAAGGGAGGAACCAACCCGACAGCGACGCTGCTCGAGAAGAAGGGGAAGAAGGTGCTCCCCTCAGGCTCCGGCTAATCGGAGGCGAGCCGAAGCTCCGTCTTCCCCCACTCATTGCCCTCGCCCGCTGTTAGCACGCGCACGGAGGCGAGACTCTTCTCCGTGATGGTGGGCGCCTCGAGGGCCGGCTCACACCAAGCCGGTGTTGAGGAGGTCCTGACCTTGCGCGGCGCCATGGGTGGCAGAAGCAGAGCAAGGGTGGAGCAGATCTGGAGATAGCAGCGGTGAAGATTGGGTAAGGGGATCTGGAGCGAGGCAAGGAAGAAGCAATGAAGGAAAGAACTGCCTGCACCAGCCTTTGTCAGGGCGTGCAGTTGCCGAGGAAGTGGAGACGCCCACGTCCAATCAACCGCCACGCGTCGACCGAGGCCGCAGGCTTTTGGGGCCCGCGGTGCTCCGAACTTGACCCTTGGCTTCGCCGCGAAGCCAAGCCCGAGCGCCTTGGGCCCGGGGGCTACTCTCGGTGTTCTGGGAACGGGGGTCCCCAGACTTGCCTATCTGCAGCCCACGGCGTGGCCAAGTAGCAGGCCGTGCGGCCCATCTTCATCAACAAGGCATCCAAGACCCTTGCGAGGGTCCAAGCCTCGCGAGGCGGACGACGCAAGACCTCCTCTGGAGTGGCCTAGCCAGGAAGGCTCACGAGGAGCGGAGATATCAAGGCGGGGCAAACCTCACGAGGCTTTTGTGATGTGAGCCATGAGGAACGGTACCAGGCGGGCACCAGTGCACGCAGCGTCCTTATTTCATCTTTGGTGCTAAGGAGGCCAGCGCAGGCGAGGAGTACCGAGGCTTCAGGCAAAGGTTGCCATATTGGTGCAACGAGACCAAGACCAGGAGGACGGCAAGGCGGAGGTCATCGTGGAGCCCAAGACGGTGTCACCCCAGAGCTTTTCGCAGGCGAAGACCACTTTTGTCAGGATAGCTTGTACTAGCTGCCCCCCTTCAAATTTTCCCGCTGTTGTTCTCTCCCTTCCCGCTTGATATTTGGGAAGAGGACCAGGGCCTCTATAAATAGGACTAGCCACCATAGTGGAGAGATCGAATCCACACGCCACAAGTTCATATGCACAAGAACACCCCAACCTTAGGAGGTTGTTCTTCCCTTGTACTGTTCATCGTCAGCCCGAGAGGCAATCCACCACCACCACACTGGAGTACGGTATTACACCACATCGGTGGCCTGAACCAGTATAAAACCCCGTGTCTTTCTGTGTTGTGAGTTCATCGAGTTCGTCCGCAAGATCTTAGCGAGCTAGAGCGTAGATCGGTAGGAGGGAAAGACTTCGCGCGCACCCCAGTGTTCGAAACTTAAGGGTTTGCCGGAACCCCACATCCGGCAACATTCTTACTAGTACTAGACTACTGAAGGTCGACCCCTCTGGTGGAGCATATTAGTCACACTCCTGGCCTATTCATGAGTTTGCTAGTGATCACCCAAATCTCATAGACTGTGACCAGTAGTCGGGCTCATATAGGTGTGTTCCCCCAAAGATCGCTCTGCGGTATTGCATCTTGCTTGCATAAGCTTTGGAAAACATTAAGACAATAGTCAACCTACCATACAATTTCTCAGAGTATTGCATCTAGCGGAGTGGGTTTGTGAAGTTACTCTCCTCATTTCAACACTGCCTTTTTTTTCCAGGTCCTACCTCACGGGATCTCCTATCACATAGGTTGGGTTATCGCCATGGCAACTCATGTGGGTCTCATAACCATCTCCCTCAATGCATTATCTATCACAACACGTGATATCCTTTTAGTAAAGGGATCTGCCTGATTCTTAGCTGACTGGATATAATCCAACGCCATCATTCCGGATCTTCTTAAATTTCTGACAAATTTTAATCTCACTCTTATGTGTTTGTTGGACTTCATGTTGTCCTTTCAACTCTTTACTTTGACAATAACGGTCTCGTTATCACAGTTCATACGGATAGTCGGAACCGGCTTCTCAACCAATGGCAAATCCATCAAAAGATCTCGAAGCCATTCTACTTCGACAACAGATGTGTCTAATGATGTTTGTTCTGCTTCCATTGTTGATCTCGTTAAGATCGTTTGCTTACAAGACTTCCAGGAAACAACATCACCTCAAAGAGTACACATATACCCAGTTGTGGCCTTCATCTCATCAGTATCAGATCTAATTCACATCACTATACCCTTCAAGTACCGATGGGCATCCAGTATAGTGAAGTCCATACTTCATAGTACCTTTTAGATAGCGCTTAATTCTTTCAATAGTGTGATACGTCTCCAACGTATCTATAATTTATGAAGTATTCATGCCATGTTTTCAACAATTTTATATGGTTTTGGTATGATTTGCATGGAACTAACCCAGCTGACGATGTTTTCAGCAGAACTACCATGGTGTTGTTTTTTGTGCAGAAATGAAAGTTCTCCAAATGAGCTGAAACTTTTTGACGATTTTTTTTGGAACAAAAGAGATCCCCGAAGCTTCGTGGGTGGGTAGAAAAGCCACGAGGAGGGCACAACCCACCAGAGCATGCCTGGAGCCCAACCCGAGCCGTGGTGGGTTGTGCTCACCTCGAGGCCCAGCTTAGCGTGAAACCAATGCCAAAAATTCCTATAAATACAGAAACCCCTAGAAATAACCCTACATCAGAAGTTCCACCGCCGCAAGCCTCTGTAGCCACAAAAAACTAATCTAGACCCCGTTCTGGCACCCTGCCGGAGGGGGAAATCATCACCGGTGGCCATCTTCACCATCCGACAGCCACCATGATGAGGAGGGAGTAGTCCACCCTCGGGGCTGAGGGTTTGTACCAATAGCTATGTGCTTAATCTCTCTCTCTCTCTCTCTCTCTCTCTCTCTCTCGTGTTCTTGATGGCACGATCTTGATGTATTGCGGGCTTTGTTAATATAGTCGGATCATATGGTGGTTCTCCCTCTCTATCTTGTTGTGATGAATTGAGTTTTCCTTTGAGATTTCATTTTATCGGATTGAATACTTTTATGGATTTGAGATCACTTATATATGTCTTGCAGATGAATACCCATGGTGACAATGGCGTATTATATTGATTCACTTGATATATCTTTTGGCAGTCAACTCGCCGATTCCCGAGGTGACATTGGGGTAATCTATGCATAGTGGTTGATGGACGTTTTCGTCCTTGTTTCTTCGGTAGAAATCTTGGGGCACTCTTTGAGGTTCTTTGTTTTGGATCGAGTATTATGAATCTGAAATTGTTTGATGCTGATGACCCACAAGTATAGGGGATCAATCATAGTCCTTCCTATAAGTAAGAGTGTCGAACCCAACGAGGAGCAGAAGGAAATGACAAGTAGTTTTCAGCAAGGTATTCTCTGCAAGCACTGAAATTATAAGTAACCTATAGTTTGATAGCAAGATAATTTGTAACGAGCAAGTAACGGTAATGGTAGAAAAAGTGCAGCAAGGTAGCCCAATCCTTTTGAGGCAAAGGACATGCCAAAATGGTCTCTTATGATAAGCAGAGCATTCTTGAGGGTACACGGGAATTTAATCTAGTCAGTTTCATCATATTGGTTTGATTTGTGTTCCCTACTTTGATAATTTGGTATGTGGGTGGACCGGTGCTTAGGTGTTGTTCTTACTTGAACAAACCTCCTACTTATGATTAGCTCCCTCGCAAGCATCCACTATTATGTTAAAAGTATTAAGATAAAATCTAACCATAGCATGAAACTTTTGGATCCAAATCAGTCCCTTATGAAGTAGCGCATAAACTAGGGTTTAAGCTTCTGTCACTCTCGTAACCCATCATCTAATAACTACTCCAAAATGCATTCCCTTAGGCCCTAATAAGGTGAAGTGCCATGTAGTCGACGTTCACATGACAGCACTAAGGGAATCACAACATAGATGCCATCAAAATATCAAACACATATCAAGTTCACATGATTACTTGCAACAAGATTTCTCCCATGACCTCAAGAACAAAAGTACCTACTCACAAATGATAATCATGCTCAAGATCAGAGGGGTATTAAATAGCATAATGGATATGAACATATAATCTTTCACCAAATAAACCATATAGTAATCCACTACAAGATGTAATCAACACTACTAGTCACCCACAAGCACCAATCTAAGGTTCCGGTACAAGGATTGAACACAAGAGACGAACTAGGGTTTGGGAGGAGATGGTGTTGTTGAAGATGTTGATGGATATTGCCCTCCCCAATATGGGAGAGTTGTTGGTGATGATGATGATGATGATTTCCCCTCCGGGAGGGAAGTTCCCCGACGGAATAGTTTCGCTGGAGGGAAAAAGTGCTCCTGCCCAATTTCTGCCTCGAGACGGTAGCGCTTCGTACCGAAAGTCCTCTCCTTATGTTTTCTAGGTCAAAATGACTTATATACCAGAATAGGGGCACCGGAGGTGGCCCGAGGACGGCACAACCAACCAGGGCGCGCCTGGGCTCCCTGGCGTGCCTAGGTGGGTTGTGCCCACCCTGTGGGCACCCTCTGGTAATTATTTGCTCCAATAATTCTTATATATTCCACAAAAAATCTCCGTGAAGTTTCAACTCATTTGAAGTTGTGTAGAATAGGTGGCTTGACGTAACTTTTTCAGGTCCAGAATTCCAGCTGCCGATATTCTCCCTCCTTGTGTGAATCTTGCATATTATGAGAGAAAAGGCATTAGAATTACTCCAAAAAGCATTATTATCCATAAAAATAATACAAATAACAGTAGGAAAACATGATGCAAAGTGGACGTATCAGATGTGTATCGTATAATTAACTCATGGATACTTGTGGTGACATTGGAGTATCTAGGTGACATTAGAGTTGGTTGATGCGTATCATATGGTGTTATTTTACTACGAACTCTTGGATAGATCGAACGGAAAGAATAACTTTGTGTTATTTTAGTACGAACTCTTGAATAGATCGAATGGAAATAATAACTTTAAGGCAGTTTTGTACCCTACAAACAATTCTTCTTATGTTCTCCGCTAGATAAGAACTTTGGAGTGATTCTTCATCACACGTTGAGGGATGGTTATATGATCCAATTATATTAGCATTGTTGAGAGATTGCACTAGCGAAAGTACGGACCCTAGGCCTCATTTTGAAGCATTGCAATACCGTTTGTGCTCCGTTTTATCAATTGCTACCTTGCTGTTTTTTATTGTTATTATTACAAAAATCAATATCTATTATCATTACTACACTTGTATCATGATCTTTTCGCCGAACTAGTGCACCTATACAATTCACCATTGTATTTGGTGTGTTGGGGACACAAGAGACTCTTTCTTATTTGGTTACAAGGTTGTTTGAGAGAGATCATCTTCATCCTACGCCTCCCATGGGATGATAAACCTTAGGCCATCCAAATGAGGGAAAATTGCTACTGTCCTACAAAACTCTGCACTTGGAGGCCCAACACGAGTCTACAAGAATAAAGTTGCATAGTAGACATCATAGCGTGACAATGTACATTACCCGGTTTGGAAACAAATCGGCTCAGATTGCTCACAGCAAACGCGATGTCAGGCCTCGTTGTGCTTGCTAGATACATGAGTGAACCAATAATTTTAGAGTATCTCGATTGCTCTTTAGATGTGCCTTCGAACTTTTGGATCAACACACTAGGATCATACTATGTTTGAGCAATTTTGTAGTCTGAATATCTAAAACGACTCAAAACCTTCTCAACATAATGGGATTAATGAATGTAGTTCCACTCCCGTCATCTCTCAAAAGCTTGATGTTCAAGATAACATCAGCCGCCCCAAGGTCCTTCATCTCAAAGTTCTGAGACAAAAACGACTTAACCTCATCAATCACTTTGAGGTTGGTTCCAAATATCAGTATGTCATCAACATACAAGCACAGTATAACTCCTTCGCCCCCACCATGGCGATAATATACGCATTTGTCAGCTTCATTAATAATGAAGCCAACATATGTCATGGATGTATTGAACTTCTCATGCCATTGCTTAGGTGCTTGTCTCAGGCCATACAAAGATATTAGCAACTTACACACCTTTCCATCCTGACCATCTATCACAAAGCCATCTGATTGTTGCATGTACATTTCCTCATCTAGCTCTCCATTCACGAAAGTCGTCTTAACATCCATCTGCTGGCCGAGAAGACCATGTGAGACTTCCAAAAAGATTAATACTCGAATGGTGGTCATTCTGGACACAAGTGAATAAGTATCAAAGAAATATTCCTCTACTTTCTAGGCATATACCCTTGGCCACAAGCCTAGCCTTGTACTTCTCAATCGTACTGTCGGGCCTAAGATTCATTCTGAAGACCCACTTACATCCCAATGGTGTGTAACCATAGGAACGTTCAGTAATCTACCATGTCATGTTAGCCATGATGGAATCCATCTCGCTATGGACCACATCTCTTCAGTGGTCAGCATCTGGAGATCCATACGCTTCTGAAATAGAAGTGGGAGTATCGCGATGTACACGAGGAAATCATCACCAAAGGTTTTTGTAGTCCTTTGTGTGCCAAGGGATTCCTCATCCTCCTCAGGATCTTCATCATGTGTTTGTTCATAATATTCCATAAGAATGGCAGGCTGAGGAATCTCCTTAGATTCATGTCTAGAAGTGCTTTGCATATCTCCCCTAGGAAAAATATCCTCAAAGAATGTAGCATCCATGTGACACTCCAAATTTTTTTTCCTTTGGTTTTCTTCAAAATTTTGTTGGATTTGAAGGAGGTCTCCAAAACCCTTCCAAAAATCTCTCTCAAAAGCTTTTCCCCTTTAGCAAATATTTTATTTTTGCATCTCCTTCAACTCTGGAGTTTGGTTTTTAAAATTTTTCTTCTGATTGCCCTCTTCTCAAAATTCCAAGAAAAATCTCTGGAGTTTATTTTCTTTCAAAAAGAAACTCTAGGAGTTTCTCATCCTTTCCCATATTTGAAATCATTCATGATTTGGCCATGCACCACATGGTAAAATCTTCCCAAAAATATCTCCTTCCACTTTGGGCAATCCAAACATTCTGTCTCAACTAGTTCAACCCTCTTCTGAATTTTTATTTCATTTAATTCTCTCCCAAATCTTTTCTGTCTATTATTTTGAGCCTAGGTAATTTGCAAAGCAAGTACCTAAATGCATTTGAGTTTTGACCTCAAACCAACTCCCTTGGTTAGTCCTTGGTACCCACAACCTGGAACAATCATGATCCGCTCCTCTTCTGTTCAAAGATTTCAAATTATAGTCTCTGCAAGTTTGGACCAGATTTGCCAAATTTGGTGAAATTCATATCTACACTTCTCCAAAAATTCCACAAATATTCAGGCAGCCTCTAAATGCAATGAGAGGTCCCTCCACCAAAAACCAGCTCAAGGAAAAATCCCTACATGCCTAGATCATTCTGTCGAACACCTTGCATGCACTGTTTCTGCCCATCTTCAGTTAAATTCAGAGTTCAGTGTCGATCTTCGTCAGAGTTTCAGTCACATGCCCACAGTGCACTTGGCACGTTGCTCGCGGCCTAGCCTGCTTGTCCGGAGCCTCACACGCGTGCTTGGCGCGTTCCTGGCGTCGGTGGCACCCTGGCCGCCTGCGCCGGCGTGTCTTGCGGCGACAGAGCCACCGTAGCGGCCGACATGGAGCAGAACGGCGGCATAACGCCGTTCGGCGCCGCCCAAACCTCCTGGTAGCCTCGCGTGGCCATTTCCCTGCCAGCGCACGCATGCAGCACCGTCGCCGTGGCACGGCAAGCACAGAGCATGCTCCCTGCCGCCGACGGGCCCGCGTCGCCCCGTTCTGTCGAGCTCCCCCTAAGCAACCAAATCCGACGCGGTTAGCACCTACACGGAACCAGGGAACACCCACGACGACGCTCAACCTCTGAACCCTCCCGATCAACACCCTGCGCCGCCGTAAACTTCGTCGGAGAACCCCGTTCTCGGCAACCGCCTCGGGCCTACTATAAATAGCAACCCCCGAGCTTGCTCTCGCCCCCGCACAGCTCCACCACCTCTCTAGTCCTCGCCAAGCCCCTGGAAGGGCCACGAGGAGCTCTTCGTCCTCGACTCCGGCCGCTTCCTTCCGCCTCGGCCTCCACCGTGATTCACTCCGGTGAGGTCGTCTCCGGCGCCCTAACCTCGTCAGATACCCTCTCATGCTATCACGAGTCTAACCCCCTCCTCAATTCCACCTCCGCAGCTCTCTCCGACGAGGTCCACGACCACCCGAATCGCCGTCCGCCGGAGCAAGCGTCGCCGCCGACGTGGTACTCGCTGGCGACCACCACCACCTCCCACAGACGCGGAATGGCGCCCTGAACATGGAGGTACTCTCCGATCTCCACCTCGCCGTGGATCGCCGCGGCGACCACCATGACTCTCGGCGCCGGCGAGCCCGACTCCTCGTTTGAAATTTCAAACCTGATGGGTGGGACCCGCCCGTCAGCCTCTCTTTGTTTTTTGAATCGTTTTCTGAAAGCGTACTTTGGCAAATCGCCCCCTCTGAACCGTTTTTCTGGATTTTTCGCAAAGCCCCACGGAAGTTTTTCGTTTCATTACAGATGGGTCTGGACTAAAACCCTTATAACTTTTTAACAAAAGGAATTTTTGAGTGATTCTTTTCTGTCCTCTTCAAATTTTTGTCTAGTTTTTTATCATATTTATTTGAAAATATTTGGATCAACTTTATGTACCCCACGGTATTTACGTTAGCGTGTATTTTTGTGTACCGTAGATACGAAGGAGGTGTGAGAACCGCGAACTTCGCCGAGCTAGACCCCGACTACTCCGAACCAGGCAAGCAAAGTTTGAACTTTTGATATGATGAGTGTCTGGGCATGTTTGCATTATTTTGTATCATGGCACATTCATGAGCATTTCGATGATAGTTTATCTCGTGAGCATTGAGGCAAATGAGCTCGGTAAATCCATGAGTTGTTGGAAAACTTGTTGCATGGCCACGAGTTGGCATGAGCATGGGTAAGATGGCAGTGTTGTAGCATGCCAGGCTTATGCCATATCGTTGACCCAGTGTCATCATAAATCAGTCAGATTCCCGTCCGTCCTCCCTTTCGTACTACCACCTGTTTCCCGCAAGGGATACGACTTAGTAAGTTGCAAACCACTTCCTGGTACACACCAAATCGAGAGGCCGGGATGAAGGTTCCATGGCCCTGGATTAAAGCCTTTCATCCGGTCAGGGGGCATGGGTGTTTCCGGTTGGGACCGAGAGGGGGTGTAACGCCCCGGATACAACTTTCCATATTGTAACTCCAACTCTTGCGTTTTCCGGAGATGCGATATTTTATTTCCTCCGTGGTTGGGTTTTTGTCTTTTGTTTTTGCATTTTGTTCATGTCTTGCATCTCATCTCATGGCATCGTGTGCATTGCATCGGCATTGTTTTCTTAAAACTTGCATCCGCTCGTAGTTGCCGCTCCTTGCTTCTCTCTGTTGCGTTCGATGGCCATTCCGAGACCAATCGGGATTTCGCTTCCCTCTTGACCGTGACCACCTAACCTCTCTTGCCAGTGCATCGACCCCTCGCCCGCGTCCGAAACTTCCTGAACCCGACCCGCTCAGTCATCACCATTGGGTCCGGATCATCCCCAATCATCTATAAAACATCTGCGTTTATTTATTGGACTCCCCTAAGCCATTTATCTTCGACCGTTCAATTGCGATCGGAGGGACCAAATGCCCCTACCCTAATCCCACTGATATATATAGACGGTCCAAACCCTAGCAATTGGGGACAACCTCCCTTGATTCCCGTGCGCCGCCGCCACTGCTCTCCATCCCATCACGCAGATCCGCTGCCACCTTCCCCTTGCTCTCCGTGCCCAACCAACCACGCCCGTGCCCCGATCCAAAATTCCTCTCGATCTCTCCTCACCAACCAGCGCCTCCCCTGGATCCCCTCGTCCATCGACTGCAGCCGCTGTCGTCCGCGACCGCAGGAGCAGGAGCTCTTGCAGCCGCGAGCGCCCGAGGCCCCAACCGCCCGAGCACCACCACCAGCGTCTAGGACTAGGCTGCGCCACCCTGCCGTCTCCTTCTTCCAATTTTCCCTTCCCTTCGGTTCCCTCTCTCCCTCACGATCTCTCCTCTCTGTTTCTCTGAACAGGAGCTCACCACCGACCGAAGCCGATGGAGCTGAGCCATGCCGGTGTCGATCTCCACCACCGCTGCCCTGATCCGGTCGCTCAGCCTTGTATCCGGCCGGTTCCGCGTCGCCTCCCCATGCCCGAGAGCCCGCACCGACCATCTTCCTCGCCGGAATGCCCCTCCAAGTTCGCTCTGCTGCGTCGCCCGCCTGCGACCTCCTCTGCTTTCTCCTCGAGCCTGCAGCAACAGCGCAGCGCACGAGCGCTCCTCACCTCACCGGCGACCCGCAGGTGACCGGCGCCACCTCATCACGTCCCGTGCTGCTCCCTCTCTCTCTGACTGCTCATCTCTCCCTTCGTTTCATACAGGAGCCCCGCCAGTGATCTTCGAACCGCCTCGTCCCGTGCCCGAATCAGCCCCGTCTCGTCCCCATGCCCGGTCGCCGCGCCACTGTTCGTCTGCTGCTTCTAGTCCCGCGCCAGCCTCTGCATCGAGCAGGGGAGGACCACGCCGCCTTGATCCCCTTCGGCAGCAGCCATCGCCGCCGGCCTGCTACCTCGCCGCCCGGATCCGCTTCCTCCGGCCGCCTCCACCGCCCAGGGCCGCGGCGACCTCACCGTCCGGGCCTCCTCCGTCGCGCGCCGACCTGCAAGTTCCACGCTACCGCTGCTCTCCTGGTTCAACCCATGCTGCCTGCTTTGCTTGGTCGAGCAGAGCACTCGCCCGCGTCGTTGACCGCGCCTCCAGCGCCTGGCCCGACAGCCTCCAAGCCCAGCAACCGGCTTCCTCCAGCCTCTGCCTCGCCCACGGGCCTCTTCCGCGTTCGGCCCAGCCAGATCTGGCCGCTAGGTGAGCAGACCCCCAGCCCCTCCAGATGCGGCCCGGATCATGTTTTTTTCCGTCTGGGATTTTGTCCTTTATCCAGTGAATTACTGTTTTACAGAAAAACCCCTAAGCATCATGCATATAATAACTCATTAACCATGCATCATATGTAAATAATTTATATATGTAAAGTGCTTAGAATTTTATCTAGTTTCATAATATGTGACTTTCATCCATGTTTGAAATGTTTAAAATGTTGTTTGATTAAATTTGCATAAATGCCATGTTAAAATGATTTATTTCATAACTAAATAACCGTAGCTCGGTTTTAAATAAACTTAATATGTAAATGGGGTGGAAAAATGCCTAGTTTAACAGGGTAGCGTTACTTTGCATGTTTAACAACTCTAAAATATGCTTTAGGTCAGAATAGTACCGAATCTAAAATATGCACATGGGGATTTTCCGGAATTGTTGTTTGTTGTTCCGGCCTCATTTAAACTTGCCTAAATAGATAGTTTACTTATGCTTCACCTGTTGCCATGTTTAACAACATTTAATATTGTTTGGTAGCTTAAACGAGATCAAACTAAATAATTGCATGTGGTGTTTTGTCAACATGCAACTCGTTGCATATTGAGCTCCACTTAATTGGTAGTATTGTTTGTTGCACTTTGCCATGCCATGCCTCATTAAACCGGACATGCATCATACTTGATTGTGCATCATGCCACGTTTATGCTTGTGCATTTATCATGTTGTTTGTTTCTTTCCGGTGTTGCTTCTCGGTTCCGGTAATGTTGCGATTGTGAGGATTCGTTCGACTACTCCCGTTCATCTTCTTCATGGACTCGTTCTTCTTCCTTGCGGGATTTCAGGCAAGATGACCGTCACCTTGGATCTCATTACTATCATTGCTATGCTAGTTGCTTCGTTCTATCGCTATGCTGCGTTACCTACCACTTGCTTCTCAAGCCTCCCAAATTGCATGAAAGCCCCTAACCTTTGTCACCCTTCCTAGCAAACCATTGTTTGGCTATGTTACCGCTTTGCTCAGCCCCTCTTATAGCGTTGCTAGTTGCAGGTGAAGATGAAGATTGCTCCATGTTGGATTATGTTTATGTTGGGATATCACAATATCTCTTATATTATTAATGCATCTATATACCTGGTAAAGGGTGGAAGGCTCGGCCTTATGCCTGGTGTTTTGTTCCACTCTTGCCGCCCTAGTTTCCGTCATATCGGTATTATGTTCCCGGATTTTGCGTCCCTAACGCGGTTGGGTGGTTTATAGAACCCCTTGACAGTTCGGTTTGAATAAGACTCCTCCAGCAAGGCCCAACCTTGGTTTTACCATTTGCCTCACCACCACCTATACCCTTCCCTTGGGTCGGCCAACCCAAGGGTCATCTTTATTAGCCCCGGGCGGTGCTTCTCTAAGTGCTGGTTCGAACCGAGCTACTCTTGGGGCCACCTTGGGGCAACTTGAGGGTTGGTTTTACTCGTAGCTAGTCTCATCCGGTGTTGCCCTGAGAACGAGATATGTGCAGCTCCTATCGGGATTTGTCGGCACATCGGGCGGCGTTGCTGGTCTTGTTTTATTGCTGTAGAAATGTCTTGGGGATTCCGAGACTGATCGGGTCTTCCCGGGGAGAAGGAATATTCTTCGTTGATCGCGAGAGCTTATCATGGGCTAAGTTGGGACACCCCTGCAAGGTATAAACTTTCGAGAGTCGTGCCCACGGTTATGTGGCAGATGGGAATTTGTTAATATTCGGTTGTAGTAAACTTGAAGTAAAACTCTTCTAAAATACACCAACCGTGTGCGTAACGGTGAGTGTCTCTTTTCGGGGTTGATCGAGAGGAGAACACGGTTTCTGGGTTATGCTTGACGTAAGTAGGAGTTCAGGATCACTTCTTGATCATTACTAGTTGACGACCGTTCCTTTGTTTCTCTTCTCGCTCTCATTTGCGTATGTTAGCCACCATATATGCTTAGTCGCTGCTGCAACCCCACCACTTTACCCCTTCCTTACCCATTAAGCTTTCCTAGTCTTGATACCCATGGTAATGGGATTGCTGAGTCCTCGTGGCTCACAGATTACTACACCAACAGTTGCAGGTACAGGTTGTGCGATGATCATGACGCGAGAGCGATGTTTACTTGTTTTGGAGTCCTTCTTCTTCTTCGTCGATCAGGGGATAGGTTCCAAGTCGGCAGCCTGGGCTAGCAGGGTGGATATTGTTTGAGTTTCTGTTTATGTTTCATCCGTAGTCGGATGTTGATCTTGTATGTTGTATTGTTGTATTCATGTGACATTGTATGTATTGGATGTATCCCCACTATTATGTAATGTTGATGTAATGATATCCACCTTGCAAAAGCGTCTTCAAGATGCGCTTCTATCCTTGGTGGGACCTTCGAGTTCCTTTAGGATAGGGTCGCATCTTGGGCGTGACAAGTTGGTATCAGAGCCTCGACCGACCTTAGGATCCCCCTTGATTGTTGGCTGTTGTTGAGTCTAGAAGAAAACTATTTTGAGTCTTAGGATTATATATATCGGAGAGTAGGATTCTTTTTACTCCTCGGTCCCTAAATCGCTCTGGTGAGGCCTCGGCGTAGATGTTTTGTCTTTCCTCTCCTCAAATTTCACGAAATTTTTTTAGGATCACGCTGGTATCTTGGGATCGTTCCGATAGTCTTGTGGCGAGAACATTGTTCTTGGTGCCTCGACATTTAGGGGTTGTGGCGGTGTCCCGGGAGTTGAGCTCCGAGGTGTTGTCGTCACAATTTTATCGTTGCAGATTCGGAATACCGAGTTTTGCCGACATAGAAAATCTCTTTTATGCAGTTGTTGGTGAGATAGCCTCGGCGCCACCCAAGATCTTGGGGAGTTCGGGAGTATTGCCATAGCTCAGTATAACGGATGCTTTTGAAGGTTGAGGTACACGATTTCCGGAGTTTTCTTGGTTATGTGTTGAAGGATGGATACACCTGGATCTAGGTATTGTTAG
This sequence comes from Aegilops longissima, assembly GCA_021605205.1. Classification (NCBI taxonomy): domain Eukaryota; kingdom Viridiplantae; phylum Streptophyta; class Magnoliopsida; order Poales; family Poaceae; genus Aegilops; species Aegilops longissima. Next base: position 580,419,599 of record CM038678.1, read on the forward strand.
TTTGGGTGATATATTTTGTGTCCCCTGTATCCCCAACACCTGATTGCATAACCAGAAAGTTTCGGGAGTTTATAGGTGGGAATTCAAGTAGCTCCTAGAATATCTTTTTGACAGATGCATGATATGGGATTGGGTAAATCTCTATCATATGTATTTGTTCCGGCTTATTTCTGCAAGCCAAATCCTTTATTTTGTTTTATTTGTGGTATTCGAGTTGCTTCGATGTCAAGTGTTGATTCCATACCTTTCAAGCGGTGTTCTCATATTTCTATGGGAGTACTAATCCTTTTGATCACGAGATTTTCATGTCAATTCTTCCCAACCGGCGTGCTTCTCTTCAAGTGGATCCGATCATTTCAACATTTGTGAGATCAATTCCAAGTTTTCTCAACGGTGTTTGTCCCATCCGTCCCAAGTTGTCTTTGTTTTCCCGCCCTCCCACCCTTTTTCTTCAAGGACTCAGATTTCTTAATCATGTATCCTTTTATTTGTGGGAAGTCTCTTCATTCTTTTCTTTCAATGTTCTTATCCAGTGATTTCCCATGAAGATGCTCAACAGTTTCAAGTTCATCATTCTTCATTCTCGTATTCTTTTCCGGTGGATTTAACTTAAGCTTTCAGTGTTGATCATATTCCTTTCCTTGTTGCAAATGCTTTCTCTTGCCGATGCACCTCTTAATCATTCACTTCTCGCTATTCATTTATCCTGGAGTGCTGAAGATATCTCAGAAGGCTCGTCTTTTCTTCCAAGATCTGTTCAAGCTATTTGGAGATTATTATCTCATTCAAGTCATTTAATTCAATCGGTGCAACCTCTTTTTAAAATCCTTCAACGATGTTTCTTTCGAGTGGGCCCTAACCCACATGTCTTTTCCCAGGATCTTACCTGACTCTTCTATTTATTCCGGAGCCATTCCTAATTCTTTTCAAGTTGGACGTAAGAATGAGTTATCATCAGTCAAATGTCTTTCTCCAAGATCTTCCAAATTCTTTTCATCGTTGGTTCAACCTTTCTAATTTTCATCCCGGAGTATCTCAACAATTCATGGTGGTTTCTCATCGTCTTTCTCAACATTCTAAGACCGAAGAAGAGTTTCTCTTAAATCTTGCTCCATTCACTTCAAGATTCATGGTTCTAGCTTGATCCCATCATCTCATAATTGTTTTCGATTGTGAGAATTGTTTTCACCCATCCGGAACATTTCAGGAGTCTTTTCAGTTTGAGTCTCCAGAGCCCATCATCTCAGAATTATTCATTCAAGCTTTCAGCTCTCGTTCTCCAAATCATACCGGTGCGTCGTTCAAGTATTATCTAATCAGCTCGGGATCTCTGCATTCTCTTGTATCTAAATCCTCTCAAGTATCTTCGTTTTCTTTTTCTCCAATTCTTCCCAGTGAATTGTGCCTTTGCTACGTTCATTTTCAATTCTTATGGTGGTTCGTTCAAGATTTCACTTCCTTCGTTATCATATTAATTCATTCGTTGTTTCCAAATCCAACTGGTGGTTCCATCAATACCTTCTCCAAGTTTACGCTATATCTCTCTTAATCCTTTCTACGGGAATAAGTAGTATGCCAAATCCGTTGCTTGTCATCAATTTAATTTGTTGAAGGATAAGCATACAATAAATCTTATTCTTATTTCCTCGAGGTGATTCAATTCTTTTCTTCCGGAGATTGTTCATGATGAAGTAATTCTCGTTTCTAGTGTTTCATCTTTTCTTTTTCCGGAGTTCCAAGTTGTCTCGGTTATATAAATCATGCGCTTCATCTAAGTATTGCAAGGCTTCACCTTGTGTTTTCAACTTCTCTTTCTTTTTATCATCCTTTTATTACCGGAGTTCTTCATGGAGGCTCTACATGATGGTTCGTCAAGGATTCTTTTAATTATTCAATTGCTCTTCAAGATTTCTCTCGAAGTTATGATCCGCCAAGCTATACTCCAAAATAAACATGGTGTTCAACACATGTTTTGTTTTGAGGAGTTCAAGTATTCTTCTTCTTGCATTTCGAAGTGCAATTCTTCCTACCTTATCTTTTGAGGTGGTGTTATGTCACTCTTGAAAATTTCCTTCATGTTTCATGATTCATATTGTTGTCAAGAATGAGGTATTTTAAATCCATCAATCCCTTTGTTGGAGTTATCTTGGGTCATATTTCACCTAAAGCCTTCCCTAAGGAATGTTGCTATTATGGTGCTTATCAATGATCCAATTTTCTCCTTCTCATCTCGGTGAAGAAGTTTCTCTTATCTTCATTGATCTCAACCAATCAATTGTTTCTGTTAGTGGCCGTTTGTCACCTCATAATTTTGAGTTGTCTTTCATAAGCCCACATCAAGCTTATCCTTTCGTTGTTGATAATCCAACAACTCCGTTGTAGCATTTGTTGTAAGCGTGCTCTCTCAAGATCTTGTTTCTCTCCGTTCATTTCATTCCATTCTTTCTTTCTTCCGGAGGCATTGCGACGTTGCTCTCTTCACCCATCACCTCGTTTTGTCAAGATCATGTTATTTTCTTACTTATCCATTTAACCGGAGTGTTGTGTCATCTCTTCAAGTTCCTTTCATCTTATCAAGTTTTCCTTCTTATTTTAGTCGGAGTGCTGCCCAAATTATATCAATCTTATTCCTTCTCTATCTGTTTTAACCGGAGTGGTTTCGAATTCTATCTTGTCCATTAAACTCTTGATTCATGTCTTTCAACCTTCAAGTTCTCGTAATACTCCTTGTTCCTATTTTCGACCGGATTGTTTGCAATCTCGTTCATCTCTGTTGTACTCTTTCTTTTAAATTTCTCAACCTCTCAAGGTTCGTGGTTTCACTCTTTTGTCAAGAAGCAACTTAGTTTTACCTCTTATCTTCCTCTTCCTTTTCCCTCCGGTGCCATCCTAGATCTCGGGACGAGATCCACTCGTAGTGGTGGAGTGTTGTAACGCCCCGGATACAACTTTCCATATTGTAACTCCAACTCTTGCCTTCTCCGGAGATGCGATATTTTATTTCCTCCGTGGTTGGGTTTTTGTCTTTTGTTTTTGCATTTTGTTCATGTCTTGTATCTCATCTCATGGCATCATGTGCATTGCATTGGCATTGTTTTCTTAAAACTTGCATCCGCTCGTAGTTGCCGCTCCTCGCTTCTCTCTGTTGCGTTCGGTGGCCGTTCCGAGACCAATCGGGATTTCGCTTCCCTCTTGACCGTGACCACCTAACCTCTCTTGCCAGTGCATCGACCCCTCGCCCGCGTCCGAAACTTCCTGAACCCGACCCGCTCAGTCATCACCAATGGGTCCGGATCATCCCCAATCATCTATAAAACATCTGTGTTTATTTATTGGACTCCCCTAAGCCATTTATCTTCGACCGTTCGATTGCGATCGGAGGGACCAAATGCCCCTACCCTAATCCCACTGATATATATAGACGGTCCAAACCCTAGCAATTGGGGACAACCTCCCTTGATTCCCGTGCGCCGCTGCCACTGCTCTCCATCCCATCACCCAGATCCGCTGCCACCTTCCCCTTGCTCTCCGTGCCCAACCAACCATGCCCGTGCCCCGATCCAAAATTCCTCTCGATCTCTCCTCACCAACCAGCGCCTCCCCTGGATCCCCTCGTCCATCGACTGCAGCCGCTGTCGTCCGCGACCGCAGGAGCAGGAGCTCTTGCAGCCGCGAGCGCCCGAGGCCCCAACCGCCCGAGCACCACCACCGGCGTCTAGGACCAGGCTGCGCCACCCTGCCGTCTCCTTCTTCCAATTTTCCCTTCCCTCCGGTTCCCTCTCTCCCTCACGATCTCTCCTCTCTGTTTCTCTGAACAGGAGCTCACCACCGACCGGAGCCGATGGAGCTAAGCCACGCCGGTGTCGATCTCCACCACCGCTGCCCTGATCCGGTCGCTCAGCCTTGTATCCGGCCAGTTCCGCGTCGCCTCCCCATGCCCGAGAGCCCGCACCGACCATCTTCCTCGCCGGAATGCCCCGCCAAGTTCACTCTGCTGCGTCGCCCGCCTGCGACCTCCTCTGCTTTCTCCTCGAGCCCGCAGCAACAGCGCAGCGCCCGAGTGCTCCTCGCCTCGCCGGCGACCCGCAGGTGACCGGCGCCACCTCATCACGTCCCGTGCTGCTCCCTCTCTCTCTCTCTCTGACTGCTCATCTCTCCCTTCGTTTCATACAGGAGCCCCGCCAGTGATCTTCGAACCGCCTCGTCCCGTGCCCGAATCAGCCCCGTCTCGTCCCCATGCCCGGTCGCTGCGCCACTGTTCGTCTGCTGCTTCTAGTCCCGCGCCAGCCTCTGCATCGAGCAGGGGAGGACCACGCCGCCTTGATCCCCTTCGGCAGCAGCCATCGCCGCCGGCCTGCTACCTCGCCGCCCGGATCCGCTTCCTCCGGCCGCCTCCACCGCCCAGGGCCGCGGCGACCTCACCGTCCGGGCCTCCTTCGTCGCGCGCCGACCTGCAAGTTCCACGCCGCCGCTGCTCTCCTACTTCAACCGCTGCTGCCTGCTTCGCTTGTTCGAGCGAGCACTACGCCGCGTCGTTGATCCGCGCCTCCGGCGCTGGCCCGACAGACCTCAAGCCCAAAGAACGGCCTCCTCCAGCCTCTACCTCGCCCACGGGCCTCTTCCGCGTTCGGCCCAGCCAGATCTGGCCGCTAGGTGAGCAGACCCCCAGCCCCTCCAGATGCGGCCCGGATCATGTTTTTTTTCCGTCTGCGATTTTGTCCTTTGTCCAGTGAATTACTGTTTTACAGAAAAACCCCTAAGCATCATGCATATAATAACTCATTAACCATGCATCATATGTAAATAATTTATATATGTAAAGTGCTTAGAATTTTATCTAGTTTCATAATATGTGACTTTCATCCATGTTTGAAATGTTTAAAATGTTGTTTGATTAAATTTGCATAAATGCCATGTTAAAATGATTTATTTCATAACTAAATAACCGTAGCTCGGTTTTAAATAAACTTAATATGTAAATGGGGTGGAAAAATGCCTAGTTTAACAGGGTAGCGTTACTTTGCATGTTTAAGAACTCTAAAATATGCTTTAGGTCAGAACAGTACCGAATCTAAAATATGCACATGGGGATTTTCCGGAATTGTTGTTTGTTGTTCCGGCCTCATTTAAACTTGCCTAAATAGATAGTTTACTTTTGCTTCACCTGTTGCCATGTTTAACAACATTTAATATTGTTTGGTAGCTTAAACGAGATCAAACTAAATAATTGCATGTGGTGTTTTGTTAATATGCAACTCGTTGCATATTGAGCTCAACTTAATTGGTAGTATTGTTTGTTGCACTTTCCCATGCCATGCCTCATTAAACCGGACATGCATCATACTTGATTGTGCATCATGCCACGTTTATGCTTGTGCATTTATCATGTTGTTTGTTTCTTTCCGGTGTTGCTTCTCGGTTCCGGTAATGTTGCGATTGTGAGGATTCGTTCGACTACTCCCGTTCATCTTCTTCATGGACTCGTTCTTCTTCCTTGCGGGATTTCAGGCAAGATGACCGTCACCTTGGATCTCATTACTATCATTGCTATGCTAGTTGCTTCGTTCTATCGCTATGCTGCGTTACCTACCACTTGCTGCTCAAGCCTCCCAAATTGCATGATAGCCCCTAACCTTTGTCACCCTTCCTAGCAAACTGTTGTTTGGCTATGTTACCACTTTGCTCAGCCCCTCTTATAGCGTTGCTAGTTGCAGGTGAAGATGAAGATTGCTCCATGTTGGATTATGTTTATGTTGGGATATCACAATATCTCTTATATTATTAATGCATCTATATACCTGGTAAAGGGTGGAAGGCTCGGCCTTATGCCTGGTGTTTTGTTCCACTCTTGCCGCCCTAGTTTCCGTCATATCGGTATTATGTTCCCGGATTTTGCGTCCCTAACGCGGTTGGGTGGTTTATGGAACCCCTTGACAGTTCGCTTTGAATAAGACTGCTCCAGCAAGGCCCAACCTTGGTTTTACCATTTGCCTCACCACCACCTATACCCTTCCCTTGGGTCGGCCAACCCAAGGGTCATCTTTATTTAGCCCCCCCGGGCCAGTGCTTCTCTAAGTGCTGGTTCGAACCGAGCTACTCTGAGGGCCACCTTGGGGCAACTTGAGGGTTGGTTTTACTCGTAGCTAGTCTCATCCGGTGTTGCCCTGAGAACGAGATATGTGCAGCTCCTATCGGGATTTGTCGGCACATCGGGCGGCGTTGCTGGTCTTGTTTTATTGCTGTAGAAATGTCTTGTAGCCGGGATTCCGAGACTGATCGGGTCTTCCCGGGGAGAAGGAATATCCTTCGTTGATCGCGAGAGCTTATCATGGGCTAAGTTGGGACACCCCTGCTGGGTATAAACTTTCGAGAGCCGTGCCCGCGGTTATGTGGCAGATGGGAATTTGTTAATATCCGGTTGTAGTAAACTTGAAGTAAAACTCTTCTAAAATACACAAACCGTGTGCGTAACCGTGAGTGTCTCTTTTCGGGGTTGATCGAGAGGAGAACACGGTTTCTGGGTTATGCTTGACGTAAGTAGGAGTTAAGGATCACTTCTTGATCATTACTAGTTGACGACCGTTCCTTTGTTTCTCTTCTCGCTCTCATTTGCGTATGTTAGCCACCATATATGCTTAGTCGCTGCAGCAACCTCACCACTTTACCCCTTCCTTACCCATTAAGCTTTGCTAGTCTTGATGATCATGATCATGACGCGAGAGCGATGTTTACTTGTTTTGGAGTCCTTCTTCTTCTACGTCGATTAGGGGATAGGTTCCAGGTCGGCAACCTGGGCTAGCAGGGTGGATATTGTTTGAGTTTCTGTTTATGTTTCATCCGTAGTCGGATGTTGATCTTGTATGTTGTATTGTTGTATTCATTTGACATTGTATGTATTGGATGTATCCCCACTATTATGTAATGTTGATGTAATGATATCCACCTTGCAAAAGCGTCTTCAAGATGCGCTTCTATCCATGGTGGGACCTTCGAGTTCCTTTAGGATAGGGTCGCATCTTGGGCGTGACAGGGGGGCACCCCTTAGAGCGCGTGTAAATAAATTTGATCCCATGCTATTCGAGATTGTGATCTCCCCGTCTCAAAGTTTTTCTTAAATGCTGTCTAGGGTGATTCCTGGCAACGTGAGGTATGATGGGTGTGTACTAGCTAGTTGTGTTTCTTCCGAAATACCGTAAGCGGAACTAGTCCTTCGTGACTAGGGAAATCCGTTGGCTATGGACAATTTTTGTTACAAACTCTGCAGAGTCAAAATTCCTGAATTCATCTTATTCATATCCAAGTACCGTGTTCATCTCATCTTGTCAAGTGTCAGTCTTAGTGACAGAAACTCCTGAGAACCATTTGAGTATAGAATGTTTATTTTCCTGTGAACGGACTAACCCGCTTATTGTCCTGTGTTGAATATTTTCCGTGAGCACTATATCTTGTCAGTTATGAATAATTCATTATAATCCCTTTCTGCGATGTCGCTCAGACGTCCGACTGCGGCATTGTTGTCATTTATTTTTATATAAGCCCTTTCTGCGATGTCGCTCAGACGTCCGACTGCGGCATTGTTGTCATTTATTTTTATATAAGCCCTTTCTGCGATGTCGCTCAGACGTCCGACTGCGGCATTGTTGTCATTTATTTTCATTATAAGCCCTTTCTGTGATGTCGCTCAGACGTCCGACTGCGGCATTGTTGTCATTTATTTTTATATAAGCCCTTTACGTGATGTCGCTCGACGTCCATCGCTGCATTGTTGTCATTTATTTCTATATAAGCCCTTTCTGTGATGTCGCTCAGACGTCCGACTGCGGCACGCATGTATTTTTATTTCAATAGAAGCCCTTTATGAGGCGTCGCTTAGACGCCCGACTGTGGCACGTTTTACTTATTCATTCACCCTTGAGGCGCCGCTGCATAACACCGATCGGTTTTGAGTTTATCTTCTTTGGGTTTTCGAGCGGACTACCGCCGATTCCTTCTTATTTATTTAGCTATACTGATTTAATTGAGCATTGTTAAAAATTAATCCTGACGCATTCATGCATCCATTTGTTATATCTTTTGTCTGAACTGTCTTGCGAGTACTTTCATAGTACTAACCTGGCTTGTCGATTTGGCGGATCTTGTGAAAGCGATCTCATGGATGAAGAGTTCGATAGCGAGTCCGACGCCTAGAGGAATCGATCAGTCTCGTGCGACCCCTGGATTAGTCATTGTGACATACCCGCTTCCGCTACCCAAATAAATTCATCGAGCCTCACCTCGATGCTCGATGAGCCGCCAGTGCAGTAGACTTATTAACCACCCCGTTGTGTTATTCCACCAACCACTCATATCTCGAGTCAGTAGTATTTCCACCCCACACCTTTGTGTCATATCCGCCATCATGTATAATTATAGTCGTGTTTGTAATAATTAGTTAGGCATCTTCAGTCCGACCCTGTGATATTGTAATGCTACTGGCTTCTTGTATCAAAGTTTTGTCTACCGATATGGAGGATTTTCCTCATATTGGATTTCATAGGTCGGTTGTTCAATAAATATTTTTATTGAAAAACCGGTCGTGACAAGCTTGGTTCCAGAGCCAGGCTGACTGTAGGAAGCCACTAGGTGCGATCGCTAATCAGTTATTAGCCTAATAGAGCGGTTTATTATTTTCGCAAATGTAGTCAATTTCTGACAGTCAGCATAAATTTATGATTTGACTACTCAGGATTTTTGCCTACTTTTGTAGATGGCTGGCAACGACTGCGAGTCGCAGATGTTCGCCAACATGCCCGATGGGTTCGTCAAGCTTCTCTCCTTCATCGTCCAAGTCGCGATGGGGCCAGATGTGCGCGCCGATCTTCTCTCTCTCTCAAAGACAAGGTCAACGACCGTCTAACCATGCACCAAGCCGCGGTGGAATTCAAGAGAGGCGAGTTGGCGTTACCGGTTCGTGGGGAGAGCCATGCCCACAGAGAAGCATGCACTGCAGATGGCAGCCCATGAGGCGATAGCTCGTCTCAGGGATATCCTTCCCTCGATGAAGACTCATCGCTACCGCTACCTGCCATGTCACGTGCCATACACCTGTCACTACGCGTTCTCTTGCCCCAGAGGAGAACGGGACGAAGCTTTTGAGATGCTCATCGAGTATCTCCGGGCTTTGGAGGCAGCCTTCGACAACCTGGTGGACGACTTTTGTAGCTGCCCGCATGGACTCAGTCCATGGCTGTGCCGCCAACAGGAGGGAGCTCCTGCGCGCCACACCGCCATTGACTTTCGTCTCGTCATCAGCATCGTTCGCTCCTACTGCCCGCACCGCTACTCGTCGCCTGCCTACCACGGAGGAGTTCAACCATGTCATTGTGCCTACTCCTGTTCGTTCTGCACCACCCCTCGTGCCCGCTCAGGTTCGAGTTGTCCCACACAGGGCACCTGCTCCACCAACTCAGCGCAGCGCCTCACGTCTGGAGCCTATCTCCGAAGAGGAGGTTGAGTCCCCAGCCTCTCTACGCCTCACCCTTGGCAGGCCAAGGGAAATCCTTACCATCTCCGACTAAGTACGCTTAGCCGCCATGCGATGTACCGATTTGTACGATATGTTTATATGTAAATAGGCTGTGAGAAGTAGCTTGTTTGCGCATCATGTAGGATCTGGAGGAGTGCACTAGACTAAATAACATGTCAGGATTATGTACGCATATCCTGAGTGATGTATTGTATAATTACTGCTTGCGTGTAAGATATGTAATGAACAGTCCTCCTCCGTACGCAAATGTATTTTCTCTTAAAAAAAATCTTGGAGCATTTGCAACCTTTTGCATCTTCTTGAACTTATTGATTTTTGCGGCTCAATTTCTTTTCTTATGAGTGTTTCAAAATATATCCCCAGAGTGAACTATGTCTCGTCCTTGGACGCGCTCCATGCCAACTCCGACAGAGGAAAATTATGGTACACCCCCAGGAAACTATTGCACACAGGGACAGACAAGTCAGCAGGACAGTGAAACGGCACTTTCCCAAATGTGCCGTCTTTATGAACAAAGTCAGCAGCAACATCAGGAAATAATGAACCAAGTCATCAATATGGGAAATCACCGTGAACAGTATCAGCAGCAATCCAAGTTATCTGAGCTACAGAAGACGCGTCCCCAAACATTTTCTCACACTGACAAACCTCTTGAAGCCGAGGACTGGCTTCGAGACATGGAGATAAAATTAATCATTGCCCAGTGTTCAGATCTTGAGAAAGTGCTTTATGCTCCGCACTATCTCATTGGAGCAGCCGCATCATGGTGGGAAAATTTCCTACACATGCAGCCCAACGAAAATAATATATCATGGGAGGAATTTAAAGAAGGTTTTCGTGGGGCACATATTCCTAAGAGTCTTATGAAGATCAAAAAGAGAGAATTTGATGACCTCAAGCAAAGAACAATGACAGTGTCAGAATACAACAGTCAGTTTACCCTACTGTCTCGCTACGCCAACGAGGAGCATATGTCGGAAAACAAAAAGATGGAGAAATTTCTAGACGGTCTGACACCCGCGCTTAAATGCCAATTGGTTGTACACACATTTCCAGATTTTAAGAAGCTGGTGGATAAGGCCATTACCTTGGAAAATGAGAGACGCAGCTTAGAAGATTTCCGTAAACGGAAGAGGGACCAGACTAAACACACCCGCAACCACCGCAGCAAGACAGATGTTCAGAAAAACTGGACACCCAAATCCACGACAAGCGCCTCACGCCCAATCAAGAATTTCCACGCAAGGGACAAGGAGTTCACATACCGCCCTGGCGTTACCTGTTACACTTGTGGAGAAGAGGGGCACTATGCCAAGCAGTGCCCCAAGCCAAGGAACTCGACCCCAAAGCCGAACAACGGAAGCAATAATTCGGCACCAAAGTGCAACAATTTCAACCCAAATAACAACCACAGGAAGGGTCATCTGAAACACGTGACCAAAGAGGAAGCACAAAATGCCCCAGATATCGTACTCGGTACGTTTCCTGTCAACACAATACCTGCCATGGTTTTGTTTGATTCTGGAGCTTCTCACTCATTCGTTTGAAAAGTTTTGCTTTTGTAAATAATTTTCGATGCTTCCTTGGGAAAATCTATGATCGTCAATTCCCCGGAATTAAGCAAGTTACCCAGAATTATTGCCAAGGTGTGGTTATCGAGTTTGAAGGGTTGAAGTTTCACGCAAATCTTATCGTGTTGGAAAATAAAGGACTGGATGTCATCTTAGGGATGGATTGGTTAACCCCCAACAAAGGTTTTATTGACTGCTTCAACAGGACCGTAATTCTCACCCATCACCACGGGAAGACCATAAAGGTTTCAGCCAAGGAAAGAAAAATATCCCGGCAACCGAGATTGAATAAGATGGATATTTCTGAATTGAGCAAGGTTCCAGTAGTGTGTGAGTTTCCAGATGTGTTTCCCGAAGAGCTACCAGGCATGCCACCAGATCGAGAGATAGAATTCAGCATTGAGCTAGCACCCGGAACCGCTCCCATATACAAGAAACCGTACAGAATGGCACCATCCGAATTGGTAGAACTGAAGAAGCAAATAAAGGAATTGTTGATAAAAGGGTACATACGAGCCAGTTCCTCACCTTGGGGTTCACCAATTTTGTTTGCCAAAAAGAAGGATGGAACACTAAGATTGTGCATAGACTATCGAGCGCTAAACATGGTCACAATCAAGAACAAATATCTGATGCCACGAATAAATGATTTATTCGATCAACTCGCTCAGGCCAAGGTGTTCTCAAAGATTGATTTGAGGTCGGGATACCACCAACTGAAAGTGCGAACCGAAGATATTCCCAAGACAGCTTTCACCTCCAGATACGGATTGTATGAGTTCACCGTAATGCCATTCGGACTAACAAACGCCCCCACATATTTTGTTCACCTCATGAACAAAGTATTCATGAAGTTTATGGATAAGTTTGTTGTGGTATTTATCGATGATATTCTGGTATACTCCAAAACACCAGAAGAGCACGCTGAACATCTCCAAATTGTACTAGGAGAACTCAGGAAACATCAATTGTACGCTAAATTCAGCAAGTGTGAATTTTGGCTAAGGCAAGTAGGTTTTCGGGCCACGATCTTGACCCAAGAAGGTATCGCCAGACCCGAAAAAGTCAAGGCCGTGATTTGGTGGAAGCCACCAGCCAGCGTGCGGACGGATGTACGAAGTTTCTTGGGTATGGCAGGATCCTACCGGAGATTTATTGAAGGATTCTCCACCATAGCAAAGCCAATGACGCAACTACTCAAGAAAGATAGGAAGTTTGAATGGACGGAAGCTTGCGAGAAAAGTTTCCAAGAACTGAAAAGGAAACTGACGACAACACCAGTACTAATTGTGCAAGATATACACAAAAATTTTGAGGTATTTTGTGACGCATCTAGAAAAGGCCTCGGGTGCGTATTGATGCAAGAAGGCAAGGTTGTCGCATATGTTTCCAGACAACTTCGCAAACATGAGGAAAATTACCCTATTCATGACCTGGAATTAGCAGCAGTCATTCATGCACTCAAGGAATGGAGACACTTTTTACTTGGTAATCGTTGTGAAATATACACGGACCACAAAAGCCTCAAGTATATTTTCACACAACCAGAACTGAATTCTGGCAGCGACGCTGGTTGGAATTAGTAAAGGATTATGATGTTGGGATCCACTACCACCCGTGCAAAGCAAACGTTGTAGCAGATGCTCGAGTCGGAACCCCGGTCCGGACAGCGACAAAGATGCCAAACTTAAGACCTGAATTCCAGCAGGAATTCGCAAAGCTCAATCTGATGGTGGTCACCGAAGGCAGTGTGTCGAACTTAGAATTACAGCCTACCCTGATAGAGAAGGTTAAAGAGGCTCAACGTGGACACCCCAGCATTGAAGGCATAAAACGGAAGATGAAGTTGGGCAAGGCCTCAGAATTCGTTATTGATGAGCAAGGAATATTGTGGTACGGGAATAGGCTTTGCGTACCAAATATCCATGACCTTAAACAGCAAATCCTGGCTGAAGGCCACACTGCTCCATATTCAATCCATCCTGGAGGAACAAAAATGTACAAAGATCTTCAGGAAACATTTTGGTGGCATGGTATAAAAAGAGACATAGCCACGTTTATTGCATGTTGTGACTCTTGTCAACGCATCAAGGCCGAGCACCAGAAACCGGCTGGGCTGTTGCAACCAAATAAGATACCCGAGTGGAAATGGGACGAGATCAGAATGGATTTTATTGTTGGACTACCTCGGTCACGACACGGACATGATGCCATATGGGTCATCACAGATAGACTGACTAAAGTAGCACACTTCATCCACGTGAAGACAACCCACACCACTCAGAAGCTAGCTAGGCTCTACCTTTCCCGTACCGTTTGTTTACATGGAGTCCCAAAGAAAATAATCTCGGACAGAGGCACTCAATTCGTCTCCGATTTTGGGATCACTTACAACAAGCTCGGGAACTCAGCTGGCATTCAAGACCGCATACCATCCCAGACGGATGGGCAAACTGAGCGAGTAAACCAGATTCTAGAAGATATCTTTGAGAGCATGTGTCCTCACCTATGGGACCAGTTGGGAGGAGAGCTTACCATATGCAGAATTCGCATATAACAACAGCTATCAGTCCAGCCTGCAAATGGCACCATTTGAAGCTCTGTACGGGCGAAGATGTCGTACCCCACTAAATTGGTCGGAAACCGGAGATAGCCATATCTTCGGCCAAGACCTGCTCAAAGAGGTTGAAGATAAGGTCAAGGTGATTAAGGACCGACTCAAGACAGCCAAAGCCGACAAAAGAGTTATTACGATCAGAAGCATCGTGGAGTCAATTTTGAACCCGCTGAATTTGTGTACCTACGAGTATCCCCTATGAGAGGCCTGCACTGATTCAAGATTAAAGGGAAGCTAGCACCAAGATTCATCGGACCATTCTGCATAGTAGCACGAAGAGGCACGGTGGCCTACCAGCTAGACTTACTCGAAGAATTATCCGACATCCACGACGTATTCCACGTCTCCCAATTGAGGAAGTGCGTAAGCAACCCGGAGAAACAAGTACCCCAAAAAAACATTGACGTGCAGCCAGACCTTACAAATCGGGAGCATCCGATAAAAATCTTGGAAGAGTCAGAAAGGAGAACCCGACAGAAAACCATCAAGTTCTTCAAAGTTCAGTGGAGCAACCACACCGAAAGTGAAGCCACTTGGGAAAGAGAGGATTTCCTTCGGTCAGAGCACCCACAATTATTTGAGGATCAGCTGGAATCTCGGGGACGAGATTTTTTCCTAAGGGGTAGGTGTTGTGACACTCCAAAAAAAAATTCCTTTGGTTTTCTTCAAAATTTTGTTGGATTTGAAGGAGGTCTCCAAAACCCTTCCAAAAATCTCTCTCAAAAGCTTTTCCCCTTTAGCAAATATTTTATTTTTGCATCTCCTTCAACTCTGGAGTTTGGTTTTTTAAATTTTTCTTGTGATTGCCCTCTTCTCAAAATTCCAAGAAAAATCTTTGGAGTTTATTTTCTTTCAAAAAGAATTCCAGGAGTTTTTCATCCTCTCCCATATTTGAAATCATTCATGATTTGGCCATGCACCACATGGTAAAATCTTCCCAAAAATATCTCCTTCCACTTTGGGCAATCCAAACATTCTGTCTCAACTAGTTCAACCCTCTTCTGAATTTTTATTTCATTTAATTCTCCCCCAAAACTTTTCTGTCTATTATTTTGAGCCTAGATAATTTGCAAAGCAAGTACCTAAATTCATTTGAGTTTTGACCTCAAACCAACTCCCTTGGTTAGTCCTTGGTACCTACAACCTATAACAATTATGATCCACTCCTCTTCTGTTCAAAGATTTCAAATTATAGTCTCTGCAAGTTTGGACCAGATTTGCCAAATTTGGTGAAATTCATATCTACACTTCTCCAAAAATTCCACAAATATTCAGGCAGCCTCTAGATGCAATGAGAGGTCCCTCCACCAAAAACCAGCTCAAGGAAAAATCCCTACATGCCTAGATCATTCTGTCGAACACCTTGCATGCACTGTTTCTGCCCATCTTCAGTTAAATTCAGAGTTCAGTGTCGATCTTCGTCAGAGTTTCAGTCACATGCCCACAGTGCACTTGGCACGTTGCTCGCGGCCTAGCCTGCTTGTCCGGAGCCTCGCACGCGTGCTTGGCGCGTTCCTGGCGTCGGTGGCACCCTGGCCGCCTGCGCCGGCGTGTCTTGCGGCGACAGAGCCACCGTAGCAGCCGACAGGGAGCAGAACGGCGGCATAACACCGTTCGGCGCCGCCCAAACCTCCTGGTAGCCTCGCGTGGCCATTTCCCTGCCAGCGCATGCATGCAGCACCGTCGCCGTGGCACGGCAAGCACAGAGCGTGCTCCCTGCCGCCGACGGGCCCGCGCCGCCCCGTTCTGTCGAGCTCCTCCTAAGCAACCAAATCCCGACGCGGTTAGCACCTAAACGGAATCAGGAAACACCCACGACGACGCTCAACCTCTGAACCCTCCCGATCAACACCCTGCGCTGCCGTAAACTTCGCCGGAGAACCCCGTTCTCGGCAACCGCCTCGGGCCGGCTATAAATAGCACCCCCGAGCTTGCTCTCGCCCCCGCACACCTCCACCACCTCTCTAGTCCTCGCCAAGCCCCTGGAAGGGCCACGAGGAGCTCTTCTTCCTCGACTCCGGCCGCTTCCTTCCGCCTCGGCCTCCACCGCGATTCACTCCGTTGAGGTCGTCTCCGGCCTCTAACCTCGTCGATACCCTCTCATGCTATCACGAGTCTAACCCCTCCTCAATTCCACCTCCAGCTCTCTCCGACGAGGTCCACGACCACCCGAATCGCCGTCCACGGAGCAAGCGTCGCCGCCGGCGTGGTACTCGCCGGCGACCACCACCACCTCCCACAGACGCGGAATGGCGCCTTGAACATGGAGGTACTCTCCGATCTCCCTGCCTCGCCGTGGATCGCCGCCGGCGACCACCGCGGCTCTCGGGCGCCGACGAGCCCCGACTCCCTCGTTTGAAATTTCAAACCTGATGGGTGGGACCGCCCGTCAGCCTCTCTTTGTTTTTTGAATCGTTTTTGAAAGCGCATTTTGGCAAATACGCTTCCACTCTGAACCGCTTTTCTGGATTTTTCGCAAAGCCCCTGGAAGTTTTCTCGTTTGATTAAAGATGGGTCCTTGGACTAAAACCCTTATAACTTTTTAACAGAAAGGAATTTTTGAGTGATTCTTTTTCTGTCCTCTTCAAATTTTGTCTAGTTTTTTATCATATTTATTTGAAAAATATTTGGATCAACTTTCTGTACCCCATGGTATTTACGTTAGCTGCGTGTATTTTTGTGTACCGTAGATGCGAATGAGGTGACGGAACCTGAACTCGCCGAGCTAGACCCCGACTACTCCGAACCAGGCAAGCAAAGTTTGAACTTTTGATATGATGAGTGTCTGGGCATGTTTGCATTATTTTGTATCATGGCACGTTCATGAGCATTTCGATGATAGTTTATCTCGTGAGCATTGAGGCAAATGAGCTCGGTAAATCCATGAGTTGTTGGAAAACTTGTTGCATGGCCACGAGTTGGCATGAGCATGGATAGGATGGCAGTGTTGTAGCATGCCAGGCTTATGCCATATCGTTGACCCAGTGTCAACATAAATCAGTCAGATTCCCGTCCGTCCTCCCTTTCGTACTACCACCTTTTTCCCGCAAGGGATACGGCTTAGTAAGTTGCAAACCACTTCCTCGTACACACCAAATCGAGAGGCCGGGATGAAGGTTCCATGGCCCTGGATTAAAGCCTTTCATCCGGTCAGGGGGCATGGGTGTTTCCGGTTGGGACCGAGAGGGGCACCCTTAGAGCTGCGTAAATAAATTTGATCCCATGCTATTCGAGATTGTGATCTCCCCGTCTCAAAGTTTTTCTTAAACGCTGTCTAGGGTGATTCCTGGCAACGTGAGGTATGATGGGTGTGTACTAGCTAGTTGTGTTTCTTCCGAAATACCGTAAACGGAACTAGTCCTTCGTGACTACGGAAATCCGTTGGTTGTGGACAATTTTTGGTACAAACTCGGCAGAGTCAAAATTCCTGAATTCATTTTATTCATATCCAAGTACCGTGTTCATCTCATCTTGTCAAGTGTCAGTCTCAGTGACAGAAACTCCTGAGAACCATTTGAGTATAGAATGTTTATTTTCCTGTGAACGGACTAACCCGCTTATTGTCCCGTGTTGAATATTTTCCGTGAGCACTATATCTTGTCAGTTATCAATAATTCATTATAAGCCCTTTCTGTGATGTCGCTTAGACGTCCGACTGCGGCATTGTTGTCATTTATTTTTATATAAGCCCTTTCTGCGATGTCGCTCAGACGTCCGACTGCGGCATTGTTGTCATTTATTTTTATATAAGCCCTTTCTGCGATGTCGCTCAGACGTCCGACTGCGGCATTATTGTCATTTATTTTCATTATAAGCCCTTTCTGTGATGTCGCTCAGACGTCCGACTGTGGCATTGTTGTGATTTATTTTTATATTAGCCCTTTCTGTGATGTCGCTCAGACGTCCGACTGCGGCATTGTTGTCATTTATTTTTATATAAGCCCTTTCTGTGATGTCGCTCATACGTCGGACTGCGGCACGGATGTATTTTTATTTCAATATAAGCCCTTTATGAGGCGTCGCTTAGACGCCCGACGGTGGCACGTTTTACTTATTCATTCACCCTTCGAGGCGTCGCTTCAGACACCCGATCGGTTTTGAGTTTATCTTCTTTGGGTTTTAGAGCAGACTACCGCCAATTCCCTTCTTATTTATTTTGCTATACTGATTTAATTGAGCATTGTTAAAAATTAATCATGATGCATTCATGCATCCATTTGTTATATCTTTTGTCCGAACTGTCTTGCGAGTACTTTCATAGTACTCACCTAGCTTGTTGATTTGGCCAGATGCTGACGAAGGCGATCTCATGGATGAAGAGTTCGATAGCGAGTCCGACGCCTAGAGGAATCCCAGTCAGTCTCGTGCGACCCCTGGATTAGTCATTGTGACATACCCGCTTCCGCTACCCAAATAAATTCATCGAGCCTCACCTCGACGCTCGATGATCCGCCAGTGCAGTAGACTTATTAACCACCCCGTTGTGTTATTCCACCAACCACTCATATCTCGAGTCAGTAGTATTTCCACCCCACACCTTTGTGTCATATCTGCCATAATGTATTATTATCGGCGTGTTTGTAATAATTAGTTGGGCATCTTCAGTCCGACCCTGTAATATTGTAATGCTACTGGCTTCTTGTATCAAAGTTTTGTCTATCGATATGGAGGATTTTCCTCATATTGGATTTCATAGGTCGGTTGTTCAATAAATATTTTTATTGAAAAACCGGTCGTGACAATCCACAGACTCCATAATTATACTGACCTTCACGTCAGGTACCTTAGATTTCACCCTACTAGAAATCTATAGCCAAAGCTATTCATAGCATAGCCTAAATTAACATAGTCCACGGTCTTTGGTCCAAGCTTACACTTTTTGGCGATCGGCACATTGACTTTTTCCGAACAGCCCCAAGTACGCAAGTACGAGGGTGTTGTCCTTCTCTTCGCCCATTTCTCATAGGGAGTGATCTCATTATCCTTTGTTGGAACTTTATTTAGGACATGATGTCAATATATCCTCCCCCACCATGCCGTGGATAAACCCGATGTATCTAACATGGCATTAAGCAAATTAGTTAGAGTATGGTTTTTCTGTTCAGTAACCCTGTTTGACTGGGGTGAATAGGGAGGCGTCCTCTCATGAATAAAGTCGTGTTCTGCACAAAAAGAATCAAACTCATTAGAGAAGTACTCTCCGCCATGATCTGACCGGACTCATTTAAAATTCTTTTCAAGTTGATTCTCAACTTCTCCTTCTTAGATTTAAAGTAGTGTAGAGCCTCATCTTTAGTGTTTAATAGATACACATAGCAATATCTAGTAGAATAATCTATCAAAGTCCTAAAGTATTTCTTTCCACTTTTATTCAACACACCATTCGTCTCACAAAGATCAGAATGTATGAGTTCTAACGGTGCCAAGTGTCTCTCCTCCGCAGCCTTCTGAGGCTTGAAAGGTTGCTTAGGTTGGACACACGAATGGCACTTAGAACCTTTGGCTAAAGTGATTAAATTCAATTTTGCTAGCCGCGTCATGTATAACACCGGAACTAATGTGACAAACACATGAATGCCAAACTTCAAATTCATTAATACTCGAATGAATATTGTTTATGATTTATTACAAAAAATTGCGAGCGAAAGGTAGAACATTCCTCTGCATTCATAACCTTTTCCAACAAGTAGTCCATATTTTGTGACAACTAATTTATTAGACTCAAAGACCAATTTAAACCCTTCTCTATACAGAAGGGAGCCACTAACGAGGTTCTTCTTGATGGCGAGGACATGTTGCACTTTCTTCAGCTGCATGATCCTTCTTGAAGTAAACTTCAGAGCGACCATGTCAACACCAAGAACAGAAGCACTTGGGCCATTCCAAATCAATATGTACCCGTGACCTATGGCCTGGTAAGAAGAAAACAATGAAATGTCAGCACACACATGAATACTTGCACCTGTGTCCACCCACAAATTTGTGGACTGGCAAACTGAAAATACAGTAAATAAATTACCGTGCCTGGATGCACCACTCTCATTGTCGGTGTCAAAACCGGCGGATCTCGGGTAGGGGGTCCCGAACTGTGCGTCTAGGCGGATGGTAACAGGAGACAAGGGACACGATGTTTCTACCCAGGTTCGGGCCCTCTCGATGGAGGTAAAACCCTACTCCTGCTTGATTAATATTGATGATATGGGTAGTACAAGAGTAGATCTACCACGAGATCAGAGAGGCTAAACCCTAGAAGCTAGCCTATGGTATGATTGTTGTTCGTCCTATGGACTAAAACCATCCGGTTTATATAGACACCGGAGAGGGCTAGGGTTACACAGAGTCGGTTACAATGGGAGGAGATCTACATATCCGTATTGCCAAGCTTGCCTTCCACGCCAAGGAAAGTCCCATCCGGACATGGGACGAAGTCTTCAATCTTTTATCTTCATAGTCCAGGAGTTCGGCCAAAGGTCATAGCCCGGTCATCCGGACACCCCCTAATCCAGGACTCCCTCACTCATTGTTTCTCACAATCATATTGGTAGACTTCGAGTCCTGCCCTGGCTTCTTGTACTTGTTCGGGCACTTGCTAGCCCAATGTTCCTCTAAACCACAATTGAAGCAGCCATATCCCTTTTTGTTCTTCTAGAAAGTCTTCTTACCCTTCTTCTTGAAGTCTGTATTCTCTTGGACATAATTCTTTCCCTCAGGCTTGTGGGAATTGAAGTTCCTCTGATGCACCATATTAGTGACAGAAGTTCCTTTGACCCCTTTTTCGTGCGAGTCCTTTGCCCCCAAATTCTACTCAACAATCAGATGGTTGATGACATCGTCTACTAAGAATTCACACCTCTGATGTTTTAGGGTGGTAGCAAAGTTTCTCCAAAAATTAGGAAGCTTAGCGATTATACATCCCACGACAAATTTGGAAAATCGCACTTAAGAAGCTCAAACTCCTTAGCGATGACATCCACTACTAACAGTTCACGCCTCTGATGTTTTAGAGTGGTAGCAAAGTTTCTCCATGAATTAGGGAGCTTAGCGATTATACATCTGGGACCAATTTCCCTGATAAATCACACTTAAGAAGCTCAAGATCCTTAGTGATTCATATTATCTCATGAGCTTGTTCTAATACAGAACGGTTCTCGACCATTTTATAATCGTGGAACTGCTCGATGATATACATCTTGCTCCCAGCATCGGTGGCCCCGAATTTAGAATCGAGGGCCTCCCACAAGTCCTTATGTCGCTGGATATCCGCGGCCACCTATGGGACCGGGAGGCCCCTTGCTTGTTCGGCAGGGGGACGTCAAGTTGCACAAAGAGCAGACCAGCGCACGGCAACACGGCAGGGAGCACACAAGCAATTTACCCAGGTTCGGGCCACCGCGAGGCGTAAACTCTACTCCTGCTTTGGTGGATTAATGGTGGAATAGAGGTGGTGGATGATAAGCTGTTTTCAGCAAGGTATTCTCTGCATGCACTAAAATTATCGGTAACAGATAGTTTTGTGATAAGGTAATTTGTAACGAGTAACAAGTGTAAATAAAGTGCAGCAAGGTGGCCCAATACTTTTTGTAGGAAATGACAAGCCTGGACAAACTCCTATATAGAGAAAAGCGCTCCCGAGGACACATGGGAATTGAGGGAGTCCTGGATTAGGGGGTGTCCGGATGGCCGGACTATGACCTTTCGCCGGACTCCTGGACTATGAAGATACAAGATTGAAGACTTCGTCCCGTGTCCGGATGGGACTTTCCTTGGTGTGGAAGGCAAGCTTGGCGATATGGATATGTAGATCTCCTTCCATTGTAACCGACTCTGTGTAACCCTAACCCTCTCCGGTGTCGATATAAACCGGAGGGTTTAGTCCGTAGGACGAACAACAATCATACCATAGGCTAGCTTCTAGGGTTTAGCCTCTCTGATCTCGTGGTAGATCTACTCTTGTACTACCCATATCATCAATATTAATCAAGCAGGAGTAGGGTTTTACCTCCATCGAGAGCGCCCGAACCTGGTTAAAAACATCG
The DNA here is from genome assembly GCA_021605205.1 of Aegilops longissima. NCBI lineage: Eukaryota > Viridiplantae > Streptophyta > Magnoliopsida > Poales > Poaceae > Aegilops > Aegilops longissima. Next base: position 580,441,349 of record CM038678.1, read on the forward strand.
TATCCCTTGTCTCCTGTTACCATTCGCCTAGACGCACAGTTCGGGACCCCTACCCGAGATCAGCCGGTTTTGACACCAACATTGGTGCTTTCATTGAGAGTTCCTCTGTGCCATCACCTTTAGGCCCGATGGCTTCTCCAATCATCAACAATGATGCGGTCCAGGGTGGGACTTTTCTCCCCGGACAGATCTTCGTATTCGGCGGCTTTGCACTGCGGGCCAATTCGCTTGGCCATCTGGAGCAGATCGAAATCTACGCCCCTGGCCGTCAGGTCAGGTTTGGAAGTTTGAACTACAGGGCCGACGTCCGCAGAGACTTGATCTTCGACGGGTTCGAGCCACAGCCAAGCGCGCCCTTGATGTTACGATGGGCATGATCTAGCTCGTCGCCGAAACGGTGCCACGGAGGCGCACGATGTCCCTCCGACCCTTAGCTTGGAGCCATTGCACCAATCAGGGCGGGTGGCTGGACACCGCCTCGGGGCTGCAATCACCACGGCGATCGAGGCGAACACCATACCTGTCCTTGCGGCTTCGTGACTCCAAGGTGCGGACTCCTTTCCGGACTTGAACCTTCCGCTACCGCTAATCGAATCTGATTGGGCGCGGATAATGGAGTTCACCGCCGCGGACATCTTCGGCACTCTCCTTTTAGTGACATTCTGAATTCACTAAATTCTCACTCTTTATCAGAGAGCCCTGGCGGACTATGGTCGACAAGGTTGGCATGCGACGACGAAGAAATTCAAAGCCCACCCACCACCCGCCGTAGCCACCGCCGATAATTTAACCGACATGCTCGACTTCGACTCCGAAGACATCGACGGTATGGACGACGATGCAGGAGACGACCAAGAACCAGCGCCTACAGGGCAATGGAAGGCCACCTCGTCATACGACATATACATGGTGGACATCCCTAAAGAAGGGAATGGCGATGGAACAACGGAGGATGACCCCTCCAAGAAGCAACCTAAGCGTCGGCATCATCGGCGCCGCTCTAAATCCCACCACAGCAAAAACGGCGATTCCGGCACCGGAGACAATAACACCCCGGATAGTGCCAAAGACAACCCCCTCCAGCAGGATTCAGCACAGGAGGATGGAGAAGCCATCCCTCATGAGAGAGCGGCAGACAGAGAGGTAGAGGACGATAATTACATGCCCCCCTCCGAAGACGAGGCAAGCTTCGACCACGACGAATTTGTCATGCCTGAGGATCCCGTCGAACAAGAGCGTTTCAATCGCATGCTTAGGGCCACGGCGAGCAGCCTCAAGAAAAAACAGCAACAGCTTAGAGCTGCCCAAGACTTGCTAGCCGACAGATGGACGGATGTCCTTGCGGCTGAAGAGTATGAACTCGAACGCCCCTCCAAGAGCTACCAAAAACGCAGGTTGCTACCCTGATTAGAGGAGGAAGCACAAAGACCTACATCACCAGCGCATGATGCGGCCGACCGGCCACCTCGTGGCCGCGACAGAGAGGCCTCTCGGCCCTATACTCAAGCCGCACCCCCGCGTCGCTCAAAGAATACCAAGGCACGGGGAAATGCGCCAGACCTACGGGATACATTGGAAAACAGGGCAAGGCAAACAAGATCAATCTATGGATCGCGTGGGTGCCCCACGACACGTGGCGATAACCGTCATGCCGGATATGATAAATCTGGCCGGGCCGAACACAGTAGACAAATCTCATTTGAGCTACGTCGTGACATAGCCCAATACAGAGGCGCCACACACCCACTATGCTTCACAGATGAAGTAATGGATCATCGAATCCCCGAGGGTTTCAAACCCGTAAACATCAAATCGTACGATGGCACAATGGATCCGGCAGTATGGATCGAGGATTATCTCCTTCATATCCACATGGCCCGCGGCGATGATCTACACGCCATCAAATACCTCCCACTCAAGCTTAAAGGACCAACTCGGCATTGGCTTAACAGCCTACCAGCAGAATCAATTGGTTGTTGGGAGGACCTGGAAGCCGCATTCCTCGACAACTTCCAGGGCACCTATGTGCGACCACCGGAACAACGATGACCTAAGCCACATAATTCAGCAGCGGAGGAATCGGCCGGACAATTACGGACACGGTTCTAACCTAAGAAAAATCAAATAGTCATTGTTCGGACGCAGAGGCCCTTGCAGCCTTCAAGCACAACATCCGCGACGAGTGGCTTGCCCGGCACCTAGGAAAGGAAAATACGAAATCCATGGCAGCCCTCACAACACTCATGACCCGCTTTTGCGCGGGAGAAGACATCTGGCTAGCTCGTAGTAATAACATGACCAAGAGCCCTGGTAATTCGGATACCAAGGACAACATTGGCAGGTCGCATCGCAATAAGCAAAAGCGCCACATTAACGGCGACAATGCTGCGGATACGACAGCTAATGCCAGATTTAGAGGCTCTAAACCCGGTCAGCGGAAAAATCCATTCAAACGAAATACTCCGGGCCCGTCCAATTTGGACTGAATACTCGATCGCTCGTGCCAGATACACGGCACCCCCGAAAAACCAGCCAACCACACCAACAGGGATTGTTGGGTGTTCAAGCAGGCATGCAAGTTAAACACCGAAAACAATGACAAGGGCTGCATAGCGATGGCGAGGAGGAGCCCGGCAGCCGAACAATCTGGGACAAAAGGTTTCCCCCACAAGTGCGGACGGTGAACATGATATCGCAACCCACATACCCAAAGGGGGCGAGCGTGCACTCGAGGGGCGTTTATGCGTTGGAGCCAGTCGCCCCAAAATTCAACCCATGGTCCTCCTGCCCGATCACTTTTGATCGAAGGACCACCCACTAGCATCCGCCATGGCGGATTCACCACATTAGTTCTAGACCCAATCATTGGCCAATTTCACCTCACTATAGCCCTTATGGGCCGGCGGCAACGACTGAACCTGCTTTATCGGGATACATCACGAAAAATGGGCATAGATCCTCAAGATTAAACCCACAAAGACGACCTTTAAAGGTGTCATACCAGGTGTAGAGGCCAGCTGTACATGCTCGAGTTACACTTGAGGTGGTCTTGGATCCCGGATAATTTCGAAGCGAGAGTTAATCTTGACATAGTCCCGTTCGAAGTGGCTATCACGCCTTTGCTTCGGATGACGCATTGCAAAGTTCAATGCGGTGCCGCACTACACATACCTCAAGCTCAAGATGCAGGCCCTCGAGTCATTACGGTCAATGGAAACAGTGAACGCTCTCTTGAACGGAGGAGCATCGGCGGCCCTCGCGGCGGAAGTACAAAGCAGCCTGTCAAGGCAATTCTCGATCCGGCCATTAAGCGTCCGGACACCGTCAAGCGCTGGAGTAACCTACAACAAGACCGCTGGCACGTTAGAACGCAGCCAGAGCAATGCGGCTAACCCGAGCCCTCGTGAAATTGCGAAACCGATTACTACGCGTACATAACTACGCTTTGGAAATACCATGGGCATAGGGGAGGGCACGACCATGGCATGCCCAAAATGCGGCTCAACCGCACAAGGGCTCCGATTTTTCATTCTTTTTCTTTCTTACTTTCAGGACTCCACTTTCCGGAAGGCCTGTCCGTGCATAATCACCGAACACACGATGCAACAGCGAGGGAGGCAGAAAGCTACGTCGAGTGTCCAGGTGATCTCTATAACGAGCAGTATACTTGTTTCACATATCATCCCGCAGCTCGCCCCTGGAGGGGGGGGGGACATGTTAAATAGTCCCATCTCTTGCTTATCGCACTATTTGTATCGTTTTGCTTTTACCGCAGATTTTTCGAATAAACAATGCATAGCTTTTGTCTATTATTGCATTACCTTTTTTATAAAAATATGTTCAGTTATGACATTATGTAACCATACACTTTGGTACGGCCAATATGCCATGGGCTTACGTACCCCAGAATATGGTGTGAGAAGTACGAACACTCTCATGAGTGCGGCACCCCGAACTTATAGCATTATATGCATCGGCTCCGAATCATGTCTTCGGTCAATAGTTGGGTTTGCCCGGCTTCCATGTTTTGGTACCTTACGTTCCGTTATATCGGCTAAGGTAGCACTGGGAGAACCACTGCGATTGTGCCCCGGTTGAGCTGGGCTGAGCACCTCAGTGGAGAAAGCTAAAACTGGCCGTCATGATAGGGAGAGCTGGTCGCTGTTCGAGAGGTTTTCGAGTCCCTAAAGACTTATGCCTCTTAGAGCGAGGAGTCGGCTTTGTCCGGCCTAGGCATGGATAGCGCCCCGAACTTGGTCTTCCGAATACTAGGGGCTTCGCCGAAATTTAAAATTATAGAATTCTATGGCTAAGTGAGAGTGTTCAAGCATTATAGTCCGATTGCCTTGTTACGTTGTGTTGGCGCCTCCCTCGAAGGACCCAATAATGGGAAAAAAGCGCTCAAGTTTATTCCGAACACCCCAGCACTTTCATGACGCGCAGGCGAAGCCGACGACTTCGCCATCTCTCAATTTTGATAAAACGGCCGCACAGAAGGTAATATTTTTTAAATTCAAAAGTGTTGCTTAGCGCATATGAACAAGTTTTCAGCGTACAGGATTACAAATGCGAGTTTACTAAAAAATTACATCTTTGGAGAACTCATCCGCTATACGGCGGGCAACCTTCAGGACGCCCTCATAATACATCTCGGGCTTGCGATGCTCCTTGCCCGGCGGTGGTCTGTCCGTCACAAGCTTCTCAGCGTCCATCTTGCCCCAATGCACTTTAGCTTGCGGGCAAGGCCCTCTACGGCACCTTCGATGCATCTGGGCGCTTGATGACTTCAAGCCTTGGACAGGCATCCACCAGCCGCTTTACCATCCCGAAGTAGCTCCCAGGAATGGCTTCCCCAGGCCACAGCCGGACTAAGAGACCCTTCATGGCCTGTTCGGCCACCTTATGGAGCTCGACCAGCTGCTTCAGCTGGTCGCTCAAGGGCACCGAGTGTCCGGCCTCAGCAGACTGAGACCAGAACACCTTCTCCGTTGAGCTCCCCTCTTCGGCTCGGTAGAATGCGGCAGCGTCAGACACACTCCGAGGAAGATCTGCCAATGCTCCTGGAGAGCTCCGGACTAGGGAATGTACCAAGTTATTCACTTTCGCGTGCTTGCTTTGCATAAAGAATGCCTTACCCGCCGCTATCTTCTTCATCGCCTCAATTTCCTGGAGGGCTTTTTGGGCTTCGGCCTTGGCAGATTTGGCGCTCTCAAGCGCCGAGGCAAGTTCGGACTCTCGAGTCTTTGAGTCTAGCTCCAAACTCTTGTGTTTTTCCACGAGAGCCTGGAGCTCTTGCTGCACCGCCGCCACCCGCGCCTCCTGCTTCTCTCGCTCGGTGCGCTCCACGGCCGCATTGTTCTCGGCCTTAGACATCGCTTCCTTCAGGGTTGCCACCTCGGTTGTGGCCCCTGCAATACTCACGTTGGTCCTGTTATTTTTTGCAACCACATCTTTTTTATACACTTACATAAGGTATTACTTACCTTCCTTGTCCTCGAGCTGCTTCTTGGTAAGGCCGAGCTCGTTCTAGGACAGCTCGAGGCTCTTCTTCAATGCATTGACCTCTGCAGTCAGTGCGACAGAGGTCAGCAACACAGCCTGCATTCCCATATTGACATACTTATGTTAGACTCCTGCGTATATTTTTTTCATCCTCAGTTCGGCTTTTCTTTCTGAACACCAAACTGAGCATCAGGGGCTTCTATCTATGCGGTAATATTTTACATATCTTAAATACATACCCCAAAGCTTGTTAGAAGGCTGGCACGAGCTTGGTCAGCCCGCTCTTAGCGGACTGAACATACGGATCACCACACTCATAATAGTGCGGTGCTCCTCGTCGATGGGCGCCGTTAAGCACCTCCGGCCAAATTATCCGGTGCCTCGGTTGGAAAGAGGTCACCGGCGTCGTGAAGCTTGCCCTCCTTAGTAGGGCCCTCCTGCCGGATGCGGAACCGTTGAAGGTTCGGTGCAGATCGGCCCAGTCGGACTTAGAGCCCTTTGGGGTTTACCCCTTTGCGCTGGGATCCGGGGAGGTTGCCTTGCGGCGCCTCGGGACCACCTCCTCCTGGCTGGCCCCTTTTGGTATGCCACCTCGGCATCATCTGCAGCCACGAGGAGAGGCGGTCGGAAGTGAAGTGTTGTTCACATCAAGCGAACCGAGGAACCCTTCGGCGAGCGTCGAGCCCGGCCTTGGGCGGACTGCATGATTATATTCGGCGTCGAAAGTCTGTGCAAAAAAAGCGCCATGAGTTATTACGGTACCGGATACTTACGATTTTGCGTGGGCTTGGCCTGGGTGGCCACTGCTCTTCGCCCGTCGTCGGCGTTGGTGGAAATAGTCCGGAGGAGGGTCCTTCCTTCTTGGACCCTCCGGCCCCCCGTTAGGCGGCCTTCCTTTTCTTCTCTCCCCCCGCTGGGGGAGAGACCTCTCTTTCCTCCTCCTCGTCTTCACGGGAGGATTCCTCCTCGGAGTCATCGGATGATGAGTCCGACACCACCTGGTGCCGGGAACTCTTTCGGGTTCCCGTGGCCTTCTTCTTGGCCTTCTTCTCCGGCACCACGTAAGGTGCGGGACCAGCAACCCGTCAAGTGGGCGTTGCTGGATCTTGGGCAAAGGCGGACGATCGATCCGTCCGGTCTTCTTCTGCCATTCCTGTCAAAGGAACGGGAGCTTAGATCCCGCATAGAGTTAAACTATGAAAAACAAGTATCCCGTAAAGGGTAAAATAAGCTTACTATCCTGGCTTGTCGTTTCGCGCGGAATCCACGATCCTTGGTGATGGGAAGTGGAACCTCGGCGCCTTTGAATAACACCTTCCAGGCATCCTCGTGCGTTGTGTCAAAGAGCCTGGTTAGAGTTTGGTGCTGGGCCGGGTTGAACTCCCATAAGTTAAAGGCCCGTCGTTGACACGGGAGGATCCGGCGGATGAGCATGACCTGGACTACGTTGACGAGTTTAACCTCTTTGTTCACCAGGTCTTGGGCGCAGGATTGGAGTTCGGTCCGCTCTTCCGAATTACCCCACGACAGGCCCGTCTCTTTCGAGGAGGTGAGCCTTGTAGGGAAGCCAGATCGGAATTCGAGGGCCGCTGCCCATTTAGGGTCACGCGGCTCGGTGATGTAGAACCACCCCGATTGCCACCCCTTTATGGTCTCCACGAAGGAGCCCTCGAGCCATGTAACGTTGGGCATATTGCCCACCATGGCGCCTCCGCACTCCGCTTGTTGGCCGCCCACTACCTTCGGCTTGACATTGAAGGTCTTCAGCCATAACCCAAAGTGGGGCTTGATGCGGAGGAAAGCCTCGCACACGACGATAAACACCGAGATGTTGAGGACGAAGTTCAGGGCCATATCGTGGAAATCCAGGCCGTAGTAGAACATAAGCCCCCGGACAAATGGGTGAAGTGGAAAACCTAGTCCGCGGAGGAAGTGGGTGAGAAACACCACCTTCTCATGGGGCCTGGGGGTGGGGATGAGCTGCCCCTTGCCTGGGAGCCGGTGCGCGGTGTCGTTAGACAAGTATCCGGCCTCCCTCAACTTCTTGATGTGTCCCTCCGTGTGGAGGAGACCATCCACTTGCCTCCGCTCCGGACATGGTGGAGAAGGTTGAGGCGGGGTGTCTTGGACTTGGGCGCTGGGCTCCAGTCTGTGAAAATGGATAAACAAAGGAGGAAGAAGGCGTAGATGGAAAAGGTGGATCCTTACCCCTTATATGGGCGGAATGAAACTATGTGCCCCCACCAGCCTAGTAAAACTTCGCTTATCTCCCAAGCGTAGTAAATTGATAGCACGGTTGGGTTACATACGCCCGTATTGATGAGAATCCGGAATAAGGGACACGATCTCTGCTTCGACAAGGCGTGCCAAGAAACCGCCTCGCTAAGCAGCTGAGGTGGGACGGTAAAAGCGATTCGAATAAAGGCTTGGCCGTGGTGTGATGACACGCTGCGAAATCGTCGTGATTGGATTTGTGCAAATATTATTCTCTCTATGGTGGTATGTGGAAATTATTTTGCAGAGTCAGACACTATCCTTGTGTTCAAAATATTCTATGAAGTATTGAAGGAGGAACCCGCCTTGCAATGCCGAAGACAATATCTTGCCCGGACTAAATGCGTCTTTGAAGCCGGGTTAGAGGGCTCTTGAGGAGTCTGGATTAGGGGGTGTCAGGATGGCGGACTATGACCTTTGGCGGACTCGGACTATGAAGATACAAGATTGAAGACTTTGTCCCGTGTCAAGATGGGACTTTCCTTGGCGTGGAAGGCAAGCTTGGCGATATGGATATGTAGATCTCCTTCCATTGTAACCGACTCTGTGTAACCCTAACCCTCTCCGGTGTCGATATAAACTGGAGGGTTTTAGTCCGTGGGGACGAGCGACAATCATACCATAGGCTAGCTTCTGGGTTTAGCCTCTACGATCTCGTGGTAGATCTACTCTTGTACTACCCGTATCATCAATATTAATCAAGCAGGAGTAGGGTTTTACCTCCATCGAGAGGGCCCGAACTTGGGTAAAAACATCGTGTCCCTTGTCTCCTGTTACCATCCGCCTAGACGCACAATTCGGGACCCCCTACCCGAGATCCGCCGGTTTTGACACCGACAGGAATTATCGTCAAGCTAGTTTTCATCACGTTCATATGATTCGCGTTCGGTACTTTGGTAATTTGATATGTGGGTGGACCGGTGCTTGGGTGTTGTCCTTACTTTTACAAGCATCCCACTTATGATTAACTCCTATTGGAAGCATCCGCAACTACAAAAGTATTAAGGTAAACCTAACCATAGCATGATACATATGGATCCAAATCATCCCCTTACGAAGCAACGCATAAACTAGGGTTTAAGCTTCTGTCACTCTAGCAACCCATCATCTACTTATTACTTCCCAATGCCTTCCTATAGGCCCAAACAATGGTGAAGTGTCATGTAGTCCACGTTCACATAACACCACTAGAGGAAAGACAACATACATCTCATCAAAATATCGAACGAATACCAAATTCACATGACTACTAATATTAAGACTTCTCTCATGTCCTCAGGAACAAACGTAACTACTCACAAAGCATATTCATGTTCATAATCAGAGGGGTATTAATATGCATATAGGATCTGAACATATGATCTTCCACCAAATAAACCAACTAGCATCAACTACAAGGAGTAATCAACACTACTAGCAACCTACAGGTACCAATCTGAGGCTTTCGGACAAAGATTGGATACAAGAGATGAACTAGGGTTTTAGAGGAGATGGTGCTGGTGAAGATGTTGATGAAGATCGACCCCCTCCCGATGAGAGGATCGTTGGTGATGACTATGGCGATGATTTCCCCCTCCCGAAGGGAAGTTTCCCCGGCAGAACAGCTATGTCGGAGCCCTAGATTGGTTCCGCCTCGTGGCGGCGGAGTTTCATCCCGTAAGCTTGCTTATGATTTTTTTTCTCGGACGAAAGGTTTCATATAGTAGAAGATGGGCATCGGAGGGCTACAAGGGAGCCCACGAGGCAGGGGGCGCGCCCAGGGGGGGTAGGGCGCGTCCCCCACCCTCGTGGCCTGGGTGTGGGCCCCCTCTGGTATTTTCTTCGCTCAGTATTTTTTATTATTTCCAAAAATGACTTCCGTGAAGTTTCAGGACTTTTGGAGTTGTGCAGAATAGGTCTCTAATATTTGCTCCTTTTCCAGCCCAGAATTCCAATTCTTTGGCATTCTCCCTCTTCATATAAACCTTGTAAAATAAGAGAGAATAGGCATAAGTATTATGACATAACGTGTAATAATAGCCCATAATGCAATAAATATCGATATAAAAGTGTCGGTGTACTAGAGTAGGGGTACCCTAGTATCCCGAACTTGTGCACGGGCAGTTGCAGCGCCCCGCGGCAGGGCTTGTCGGTTGACCGCCAAGGTCCTCCGTGGTTCCTTTGGAGCCATTCGAGAACAAAGTGTTCAAGCCAAGGAGACAAGGCCCCGGCAACAGGAGCTTGCCGGGAAGGCCAACCAAGGCATGACCAAAGTATTTAAGCCAAGGAGACAAGGCCCCGGCAAGAAGAGCTTGTCGGGAAGGCCAACCAAGGCATCTCAAGGAACTTGCCGCGGCTGCACCGCGTCCGTCGAGGCCCGGTGGCGACAAGCTTCGGACGCGACAAGACAACGTCATGACAAAGCGCTTGCCGCAGCAAACTACCACTCTGTACCAGCGCTCCGGCCGTCCACCAGCGTGTGCCACAGGACCTTTCGGTAGCGTGGCAAAGGCTGTCTTGCCGGCGGTCTTGTGATGGCAGCGGCAGCTGACAAGATTGCCATCATGGCAAGCGGTGGCGTCCCTGACGGTCCCTTTTTGCACTGTTTGGGCAACGTAGATGGGCATTTAATGCCTTTGTCCCCTGCCGTCAGGGTTAGGTATGATACACTGTACAAGTAGTTGTACCAACCGCAATTCCTTTTCCATTTTTACCCTTGTCTACGTTGCCACCTGTCGGAGACCCCTTGAGCATATAAAAGGAGGCCCATGCATAGCGTAGAGTGAGGAGGAAGGCAGAAAAAACACTCACGCTCGGTCTCGTTAGCAGCTCGTGTGTCTTTGTAGCACTCAGCGCTCGAGCAAGAACTCAATACACTCAGACATGCAGCGGTAGGAGTGTTATCTCTCGGAGAGCTCGAAGCTGGGTAAACTGCTTTCGTGTGCCGCCTCGATCTGCTCTTCGTCGCGATCTCCGCCCCCGCCGAACCAAAGGGGCTCGGTCCGCCGGTCCCATAGGTGTTCGTGGATCAGCTTCCCCGACATCTTTGGCGCGCCAGGTAGGGGGCCGTCGAGGTTGTGTGAACCTGATCCGGCGTTCACACGAGCCAGATCTTCATATTCGTCATCGACATGCCACGAAGAAGAAGGCGGCGGCAGATGTTCCGTCCACGTCGATCCCACCACCACGGAGCAAGCGGGTGGTGGGGTAAACGCCAGCGGAAGAAGCGGGCATCGGCGAGGCCGCGGTGCTGCCAGGTCCAAGGACAAGGCTGTGCGGACCTCGGCATCCGTACATGCACGCGCCCATCTCGGGGAAGCGGGACCGGCAGCGTCATGGTATTCACGGTGCCATCGTTCGTTGGACCAAGATCGAGCTGGTGGATTTCGGGGTGCTCAAGACCAGCATGCATGCCAACATGCTGGCACGGCGAACGCGATCGCTGGGCGGGATACTGCTCCTTCTAACATAGTTAGAAGTCGAGCATATCCGCTCCTCGCGCCGTTCGCCCTTGCCGCCCACCACTCCAGCGAAGCTTTGGCGCGAGCTCAACTGCTCTGGATTACCCTCAATAGCGGACAAGATTGATGAATGGAGGCCACCATTGAGTCTCATCGGCTTTGCCAGCGGCGACACTCGCGGCAGCCAGTACATCGCTGCAGCGGCAGGACTACAAAGGCACGAGCCGATGGCGGAAACTGGTGGGGTGCAACCACCATGCACTCTCCACCCGAAGGCCAAGATCGCCGACTCGCGGATCCACCTCGGCAGCGACTCCACCGCATCATCAGATCCACGAGCTCGTCGCGATCAGCGCCAAGTTCTTCACGAGCGACAGCAAGAAGCCTTCGAACTTCGCATCGGCGCCGAAGAAAGCGGCGTCAATCGGACCAGCGCGCTGGGCCTTCTGTCGACATGCATCGCCCGAGGAATCAGGCGACTTGCCGTGCGCGATAGGTTGCCCTGCGTTCACTCGTGAGCTGCGGCAAGTCGATGGCCAGCATGAAGAATTTCAAGCAGAGCGTGCGAGAGAAATGCGGCGGCAAGTCGCATCCGTCGGAGTTCCTCGGCATCTACACCATCGCGGTGCAAGCTGCTTTGAGGCGGGGCGACAAGATCTGGCCAACTACTTCCGCTGGTGCTCAAGCCCAATGTTAGATCTGGCTCATGCACTTGCGGACAACTCCATCGGTTTGTCGGCGCCTTCTGAGTGGCCACAAGCCTCTGGGCAGACCTATGCCATCAGTTTGTCGGCGCCTTTACGGTGACCACAAGCCTCATGGCCAAGAAGCGACCTTCATCTGCTCGCCCAGAAGGAAGGAGAGCCCATGCGCAACTACATTCAGAGATTCAGCCGCGTATAGCACAACATCCCAGATGTCCACCCTGCCGCGGTGATCAGCGCGTTCCATTAGAGCGTCGCGAAACCGCGAGATCGGGAGGAGATGGCGATGTACAAGATCGAGGCGTCGATGAGCTATATGCCTGGCGACAAGTGTGCGTGTTAAGGAAGGAGGAGACTCCCGGAGAAAATCTGAAGCGGGAGGATCGATGGTGAGGAGGCTGCCCGGCAAAGAAAAACCGGCGGCGGAACAACAGGAAGAAGAAAGGCAAAGATATACTAGTCGTTGAGCAGTCCGGCAGCGGAGGTGGCGCCAAGAAAGCCAAAGCTGGTAGCTCCGGCAAGGAGATTGCCGGGCACCAACCACCGGCTGTGGCGGTCGCCGACAAGCGGGGCAGCCCCAACAAGCGATCTTGCAAGATCCACGCACCAAGGGCCATGACCTCCAAAGCTGCAAGAAGGTTGAGCAGCTTGCCGAGCAACAAAAGGCTGAATCTGAGGCGCGACAAGGAGAAGGCCGGGAAGGTCTTTGGAGGAGCCCAAGAAAGCGCCCGGCGGGAGGACACCGTGGCAAGGCCAAGCAGCGGCAAGAGACAGACCTCCCGAGGCGCGACAAGGATGAAGATGGCGGCGACGATGAAGATATGGATGATGATGAGACCGATGAGCAGGAGTTCGAGAAAGCCACAGAGGTCTGTTTGTTTGGCGGTGCTTTCTCGCATACTTCACACCGCCAGCTCAAGCGGTGGGTGCGGGAAGTCAATCTTGGCAGAACCACCCGTCGAGTCCGCAAGCCTCGAAATGGTCCAGCACGCTTATCATCTTTGATATTGAGGACCACCCTGATCGCATAACTGCGGTCGGTGCTTGCCGATGTTGGTTTCACCAACTATCCGCAACCTCAAGGTCACTAAGATGCTAGTTTGGCGGGGCGGCTTGAACCTGATCTCCTCCGTGGTAATCCGAAACTCCGGATCACGATGGCGAGCTCGAAGAGACCGACACATTCAAGAATCAATCCGGGAAGGAGCAAGCGAAGGAAAGATCACGTTGCGGTGACATTTGGCAGCGAGTTGAACTTCAGGGTGAGAGGTCACTTTTGGCGTTCTTGACTTTCCATTGCCTTACAATGGGATACTGGCCGTCCGGCACTCGCCAAATTCATGGCAGCCTCTCACTATGCATACAACATGCTGAAGATGCAGGCCGATAAGTGTCATCTCTGTCCCTGGCGACAAGAAGGATGCTCTTATCTACGCCGACAAGATCTACCGGGAAGCAGCAGCAGCAACAGATCGCAAGTCACTTGAAGTTAAAGCTCGGGCGAAGAAGAAGACCAAGTCCGGCAAGAGTTACGATGCCCACTCCGGCAAGCGCACCTCTTGGTGCTGCGCTACCGTCGAGGGCGCACCATCGAGCTCCACCGGCAAGTGTAAGAAGACAATGGCAGCTCCACGAGACCAAGAAGGTGTCCTCCAAGGAGGATGGCACTGGTGGTACCTTCACCATCGATGCCACTCTAGACCCTAAATAGGAAGCGCGCTCGTTGCTTTCTGCGGGCGAACGTCGGCGTATTTGCATGGCAACCGTCGACATCCCGGTGTTCCGGAAAGTAATCGAGCACCATCTTGCCGTCTGTCCTCATCGTGGCCCGTCAAGCGAAGAAAGTCGAAGAAGCGGCGGTGGGCGCCAAGAATTCATCGCGAAGAAATCAAGAAATTGGAAGCAGCAGGCCTTGTCGGAGGTTCTCCATCCTCGTGGTTGGCCAACCCTGTAGTGGTGCGCAAAGGCAAGCGGAAATGGAGGCTTTGTATCGACTTTACCGATGTCAATAAAGCTTGTCCCAAAGACCCATTTCCTTGCCGCGCATCGACCAGATTGTTGACTCCACGGCGGATGTGACTTGCTTTCATTTCTTGATGCATACTCAGAGATACCATCAGATCTTCATGGCAGAAGAGGATGAGGAGAAGACCGCATTCATCACCCCATGTGGCACATCTTTGTTTCGATACGGATGCCTTTCGGTTTAAAGAATGCTGGTTCAACATTTGCAAGAGTAGTCCATGGCGCTTTTGAGCCACAAATACACGAAATGTGGAAGCCTACATGGATGACATAGTGGTCAAGAGCAAGGACAAAGCGACTCTGATTCAAGATTTAGATGAAACCTTTGCAAATCTGCGCAAGATCAACCTCAAGCTCAACCCGAGAAGTGTGTGTTTGGAGTCCCTCCGGCAAGCTTCTCGGGTTCTTCGTGTCTCGGCGGGAATTGAAGCCAATCCCGACAAGATCAAGGCCATTGAGCAGATTGAAGCACCAAAGCGCGTCAAGGATGTACGAAGACTTGCGGTTGCGTAGCTGCTCTCGGCAGAGTTTATCTCTAGGTCTGCTGGCGCCTACGCCATTTTCAAAATATTGAAAAAGGCAGGTCAATGAAATGGACCCGAAGCGGAGGCTGCGCTGCAGGACTTAAAGAGATACCTGTCCTCCACTCCAACACTTGTCGCACCTAAGCCACAAGAGAAGTTGCTGCTATATATAGCGGCAACCAATCAAGTGGTTAGTGCTGCGTTAGTAGCGGAGAGGGAGGCGGATGATGAGCCAGCAACCACGGCAGATGCATCCAGCGACAAGCAGGGAACTTCACCGGCAAGCTCTGGTCCCGACAAAGATGGATCTGCGCGGTAGCGTGAGAAGATCGAGAAAAGGATGGTGCAGCGCCAGTTTACTTTGTCGGTTCCCTTCGCAGGGGCTAGGTCAAGGTACTCGGTGTGCAGAAATTGCTTTTCGGCCTTCTCATGGCCTCGAGAAAGCTGCGCCATTACTTCCAAGCACATGAGATCACAGTCGTCACTCGTTTTCCGCTGAAGAGGATACTGCAAAATCCAGAAGCAACAGGCAGGATTGTCGAGTGGGCACTGGAACTGTCAAGCTTTGGCCTCAAGTTTGAGAGCACTTCAACTATCAAAGCGAGCATTGGCGGAGTTCATAGCAGAATGGGCGCCAACACAAGATGAAGAAATTCGAAACAAGCATCCCGTCAAGGAAGCAAGCAAAGAGTGGCTGATGTACTTTGATGGTGCCTTCTCGCTGCAAAGGCGCCCGGTGGGCGTGCTACTTATTGCACCCACCGGAGAGCACCTCAAGTACGTAGTCGGATGCACTTTCCCAAGGAGCAAGCAACAAACAATCTGCAGAGTATGAAGGTTTGCTTGCGGTCTCGAGATCGCAGATGACCTTGGGATCAAGAAGCTCATTGTCGGGGTGACTCACAGCTTGTCGTCCGCCAAGTGAACAAGAATTATCGAGTCCGTTGATGGAAGCTTACGTTGATGAAGTGAGAAAGCTAGAAGAGCACTTTGACGGCCTCTGATGGAACATGTTCCAAGAGCTCGAGCGACATTGCCGATGGCTTTGCGAAGTCGCCGCGCTTAAGTTACACAATGGAACCAGGGATCTTTGTGCTCAAACTGACTCAACCGTCTGTAACGCCATCAACTGGACAGAGCAAGAAGAGGAAGTTGATTTCTTGTGACTACTTTCCGGCAGAGTTCCTTGAAGCCACCGCCAAGAAGGTCCTCAGGATCAACACCAAGGGTGCTGAGGAGCAGTCTGCTCCGGCAAGCCCTAGGGTTTGTTCCGTTGAAGCAGACGCTCCCGACAAGTTTTGCTCCGGCAAGCTTGCCGGGGAACGTCAGGCTCCGGCTGAGCCCCGGATTCTCGCCGTAGAAGAGGATGTTCCCGCAGCAGCAGATGTGCCTTTAGTCCTTGTTGTCGAGCCGCAAGCTCCAGCATGGGCACAGCAGATTGTCCGTTTCCTTCAGACAGGAGAACTTCCCGAAGAGCAAGAAGAAGCGGAAAGAGTAGTCCGGCAGTCAAGTATGTACCAGTCTGTCGACGACACACTGTACAGAAGAAGACTCAACGGTGTGAAATTGAAGTGTATTCACCGGGAAGACGGACAAAAGTTGTTGGCAGAGATACATGGAGGCATATGTGGTCACCACATTGGCGCAAGAGCACTTGCCGGCAAAGCGTTCCGGCAAGGTTTCTTTTGGCCGACAGCCCTCCGAGGATGCAACGCACAAGTAACCAAGTGTGAAGCATGCAGTTCCATTCAAGCGAGATACACCAGCCAGCTCAAGCTCTCCAGACGATCCTGGCCATTTTCGATTCGGGGCTCGACATCCTCGGCCCCTTTCCCGAGCTGTCGGGGCTTTGTGTACTTATACGTTGCGATCGACAAGTTCACAAAGTGGCCGGAAGTGGAAGCAGTGAGGAAGATGACAGCACAGTCAGCAGTCAAGTTATTCAGGTCGATTGTTTGCCATTTTGGGATCCCTAACAGGATCATCACCAACAACGGCACGCAATTCACGAGCCGCACCTTCATGCAGTACGTCGAAGATCTTGGCGCCAAGGTCTGCTTCGCTTCATTGCTCATCCGAGAAAGTAGCGGTCAAGCGGAGAGGCGAATCTGAAGTGCTCGCGGGCTCAAGACCAGGACTTTCGACGAGGTGCACAAGTGCGGAAAGAAGCTGGATTGAGGAGCTGCGGTGGTTCTTTGGTCGATCAGCGACGCCAAATCGAGCCATCGGCGAGACACCTTCGCTCTAGTCTATGGAGCGAGGCAGTTCTCCCACGGAACTCGTATCTGGGTCACCTCGAGTGCTCGCTTATGATGAGCTTGAGCAAGAGCAGCTGTGACAAGATGACGCGCTGCTCCTTGAGGAGGACCGTCTTCAGCCATTATGACGAGCTGCTCGATACCAGCAAGCTTTGCGCCGCTACCATAGCCGCAAAGTTAATGCGAAGTCTCGAGGAAAGCGACCTTGTTCTTTGGCGCGTTCAGTCCGCCAAGAATTCCAACAAGTTGGCGCTTGAAGTGGGAAGGCCCTTACCGGGTGAAAGCGAGTCACTAGGCCTGGCGCTGTCCGCCTTGAGACCGAAGATGGCATTCCGGTGAGCAACTCCTGGAACATTGAGCATCTTCGTAAGTTTTACCCGTAAGGTGCGGTTGTCGGAACCTGTTCCGGCAACCACCTTTTGTACAAGTCTTGCCGATTTCGCATGTAATCCTTTGTACAAAGTCGGGCGCAGACCCCGTGCATAAGAAAGCTCATGTGCTCCGCACATCTTGTCAATTTCATGCTTTCTACTTCTTTTGCATGCGTTATCTGACACTTTGTGCAGCACCTACCCCTGGTAAGCAATAACGAGCCGTAAGGCTCCATATCTTTATTTTCTCTTCTTTCTCTTTCTCAAAGAAAGGAAGGTTCCCTCGCCCACAAGTTTGCCGGGGGGAAAGGAGAAGATAATGGTGTGGACCAAGCGTCGCTCAAAGAAGTTTCGCCTTACCGGGAAGCAAACGACAGAAAAGCTAAGTTGCTAAAGTTTGTGCAATCAGTTTTAAATTTTTAAGTTATCTTCCTCGAACGACCGTGCTTTGTATGGAAAACCTGTGCGCGGAGGAACCAACTCATAACTGGTTGCGCCCTTACTTTGTTTCGAGTCCGCTCAACAATTTAAGTGAGCTGCGACTAGTTGCGACAAGGTTTCTTGTCGGTAGCGGCACCGCCAGCAGGCTGTTGAAGTCCCGCACTCAGCGCTCGCGGCTAGGGTGCCTGCGCCGACAAGTTCCCTAAAAGCGTAAGGGCAAAAACATAGAAAGGAAGGAATCAAGTAAAGGAAATAACATAGCAATCACTACCCGAAATAGAGTTATATTACAAGATAGCTTGTCGCAGCTCTAATAGATTGTTCTCATAACATGACCAGCAGCGACAAGGAAAGGAGCAAATGGGCGGCCTAATCTACGCGATCGCCCTCAACTCTCTTGATCCCGCTCACCTTGTCCACAATGGGTGCGACAAGGGTCTTGAGTGCTTCCAGATCAGCATCCGGCGGCAAGTTCTTGAGGACGTTGGTGAGGTTGAGGCCTGGATTGCGGAAGGCCACCTTCACCAGCACCTTTTGAAGAGCTCCCGCGCAGATCTGGCGCGACTCGTCGGCCAGCTGCTTTGGGATCCTCTCCCAGAGTCGCTGGAGGGCCGTCGCCACGCCTTTGAAGAACAAACTGAGCTTGGCGCTGGGTTGGAAGTGCTCATCGGAGGAATACCTGAGATCCTCCATCCCCAGCTGCGCCAGCTCCCTGTCGATGGCTGCGGCAATATCCACGAGACCCTCGGTCCAGTGCTCCACATTCTCCCTAAAAGTGTTCAGGCGGCAGCAGCACTGTGACAACGCCTCGTCGGCCTTGATCTTTTCCTCCAAGGCCACCTCCCGCTCCCTGGCGCCGTCCAGCGTCTTGGTCAAGGTGGTCAGCTTCAACTCAAGATCTGCGTTGGAGTCCTTGGTGGCGCTAAGCTCCTTGCTCCTCTCGGCGAGACGACCCTGCAGCTCGCCAAGGGTGTAGGCGTCCTTCTCGCGCTCACGCTTGAGCACAGCAAGCTCCCCGCCGCTCGCCTTGAGATCCGCCTCCAACTGCGCCACCTTCGTCTCCAGCTCCTTCTTGGCGGCCTCGGTAGCTGCGGCGGCATCCTTTGCTTCCTTGAGAGCCCCGCCGAATGTTTGCTCGCGCGCGGCAAGATCCTCCTCGTGGCTGTCAAGGTTAACCTTCCGCTACGCCATCTCGCCTTCCTGCGCAGACAGCTTCTCGGCAGCAAGCCGCTGTTGCTCTTCAGCTTCAGCCTTCTCGAGGAATAAGCCTTTACGCTCCTCGGCGTGTTGCTCCCGCTCCTCTGCCAGGGACCGGAGAGCTTCCTTGCTGAGGCCCCGGAGCTCCTCCGCACGCTTCTCGATGTCTGCTCCCGCCTTCGCGACAAGCGCTTCTCGGGACACCAACTTGGCCTGTCGGGCGCGGTAGAGCGACAACAGCTTCCGCAGCAGCTGCTCCTCCTCAGGCTCGCCGCTGCAGCTGCTCGGCGCGTCGACCAGCGTCAGCCCAGCGGAGGCGAGCAACTCTTCATCGAAGGTCTCTCCTTCGATCGGCGGCATGGAGCTCGACGCCCAGGGGAGCTTGATGAAGACGCCATCGCCGGCCTTCAAATAGGCGCCGGGCTGGGGCTCTTGAACTGACGCTGCGGCGCGGCGGAGGATCGGCGGTCGGCGTGCGCGCTGGCGCTCCTGCGGCCTCGGGGCCGTCAGTGCGATCGCCGGACCCCTCGCCAGCCTCTGCGGCGGCAGCTTTGGCGGCCTCTCCGCCGGCGGGATCATCAGCGCCGGCTTCTTCTTCGGCGACAGCGGCGTCGTCGGTATCGCCGCGCACGTTCTCCTCGCTGGTGACCTCGGTTTCCATCGGCTCCGTGGCAGATGGATCTGACGACCGGAAAAGGAAGAAAAGTCAAGCAAATATCCAAAAAGAAAATCAGAATAAGAAGAACACAAGGGAAGTTTTCAAGCGAGAGGAGTACCTGTACTAGGATCTGCAGTCGTGGTCTCAACCACCGGAGGGTCGCTGGCGGTATCCCTTGCCGGAGAACTGTCCCTTGCGGGAGAAGTCTCCCTTGCCGGAGAACGCTCCCTTGCCGGGAATCCTCCCTTGGCGGTGTAGTCAAGCGGATGGCATTTGGGAGGCGGCTTCGGGCACTCTGGTGAGGCTGCTCTGCTCCTACAAAACCAACGATCGGATATCAGCAAAGAAAGAGCGCCCATGCACGCCTAAAAGCAGGAAGTAAACCATATACTTACGATGGGCACTGCGCTGGGGGCTGCTTTGAGGAAGGGTTGCCGGGTCCGGCAAGGTGGTCTCGGACACGCCTCCTGCTGTCGCGGTGGGTTCATCCTCGATGACCATCACTGGGACCTTGGCTCTCTTCGCGCTCTCGGGCGGCGTCACGAAAAGGAATGGGTTGAGTGAAGCAAATCAGATACAAGACAAAGCAACAAAATTGAAGAACTACAAGTACAGCAAAGAATCTTACTCTTCTTCTTCCTCGCCGGAGCTGGAGCGGAGAGGTCAATCCGGCCCACCTTGGGCGACGAGGCGGAGGAGTAGTTCCCTTGGCGCTTGGCGGGAGCGATGGCGGTGGTCCGGAGGGCCCGCTCCGATTGCCGCAGCAGCGTGAGGTGCTCAGCGGCAACAGATACTTGCATGGTGGAGCGCGTCGCGCGGCGCGGCGGCTGTTGACCCGTCTGCCGCCCCGCTACTTCCCCGGCCTTGCGGAGACGCCTTCTTGGTGGAGCTGGGGGCTCCGCTTGCGGCAAGCTGTCTGAAGGTGAGCAAGAGGAGGAGGCGATCTTCAACGAGTCGCTCGCGCCCTCGGCGGGCTCGCTTGACTCAGCTTCAGGCTCGACAAGCTCTTCCTCGCCGGCAAGCTCCTCTCGCTCGACAAGGCTTGCCGCCTCTGCTGCCTCTGCCTC
This sequence comes from Aegilops longissima, assembly GCA_021605205.1. Classification (NCBI taxonomy): domain Eukaryota; kingdom Viridiplantae; phylum Streptophyta; class Magnoliopsida; order Poales; family Poaceae; genus Aegilops; species Aegilops longissima. The sequence goes on from CM038678.1 coordinate 580,461,810, forward strand.
CTCCACGGTGAATCCGAACTCGCCCGCGGCAGCGGCTGCTGCCGCCTCTTCCAGCCTGGTGGCGATGCGCTGCATCTCATCATCGGTGGTGTCGCGGGTGAGGCTCCTCTGTTCATCGGGGCGGACCGGCACTTCTACCAAGCCGTCAAAGAACTCCCGCACGACGTCGTCTGCAGGATCTTGCCAAGTTGGGACAATTCCATGCGAGTCGCACAACGGCATCATTGCACGGATGCGGTCGAGCGAGGAGTTGTTGCACAACGGAACGACACCCCTCGGCAACCTGAACACTTCGGGATGATCAGGATCGTGCTTGAACAATTCTAGGAGCATTGCGTCCAGCTCCAGGACAGTGAAGTTGAAATTGAGGCACGGGCGCAGCCTCATGATATCCGCCGCATTCTGGAACTCCCAGGCGGGTCTCCTCCTCTCCTGCAGAGGGGCGATGCGGCGACGAAGAAAATCCGCGCCAACAGCGCCTACAGTGAGCCCGGCAAGCCTAAGGCATAGGATCCGGGTGACGGCAATCTTCAGCCTAGCGTCTTCCGGGGCCACGCTGCTAAAATCGTTGCCAAGACTCACGGGGTTTGGCGCTGGGCGATGGCGGCTGCGGTTCTCCTCGACAATCCAGCACCAGATCTGCCTCCATTCCTCCCACTTGCTGCGGAGCTCTCCTCCAGATAAGCTTCCTTCTTGCCGGTTCTTGAGATCCAGGCGATTCCGCCGGATAGAGGCTCCCCTCTCTCAACTCGGGGCATAAAGAAGTGGCGAAAGAGGGCTACGTTTGGATAGACTCCGACAAAGTTTTCGCAGAGATGTGCGAAAACTGCCATGGTCAGAACGGCATTGGGGGTGAAGTCAAGGAGGCGGAACCCGTAGGTGTTCATGATATCACAGAAAAATTCAGAGAAAGGCGGGCAGAGCCCGCAGTAGAAGAACAGCGCGAAGAAAGGGTATCCATTCGGAGCCGGTTCCGAAGCGGCAGCTGGGAGTACCTTCGTACGAGGATGCGCTCGCGTCTCCGTCGACCAGAAGAGGTAGTAGTACTCCCTCAGATCCTTCGCGGCAAGCTGAGGGGGGAAGATTGTCCGCTCCTTTCGCAGTGCCGCGAGCCGCTGCGCCTCGGCTGACTTCACGACCTTCCCCTTGTCAGCTTTCGGAGCCATGGCGGAGGTGGTGGGGAGATCGACGGCGTTAGTGATGCTGGTGGCGATGGGGCGAGCGCTGCTCTCTTTTCAGCTTTGGGAAGAAGGGAGCGGCGGAAGTTTTGAGATTGGAGTAGCAACGGCGAGATGGGCGAACTGCCCTGTTTCCCCGCTTATAAAGAAGGAGGGGCAGACGTTCCGCCTTTCGAATAAAGAAACCACCCACGATCTCTCCCACGACGCCGCATTCGACGCTGCGTGCTGCCTGTGGAGCGTGGTGGGTCCGGAGTGAGATACGGTGTAACCCAGGCCGCAGCGTGCCCGTGCCTGTTTTGGGCCTGGCCCAACAGCGCTTCGGCACTGTGTGTGGCCCAGCCGGGGCTCTGCCGGTGTACTAGAGTAGGGTACCCTAGTATCCCGAACTTGTGCACGGCAGCAGCGCCCGCAGCAGGGCTTGCCGGTTGACCGCCAAGGTCCTCCGTGGTTCCTTTGGATCCATTCGAGAACAAAGTGTTCAAGCCAAGGAGACAAGGCCCGGGCAAGAGGAGCTTGCCGGGAAGGCCAACCAAGGCATGACCAAAGTATTTAAGCCAAGGAGACAAGGCCCCGGCAAGAGGAGCTTGTCGGGAAGGCCAACCAAGGCATCTCAAGGAACTTGCCGCGACGCGCCACGCGTCTCGGCGAGGCCCGGTGAGCGACAAGCTTCTGGACGCGACAAGACAACGACCACGGCAAGGCGCTTGCCGCAGCAAACTACCACTCTGTACCGCGCTCAAAGACGTCCACCAACGTGTCGCCACAGGACCTTTCGGTAGCGCGTGGCAAGAAAGGCTGTCTTGGCTAGCGGTCTTGCGTGGCAGCAGCGACGCTGACAAGATTTCCATCGTGGCAGCGGTATGCCCTGACGGTCCTTTTTGCACTGTTTGGGCGGCGTGAGCGGGCATTTAATGCCTTTGTCCCCTGCCGTCAGGGTTAGGTATGATACACTGTACAAGTAGTTGTACCAACCGCAATTCCTTTTCCATTTTTACCCTTGTCTACATTGCCACCTGTCGGAGACCCCTTGAGCATATAAAAGGAGGCCCATGCGCAATGTAGAGTGAGGAGGGGGAAGGCAGAAAAACACTCACGCTCGGTCTCGTTAGCAGCTCGTGTGTACTGTAGCACTCAGCGCTCCCGAGCAAGAACTCAATACACTCAGACATGCAGCAGTAGGAGTGTTATCTCTCCGGAGAGCTTCGAAGCTGGGTAAACTGCTCGTGTGCTTCGCCTCGATCTGCTCTTCGTGCGATCTCCGCCCCCCGCCGAACCGAAAGGGGCTCGGTCCGCCGGTCCCATAGGTGTTCGTGGATCAGCTTCCCCGACAAAAAGCATGATGCAAAATGGACGTATCAACTCCCCCAAGCTTAGACCTCGCTTGTCCTCAAGTGGAAGCCGATAACGATAAATATGTCCACATGTTTAGAGATAGAGGTGTCGATAAAATACAATACGGACAAGAGGGCATCATGATCATTCTTATAACAGCAGCATATATTGATATTATCATAAGATTTCTTATGCTCAAGTAATAATCTATTCACAATGTCAAGTATGAATCAGAAAATTCATTGAGAACTAGAAAACTATAATCCCAGTCATTGAAGCAATTGCAATTTATCATAACATCGGAAAGAGTCTATGTAAGAGCTTTTCAGCAAGTCCACATACTCAACTATCATTTAGTCTGTCACAATTGCTAACACTCACGCAATACCTGTGGTTACGGAGTTTTAATCGGACACAGATAAAGATAGGGGCTTATAGTTTCGCCTCCCAACCTTTTACCTCAAGGGTAATGTCAACAATAATAACTCATGCTAACTTACATCCAACTAGATATATATATATAAGGATCTTTCCAACACAATGTGCTTGCCAAAGGATAAAATGTAAAAAGGAAAGGTGAAGATCACCATGACTCTTGCAAAAGGGTAAGAGATAAAAGTAAAAGATAGGCCCTTCATAGAGGGAAGCAGAGGTTTTCATGCGCTTTCATGGTTGGATGCACGAAATCTCAATGCAAAAGAACGTCACTTTATATTGCCACTTGTGATGTGGACCTTTATTATGCAGTCCGTCGCTTTTATTTCTTCCACATCACAAGATCGTATAAAGCTTATTTTCTCCACATTAATAAGTCATACATATTTAGAGAGAAACTTTTATTGCATGCACCGATGACAACTTACTTGAAGGATCTTACTCAATCCATAGGTAGATATGGTGGACTCTCATGGCAAAACTGGGTTTAAGGGTATTTGGAAGCACAAGTAGTATCTCTACTTGGTGCAAAGAATCTGGCTAGCATGAGAAGGAAAGGCAAGCTCAACATGTTGGATGATCCATGACAATATACTTTATTTCAGATATAAGAAAACATAACCCATTACGTTGTCTTCCTTGTCCAACATCAACTCTTTAGCATGTCATATTTAATGAGTGATCACAATCATAAAAGATGTCCAAGATAGTATATTTATATGTGAAACCTCTCTTTCTTTATTACTTCCTATTAGTTGCAACGATGACCAAAACTATGTTTGTCAACTCTCAACAATTTTTAATCATCATACTCTTTATATGTGAAGTCATTACTCTCCATAAGATCAATATGATCTCTTTGTTACTTTTATTTCTTTCTTATTCTTTCTTTCTTTTATTCCCTCAAGATCATAGTAAGAAAATCAATCCCTTGACTCAACACTAATCTTTATTATATATAGCTCACGGACTCGATTACATAGAGGGATCATAAAGCAAAATTCAAAACTAGATCATACTAAAACTTTATTCTACAAGATCAAGATATTACTAAAAGGATCGAACTAAGAAAAATGGTAAAGATAGGAGTGTGATAGTGATACGATACCGGGGCACCTCCCCCAAGCTTGGCGGTTGCCAAGGGGAGTGCCCATACCATTGTGATTATATCTCCTTTGCTGGTGGAGAAGATGGTGGAGTTGTTGATGATGATAGTTGTGCCTTTAGCTTCTTCATACTGTAGTTGAGAAGAGCAATTTCCTCCTTTAAATCATCGACCTCCGATTCTAGCTTCAAGATCTTGTCACATAAATCTCCTTTGCTTTTCTGCCGAAAACAAGAAGGAATAGATCGGTTGTTAGATAGTTTAGCTCTCTTAGGGAGACTAGATTTCTTGAACTTCACGTGCATATCCCCAGGTTGAGGTAGAGGGACATCCTCCTCCTCCGAACTTGAATCATTGATCATCATCAAATGAGCATCCTCCTCCTCATCTGTAGTTCGACCACAAGGAGATAGATCCCCATAGGTCTTTGGGTCAGCAATGAGGTGTGAGACATAGCTCTCTCCGTCGGAATCCTGAGATGACATCTTGCTCCAAATCTGCTACAGAAACAGCTCGAAACAAAAACAGAGGATATTTGCGTGATACGGTGGTCAAAACCTTCGGGAGATTATATAATGAATTTTTACCGACTGAAAGAAGTATCGTGCAAGAAAACGGAGTCCAGAGAGCGCATGAGGTGCCCACGAGGTAGGGGGCGCGCCCAGGGGGTAGGGCGCCCCTCCCACCCTCGTGGAAGCCTCGTGTCCTTCCCGGACTGCATCTTATTTTCCTATTTTTCTAAATATTCCAAAACGGAGAAAAATTGCCATTAGAACTATTTTGGAGTTGGTTTACTTACCGTACCACATACCTATTCCTTTTCGGAGTCTGAAACGTTCTGGAAAGTGTCTCTTATGTATTCCTCCGGGGTTACAGTTTTAATAATATTAGTTTCAACATTTATAGGATTCCCTGAGATATAATGTTTGATTCTTTAACCATTCACCACCTTTGGATTTGTGCTTTCGAAGTTGTTGATTTTTGTGGCACCGGAACGATAGACCTCCTCGATAACGTAAGGACCTTCCCATTTAGAGATAAGTTTTCCTGCAAAAAATCTTAAACGAGAGTTGTATAGCAACACATAATCACCTACATTAAACTCACGCTTTTGTATCGTTTTGTCATGCCATCTTTTAACTTTTTCCTTAAACAGTTTGGCATTCTCATAAGCATGGGTTCTCCATTCATCAAGTGAGCTTATGTCAAATAACCTCTTCTCACCGGCATGTTTGAAATCATAATTGAGCTCTTTAATAGCCCAATATGCCTTATGTTCTAGTTTGAGAGGTAAGTGACATGCCTTTCCATAAACCATTTTATATAGAGACATACCCATAGGATTTTTATATCCAGTTCTATAGGCCCATAATGCATCATCAAGTTTCTTGGACCAATTCTTTCTAGATCTATTAACAGTCTTTTGCAAAATTAATTTAAGGTCTCTATTGGTCAATTCTACTTTACCACTAGACTGCGGGTGACACGAAGATGCAATTCTATGATTAACATCATACTTAGCAAGCATTTTACGAAAAGCACCATGAATCAAATGTGAACCACCATCATTCATTAAATATCTAGGGACTCCAAACCTCGGAAAAATGACTTCTTTAAGCATCTTAATAGTGGTGTTATGACCAGAACTACTAGTTGGAATAGCTTCTACCCACTTAGTAATGTAATAAACAGCAACTAAAATATGTGTATACCCATTAGAGGAAGGAAAAGGTCCCATATAATCAAAGCCCCAAACATCAAATGGTTCAATAACAAGTGAATAATTCATAGGCATTTCTCGACGTCTACTAATATTACCAATTCTTTGGCATTTATCACAAGACAAGACAAACTTACGGGCATCCTTGAAGAGAGTAGGCCAATAAAATCCGGATTGCAATACCTTATGCGCAGTTCTATCTCCAGTGTGGTGTCCTCCATAAGCCTCGGAGTGACACTTGCGTAGGATCTATTCCTGTTCATGCTCAGGTATACAACGTCCAATAACACCATCTACTCCTTCTTTATAAAGGTGTGGGTCATCCCAGAAGTAATGCCTCAAATGATAGAAAAACTTTTTCTTTTGCTGGTATGTGAAACTAGGTGGTATATATTTAGCAACAATGTAATTAGCATAATGAGCATACCATGGAGCAGTACGAGAAGCATTTATGATAGCTAATTGTTCATCAGGAAAGCTATCATCAATAGGTAGTGGGTCATCAAGAACATTCTCTAACCTAGACAAGTTGTTTGCAACGGGGTTCTCAGCTCCCTTTCTATCAATAATATGCACATCAAATTCTTGTAGCAAGAGAACCCATTTAATAAGTCTAGGTTTAGCATCTTTCTTTTCCATAAGATATTTAATAGCAGCGTGATTAGTGTGAATAGTTACTTTAGAATCAACAATATAAGGTCTGAACTTATCACAAGCAAATACAACTGCTAAGAATTCCTTTTCAGTAGTAGCATAATTTTTCTGGGCACTATCTAGAGTTTTACTCGCATATTGAATAACATTTAATTTCTTATCAACTCTTTGTCCTAGAACAACACCTACAACATAATCGTTAGCATCACACATAATTTCAAAGGGTAAATTCCAATCAGGTGGCTGAACAATAGGTGCAGAGATTAATGCTTTCTTAAGTATTTCAAATGCTTCTACACAATCATAAAAGACAAATGGTATATCGTTTTGTAATAGATTAGTCAGAGGCTTAGAATTTTTTGAGAAGTCCTTAATGAACCTCCTATAAAAACCGGCATGACCAAGAAACCTTCTTATACCTTTGATGTCCTTGGGACATGGAATCTTTTCAATAGCATCAACTTTAGCTTTATCAACATCAATGCCTCTTTCAGAAATTTTATGCCCCAAGACAATACCTTCATTAACCATAAAGTGGCACTTCTCCCAATTCAAGACAAGGTTAGTTTCTTCACATCTCTGCAAAACTCGATCAAGGTTGCTCAAGCAATCATCAAAAGAGGATCCATAAACCACTACAGGAATTAACTACTTTGTCGTCTGCTATGGCGGACGGCAAAGGCAAGAACAGCGGACGGCAAAGGTCTTTGTCGTCTGCCACGGACGGCAAAAGGCTCTGGCAAAGTAAGGATCGGCAAAGTGCTACTTTATAAATCGCTTTCGAGGCTGACGGCAAAGGGCCTTCTGCCGGTCGACGGCAAAGAAAGCAGACGACAATAATTACGTTGTTAGTCCGTTAGGTGGCTAACGGCAGCCTTTGCCGTCCGCTGCGGTAGGCAAAGCCTTTGCCGTCCGCTGCTGTAGGCAAAGCCTTTGCCGTCCACCTCTGTAGGCAAAATGACCAAATGGGTCAGCCCCCCAGGAAGCACAGGTGGCCGCCGTGTGGCTTCTTTGTCGTCTGCGGCTGTCGGCCAAGGTGGCTTTGCCATCAGTGGCTGACGGCAAAGATCCTGCATTGCCTCTTTTTTCTGTTTTTTTTTAAATCCAAAAAATTTCACAGCAAATATATATATATATATATATATATATATATATATATATATATATATATATATATATATATATATATATATATATATCATGGGCTATTTAACAAGAAACATATGGCATATCTGGCACATAAGTTTCATCGTACATACATATAAAGTTCCATCCATTCATACATACCAAGTTGCGCATACACATTGTTCCATCCATACATATTACAATGCAAAGTTTCATCAAGATACCAAGCTAGAAGAATACTTGAAGAGAATGCAAGAAAAAACAAGAACTCCATCATAGCAAGCTAGCTTCCATGAAGTGAATGAAATCTGCAAAATGGCAAATAAGAAAGTTAGAAAAAGGTGACTACAAGAAGAAGAGTAGAACAAGAAGTATATGTCATTTATGAGCTAACTTAGGTGAAATGGATCATTTATGTGCTAATTTAGGTGAAATGGATCGTTTTTTAGCTAACTTCGGTGAAATGGATCGTTTATGAGCTAACTTAGTTGAAAAGGATCGTTTATGATCTAACTTAGTAAAAAGCATCATTTTAGAGCTAACCTAGGTGTGATGGGTCATTTTGGAGCTAACCTAGGTAAGATGGGTCATTTTGGAGCTAACCTAGGTGAAATGGATCGTTTATGAGCTAATCTAGGTAAAATGGGTCATTTTAGAGCCAACTTGTGTAAAATGCATCATTTTAGAGCTAACCTAGGTAAGATGGGTCATTTTGGAGCTAACCTAGGTAAAATGGGTCATTTTAGAGCTAACCTAGGTAAAATTGATCATTTAGGAGCTAATCTAGTTAAAATAGGTCATTTTAGAGCTAACTTGGGTAAAATGGATCATTTATAAGCTAAATAAGGTAAAATGGGTCATTTTAGAGCTAACTTAGGTAAAATGGGATCGTTTATGAGCTAACTAAGCTAATTATGCCATTTTTTACATAAGTAAGCTAAGTACATATCGTTTTAGAGCTAACATAGGTAAAATGGATGGTTTTGGAGGTCAGTAAGCTTATTAAGTCATTTTGGAGGAAAAGAAGCTAACTCTAAGTCATTATGGTAAGCATATTGGAGGAAATAAAGCTAAGTCTAGGTCTTTATGCATTTGTTAAGCAAAACACTAGAAACACTTATCGTGATCATGGAGGTGTAGTAGCGGGGTGGCTCGTGCCGGTAGCTGGAGAAGGATCATGCGATGCTTGTCTGGAGTTACGCTGCACCAAAGATCATTTCCAATGTCTCGTTAGCATGATGCCACTCAAATGTTAAGACTAGCAAGTAATGTCCATTCAAATTAAGCTCACCGTGGTCCCAGGAGCAATCACTGGCATCGGCGGAGCGGTCTGACCGGACTTCTCGCACACAGACTGCACATTTGGTTTTGACGACTCAGTCATACTAGTTAGTAATGAGACAAACACTACATGAATGTTTTGGCTAATGGGTAGAAAAAACTTACCACAAGGAGCTCGTACATGGCCCTTGCCTGCATGTCATTCCGTGCCCTCTCCTCCTCCAACATCTTTGTCGTCCTCTCCTCCAACTCCCGCTGCCTCTCCGCCGCCTCCGCAAGAAGTTTCTCCGTTCTATCTCTCTCACTTTCTATAGCAGCCTGCAACACCACTCCTCGTTACCATTTGTAATCATTGATGGAAGCACACACAATGTAATGGAGAAAGATAGTTGAGTACATATAACTAACCTTGAAGGCGAGTTGGACTGGCCGTTCACGAGGCCTTATCTCAGGAGCGGAGCTCGACTGGCACGCCTTGATCTCCGGGAGAGTGCTAGTGTAACGCCCCGGATTCGATGCGCCAGGTGCCCGCCAGTAATTCGCCATCTTTGCCATGTCATGTGCTTGCATGTATCTCTTTGCCATGTCATCATCTGCATTTCATATCATGTCATCATGTGCATCGCATTGGCATACGTGTTCGTCTCATGCATCCGAGCATTTTCCCCGTTGTCCGTTTTGCAATCCGGCGCTCCTATGTCCCCGGCGCCCTTTTACCTCTTTTTCGTGTGCGGGTGTTAAACGGTCTCGGAATGGACCGAGGTTTGCAAGCGGCCTTGGTATAGCACCGTAGACCGCTGTCAAGTTTCGTGCCATTTGGAGTTCGTTTGGTACTCCAATGGTTAACCGGGTAACCGTAAAAGCCTCCTTCTCTTTGCAGCCCAACACCCCTTTCAAAGTGGCCCAAAACCCACCAAACTCCCCTCCATGCTCTCGGTCGTTCGATCACGATCGTGTGGCCGAAAACCGCTCCTCATTTGGACTCTCCTAGCTCCCTCTACCTATTTATAAGCCCCTCCCCCCGAAATTCGCGGATGAATCCGCAGACGAAACCCTAAAAATCTCCCTCGCCGCCTCCGGACATGTCCGGCGCCCGCCGGACGTCCTGCGCCGCCGCCCCGCGCCAATGGCAGCCCGCCACATGGCCTCCTCGCCGTCCCCGCCGCGCCAGGCCCTCGGGGCCGGATCGGGCCATGAGGCCCATCCGCCGCCGCCGTGTTGTCGCCCGAGCCCGCTCGCCGCCCGCTCTCCCGCTTCGCTGCCATGGGGCGCCCGCGCTGCCGCCTCCTCACCTCCGGCAGCCGCCGCCTCCACCGGCGCCCGGCGCGTGCCGCCGCCCGCGCCTTCCTTTCTCGCGCCGGCGCCGCCTTGCCGGGCTCGGCCCGGCCTCCGCGCCACCGGCCTCAAGCGCCTCCGCCCGCCGCCCGCCGGATCCGGTCCGGGGCCACCTCCCTGCGCCTCCCCGAGCCTCCCCGGCCTCTTCCTCCTCGTCTCCGGTGACGAACTCCGGCGAACCTCGAGAACCGTGCAAATCCCGAAGGTTGACTTTCCCCCCTCCGTTTTTCTCTAAGTTCCCAGATTCCAGTATTATCATGCCATGTTCGTCATGCCGTAACTCTGCATCCGTAGCTCCGTTTCGTGCGTGTAATATGTCAAATTGTTCGCCTCAACGGGTACATCATTTCATTCCATTTCATCATATTCATTTGAGGTCATCTTGATGCCTGAATCATCGTTGCAAGAGTGCTATGTGATGTTAATCTGCTGAAACTGTTATAACTTGATGATTTGTCATTTTTGTTACATTTGATGTGTGCATCCTATGAGGTTGATGTCTACATGTGTTTTGTACTATGCTATGCCATCTTTACAGGGGTGCCATCCATGTATTTTTGTGATTCCTGTAGTGAGTGCATCGAGCTTGTTAAGTAGGGTACTTGCTGTTGCTGTTTTGCATGTCTGAATCTGCTATATCATGATGCTATGTTTATCTGCTTCTACAAGTCATTCTATGCATAATATTGAGATGTTCACTAAGGATGTTTTGTTATACATGTCTTTCTCTATCCATCCATGCCCTTTGTTGCATTTATAGCTTGCCGTAGCTTGTTGTAATCTTGCTCCAGAGTTGCTAAATAATGTTGCTGTCAGCCTGTTAACATTAAGTTCAATATTGCCATGATTGTTGTTAGTGACCCATGCACCCTATGAACTTGATATTGCCATTCTTAGCTTCATAAATATGTCTTCTTACTGTGAGTAGCCTTTCCATGCCATGTATTGCTCTGTGGTGAGTGGCTCAAGCTCACCAACATGCCTACTTATCGTTGTTCCTGCCATGTATGAGTCTGTCATATAACTTGCCATGTTTACATGGGTGCCATCATATCTTCTGATCCTTTTTGTCTCATGGTCACTAAAGGACTTTTGTTCTATGCATGTAGTAGATTCATGCCATGCCTTTGTTTGCCATGTTAAGATCCTTTAGAATATTGTTTGATAGCTCTAAACATTGCAACCTGATGTTATTTCTGCTAAAGTCTGAAACTGTTATTATTTGCAATCTTGCCATGTGTGTTTGAGCATGTTCTAGTGATTTCTGGAGATAGCTCAGTGTTCATGTTTTGTCATGTTTTACCTGTACTTCATGACCATGCCTTTTGTTTTCATATTGAGGTGCTGTAGCATAGTGTTTTGATGCTTGCAATATGCCTAGTTGCTGTTTCGGGTAGATTGTTGTCATGACTTGTATAGTGTGTGTTGAACCGTTGCTCCGTTTTGAATGTGCTCTATATGAAACTTGGTTAGAATTGCATGTAGCTTCATATTATCATGTTGCATCCTTGTTTTGAGGTGTTTGCTTGATGTTTATATGCATTTTGCATCAATGCCATGTTTATCTTGTTTTGCTGATATCTTCTAGGCCGTAGCTCCGAATCTAATGAACTTTATATGTAACTTGACTAGAATTTCGTATAGATCATCGTGGTGCATCTTAAATTGCTGTTTAACAACTTGAACATAAGGTTTATTCAGATCTGGACCAATTTCGAAATTTGCATATGAGGACTTACCGGAATTGTTCTATGTCGTTTCCGGCCTCATTTAAACTTGCTTTGATGTGTTGTTCTTGTTTGCATCATCTCTTGCCATGAGTAGCTTCATGTAGCTTGTCATGCATCATGCTTGATTGTGCATCATGTCTTGTTCATGTGTGGTGTGTTTACTATGTTGTGTGCTTCTTGTTAGTTCCTGTTTCGTTGCGATCGTGAGGATTCGTTCGTCTACGCTTGGTTCGTCTTCGTGGCTTCATCTTCTTCATGGACTCGTTCTTCTTCCTTGCGGGATTTCAGGCAAGATGACCGTCACTTTGGATCTCATTACTATCATTGCTATGCTAGTTGCTTCGTTCTATCGCTATGCTGCGCTACCTATTACCTGTTTATCAAGCCATCCCAAATTGCCATATCAGCCTCTAACCTTTTTCACCCTTCCTAGCAAACCGTTGTTTGGCTATGTTACCGCTTTCCTCAGCCCCTCTTATAGCGTTGATAGCTGCAGGTGAAGTTGAAGATTGCTCCATGGTGGACAGGATTTTGTTGGGATATCACAATATCTCTTATATTATTAATGCATCTATATACTTGGTAAAGGGTGGAAGGCTCGGCCTTATGCCTGGTGTTTTGTTCCACTCTTTCCGCCCTAGTTTTCGTCATATCGGTATTATGTTCCCGGATTTTGCGTCCCTAACGCGGTCGGGTGATTTATGGGACCCCCTTGACAGTTCTCTTGGAATAAGACTCCTCCAGCAAGGCCCAACCTTGGTTTTCCATTTGCCTCACCCCAACCTATTTTCCCTTGGGAGTAATTAACCCAAGGGTCATCTTTATTCAGCCCCCCCCCCCGGCCAATGCTTGTCTAAGTGTTGGTCCAAACTAGAGCACCGTATGGGACCATCCCTTGGCAACTTGGGTTACGCGGTACTGTGACGCTTAGCTTATCCGGTGTTGCCTCGAGAACGAGATATGTGCAGCTCCTATCGGGATTGTCGGCGATCGGGCGGTCTTGCTGGTCTTGTTTTATTATTGTCGAAATGTCTTGTAGCCGGATTCCGAGACTGATCGGGTCTTCCGGGAGAAGGAATATCCTTCGTTGATCACGAGAGCTTATCATGGGCTGTTGGGACACCCTGCAGGTATAAACTTTCGAGAGCCGTGTCTGCGGTTATGTGGCAGATGGGAATTTGTTAATATCCGGTTGTAGTAAACTTGAAGCAAACTCTTCTAAAATACACCAACCGTGTGTGTAACCGTGAGTGTCTCTTTTCGGGGTTGATCGAGAGGAGAACACGGTTTCTGGGTTATGTCTGGCGTAAGTAGGAGTTCAGGATCACTTCTTGATCATTACTAGTTGTCGACCGTTCCGCTTGCTCTCTTCTCGCTCTTATTTGCGTTGGTTAGCCACCATATATGCTTAGTCGCTGCTGCAACCTCACCACTTTACCCCTTCCTTTCCCATTTGAGCTTTGCTAGTCATGATACCCACGGTAATGGGATTGCTGAGTCCTCGTGGCTCACAGATTACTACACCAACAGTTGCAGGTACAGGTTATGCGATGATCATAACGTGAGAGCGATGTTTGCTTGTATTGGAGTTCTTCTTCCGCTTCTTCTTCGATCAGGGGATAGGTTCCAGGTCGGCAGCCTGGGCTAGCAGGGTGGATGTCGTTTGAGCTTCTGTTTATGTTTCATCCGTAGTCGGATGTTGATCTTGTATATGAGATGATGTTGTATTTCTGTGGCATTGTATGCCTTATGTATGTATCCCTATGTATTATGTAATGTTGATGTAATGATATCCACCTTGCAAAAGCGTCTTCAAGATGCGCTTCTATCCTTGGTGGGACCTTCGAGTTCCTTTAGGATAGGGTCGCATCTTGGGCGTGACAAGTTGGTATCAGAGCCTCGACCGACCCTAGGAGCCCCCTTGATTGATCGTGTAGTTTGGCCGTTGTCGAGTCTAGAAGAAAACTATTTTCGGAGTCTAGTTATATCGGAGAGTAGGAATTCTTTTTACTCCTCAGTCCCCTCGTCGCTCTGCGAGAAATCTTGACGTAGGTGTTTTGAACTACTCCTCTTCCCCTTCAAATTTTTGTTTAGGATCACGTGGTTATTTTTTCGTTCGTTGGGTCTCATCTCTTTTGATCCGATGCATTTCTCGTCAAGTTGACTTGAGCCTCTTCATCGTTGTCAAGTCCAATCCTCAGTTGTTTTCTTTTCCCGCCCGCCCACCCTTCTTCTTCTCGGAACCGGAGTCCGTAATCGAGTATCCACCCTACTCGTGCGAAGTCTTTGCTTTCTTTCCTCAATGATTTCAACCGGTGTTTGCTCTTGAACTCATTCGTCAGTTTCCCCTTCAAAGTTGCCTTTGTTTTTCCCGCCCTCCCACCCTCTTCTTCCCGGAGTTTGAGTCTGTTTCGACCATCAATTTCATTCGTGCGGAGCCTCTTCAGTCTTTCCTCAATTATTTCAACCGGTGAATTCTCGTTTTGTACGACATTCTTCATCTCTTTTCTTCTCTGGTGGACTCAATTCAAGTTTTGAGGTTGATCATATTCTTTTCCTCGAAGTGTTTTTCCTGCTCGTTCTCCTCTTGCCAGTTTATCCTTCCGGAGTGATGAAGACATCTCAGGAGACTCGTCTGTGTTTGAATTAATTCGAGGTTGTCACCTCATTCAAATATTTAATTGTTCCGGTGCTTCATCTATCTGTTCAACAACCCTTTCCAACGGTGTTTTCTTTTAGTGGGCCCTAACCCACAGGTCTTTTCCCAGGATCTTACCTGACTCTTCTAATTTCCCGGAGCTATTCTCAAATCATTTTGAAGTTTGACGTAAGAATGGATCCCATCAGTCAGATGCCTTTTCCAAGATCGATTTCAGATTCTTTCATTGTTGGCTCAACCTCTTCGCTTTTCATTCTCCTGGAGTATCTCAACAATTTTACTGGTGTTCCCTGCCGCCATTCTCAACATTTGAAGACCGAAGTAGAGTTTCTCTTAAATCTTGTCCGTTCCCCCGGAGATTCATGGTGCTAGCTCGATTTTATCCTATCTAATTGCTTCGAGTCATGCAAATTCTTTTCATCCATCCGGAGTATTTCAGGAGTTACTTTCCGTCTCAATCATCCGGAGGCCATCTTTTCGGAAGATTTCTTCGTTCCAAGTTTTCAGCTTCGTTCATCTCAATATTCTTCCGGTGCTTCGTTCAAGCATTCGTCATTCAGTTCGCGATCTCTTCGTTCTCTTGTCTCTAATTTTCCCTCAAGTATCTTCGTGGTTTCTAATTCTTCCCGGTGATTCAGTCTTTTTCGTCAGTCATTTCCGAATTCTTACGGTGTTCGGTCAAGATTCTTTTTCTTTGATTATCATATTAATCCATTCGTTCTTTCCAATCCTACCGGTGGTTCATGAAGACTTTCTCAAGTTTTGTGCCATACCCCCTTTAATCTTTTTCAAGAAGGATAAGTAGTATGCATATCCATTGCTTGTCATCAATTTAATTTGATGAAGGATAAGCATACAATAAATCTTATTCTTATTTCCTCGAGGTGATTCAATCCTTTTCTTTGGAGTTTGTTCTTAATGAATAAATTCTAGTTTCAAGTGTTTTCATCTTTTCTTTTCCGGAGTTCAATTTCCTCAGCCATTTCGTCGGAACCCCCATCTAAATCACCGCAAGGCTCATCTTATTCTTTCATCCTTCATTCTATCTCATCATCCTTTTTATCACCGGAGTTCTTCACGGTGGATCATCAGTATTCAATTCATTCCTCAAGAGTTCATCAAGATTTTGTTGGCGGAGTTCAAGTATCTTTTCTTCTCGCGTCTCGAAGTGCAATTAATTCTCCATATTCTTCTGAAGTGGAGTTTTGCATCTCTTCGTTCTTCTCAGCTATTCAATCTTTTCCGCTTGTGGTCGGTTATCATCTCATAATTTTGAGAGGTTATCCATAAATCCACAACAATCTTATTCTTTTCGTTGGTGATTTTTTTCAACAACTCCGTTCAACCCTTCCTTCTAAGTTCTTTTCCTTCCGTTCTTTCAATTCTTCCGGAGGCATTGCATTGTTCATCTCGTCAAGTGCCATCTCATTGGGTGAAGTTCGTGTTCTATTCCTTCCATTTTCAGCCGGAGTGCTTCCTAAATCCTTTCAGTCTTATTCGTTTCTTATCTCGTTATAACCGGAGTTGCTTTCAGAGTCTATCCGATTCCGTGAGCTTTCGATTCTCGTCATTCTCATCGTTCCTCTGTTCTTCTCGAGTACTCTCGATTCTTTGTTTCTTCTCTTGAGTTCTTGTTTCACCTCATCCTTTTTCCCTTCCGTCTCGGTCCTAAGATCTCGGGACGAGATCTCTTGTTAGTGGAGGAGTGTTGTAACGCCCCGGATTCGATGCGCCAGGTGCCCGCCAGTAATTCGCAGTCTTTGCCATGTCATTTGCTTGCGTGTCTCTCTTTGCCATGTCATCATCTGCATTTCATATCATGTCATCATGTGCATCGCATTGGCATACGTGTTCGTCTCATGCATCCGAGCATTTTCCCCGTTGTCCGTTTTGCAATCCGGCGCTCCTATGTCCCCCGGCGCCCCCTTTTACCTATTTTCGTGTGCAGGTGTTAAACGGTCTCGGAATGGACCGAGGTTTGGCAAGCGGCCTTGGTATAGCACCGGTAGACCGCCTGTCAAGTTTCGTGCCATTTGGAGTTCGTTTGGTACTCCAACGGTTAACCGGGTAACCGTAAAAGCCTCCTTCTCTTTGCAGCCCAACACCCCTTTCAAAGTGGCCCAAAACCCACCAAACTCCCCTCCATGCTCTCGGTCGTTCGATCACGATCGCGTGGCCGAAAACCGCTCCTCATTTGGACTCTCCTAGCTCCCTCTACCTATTTATAAGCCCCTCCTCCCAAAATTCGCGGATGAATCCGTAGAGCGAAACCCTAAAATCTCCCCGCCGCCTCCGGACATGTCCGCGCCCGCCGGACGTCTGCGCCGCCGCCCAGCGCCAATGGCAGCCCGCCACGTGGCCTCCTCGCCGTCCCGCCGCGCCCGGCCATGGGTTCGGATCGGCCCTGGGGCCCATCCGCCGCGCCCGCCGCCGTCGCCCGGCTCCGCTTGAGCCCGCTCCGCCGCCAGCTCTGCCGCTTCGCCGCCCGCCAGCCGCGCCGCCGCCGCCTCCACACCTTATGGCAGCCGGCCGCCACCACCCGGCGCCCGGCGCGTGCCGCCGCCCGTCCCTTCCTTCGTCGCCCGCCGCCGCCCTCGCCGCGGGCTCGGCCCGGCTTCCGCGCCATCCGGCGGATCCGGCGGATCCGTCCGGGCCACCTCCTGCGCCTCCTCGAGCCTCCCGGCCTCTTCCTCCTCGTCTCCGCGATTTAACTCCGCAAACCTCGAGAACCGTGCAAATCCCGAAGGTTGACTTTCCCCCCTCCGTTTTTCTCTAAGTCCCCAGATTCCAGTATTATCATGCCATGTTCGTCATGCCGTAACTCTGCATCCGTAGCTCCGTTTCGTGCGTGTAATATGTCAAATTGTTCGCCTCAACGGGTACATCATTTCATTCCATTTCATCATATTCATTTGAGGTCATCTTGATGCCTGAATCATCGTTGCAAGAGTGCTATGTGATGTTAATCTGCTGAAACTGTTATAACTTGATGATTTGTCATTTTTGTTACATTTGATGTGTGCATCCTATGAGGTTGATGTCTACATGTGTTTTGTACTATGCTATGCCATCTTTACAGGGGTGCCATCCATGTATTTTTGTGATTCATGTAGTGAGTGCATCGAGCTTGTTAAGTAGGGTACTTGCTGTTGCTGTTTTGCATGTCTGAATCTGCTATATCATGATGCTATGTTTATCTGCTTCTACAAGTCATTCTATGCATAATCTGGAGATGTTCACTAAGGATGTTTTGTTATACATGTCTTGCTCTATCCATCCATGCCCTTTGTTGCATTTATAGCTTGTCGTAGCTTGTTGTAATCTTGCTCCAGAGTTGCTAAATAATGTTGCTGTCAGCCTGTTAAAATTAAGTTCAATGTTGCCATGATTGTTGTTAGTGACCCATGCACCCTATGAACTTGCTATTGCCATTCTTAGCTTCATAAATATGTTTTCTTACTGTGAGTTGCCTTGCCATGCCATGTATTGCTCTGTGGTGAGTGGTTCAAGCTCACCAACATGCCTACTTATCGTTGTTCCTGCCATGTATGAGTCTGTCATATAACTTGCCATGTTTACATGGGTGCCATCATATCTTCTGATCCTTTTTGGCTCATGGTCACTAAAGGACTTTTGTTCTATGCATCTAGTAGATTCATGTCATGCCTTTGTTTGCCATGTTAAGATCCTTTAGCATGTTGTTTGATAGCTCTAAACATTGCAACCTGATGTTATTTCTGCTAAAGTCTGAAACTGTTATTATTTGCAATATTGCAATGTGTGTGTGAGCATGTTCTAGTGATTTCTGGAGATAGCTCAGTGTTCATGTTTTGTCATGTTTTACCTGTACTTCATGCCCATGCCTTTTTTTTCATATTGAGGTGCTGTAGCATAGTGTTTTGATGCTTGCAATATGCCTAGTTGCTGTTTTGGGTAGATTGTTGTCATGACTTGTATAGAGTGTGTGTTGAACCGTTGCTCCGTTTTGAATGTGCTCTATATGAAACTTGGTTAGAATTGCATGTAGCTTCATTTATCATGTTTCATCCTTGTTTTGAGGTGTTTGCTTGATGTTTGTATGCATTTTGCATCAATGCCATGTTTATCTTGTTTTGCTCATATCTTCTAGGCCGTAGCTCCGAATCTAATGAACTTTATATGTAACTTGACTAGAATTTCGTGTAGATCATCGTGGTGCATCTTAACTTGCTGTTTAACAACTTGAACATAAGGTTTATTCAGATCTGGACCAATTTCGAAATTTGCATAAGAGGACTTACCGGAATTGTTCTATGTCGTTTCCGGCCTCATTTAAACTTGCTTTGATGTGTTGTTCTTGTTTGCATCATCTCTTGCCATGAGTAGCTTCATGTAGCTTGTCATGCATCATGCTTGATTGTGCATCATGTCTTGTTCATGTGTGGTGTGTTTACTATGTTGTGTGCTTCTTCTTGTTAGTTCCTGTTTCGTTGCGATCGTGAGGATTCGTTCGTCTACGCTTGGTTCGTCTTCGTGGCTTCATCTTCTTCATGGACTCGTTCTTCTTCCTTGCGGGATTTCAGGCAAGATGACCGTCACTTTGGATCTCATTACTATCATTGCTATGCTAGTTTCTTCGTTCTATCGCTATGCTGCGCTACCTATTACCTGTTTATCAAGCCATCCCAAATTGCCATATCAGCCTCTAACCTTTTTCACCCTTCCTAGCAAACCGTTGTTTGGCTATGTTACCGCTTTGCTCAGCCCCTCTTATAGCGTTGCTAGCTGCAGGTGAAGTTGAAGATTGCTCCATGGTGGACAGGATTTTGTTGGGATATCACAATATCTCTTATATTATTAATGCATCTATATACTTGGTAAAGGGTGGAAGGCTCGGCCTTATGCCTGGTGTTTTGTTCCACTCTTGCCGCCCTAGTTTCCGTCATATCGGTATTATGTTCCCGGATTTTGCATCCCTAACGCGGTCAGGTGATTTATGGGACCCCCTTGACAGTTCGCTTTGAATAAGACTCCTCCAGCAAGGCCCAACCTTGGTTTTCCATTTGCCTCACCACCACCTATTTTCCCTTGGGAGTAATTAACCCAAGGGTCATCTTTATTCAGCCCCCCCCCCCCCCGGGCCAATGCTTGTCTAAGTGTTGGTCCAAACTAGAGCACCGTGCGGGACCATCCCTTGGCAACTTGGGTTACGCTTCGGTACTGTGACGCTTAGCTTATCCGGTGCTCGAGAACGAGATATGTGCAGCTCCTATCGGGATTGTCGGCGATCGGGCGGTCTTGCTGGTCTTGTTTTATTCTGTCGAAATGTCTTGTAGCCGGATTCGAGACTGATCGGGTCTTCCGGGAGAAGGAATATCCTTCGTTGATCGCGAGAGCTTATTATGGGCTGTTGGGACACCCCGCAGGTATAAACTTTCGAGAGCCGTGCTCTGCGGTTATGTGGCAGATGGGAATTTGTTAATATCCGGTTGTAGTAAACTTGAAGCAAACTCTTCTAAAATACACCAACCGTAAAGCGAATCGTAAGTGTCTCTTTTAGGGGTTGATCGAGAGGAGAACATGGTTTCTGGGTTATGTCTGACGTAAGTAGGAGTTCAGGATCACTTCTTGATCATTACTAGTTGTCGACCGTTCCGCTTGCTCTCTTCTCACTCTTATTTGCGTTGGTTAGCCACCATATATGCTTAGTCGCTGCTGCAACCTCACCACTTTACCCCTTCCTTTCCCATTTGAGCTTTGCTAGTCTTGATACCCATGGTAATGGGATTGCTGAGTCCTCGTGGCTCACAGATTACTACACCAACAGTTGCAGGTACAGGTTATGCGATGATCATGACGTGAGAGCGATATTTGCTTGTATTGGAGTTCTTCTTCCGCTTCTTCTTCGATCAGGGGATAGGTTCCAGGTCGGCAGCCTGGGCTAGCAGGGTGGATGTCGTTTGATCTTCTGTTTATGTGTCATCCGTAGTCGGATGTTGATCTTGTATATGACATGATGTTGTATTCGTGTGGCATTGTATGCCTTATGTATGTATCCCTATGTATTATGTAATGTTGATGTAATGATATCCACCTTGCAAAAGCGTCTTCAAGATGCGCTTCTATCCTTGGTGGGACCTTCGAGTTCCTTTAGGATAGGGTCGCATCTTGGGCGTGACAGCTAGGACAACGGATAAGTCCATCTCCCATGGCTATGGAGCCATGGGACCTCCCGCCACCAGATATCATCAGCAGCTCTGTATCAATGGGACCCTGGCTCGGGTTAAAGTCCTCCCCTTTCCTCGCCTTCCCCTGATATCTATATTTCACGAGCTTGTCGTGGGAGGAGATGTTGGTGATGTTTTTTGGATCATCGAGGTCAGACGCAGAGAATGCCTTGACTTTCTTGTAAGAGCCAGCAGGGCTATGGCATAGAGGTCGTACACCTCCGCACCTTATCCGCCTTTATTGTAGCGTGTGCGAAAGAGAGAAACAAAGTAAATTAGTAATTAAAGGGCTGAAGCTAGCATGACGAACGAATTGCATGAATCATGAAGCAAACCACATACCCAGTTCCGCCCAGATCGATATAAGTTGGAGCTGCCTTGATGGTGTGGCACACCTTCCATTTGGGCATGTTTGTCCTTGGCCTCGTTATGGAGGGCTAGCCATTCTTTTGAGCACCACACATTGACCAACACCTCCCAACAATCCATCCGATCCGCACACCATCTCGGAGGGGCCTAAGTTAGGAAATAGAAACTTGAGCGCTACGGCTATGAATTACTAAATGAAGGAAGTAAAGTACAAGGCCTTAAGAATTACCTTCATGTACTCCTCCTTACTCAAGAACTTCTTGCGGCACGCCGGCTTGGTCTTCTTGATACCACACGAGGCGTAGTAGGCTCGAACAACCTGCACCCGAGCCTCGTGCCATAAGTTCTGTAGTAGGCGCTTGTAGACGTTATCAATAACATTTGCCGCCTCCTCCTCGTATCCCTCCTCACACATGTAGAATGTCTGCAATCAAATGAGACAATATTGATTATTACAATTAATAACTATCTAGTTGAAGATTTTTAATTGTGTAAAGGAGAAATTACCCAGAACTTTCTAATCACCACGTCTGCCCTCATCTTGCACAAGACACCGTCGATAATCTCACCCAGCGGGGCCGAGGCAGCCAAGTAGTGCTCCCAACTCAATCCAAGCTCTCGAAGCCGACCCTCACCAGGCAACGTGACAAACCCCGGGAAGTTTTGTCGACAAAGAACTCCAAGGACGGAGTTGGGCCGGCAGACACTATGATGGTGGTCCCAACCCCTGCAGCATGACAAGGCCAACGCATTAGATATTTGAAGAAACGTGAATGCAGAAGGGTACAAAAATATTAAATGCACTTACCTCTCCCCATCAGGGAAAATCAACCACCTCTGCTCGCAGGTCACCGGCACGTCCGGGAGTCGTGTACAACCATGCTGGTAGACGGTGCCCCCCTCCTCCTCAATATCAGTCGGCTCCCCGCCGTCGGATTTCGGGTTCCGGCAGACCCTTGAGGTTCGAACACTGGGGTGCGCGCGGAGATCCAACCCTCCACCGTCTCGCACCTCGCCGAATCGCTGGGACCTAAACTACTAACGGGACAGCACAAGAGACACGAGATTTATACTGGTTCAGGCCACCATTGTGGTGTAATATCCTACTCCAGTGTGTGGTGTGGTAGATTGCCTCTTGGGCTGGTGAGGAACAATACAAGGAAGAACAGCCTCGCGAGGGTCTGTTCTTGGCGGGTGCGATGAACTGCTAGGTGGGGTTCAGTCGCTCTAGCTACAGGTTTCTTGATGAGGATCCGGATCTCTTCTCTCTCTCTCTCTCCGCCTGTCTGTCCCTTGCCTTGGGGGTGGTTACTCCTATTTATAGGCGAAGGCCCTGGGCCTCTTCCCAAATATTGAGCGGGAAGGGCGCCAACAATTGGCCATTTTGAAGGGGAACAATGGGTACACTTATCCTGACTAAAGTTGGTCCTCGCCGCCAAAGGCTCGTGATGACGCCTGCTTGGGCTCTACGATGACTCCCTTCCAAATTGCTGGGCTGGTCTTGGTCTTGTTGAACCGAAATGGATGCCTTTGCTTGATGCTCTCGCCTCGCGCTTGCTCCCTTTGCACCAAAGAGGAAAGGAGGACATCATGCGGCTGGCGCCCGCTGGCGCCTCGGTCGTCATGGCTTGCGCCATGGGCACCTCGCGAGGTACCCTGCCTTGAACTCTCCGCCTCCTCATGAGCCAACTGACGAGGCCGTGCTCGAGGAAGCTCCTTGTCATCCGCCAGCGAGGCTTGGCCCCTCGCGAGGGTCTTGAGCTTATGCTGATGAGGATGGGCGTGCTGGGCCTCCTTCGAGCCACGCCCCAGCAGCCGCAGCGAGCAAGTCTGGGGACCCCTGCCCTGAACACCGACAGAGCCCTGGCCCACGGCGTGTCCGAACTTGGCCGAAGCAGAGAGGCGAAGGGCAAGTGTGAAGGTCAGGCCCTAACAACCTGCGGCCTTGGGCGCCGTGGTGGCGGTTGATTGGACGGGGGCGGCACTGTTCCCCCACGCCTCCTTATTTCGTGCCTTGCTAGGCGGACACGCTGCTGTACACATCCGTTCCCCCCTCTGCTGCTTGAGCGCTCCCTGCCCTTCCTTCTCTCGAACTCCATCTCTTGCATCCACTCTGATCTCGGACCTTCCCCATCTCCTTCCTGCCGTCATGGCCCCGGCGAGGAAGGGAAAATGGAAGAAACCCATGCCGCCGCCTCGCTCGCCGTCGACGGCGGCCCCCGCCGTTGATTGGACGGCCATAGTCAACCAAGAGGGCCTGGGCAAGGTCCGCTTGGCCCTGGCCACCATCTTCAATGAGTGCGGGAGGACGACGGCCTGGCCTGCGTCTCGCTTCTCCGTTGACAAGATTCCCACCGAGGTCCGGTACTTCGCCGACGCCCTTTGGGCAGGACTGGTTCCCCCCTTCTCAGATTTCTTCAATGCCGTGCTTTCCCATTACCAGATCCATATGATGCATCTGGGTCCTGAATCCATCACCCTTCTTGCGGTATTTGCATTCGTTTGTGAGGCAATGACGGGCATCATTCCTTCGGTTGCCTTGCTACGCCACTTCTTCTCTCTACGCCTCGTCGACCCCATTCAATGCTCGGGGTGCGTGAGCTTCATCGCTACGCCCGAGACAGCGGCTTCCGGAATTGATTTCAGTCTTCCCCCGCCCTCGCCTGGGTTTCACGAGCGGTGGCTGTACGTGGACGTTGGGGTGCCCAGCCCCCTGCTGACGGAGCCATCATCGCCTGCTGTCCCCAACTCAGGCTGGGGCTAAGTGACACTCGCGGGTCCCCGGTTTGCCTTCGTCTGGCACCGCTTCAAGTTCCTGAGAAAGCTTGGCGTGACGGCGTCCAAGGTGGTGAAGGAGTTCCTGCTATGCCGTATCGCTCCTCTCCAACGCCACTCCCACCGGATGTGGGCCTTCAACGGGCTTGGTGATTGTATGAGGCTCCAGAAAGAGGACCTGACGCCTGAAGTGCTGAGGACAGTGCTCCTGGTCCTGACTGGTGACCCCAACCCCGGCGGCATCCAGCATGGAGGGGCCTTGCTGTACCTCTGCCAGAACAGGGGCGACTTTGTGAACCAGATGCCTGTCTTTGACGAATGGGGGCCGCGCCCCGCTGGCCTCCAGGGGCCTTGCGAGAATCCAGTGATGGTGACTGCCCTTCCAGTCGGCCAAGGCGGCTCCTCCTCAAGTGGTGGGGCAGGGAGGCACGAGCCGCCAGAGGCCGAAGGGACCCCCGCTGGGGTGACAGCGCCGGGCGACGCTCGTGAGGGAGCAACTCCTGAGGCTCATGCCGCCGCGGTTAAGGGCGGCAGGCAGCTGCCCGCAGCGCCTGCGGATGAGGCCCCCGAGGCCCCTGCTGCTTCTCTTGGTGAGGCGACCAGCAGCGCGCGTCAGGCGGACGCCCCTAACGCAGGTCACCTTGATGCTTCTCCCTCGTCGCAGGCTGACCCCTGCGCTCAAATCTTGGGTCGCTTCCGCGTGGACTTCGAGGCCCTCCGGAAGAGAAGGGAGGCCCTGGGCGATGATTACCCTTGTCGCCTGCTGAAGCGTAGGAAGTACTTCGCCACTGATGAGTAAGCCTCCTCCTTCTCCAGCTCCTGATCCTTCTACTTCTTGTACCGATCCTTGCCCTGCAGGCCCCTTCCTGCCGAGCTCACGGAGACAGGTGAGGAGCCGTCCCCCTCAGCTTCGCCCCCTCCCCCGTCCTTGAGAGCTCCGAGCAGTGGATCCCTTGTGGTGAGGGCGATCGGGGGGGGGGGGGGAACCGCCCTGAGGCGCGTCGAGGCCCTGCGCGCCTCGCGACCTTTCTTCGCGAGCCTTCTCGTGGCATAGCTAGCCTACCGTGGGCTTCTCGCCTGGTCGTGGACGGACATTGGCTGAGGCGCTACCTGCGCTCCTCGTCTGGGGGTGGGCTGGCTCCAGGCCGGACTTCTGGCGCGGCGTGCCCGGCCGTCGCGAGGGTGCCAGCCCCCAGCCCCCTGCCCGGAGGGGGAGTGCTGATTCATGGCTCCCGGCGCCCGCTTGAGGCGGTTGATGGTGTGGAAGACGTGCACGAGCGCGCCCGGGAGCGTCGCGCCCGTCGCCAGGGATATCTTCGAAGGGCGGCTGACGCAGTGAGCCTCCTTGGTGAAGAGCTCGCTAATGAAGACGCGCGCCTTGAGGCCGAGGGCCTGCGCCTGGCCGCAGAGAGGCGTGAGCTGGAGGGCGCCGCCTCAAGCGCCATCAGCGCGATCTTGACGGCGAGGAGGCCAAGTCGTCGCTGGAAGCCTCTCGGGAGGCCTTTTTCGCCGCCGAGGAGGCTGGGAAGCTAACAGCGGCGAGAGGCGGCGGAGGAGCGGCACGGAACTCCTGGCCCGTGTCACCATCGGAGGAGCAGTGGAGCTGCGCGAGGCAGCCTCGCGCCGATGAAGGTGGCCTCCCGCACCCGGCGAAGCTCCGTAAGCGTGAGGAGGGATTGACGCTGAAGCCGCCGAACGTGCGCGCGAGTACGAGCGCTTGGAGACGAGGGAGCGCTTGGCGACGCGGGCGGAGGATGAGATCGCTGCACTGGAAACCCACGTCCTGGAGGAGGTCGGACGCCGAGTGGCGATGGCGCTTGAACCTCGAAAGCGCGAAGTTCGAGGAGAGGCTGGGTTGATCAGGCCGAGGTCAAGGCAGGATCTGCTGCCTTGAGGGCCAAGCCGGAGGAGGCGACGCTGCGGGCTGATGCTCTTGGGCCGCCTCGAGGTGGCATTGTGGGAGTCAACCACCTCTCGTGCCGAGGTGCTCCTTCTTCGCCAACGGTGGAGGAGGCCGAGGTCGTCGCCGCGCGCCGTAATGCGGGCGAGATACGCCGCATAATCCGGAGCATGAGCACGGCCCCATGCTCACCACGCTCCGGGAAAGAGCCAACACAGCCTTGGGTAACATCTGCGAGGCGGCTGTTGGCGAGCCGCACGCGGTTAACTATGCCGGCAACCTCCAGTTCTTCACCGATGTGGTGGCGCGGCTGGAGGCGCGGTCGGTCAGGGCCAATAGGTTGGTGGAGGAGAGGAGCCGCGCGCTGCTTGGGCGCGCTTTTTTCGTGTCTTCAGCCATCTCCTAACATGGACCCCACTTCGACTTTGACGCGAGTATCGCTTCAGATTCCCGAGCCGTCCGGGCGACTGGCGACTGGTGGAAGACAATGCGGATGCTCGCTGGGGCCTTTGCTTCGCATAACGACGGCGTGATCGTGGCTGTCGGCGAGGGCGGCGCAGGAACGGCCCGACGCCGCTGATGGCCACGCAGACAAGGACGGCGAGGCCAGCGACGCCAGCAACGGCTCGGGAGGTGCTCCTGAGGACGCATTGGGGGATTTATCCGACAGATTGTGCATTGTACCTGTTCCATTACCCTGCATGAATAGAACTCGGGCTTTGGCCTGATGGCTGTGAGAGCATTTTGGGAGGGGGAACCCTCATGTAAAACTTGTGTTCATCGTATTAGCAGGTGTTACATCGCCCATACGCCCGTGCCAAGTGGTTAGCTAAGCGACGTGCTGGTTGGCCAGTTTACCTTTGTTTCATACGAGCCCTGAGATAGCCTGTGGGAGGCTGCAGTGACTTGAGTGTCTCCTGATCGAATCCGTAGAACCTGCAGTAAAAACCCTCCGGAGAGGACGCGGGCGGGCGACAGTGGGCTGCGCGCTCTGCTAGGCCTGGCCCGGCTCATGCGGGGAGGCAGCCGAGGCGGAGTGGTAACCAAAACGCGAGAGATTTGCTCGAACGAGACTAAGCACCCCTTCCCCGAACACACGCAAATCTCAAATTCGAATCCAACTTAAATCCAGCGGGGGAAAGCGACAACCAAAGGGAAAAGCGAAGAAAGTAGAAGAAAAGCCGCGTCCGGCACCTAGTCTAGTCTTGGACGTCTTCTCACCAGCGCGGAGCTAAGTGCTGCCACTGGGTGTGGGAGGGAGCCCCAGGGCCTGAGGCCGACACTCCTGAGACTCCGGGGCGTGTACAGCCCCACTCATTATTACGTGAGAGTGTCACGGGGCGGCGAGCTTCACAGGCACTGGGCCTTCTTCACAGGTACCGGCCTTGCTTCATATCGCCAAACGAGGGCCCCGCCTTGCGCCACACTCTAGTGCCATCAACGACGACCGAAAACCAGGACGCCGCCGATGGGGTAGAGCGGTCGCCAGCGGTTCCCCCGACGACCACGGGTCCTCCGCTGAGGCAGGCCCCGAGGCACCTCCCCAGCAGAGGGCCTACCTCCGAGAACGCCTTTGTTCAACGCGCGGTGGTGATGTTGGATCCCGACCCTCTCCAAAGAGCTCCTCGCGCCTCCTCCCGAGGGGTAGGAGATCATGAGCGGGCAGCTGCTCGCCGCGGCGACCTGCACCTCCTGCGATCCATGATTAGCGTATGCTTGCTCCTGAGGAAGTAGAGGAACCCGATAATCGTCGCCCCCGGCGTGACCAGAGGGACAATCCCGAGGCTCCTGGAAGAGCTCAGCTTCTGGGGCCTCATCCCCCCAGCTCGGGCTGAGGAGCGAGCCTTGTTCTCCCTCATGCGGGTGCCCTTGGTCCATCATGTGGGGCACGTTCTTCTGGCGCCGTCATCCCGAAGGCCACGCTGTAGTGCTGAGCGTGCCATGCGGCTCTGCTTGATGCGCCCACCGTGGGGTGGTGGTGCGGCGGTCCACCTGGGCCGTGGGTTACGTCGAGTCCTTCTTCTCCGCGGACCGGGGGCGGGGGCAACCCCGCCGCCGGCCCGGTGCTGACAGCTTCGCCGGTGTTGGAGTAGCCTTGGAGCCTACGGGGACGCGTGGAGCCCCCGCGCGGGCCGCCCTGGGCCTGAGATGGAAGCTGGGTGCGAAGGGTGAGCCTCGAGGCGGCGGCCTGTGAGCTCGCCACTCGCTCCAGCAGCACGTCGTGGCCGCTCTCCAGCAGCCTGCACGCAGCAGCTCGGCCATCGTGAGCGGCCCTCGAGTTCGCTTCGCTCCCGACGGGTGTACGGTGACGTGGTCGCGGCGTGATTGGAGGCCCTTGCCGCCGATCGCGCTTCGCCGGGCGTGAGAGCCGTCGGCCTGTCCGCGCCGCCATGCCCGCAGCGCCGGCGGGCCGCGAGCTGCCTGGGCACTGGGTCGCCCGAGGCGAGCGGCTCTGCGTGGGCGGGCCATGCAGCCCAAGGATCTGAGTTGCCCGCTTGGTCGCCGGACATGGTGATGACGATGCGACGGAACACGAGGTGGCGATAGGATTCCGGCGCACCTACCGGGCGCACTAAATGTCGATTGGTTCGGCAGACCCTTGAGGTTCAACACTGGGGTGCGTGCGGAGATCCAACCCTCCACCGTCTCGCACCTCGCCGAATCGCTGGGACCTAAACTACTAACAGGACAGCACAAGAGACACGAGATTTATACTAGTTCAGGCCACCATTGTGGTGTAATATCCTACTCCAGTGTGTGGTGTGGTAGATTGCCTCTTGGGCTGGTGAGGAACAATACAAGGAAGAACAGCCTCGCGAGGGTCTGTTCTTGGCGGGTGCGATGAACTGCTAGGTGGGGTTCAGTCGCTCTAGCTACAGGTTTCTTGATGAGGATCCGGATCTCTTCTCTCTCTCTCTCTCTCTCTCTCCGCCTGTCTATCCCTTGCCTTGGGGATGGTTACTCCTATTTATAGGCGAAGGCCCTGGGCCTCTTCCCAAGTATTGAGCGGGAAGGGCGCCAACAATTGGCCATTTTGAAGGGGAACAGCGGGTACACTTATCCCGACTAAAGTTGGTCCTCGCCTGCAAAGGCTCCGTGATGACCTTTGCTTGGGCTCCATGATGACTCCCTTCCAGCCGCTGGGCTGGTCTTGGTCTTGTTGCAATCAAATGGATGCCTTTGCTTGATGCTCGCCGCGCTTGCTCCCTTTGCACCAAAGAGGAAAGGAGGACACTGCATGGGCTGGCGCCTTGGCGCCCTCGGTCGTCATGGCTTGCGTCATGGGCACCTCGCGAGGTACCCTGCCTTGAACTCTCCGCCTCCTCATGAGCCAGCCTGACGAGGTCGTGCCTGAGGAAGCTCCTTGTCGTCCGCCCCGCGAGGCTTGGCCCCTCACGAGGGTCTTGAGCTTGCGTTGATGAGGATGGGCCGTGCTGGGCCTCCTTCGAGCCACGCTGCAGGCCGCAGGCAGGCAAGTCTGGGGACCCCCGTTCCCAGAACGCCGACACCCGCCATCATCAGCATGGCCACTCGGCCCCTCGGGCTGATCCGGCAAGGTACCCCATCCAGACGTGTGTTCCTCCGGGGTCTCGTGGGCCGAACTCTCGTGGCCCGAAGGCCCGTCAACCCGAGGCTCGTGGGCCGAAGGCCCATGGACCGGAGTCCGTGTAGCCTCCTCCTCGGACGAGTCCACCCTAGCAGTCACATGCTCGGGTGAAACTGCTGGGGGTGGCGGCGAGGAAGGCGCCCTTGCAGTCGCCCTACCTCCTCTCCCGCGACCACGTGCTCCAGCTCCTCTCTTCTTCTTACCTCGTCCCCTGCTCGGCACCGCGGTCGAAGAAGAAGGGCCCGACGGTGTCGCCATACTATCCAGCAACGCTCGGCGGAGAGGTGCGTGTGGAATGTAAGACCTCACACCACGCGCCGACGAAGAAGGATCCTTGGAGCGCTCCCGACCAGCGCCCACCATCTTTCAACACCTGACATGACAAAGAGTAAACGAAATTAGTACAACATAAAAAAAATACCGACATTCATAATAATATGTATATCACTTAAGTGTATCATCATCAAGTACAACATAAAAAAAATTGAATACCCGACACTACGTACAAATAATCTCGATCAATATCATCAATAAATGCATAATCATCATCATCACTATAATCAATGACGGGCTCTGGGGGTCAGGGGTCGGGGTGTCGGGTGTGGTGTCGGGTCGGGTGTCGGGTGTGGTGTTGGGTCTGGGTGTCGGGGTGTGGTGTCGAGTCGGGGTGTCGGGTGTGGTGTCGGGTCGGAGTGTCCGGTCAGGGTCGTGGTCGGGGTGTCGGGGTGTCGTGTTGGGGTGTCGGGGTGTGGTGTCGTGTCTTTTTTCTACTTCCTTTCTTTTCTTCTTTTCTTCTTCTACTTCTTCTTCTTTTCTTCTTCGTCTTTTTTCATCATTTTCCTACTTCTTTTACTTCTTTTCTTTTCTTATTTTCTTCTTCTTCTACTTCTTCTACTTCTTTTCTTCTTATTATTTTCATCTTTTTCTACTTCTTTTACTTCTTTTCTTTTCTTCTTTTCTTCTTCTTCTACTTCTACTTCTTTTCTTCTTCTTCTTCTTTTCTTCTACATATTCTTTTTCTAACACTAACACTAAATCTTCTTCTTTTCTAACACTAAATCTAACACTAACACTAACACTAACAATTAAACAAGATAAACAGCAAAAAAGAAAAACAGAAAAAATACTCATCGGAGCCGGGGCGACGCTGGGCGGGTGATGGGCGGTGGGGCAGCAGGCTCGGGTGGGACGGCCGAGGGGCGGGGCAAGGGCGTGGCGTGGACAAGGCAAGTGGATGGTGGGCGTCAGGGGAGGGGCGGGGGAAGGGGTGGAGGCGGGACGGGCGGTGGGTGGGGGTGGGGGCGATGGAGGAGCGGCACATGGATGGATGGTGGGCCATGGTGGGGGAGGGCGGCGAGGGGAGGGCGGCGAGGGCGGGTCGGTGGCGGGCCAAGGCGGGGGTGGATGGATGTGGGCGTCGGGGAGGAGAGAGGGAGAACAAAGAGAATAACGGGTGGGGGGGAGGGGGGCTCGGCCGTTAGTTAGGTTAGTTAGGTTAGTTAGGTTAGCCTTTGTCGTCCGCTTTTTTGTATCTTTGCCGTCCGCTGCAGACGGCAAAGAGGGGGGACGTTAAGTTTTTTCGTTAGTGGGTGCCACCTCCCACTTTGCTGTCAGCCAGTGGACGGCAAAGAAATGGCCGATGGCAAAGACCTTCTTTGTTGCTCGCCGCTTGTTTGTCCGTCGCTTCTTGGTAGCTGATGGCAAAGACCTTCTTTGTCGTCCGCTAGCTGATGACAAAGAGATGGCAGATGGCAAATTCCCTGATTCCAGTAGTGAACGGAGAGATCGTCCATGAAAACCTCACAAATCTTTTCACAAAAATCAGAGAATATAGCCATCATGCATCTTTGAAAGGTAGTAGGTGCATTAAATAAACAAAAAGGCATACATCTATAAGCAAAAGTACCGAAAGGGCAAGTAAAAGTGGTCTTTGCTTGATCATCAGCTGACACAGGTATTTGAGAGAAACCAGAGTAACCATCTAGAAAGCAAAAAATGTGTATGTTTGGACAATCTAGAATTTGATCAATGAAAGGCAAAGGGTAATGATCCTTTTTAGTAGCTTTATTTAATTTGCAGAAATCAATTACCATCCTATAACCTGTAATAATTCTTTGCGGAATCAATTCATCTTTATCGTTAGGAATGACAGTAATATCTCCCTTCTTAGGGACACAATGGACAGGACTTACCCACTGACTATCGGCAACGGGATAAATTATACCTGCCTCAAGGAGCTTTAATATTTCCTTTCTTACCACTTCTTTCATCTTAGGATTTAGCCGTCGTTGGTGATCAATAACTGGTTTGGCGTCTTTCTCCAAATTTATTTTGTGTTGACATAGAGTGGGACTAATGCCCTTAAGATCATCAAGAGTATATCCAATAGCAGCATGGTGCTTCTTCAGAGTTTTCAATAATTTTTCTTCCACCTTCTCTGAAAGGTTAGCACTAATAATAACAGGATATATCTTCTTTTCATCAAGATAAGCATATTTAAGAGTATTAGGCAATGGTTTAAGCTCAAACACGGGATCACCCTTGGGTGGAGGAGGATCCCCTAGGATTTCAACAGGCAAGTTGTGTTTCAGAATAGGTCCCTGTTTAAATAATACTTCATCTATTTCCCATCTTTCATTCATAAACATATCATTTTCATGGTCTAGCAAATATTTTTCTAAAGGATCATTATGAGGCTCGACAATAGAAGCAAGACTAATAATTTCATCTTTGCTAGGCAGTTCCTCATTACGGGGTTGTCTACGAAATTTAGAGAAATTAAACTCATGAGACATATCATCCAAACCAATAGTAACACCATCCTTTTCGCAGTCTATCTTAGCATTAACAGTGTTCAAGAAGGGTCTACCAAATATAATGGGACAAAAGCTATCTTGGGCCAGTTCTTTTGGGCAATTCTTCCAGAATTGACCCTCTCCCCAGCTTCTCCCAGAAATGGCACTCCATATTTTTTTTACAATTCCTAACTAATTAGACCTTAACTAGCTAGGAATTGTAAAGAAAAACGGAGTGGCAATTCTGGGAGAAGCTGGGGAGGGGGTCAATTCTGGGAGAATTGCCCAAAAGAACTAGCCCCTTGTGGGGAACCAAGAACAAGAAAATCAGCAGGATATTTAATCTTTCCACACAAGACTTCAACATCTCTAACAACCCCAATCGGTGAAATAGTATCTCTATTGGCAAGCTTAATGCTAACATCGATATCTTCCAACTTAGCGGGTGCAATATCATGCATAAATTCTTGATATAAAGAAATAGGTATTGCACTATCACTAGCACCCATATCACATAAGCCATGATAACAATGATCTCCTATTTTAACAGAAATAATAGGCATGCCTACAACAGGTCTATGTTTATCTTTACCACCAGGTTTAGCAATTCTAGCAGTCTCATCACAGAAGTAAATAACATGCCCATCGATATTATCAACCAAGAGAACTTTAACGATAGCAATATTAGGTTCAACTTTAACTTGCTCGGGAGGTGTATAAGTTCTAATATTGCTTTTACAAACCACAGTTGAAGCTTTAGCATGATCCTTTATCCTAACAGGGAAAGGTGGTTTCTCAACATAAGCAGTAGGAACAATAGGATCATTATAAGTGACAGTCTTTTCTTCAACTTTAATAGGTTCAACTACTTTTACTTCTATGGGAGGATGATATTTAAACCACTTCTCCTTAGGGAGATCAACATGAGCAGCAAAAGATTCACAAAAAGAAGCTACTATCTCAGTGTCAAGTCCATATTTGGTGCTAAATTTTCGGAAAACATCGGTATCCATAAAAGATTTAACACAATCGAACTTAGGTGTTATACCTGACTCTTTATCTTCCTCGAGATCCCAATCTTCAGAGTTGCGTTTAATTCTTTCCAATAAATCCCATTTGAACTCAATAGTCTTCATCATAAGAGAGCCAGTACAAGAAGTATCGAGCATGGAGCGATTGTTGTCAGAAAGCCGAGCATAGAAATTTTGAATAATCATTTCTCTTGAGGACTCATGATTGGGGCATGAATATAATATTGACTTAAGCCTCCCCCAAGCTTGAGTGATGCTTTCTCCTTCATGAGGCCAAAAAATATATATATAATTACGATCACGATGAACAAGATGCATAGGATAAAACTTCTGATGAAATTCCAATTTCAATCGCTTGTAGTCCCATGATCCCATATCATCACATAGCCTATACCATGTCAATGCATCTCCCTTCAAAGATAAAGGGAAGACCTTCTTCTTGATAACATCATCAGGCATACCTGCAAGCTTAAATAATCCACAAACTTCATCCACATAGATTAAGTGTAAATCGAGATGCAATGTTCCATCTCCTGCAAACGGATTTGCTAGCAATTTCTCTATCATACCCGAAGGAATTTTAAAGTAAACATTTTCAATAGGTTCAGTAGGTTGAGGAGCAACTATATGCTCTCCCGGTCGGGGTGAAGATACCCCGAACAAGCCCCTCAAGGATTACTTTCCATAGTAACAAGTGACAGTAAATTTCAGCACATTATATAAATTTTTCCTTACCAAATTCCACCTACCAAAGGCGCTTCACTCCTCGGCAACGGCGCCAGAAAAGAGTCTTGATGACCCACAAGTATAGGGTATCTATCGTATTTCTTTCGATAAGTAAGAGTGTCAAACCCAACGAGGAGAAGAAGGAAATGATAAGCGGTTTTCAGCAAGGTTTTCTCTACAAGCACTGAAATTATCGGTAACAAATAGTTTTATTATAAGGTAATTTGTAACGAGTAACAAGTGTAAATAAAGTGCAGCAAGGTGGCCCAATCCTTTTTGTAGCAAAGGACAAGCCTGGACAAACTCTTATATAGAGAAAAGCGCTGCCGAGGACACATGGGAATTATCGTCAAGCTAGTTTTCATCACATTCATATGATTCGCGCTCGGTACTTTTATAATTTGATATGTGGGTGGACCGATGCTTGGATTATGTCCTTACTTGGACAAGCATACCACTTATGATTAACTCCTATTGCAAGCATCCGCAACTACAAAAGAAGTATTAAGGTAAACCTAACTGTCGGTGTCAAAACCGGCGGATCTCGGGTAGGGGGTCCCGAACTGTGCGTCTAGGCAGATGGTAACATGAGACAAGGGACACGATGTTTTTACCCAGGTTCGGGCCCTCTCGATGGAGGTAAAACCCTACTCCTCCTTGATTAATATTGATGATATGGGTAGTACAAGAGTAGATCTACCACGAGATCAGAGAGGCTAAACCCTAGAAGCTAGCCTATGGTATGATTGGTTTTCGCCCCACTGGACTAAAACCCCCGGTTTATATAGGCACCGAATAGGGTTAGGGTTACACTGAGTCGGTTACAATGGTAGGAGATCTACATATCCAGACGCCAAGCTTGCCTTCCACGCCAAGGAAAGTCCCATCCGGACACGGGACGAAGTCTTCAATCTTGTATCTTCATAGTCCAGAGTCCGCCAAAGGCTATAGTCCCGCTATCCGGACACCCCTAATCCAGACTCCTCAATAGCCCCTGAACCAGGCTTCAATGACGATTTAGTCCGGTAGCGATATTGTCTTCGGCATTGCAAGGCGGGTTCCTCCTCCAAATACTTCATAGAAGATTCTGAACACAAGGATAGTGTCCGGCTCGCAAAATAAGTTCCACATACCACCGTAGAGAGAATAATATTTACACAAGTTCAATCTGCGACGATTCGCATGGCGTGACATTACACCACGGCCAAGCCTTTATTCAATCGTTTTACTGTCCCACCTCGGTAGCGTTTAGCGAGGCGGTTTTTTGGCACATCTTGTCAAAGCAGTAGATCGTGTCCCCTTATTCCGGATTCTCATCAATACGGGCGTAGAACCCAACCGCGCCATTGATTATGGCGCTTTGGGAGATAAGCGAGTTTTATCAGGCGGTGGGGACGATAGCTTTGTCCGTCCATATAAGGGATAAGGATCCACTTTTCACACACGCCTTCTTCCTCCTTTGCTTATCCATTTCCAAGACGAGCTCCAGCGCCTAAGTCCGACATCCCACCTCAACCTTCTCCAACTATGTCCGGAGCGGGAGGCAAGTGGATGGCCTCCTCCATCACGGAGGGGCACATCAAAAAGCTGCGGAAGGCCGGATACTTGTCCGACGACATCGCGGATCGGCTCCCCGACAAGGGGCAGCTCATCCCCACCCCCAGGCCCCATGAGAAGGTGGTGTTCCTCCCCCACTTCCTCCGCGGACTAGGGTTTCCACTTCACCCATTTTTCCGGGGGCTCATGTTCTACTACGGCCTAGATTTCCATGATCTGGCCCCGAATATCATCCTCAACATCTCGGCGTTTATCGTCGTGTGCGAGGCCTTCCTCTGCATCGAGCCCCACTTCGGCTTATGGCTTAAGACCTTCAATGTCAAGCCGAAGGTAGTGGGCGGCCGCCAGGCGGAGTGCGGAGGTGCCATGGTGGGCAAGATGCCCAACGTCCTATGGCTCGAGGGCTCCTTCGTGGAGACCATAAAGGGGTGGCAATCGGGGTGGTTCTATATCACCGAGCCGCGCGACTCCAAATGGGCGGCGGCCCCGAATTCGATCTGGCTTCCTACACGGCTCACCTCATGGAAAGAGACGTGCTCGACGTGGGGTAATTCGAAGAGCCGACGGACTCCAAACTCTGCGTCCAAACCTGGTGGACAAGAAGCTCAAGCTTGTCAACGTAATCCAAGTTATGCTCATCCGCCGGATCCTCCCATGCCAAAGCAACGGGCCTTCAACTTGTGGAGTTTGATCCGCACAAGATCAACCTTGAGCGGCTCTTGACACTATGTACGAAGATGCCTCAAGGTGCTGTTCAAGGGCACCGAGGCTCCGTGATCCGCCACCAAGATCGCGGATTCAGCTCGGGCATCAAGCCAGCGAGGTAAGCTATTTTACCCTTTACGGACTCTTTTTCATAGTTTGACTCTATGCGGGATCTAAAACTCCCTCACCTTTTGACAGATCGGCAGAAGACGTCCCGACAGGTTAATCGTCCGGCCCTTGCCGAAGACACGCGAGACGCCCGCTGACGGGTTGCTGGTTCCGCACCTTACGTGGTGCCGAGAAGAAGGCTAAGAAGAAGGCCACGGGACCGAAGGAGTTCCCGGCGCCAGTGTTGTCGGACTCATCGTCCGATGATTCCGAGGCGGACTCCTCCCCAAGACGAGGAGGAGGAAAGAGGCCTCTCTCCGGCCGGGGAGAGAAGAAAAGGAAGGCCGCCCCAACTGGGGAGGCCGGAGGGTCCAAGAAGGGAAGGACCCTCCCTTCGGACTACACCGCCAACACCGACGACGGCGGAGAGGAGTGGCCACCAAGGACCAAGCCCCTGGCGAAATCGTAAGTGTTCGGACACCAGAATAACTCATGGCATTCCATTTGTCGCACATCATCTTCTAACGCCGAATATAACCATGCAGCACGCCCAAGGACGGGCTTGACGATTCGTCGAGCGGCTCACTGGATTCGTCGGAGGTGAATAGCACCTCACTTCCGACCGCCTCGTCTCCTCCCACCACGGATGACGCCGGGGTGGAGTCCCAAAAGAGACCCAGCCAGGAGGAGGTGACCATGGAGGCGCCGCAAGGCGACCTCCCGGAACCCGGGCTCAAAGGGGATAAAACCCCAAAGGGCTTTACGTCCGGCCCTGTGCCGGACTCCGTATTGGAACCTTCAATGGTTCCGGAGTCCGGCAGGCGACCCCTTCGTAAGAAGGGCAAGACTGCGACGCCGGTGACCTCCGTCCAACCGGAGGCACCGGTTTATTTGATGGAGGCGCTTAACGGCGCTTCCATCGATGAGGAGCACCGCACTGGTATGAGTGTGCTGATCCAGAAAGTTCAGTCCACCAAGAGCGGGCTGACTGAAGCCTGTGCCAGCCTTCTAACAGGCTTTGAGGTATGTATTTAAGATATATAAAAATATTACCGTGATAGACGGTAGCATCTCGATGCTCAGTTTGGTGTTCGGAAGAAAAGCCGAACTGAGGATCTAAAAAGATATACAGGAGTCTAACATAAGTATGTCAATATGGGAATGCAGGCTGCGCTTGCCGACCTCTGCCAGACCGATCATGGAGGTTGATGCATTGAAGCAGAGCCTCGAGCAGTCCAAGAACGAGCTCGGACTTGCTAAAAAGCAGCTCGAGGATAAAGAAGGTAGGTAATACCTTATGGGAGTATTTAAAAGATGTGGTTGCAAAAGATGACAGGAATAACGTGAATACTGCAGGGGCCACGAACGAGGTGGCAACCCTGAAGGAAGCGGTGTCCAAAGCCGAAAGCAATGCGGCTGCGGAGCACACCGAGCGAGAGAAGCAGGAGGCGCGGGTGGCGGAGGTGCGGCAAGAGCTCCAGGCTCTCGTGGAAAAACATGAGAGTTTGGAGCGTGACTCAAAGACTGAGAGTCGAGGCTCGCCTCGGCCCTTGAGAGCGCCAAGGCCGCTAAGGCGAAGCCCAAAAATCCTCTCCAGAGATTGAGGCGATGAAGAAGATAGCGGCGGGTAAGGCATTCTATATGCAAAGCAAGCATGTGAAAGTGAATTATCTGTTACTTACCCGAATCCGGAGCTCTCCAGGAGCATTCGCAGATCTGCCCTGAAGTGTGGCTGATGCGGCCGCATTCTACCGGGCCGAGGAGGGAAGCTCGACGGAGAAAGTTTTCTGGTCTTAGTATGCTGAGGCCGGACACCCGGTGCCCTTAAGTGACCAGTTGAAGGAGCTGGTCGAGCTCCATAATGTGGGCGAACAAGCCCTGAAAGGCCTCATAGTTCGGCTGTGGCCTAAGGAAGCCATGCCTGGGAGCTACTTCGGGCTGGTGAGGCGGCTGGTCGACGCCTGTCCATGGGTTGAAGTCATCAAGCGCTCCGTCTGATCGAAGGTGCCCGTAGGGCCCTTGCCCTTGCTAAGGTGCACAGGGGCAAGATGGACGCTGAGAAGCTTGTCACGGACGGACCACCACCGAAGAAGGAGCATCGCAAGCCTGAAATGTATTATGAGGGCGTCCTGAAGCGTGCCTGCCTTATAGTGGATGAATGCTCCAAAGATAAAATTTTTGAGTAGACTCGCATTTGTTATCCTGTACGCTGAAAACTTGTTCATATGCGCTAAGCAACACTTCTGAATTTAAAATATTACCTTCTGTGCGGCCGTGTATTAAATTTGAGAGATGGCGAGTCGTTGGCTTCAGCCCCCATGCCACGAGTGCTTGTGTGTTCGGGATAAAATTGAGCGCTCTTGTTCCCATTCTTGGGTCCTTCGAGGGAGGCGCTCAACGCAACGAACAAGGCAACCGGACTATAATGCTTGAACACTCTCACTTAGCCATAGAATTCTATAATTTTAAATTTCAGTGAAGCCCCTAGTATTCGGAAGACCGAGTTCGGGGCGCTATCTACGCCTAGGCCGGACAATGCCGACTCCTCGCTCTAAGCGGCATAAGTCTTTAGGGACTCGAAAACCTCTCGAACAGCGACCGCCTCTCGCCTTATCATGACGGTCAGTTTTAGCTTTCTCCACTGAGGTGCTTAACCTAGCTCAACCGGGGCACAATCGCAGTGGTTCTCCTAGCGCTACCTTAGCCGATATAACGGAACATAAGGTACCAAAACATGGGAGCCGGGCAAACCCAACTATTGACCCAAGACATGATTCGGAGCCGATGCATATAATGCTATAAGTTCGGGTGCCGACTTGTGAAAGTGTTTGGACTTATCACACCATATTGTGGGGTACTTAAGCCCTCTGTATGTATTTGCGTACTAAAGTGTACGGTTGCACAATGTCATAAATGAAATATATATATATATATATATATATATATATATATATATATATATATATATATATATATATATATATATATATATATATATATATATATATATATATATAGAGAAAAAGGGAATTAAATAATAGGTGGTTTATATATTGTTTATTCAAAAGGGCTGCGAAGAAGAGCGAGAACGATACAAATAGTGTGATAAGCAAGGGACGGGAATTTTTAACATGTCCCCCTCCAGGGGTAAGCCATGGGATGGTGTGTAAAACAGATATATTGCTCGTAATAGAGACCACCTCGACAGTCGACGTAGCTTTCTGCTTCCTTGGCTGTTGCATCGTGTGTTCGGTGATTCTAATGTCGGACAGGGCTTCGTGAGAATGGAGTCCTGAAAGTAAAAAGAAAGAAGAAAAGAATGACACAATCGGGAACCCCTGGTGCGGTTGAGCCGTATTCTGGGCATGCCGTGGTCGTGCCCCTTCCCCTATGCCCATGGTATTTCCAGAGCGTAATTATGTACGCGTAGTACTGGTTTCGCAATTTCGCGAGGGCTGGGGCTTGGGCCGCATTGTTATGCATGCTTGGAACGTGCCAGGCGGTCTTGTTGTAGGTTACTCCGGGCGCGCTTGACGGTGTCCGGACGTTTAATAGCCGGACTCAAGAATTGCCTTAAGAGGCTGCTTTGTACTTCCTGAAGGAAATATGCCCTAGAGGCAATAATAAATGTTATTATTTATTTCCTTATATCATGATAAATGTTTATTATTCATGCTAGAATTGTATTAACCGGAAACATAATACATGTGTGAATACATAAACCTACAGAGTGTCACTAGTATGCCTCTACTTGACTAGCTCGTTAATCAAAGATGGTTATGTTTCCTAACCATGAACAAGGAGTTGTTATTTGATTAACGGGATCACATCATTGGTTGAATGATCTGATTGACATGACCCATTCCATTAGCATAGCACCTGATCGTATAGTTTGTTGCTAGTGCTTTTCTTCATGACTTATACATGTTCCTATGACTATGAGATTATGCAACTCCCGTTTGCCCGAGGAACACTTTGGGTGCTACCAAACGTCACAACGAATCGGGTGATTATAAAGGTACATTACAGGTGTCTCCGAAGGTACATGTTGGGTTGGCATATTTCGAGATTAGGATTTGTCATCCGATTGTCGGAGAGGTATCTCTGGGCCCTCTCGGTAATGCACATCACATAAGCCTTGCAAGCATTGCAACTAAATGTGTTAGTTGTGAGATGATGTATTACGGAACGAGAAAAGAGACTTGCCAAGAACGAGATTGAACTAGGTATTGATACCGACGATCGAATCTCGGGCAAGTAACATACCGATGACAAAGGGAACAACGATGTTGTTATGCGGTCCGACCGATAAAGATCTTCGTAGAATATGTAGGAACCAATATGGGCATCCAGGTCCGCTATTGGTTATTGACCGAGAGGTGTCTCGGTCATGTCTACATAGTTCTCGAACCCGTAGGGTCCGCACGCTAACGTTTCGATGGCAGTTATTATGAGTTTATATGATATTGATGTACGAAGGTTGTTCGAGTCCCGGATGAGATCACGGACATGACGAGGAGTCTCGAAATGGTCGAGACATAAAGATTGATATATTGGAAGCCTATGTTTGACTCGGAATCACTCCGGGTGAAATTGGGAATTTTACCGAGTACCGGGTTACTGAACCTCCGGGGGTCAATGGGCCTTGATGGGCCTTAGTGGGAAAGAGAAAGGGGCCATATGCTGGTCGCAGCCTTCCCCTTCCCTAGTCCTATTAGGATTAGGAGAAGGGGTGGCCTCTCTCCCTCTCCCTTGGTCAAACCCTAGTTGGACTAGGATTTGGGGGAATCCTACCCTAGTAGGAGTAGGACACCTGGCGCCTCCCTCCTGGCCAGCCCCCTCCCTTCCCTCCTTTATATAGGGCAGGGGCACCCCATGACACACAAGTTGATCATTGAGATCGTTCCTTAGCCGCAGCGGTGCCCCTTCCACCAAACTACACCTCGAATATACCGCTGCGGAGCTTAGGCGAAGCCCCGCGCCGGTGGAACATCATCATCGCCACCACGCCGTCAGGTCGACGAAACTCTCCTCAACACTCGGCTGGATCGGAGTTCGAGGGACGCCATCGAGCTGAACGTGTGCAGAACTCGGAGGTGCCGACGCTCGGTACTTGGATCGGTTGGATCGGGAAGAAGTACGACTACTTCCTCTACGCTGCGCCAACGCTTCGTTGCTGGTCTCACGAGGGTACGAGACAACACTCTCATCTCGTTGCTATGCATCACCATGGTCTTGCGTGATCGTAGGAAAATTTTGAAATTACTACGTTCCCCAACGGTGGCATCCGAGCCTGGTTTTATGCGTTGATGTCATATGCACGAGTAGAACACAAGTGAGTTGTGGGCGATACAAGTCATACTACCTACCAGCATGTCATACTTTGGTTCAGCGGTATTGTGAGATGAAGCGGCCCGACCGACATTACGCAGACGCTTACGCGAGACTGGTTTCACCGCTGTGAGCACTCGTTGCTTAAAGGTGATCGGCGGGTGTCTGTCTCTCTCACTTTAGTTGAATCGTGTGGCTACGCCCGGTCCTTGAGAAGGTTAAACGGAGTCTATTTGACGAAGTATCGCTGTGGTTTTGATGCGCGAGGTAAGAACGGTTCTTGCTCAGCCCGTAGCAGCCACGTAAAACTTGCAACAACAAAGTAGAGGACGCCTAACTTGTTTTTGCAGGGCAT
Organism: Aegilops longissima; assembly: GCA_021605205.1. Classification (NCBI taxonomy): domain Eukaryota; kingdom Viridiplantae; phylum Streptophyta; class Magnoliopsida; order Poales; family Poaceae; genus Aegilops; species Aegilops longissima. The sequence continues at coordinate 580,503,832 of CM038678.1, forward strand.
GTTGTGATGTGATATGGTCAAGACGTGATGCTATATTTTATTGTATGAGATGATCATGTTTTGTAACCGAAGTTATCGGCAATGGCAGGAGCCATATGGTTGTCGCTTATTGTATGAAATGCAACGCCATGTAATTGCTTTACTTTATCACTAAGCAGTAGCGATAGTCGAGAAGCAATAGTTGGCGAGACGACAACGATGCTACGATGGAGATCAAGGTGTCGCTACCGGTGACGATGGTGATCATGACGGTGCTTCGAGATGGAGATCACAAGCACAAGATGATGATGGCCATATCATATCACTTATATTGATTGCATGTGATGTTAATCCTTTATGCATCTTATTTTGCTTTGATTGACGGTAGCATTATAAGATGATCCCTTACTAAATTATCAAGAAGTGTTCTCCCGAGTATGCACCGCTGCGAAAGTTCTTCGTCTTTGAGACACCACGTGATGATCGGTGTGATAGGCTCTACGCTCAAATACAACGGTGCAAAACAGTTGCACACGCAGAATACTCAGGTTATACTTGACGAGCTATGCATATAAGATATGACCTCGAACACGGAGACCGAAGGTCGAGCGTGAATCATATAGTAGATATGATCAACATATTGATGTTCACCATTGAAACTACTCCATCACACGTGATGATCGGTCATGGTGTAGTTGATATGGATCACGCAATCACTTAGAGAATTGGAGGATATTTTTCTAAGTGGGAGTTCTTAAGTAATATGATTAATTGAACTTAAATTTATCATGAACTTAGTACCGATAGTATCTTGCTTGTCTATGATGTGTAGATAGATGGCTCGTGTTGTTGTTCCGTTGAATTTTAATGCGTTCCTTGAGAAAGCAAAGTTGAAAGATGATGGTAGCAATTACACGGACTGGGTCCGTAATTTGAGGATTATCCTTATTGCTGCATGAAGAATTACGCCTGGAAGCACCGTTAGGTGCCAGGCCTGGTGCAAGGGCTGCGCCGAAGTTGTGAACGTCCGCAAAGCAAAGTGATGACTACTCTATAGTTCAGTGTGCCATGCTTTACGGCTTAGAACCGGGACTTCAACGTCGTTTTGAACACCATGGAGCATATGAGATGTTCCAGAGTTGAAGTTAATATTCCAAGCGAATGCCCGGATTGAGAGATATGAAGTCTCCAATAAGTTCTATAGCTGTAAGATGGAGGAGAATGGTTACTCGGTGAGCATATACTCGAATGTCCGGATATAACAATCACTTGATTCAACGGGAGTTAATCTTCCGGATGATTGCGTCATTGATGAATTCTCCAATCACGCCACCAAGCTACAAGAGCTTCGTGATGAACTATAATATGCAAGGGATGACCAAAACTATGCCCGAGCTCTTCGCGATGCCGAAAGCATGGAGGTAGAAATCAAAAGGAGCATCAAGTGTTGATGGTTAACAAAACCACTAGTTTCAAGAAAAGGGCAAAGGAAAGAAAAGGAAACTTCAAAAGAGCGGCAAGCAAGTTGCTGATCAAGAGAAGAAACCCAAGTCTGGTCCTAAGCACTGAAACTGAGTGCTTCTATTGCAAGCAGGCTGGTCTTTGGAAGCGGAACTGCCCCAAGTATTTGGCGGATAAGAAGGATGGCAAGGTTAACAAAGGTATATGTGATATACTTGTTATTGATGTGTACCTTACTAATACTCGCAGAGCACCTGGTATTTGATACTGGTTCATTGCTAATATTTGCAACTCAAACAGGGCTACGGATTGCTTAAGATTGGCTAAGGACGAGGTGACGATGCGTGGGAAATGGTTCCAAAGTCGATGTGATCGCAATGGCACGCTACCTCTACATCTACCTTCGGATTAGTATTAGACCTAAATAATTGTTATTTAGTACCATCGTTGAGCATGAACATTATATCTGGATCTTGTTTGATGCGAGACGGTTATTCATTTAAATCGAGAGAATAATGGTTGTTCTATTTATATGAATAATATCTTTTATGGTCATGCACCATTGAAGAATGGTTTGTTTTACTTAATCTTGATAGTAGTGATACACATATTCATAATGTTGAAACCAAAAGATGCAGAGTTGATAATGATGGTGCAACTTATTTGTGGCACCGCCGCTTAGGTCATATCGGTGTAAAGCGCATGAAGAAACTCCATCTCGATGGACTTTTGGAGTCACTTGATTATGAATCACTTGGCACTTATGAACCGTGCCTTATGGGCAAGATGACTAAAACACCGTTCTCCGAACTATGGAGAGAGCAACAGATTTATTGGAAATCATACATACCGATGTATGTGGTCCAATGAATGTTGAGGCTCGTGGCGGATATCGTTATTTTCTCACCTTCACAGATGATTTGAGCAGATATGGGTATATCTACTTAATGAAACACAAGTCTGAAACATTTGAAAAGTTCAAAGAATTTCAGAGTGAAGTGGAAAATCATCGTAACAAGAAAATAAAGTTTCTACGATCTGATCGTGGAGGAGAATATTTGAGTTACGAGTTTGGCCTACATTTGAAACAATGTGGAATAGTTTCGCAACTTACGCCACCTGGAACACCACAACGTAATGGTGTGTCCGAACGTCAGAATCGTATTTTATTAGATATGGTGCGATCTATGATGTCTCTTACTGATTTACCGCTATCGCTTTGGGGTTATGCTTTAGAGACGGCTACATTCACTTTAAATAGGGCACCATCTAAACTGCTGAGACGACGCCTTATGAACTGTGGTTTGGCAAGAAACCAAAGTTGTCGTTTTGAAAGTTTGGGGCTGCGATGCTTATGTGAAAAAGCTTCAACCTGATAAGCTCGAACCCAAATCGAGAAATGTGTCTTCATAGGATACCCAAAGGAGACAGTTGGGTACACCTTCTATCACAGATCCGAAGGCAAGATTTTTGTTGCTAAATTCGAAACTTTTGGAGAAAGAGTTTCTCACGAAAGAAGTGAGTGGGAGGAAAGTAGAACTTGATGAGATAATCGTATCTACTCCCTTATTGAGAAGTAGTACATCACGTAAAACAGTTTCGTGACACCTACACCAAATAGGAGGAAGCTAATGATGATGATCATGAAACTTCAGATCAAGTTTCTCTGAACTTCAGAGATCAACCAGAGCAAGATCCGCACTGAGTGGTACGGTAATCCTATTTTGGAAGTCATGTTCTTTGGAACATGATGAACCTACGAACTATGAAGAAGCGATGGTGAGCCCAGATTCCACAAAATGGCTTGAGGCCATGAAATCTGAGATGGGATCCATGTATGAGAACAAAGTGTGGACTTTGGTTGACTTGCCCGATGATCGGCAAGCAATTGAGAATAAATGGATCTTCAAGAAGAAGACCGACGCTGATGGTAATGTTATCGTCTATAAAGCTCGACTTGTTGCAAAAGGTTTTCGACAAGTTCAAGGGATTGACTACGATGAGACCTTCTCACCCGAAGCGATGCTTAAGTCCGTCTCGAATCATGTTAGCAATTGCCGCATTTTATGATTATGAAATTTGGCAAATGGATGTTAAAACTGCATTCTGAATGGATTTACGGAAGAAGAGTTGTATATGATGCAACCAGAAGGTTTTGTCGATCCAAAGGGAGCTAACAAAGTGTGCAAGCTCCAGCGATCCATTTATGGACTGGTGCAAGCCTCTCGGAGTTGGAATAAACGTTTTGATAGTGTGATCAAAGCATTTGGTTTTATATGACTTTTGGAGAAGCTCTGTATTTACAAGAAAGTGAGTGGGAGCTCAGAGCATTTCGATATTATATGTGGATGACATATTATTGATCGGAAATGATATAGAATTTCTGGATAGCATAAAGGGATACTTGAATAAGAGTTTTCGATGAAAGACCTCGTGAAGCTGCTTACATATTGGGCATTAAGATCTATAGAGATAGATCAAGACGCTTAATAGGACTTTCACAAAGCACATACCTTGATAAAGTTTTGAAAAAGTTCAAATGGATCAGCAAAGAAAGGGTTCTTGCCGGTATTACAAGGTGTGAAGTTGAGTAAGACTCAATGCCCCACCACCGCAGAAGATAGAGAGAAAATGAAAGATGTTCCTATGCTTCAGCCATAGGCTCTATCATGTATGCAATGCTGTGTACCAGACCTGATGTGTGCCTTCTTTGTAAGTTTAGCAGCGGTACCAAAGTAATCCAGAGTGGATCACTAGACAGCGGTCAAGAACATCCTTAAGTACTTGAGAAGAACTAAGGATATGTTTCTCATTTATGGCGGTGACAAAGAGCTCGTCAGAACGGTTACGCCGATGCAAGCTTTGACACTCGATCGGACGATTCTAAATCGCAAACCGGATACGATTTACATTAAACGGTGGAGCTGTCGGTTGGTGCAGTTCCAAACAAAGCGCCGCTATGGATCTACATGTGAAGTTGAGTACATAGCTGCTTCGAAGCAGCTAATGAAGGAGTCTGGATGAAGGAGTTCATATCCGATCTAGGTGTTGTACCTAGTGTATCGGGTCCAATGAAAATCTTTTGTGACAATCTGGTGCAATTGCCTTGGCAAAGGAATCCAGATTTCACAAGAGAACCAAGCACATCAAAAGACGCTTCAACTCCATCCGGATTTGGTCCGGTGGGAGACATAGAGATATGCAAGATACATACGGATCTGAATGTTGCGACCCTTTGACTAAGCCTCTTCCACGAGCAAAACATGATCAGCACCAAGACTCCATGGGTGTTAGAATCATTCTTGTGTAATCTAGATTATTGACTCTAGTGCAAGTGGGAGGCTCAAGGAAATATGCCCTAGAGGCAATAATAAATGTTATTATTTATTTCCTTATATCATGATAAATGTTTATTATTCATGCTAGAATTGTATTAACCGGAAACATAATACATGTGTGAATACATAAACCTACAGAGTGTCACTAGTATGCCTCTACTTGACTAGCTCGTTAATCAAAGATGGTTATGTTTCCTAACCATGAACAAGGAGTTGTTATTTGATTAACGGGATCACATCATTGGTTGAATGATCTGATTGACATGACCCATTCCATTAGCATAGCACCTGATCGTATAGTTTGTTGCTAGTGCTTTTCTTCATGACTTATACATGTTCCTATGACTATGAGATTATGCAACTCCTGCTTGCCCGAGGAACACTTTGGGTGCTACCAAACGCCACAACGTAATCGGGTGATTATAAAGGTACATTACAGGTGTCTCCGAAGGTACATGTTGGGTTGGCATATTTCGAGATTAGGATTTGTCACTCCGATTGTCGGAGAGGTATCTCTGGGCCCTCTCGGTAATGCACATCACATAAGCCTTGCAAGCATTGCAACTAAATGTGTTAGTTGTGAGATGATGTATTACGGAACGAGAAAAGAGACTTGCCAAGAACGAGATTGAACTAGGTATTGGATACCGACGATCGAATCTCGGGCAAGTAACATACCGATGACAAAGGAACAACGATGTTGTTATGCGGTCGACCGATAAAGATCTTCAGAGAATATGTAGGAACCAATATGGGCATCCAGGTCCCGCTATTGGTTATTGACCGAGAGGTGTCTCGGTCATGTCTACATAGTTCTCGAACCCGTAGGGTCCGCACGCTTAACGTTTCGATGGCAGTTATTATGAGTTTATATGATATTGATGTACCAAGGTTGTTCGAGTCCCGGATGAGATCACGGACATGACGAGGAGTCTCAAATGGTCGAGACATAAAGATTGATATATTGGAAGCCTATGTTTGACTCGGAATCACTCCGGGTGAAATTGGGAATTTTACTGAGTACCGGGTTACGGAACCTCCCGGGGGTCAATGGGCCTTGATGGGCCTTAGTGGGAAAGAGAAAGGGGCCATATGCTGGCGCAGCCTTCCCCTTCCCTAGTCCTATTAGGATTAGGAGAAGGGGTGGCTCTCTCTCCCTCTCCCTTGGTCAAACCCTAGTTGGACTAGGATTTGGGGGAATCCTACCCTAGTAGGAGTAGGACACCTGGCGCCCCCTCCTGGCCGGCCAGCCCCTCCCTTCCCTCCTTTATATACAGGGCAGGGGGCACCCCATGACACACAAGTTGATCATTGAGATCGTTCCTCAGCTGCAGCGGTGCCCCTTCCACCAAACTACACCTCGAATATACCGCTGCGGAGCTTAGGCGAAGCCTGCGCCGGTGGAACATCATCATCGCCACCACGCCGTCAGGTCGATTTAAACTCTCCTCAACACTCGGCTGGATCGGAGTTCGAGGGACGCCATCGAGCTGAACGTGTGCAGAACTCGGAGGTGCCGTGACGCTCGGTACTTGGATCGGTTGGATCGGGAAGAAGTACGACTACTTCCTCACGCTGCGCCAACGCTTCCGCTGTTGGTCTCACGAGGGTACGAGACAACACTCTCATCTCGTTGCTATGCATCACCATGGTCTTGCGTGATCGTAGGAAAATTTTGAAATTACTACGTTCCCCAACACTTCCGCGCGAGGGTCAGCCGTATGCTCCTCCGTCCGGAGAGAGCGTTCGGTGTTCCCATTGACCGTAATGACTCCTCGAGGACCTGGCATCTTGAGCTTGAGATATGTCGTGAAAGCGGCACCGCATTGAACTTTGCAAATGCGGTTCGTCCGAGCAGTGCGTGATAGCCGCTGCGGAATGGGACTATGTTGAAGATTAACTCCTTGCTTCGGAAGTTATCCGGGGATCCGAAGACCACTTCAAGTGTAACTGAGCCTGTACAGTTGGCCTCTACACCTGGTATGACGCCTTTAAAGGTCGCCTTTGTGGGTTTAATCCTTGATGGGTCTATGCCCATTTTTGCGCCGTATCCTCGATAAAGCAGGTTCAGGCTGCTTGCCTCCATCCATTAGGACTCTAGTGAGGTGAAATCCACAATGATTGGGTCTAGAACCATGCGCGCGAATCCGCCATGGCGGATGCTAGTGGGTGGTCCTTCGATCAAAAGTGATCGGGCAGGAAGACCACGGTTGAACTTTGGGGCGATCGCTCCATCGTGATATACATCCCTTAGTGCATGATTCCGCTCCCTTTTGGGTATGTGGGTTGCGTATATCATGTTCACCGTTCGCACTTGCGGGGGGAAGCCCTTCTATCCTCTATTGTTCGGCGGCCGAGGCTCCTCCTCGTCATCGCTATGCAGCCCCTTGTCATTGTTTTCGGCATTTAACTTGCCTGCCTGCTTGAACACCCAACAATCCCTGTTGGTGTGATTGGCTGGCTTTTCGGGGGTGCCATGTATTTGGCACGAGCGATCGAGTATTCGGTCCAAATTGGACGGGCCCGGAGTATTTATTTAAATGGCTTTTTCCGCTGACGGGTTTAGAGCCTCTGAATCCGGCATTGACTATCGTATCCTCAGCATTATCGCCGTTAATGCGGCGCTTGCTTGTTGCGACGCGACCTGCCGTTGCTGTCCTTGGTATCCGAATTACCAGGGCTCTTGGTCATGTTATTACTACGATCTAGCCAGCTATCCTCTCCCGCGCAAAAGCGGGTCATGAGTGTTGTGAGGGCTGCCATGGATTTCGGTTTTTCCTGTCCTAGGTGCCGGGCAAGCCACTCGTCGCGGATGTTGTGTTTGAAGGCTGCAAGGGCCTCGGCATCCGGACAATCAACGATTTGATTTTTCTTGGTTAGGAACCGTGTCCAGAATTGTCTGGCCGATTCCTCTGGCTGCTGAATTATGTGGCTTAGGTCATCGGCGTCTGGTGGTCGCACATATGTGCCCTGGAAATTGTCAAGGAATGCGGCTTCCAGGTCTTCCCAACAACCAATTGACTTTGCTGGCAAGCTGTTAAGCCAATGTCGGGCTGGTCCTTTAAGCTTGAGTGGGAGGCATTTGATGGCGTGTAGATCATCACCGCGGGCCATGTAGATGTGAAGGTGATAGTGCTCGATCCAAACCGCAGGATCTGTTGTGCCATCGTATGATTCAATGTTTACGGGTTTTAAACCCTCAGGGATTTGATGATCCATCACTTCATCTGTGAAGCATAGTGGGTGTGCGGCGCCTCTGTATTGGGCTATATCATGACGCAGCTCAAATGAGCTTTGTTCATCAGGTTCGCCCGGCGGAGTTGCCATATCCGGCGTGACGGTTATTGTCACGTGTCGTGGGGCGCCCACGCGATCCGTAGATCGATCTTGTTTTCCTTGCCTTGTACTCCAGTATATCTCGTAGGTCTGGCTCATTTCCCCGCGCCTTGGTATTTTTTAAGCGGCGCCAGGGTGCAGCTTGAGTTGAGGGCCGAGAGGCCTCTCTGTCGCGGCCACGAGGTGACCGGTCAGCCATAGCATGCGCTGGTGATGTAGGTTTGGGTGCTTCCTCCTCTAATCGGGGTAGCAGCCTGCGTTTTGGGTAGCTCTTGGAGGGGCGCTCGAGTTCGTACTCTTCGGTCGCAAGGACTTCAGTCCATCTATCAGCTAGCAAGTCTTGGTCAGCTCTAAGCTGTTGCTGCTTTTTCTTGAGGCTGCTTGCCGTGGCCATTAGCCTGCGTTTGAAAAGCTCTTGTTCGACGGGATCCTCAGGCACGACGAATTCGTCGTCGTCGAGGCTTGCCTCATCTTCGGAGGGAGGCATGTAATTATCGTGCTCTACCTCTCTTTCTGCCGCTCTCTCATGAGGGCTGGCTTCTCCATCCTCCTGCGCTGAATCATGCTGGAGGGGGTTATCTTCGGCACTATCCGGGGTGTTATTGTCTCCCGTGCCGGAATCACCATTTTTGCTGTGGCGGGATTTAGAGCGGCGCCGCTAACGCCGACGCTTAGGCTGTTTCTTGGAGGGGTCATCCTCCGTTGTTCCATCGCCATTCCCATCTTTTGGGATGTCCACCATGTATATGTCTATGACGAGGTGGTCTCCCAGTGCCCTGTGGGCGATGGTTCTTGGTCGTCTCCTGCATCGTAGTCCATACTGTCGATGTCTTCGGAGTCGAAGTCGAGCATGTCGGTTAAATCATCGACAGTGGCTATGAAGTGGGTGGTGGGTGTAGGATTTCGGGTTCAGGCAGACCCTCTAGGTTCGAACACTGGGGTGCGCGCGGAGATTTCTCCCTCTACCTTCCTGCGCCTTGCCGCCTCGCTAAGATCTAAGCTATGAAAGGAACAACACAAGAGACACAGGGTTTATACTAGTTCAGGCCACCATTGTGGTGTAATACCCTACTCTAGTTTGTGGTGTGGTGGATTGCCTCTTGGGCTGACGATGATGAACAACACAAAGAAGAACAGCCTCGCGAGGGTCTGTTCTTGGCTGGTGCGATGAACTGCTAGGAGGAGTTTAGTCGCTCTCTCTCTGCCGATCCCAGATGCTGGATCCTCTCTCTAGATTTCTCGATGCCTCTACCTTGTGGGCAACTAGTCCTATTTATAGGCAAAGTCCCTGGGCCTCTCCCCAAATATTGAGCGGGAAGGGCGCCAACAATTGGCCATTTTGAAGGGGAACATCTAGTACACTTATCCTGACTAAAGTTGGTCCTCGCCTGTCAAAGGCTCTGGTGGTGACGCCGGCTTGGGCTCCAAATGACTTCCTTCCTGCCGTTGCGACGGTCTTGGTCTTGTTGCAATCAAACGGATGCCTTTGCTTGATACTCTTGCTCGCGCTTGCTCCTTTGCACCAAAGAGGAAAGGAGGACACTGCGCGGGCTGGCGCCCGCCTGGCGCCCTTGGTCGTCATGGCTTGCGTCATGGGCACCTCGTGAGGTACCCCGCCTTGATCTCTCCGCCTCCTCGTGAGCCATCCCGACGAGGCCGTGCCTGAGGAAGCTCCCTGTCGTCCGCCCCGCGAGGCTTGGCCCCTCGCGAGGGTCTTTAGCTTGTGTTGATGAAGATGGGCTTTGATGGGCCACCCCTTGAGCCACGCCGCAGGCCGCAGGTAGGCAAGTCTGGGGACCCCCGTTCCCAGAACACCGACAGAGCCCTCAGCCCAAAGCATGCCGCGACTTGGCTGAGCAGAGAAGCGAAGGGGCAAGTGCGAAGCGCCGCGGGCACCGAGTGGCGGTTGATTGGATGTGGGCGGCTTAGCAACTGCGTGAATCATCAAAAGAGCGGCGTCTGTCTAGGCTTTGCTTCCTCCGGTCATTGCTCAGATCCCCTTTCTTGCGCCTTCCCTTCCTGCCTCTGAAATCTCTAGATCTACTTGATCCAAGGTGCCCTAGCAAGACATGGCGCCGCTGCACCCCAGCCGGAGCTTGGTACTCAGCCGCCTTGGACTCGCCGAATGTGTCAGAGGAGGGCCTCGCCCGGGTGCGCCGGATGGTGGCGGCGCAAGGCATCGACTGGGCAGAGGTGTTCAAGGCTGGCTCCGCCCTTTCCGAGGGCCGAGGAAGCACCTTCTATCCGCTCTTCGTGAGCTCCATTGCTGCCGATCTGGTGCCTCCCTTCTCTGAGTTCTTCTTCTCTGTCCTCCGCCACTGCAAACTGCAAGCTCTGCACCTCCACCCCAACTCTGTTCTTCTTCTGGCGATCTTTGCCTATTATTGTGAGGCTCACGTCGGGGTGCAGCCCTAAGTGGCCTTGCTGCGCCACTACTTCTCCCTCCGGACCTCTCGTGGTCCCGTCTCCGCGTGCGCGAGCTTTGTCGCGTATGGCAGCTCCAACGCCATCTTGAAGCCCGGAAGAGGATCGAGGGCTTCAGAGCAAGTGGGTCATGGTAGATGTCAAGATCCACCTCGGCTGATTCTGCCACGGAGCAGCCCACGCCCATCGACGCTGGTCTCGCTGAACTCATGAATCCCGCCAAGCCGTTTGGAGAAGATGGACGTGGATCTGCGGCCGAGCAACATGGCGGCGCGGCTGATCAAAGCGCCGCTCCAGGGAGTTCCTGGAGCATCAGGTGGCCCCGCTCGACAAGATTCGCTCACTGTGGAGGCCCCGCCTGAGCCCCGCAGTCTTGGCCGACGAAGATCTTGCCGCGGTCCTCAAATCTTTGGTCGGGGGAGACGTGGCGAGGCTGGAGGGCGCTCATGTGCCCTTCTTCCTTTGAGACGATTGGGAGCAAGCGGTGGAAGCCATGCCCGCCTTTAATGGGGACGGGCCCGTGCCCGCGGAGGCTCCCGAGGACCCGGCGGCCCAGGCGACGGTGAACGTGTCCTCCGGCGACTCCAGCGAAGAGGAGGAAGAAGAGGAGCGGGAAGCGGGGCCTGACTCCGAGGCAACCGACGGGGAGTCGAGAGCGCCCCTCCCTCGGCGCAGGTCCCGCGCTCTCCGCCTCTTGCCGAGCGATGACGACGAGGATGGCGACGAGCGGGCGGCGAGAGCTTGCCCCCGATCCCGAAAAAGGATAGGACTGGGCTGGTCCCCCGCGGGTCTGCCCCGGCTCCGAGGCGATCCGCAGACGTGCCTCCTGCTCCCGGGCCTCTTGAGGTTGATCCCTACAGCCGGCTCTCGGGCTTCAAGTATGGCCGGAGGTTGCCCGAGCTCATGGCGCTGACCATAAGTGCTTCATTCTTGTTTTATTCCCTGCTTTGCCGCCAGGCTTGATATCTCAGATCCCTTGGCTTAAATTTGGCGCAAGGGCGAAGAAGTCAAGGAGCTCCCGAGGCTCCGTCAGGGGCAGCGCCTCTGCTCGTGAAGGAAGGCGACGGCAAGACACGGGCCTCTCCTGCCCGGTCATCCTCGCGAGGCCTGGTGGAGCTGGCTGGGGCGAGCTCAGCCCCCATGGCCCAAGCGACTCCTGAGGTGTCCTTGCCTGATGCCACCGCCACAGCTGTTGGGGCGCAGCAGGTTCCGCCTTAGGATATTGTGGTTACGCTGCTGTCCTCTCCTCCTACTCCACCAACTGCTGTCTCTCCGACTCCTCCCACCATCCTGGATCGTGCTGCTGCTGAATTGGACCAGCTGCGACAAGATCTTCTGGGCGCCGACCCTCGCCTGGTGGCCGGGCGCTTGGAGCTGGCCTCTGGCTGGATTCGCTCTGACGCTTCGATTCAAGCGGCGCTGGTTCAGGCCTCGACGGCTTGCGACGAGGAGAAGCAGGCCGTCCTTGGGGCGAAGGCTGCTCGTGACGCCGCCTTGGGGGAGGTAGCTGATGTCCGAGGTCGCTGCAAGGCGCTAGAGCGAGCTACAGGGCCTGCGGGACCAGCTTGCCAAGGACGCCCGCATTCGCCAAGAGAAGGAGGAAGACATGAAGGCTCGCAAGGCGGCCGTCAAGGACCGGGACGCCAAGCTTAACAACCTCCATGACCGCCTGGGTGCGCTGAAGCAGGAGTTGGAGGCGAAGGAGGTCGAGCTGGACGGCAAGGGCGGGTTCTTACCGAGGACCGCGAGGCCTTCACGGAGATGGAGGTGAAGGCTCGCACCTTGCTGAGGACGCTTTACGATAGCATCCTGGAAAGCCCGCTGGCCGGTGCCGAGGACGGCCCCGCCAAGCTGCTTCCCTTCCTGATCCACGCTCTTGAAGATGTCACCCTTGGCCTTGGCCCCACGGCTGAGGCCGAGGCGCCGGTCTGTTTTCTCTACCGACGCCGGTCCTTACCACGCCTACCTTCGCGATCCCAATCGACCTCGACCTGGCTGGAGCCGCCGAAGCGGGCGAGCTTGCAGCTGCTGCTGCTGAGGCCGTGAAGGGTCGAGCGGAGGCTCTATTGTCAAAGTTCCGGGCCTTCAGCACGAAGCCAAAGTGAGGCGCTGCCGGTCCAAATGCTTCACGAGGCGAACCTGCTCGGTGTGGTTCGTCGCCACCCAGTGACTCCGTTGTCGCCCCTGCTACATTTCCCGCAACATGTATCATGCCTCGGGAGGCGTTTAAACTTGCGCTTGGTGTCGGATAACAGTTATGGACTGTAATATTTGCTTTTGAATTCCTTGAGATTTGCGCTTTTCCTTCCTACTTGCCGATGTTCTACGCCGGCAGAGCCCGCCCACAGATACCTCAGCCGCCATTAGCCCCGACCGAAACCAGGACGGGACCAAGGAGTGAGGGCTACGTGATGTTAGACTCTCGAGTCGCGATGATCGTGAGTCCCCTTGGCGCATTTAACAGCAAGTAGGGAGGTGAGATGTGTGGGGAATCTACCATTCTACGTCTGCAGAGTCCGCCCACAGATACCTCAACCGCCGCTAGCCTTTTGGAACTAAGGAGTGAGGGGCTACGTGACCAGTTAGGCTCTGAGTCGCGATGCTCGAGAGTCCCCTTGACACTCAAACGGCCTCAGACCTTGGCTCCGCCGGGAGAGACGCAGACGAACCAGGCCCGAGGGCTGGCTGGGTGGCATACGCTTGGGCGTGACCAGGCGTAGCCCACGTGCCTCAGCCCCTCGCTGCACTCCCGAGGGGAGGCGTTGCGATGAGGCCGGACACTGAGCTCTGGGCTCCATGAGGTTGACGCGGCCGGGGGCCACCCTCAGTTGTTTATCACCAGCGCGGAGCATAGCACTTCCATATGTGTACGGGCATAGCCACTCCTCGGTAGTGTCGTCAGCTAGCGCGGAGCATGGTGCTTCCACTGGTGCGTGGGAGGGGGGGCCCCTCCGGGAGGAGCCCCCGGGGTGTGTACAGCCCCGCCCTGACACGTGGCTGGCACGGTAGGTCTTGACGAGGTGTATCTGGGCACCCGTGAGCCAGCGCGGGACTCACGGGGCCCTACCTCAAGGCAGGTTGCGCCTGGCACTGGGCCTTAACTTGTGATGTGTTCCTGCAGATTTGGTTAGATGCCGACGCTCTACGTCCTCGGGTCCCGGCTCTCGAGCGGGTCTCAGCCATCGCTGGTATGCCAGGTCGCGATGCCGTGGACAAGGCCAGAGGGTGAGGGCTGGAGAGCCAGTAGGAGCCATGAGTCGCGATGCTCATGTACCCCCCCTTTAACGTGCAAGCGGCCGACATGAAGGAAGAAGGGGTGCCGTGGACAGGCATCAAATAACAATCATGATGGGTCGAACGCATGACCTGAAATAAACGCGAGAGGGGTAGATGCCGCTGGGCCTGGCCCGAGCGACCTGGGGATGATGCAGCCCGAGGGGCGCCCCCAACAAAGTAAGCTAAGAACATGAAGTAAAAGGGATACACGCCGCAGGGACGGACCCACGCGGCCTGGGAATGATGCAGCCCTGGGGGGCGCTCCCAGCTGGAAATGAAACTTGGAGGATGTCACCTGATAACGTTGGGGACGAAGGGATGTTGAAGTAGCGGACGTCGTGGGCTGTGGAAGCCGATCTTCACGAGCCCCCAGGCCCAGGAGCCTCGGGAGGCTCTGGAGGCGCTGGTGGCTCCTCGTGGACCATCTCCATCTTCGCCAGGACTGCGGAACGCCTGGCCTCTTGAGCCTCCAGGATGCTCCTCATGAGGCGCTGGTACGTCGTGGCCGCGTTCGGTAGGCCGTAGGGCATGCGAATGTAGCTGTGGGGTGGGCCTTCGCGGCGCCCCGCGCGTGAGGGCCAGAAGTGCTCCTGAGAGGCGGCTCGGTTGAGCCCTGGTATGTTGATGCAGACGTGCAGCCCACCATCCTCGAATGGATGGGGAGCTACGACGGGTAAGCGGCGGCTGCCACTCATGACTCTTGACTCCTGCAACTCCTGTGTGATCTGACTGACGAACACCTGAGGGTTTGGCCCTCCTTGCCTTGCTCCTTCCTGAGGGAAACGTGCTTTGAAGCACGCCTCCAAGTGGTTCCCAAGCGCCTCCCTCGTGACCTTAGCGAGGTCGGTGCCCTCCAGGAGAGAGCCCCCGAGCCTTGCTTGAGGAGGGCGCCGGGCGCGCCTTCCTATGCGACAGAAGGCGGTGCCCCCTGAGCAGGCGCGGACCCTGAGGGGCCTGCCTCCTGAGGGGTCGGGCCTGGTGATGTCTTCTTCTTCTTGGGAGCGGTCTCAGGGAGCCTCACACTCCTGCGATCTGGGTCTTCAAGTGATGCGGCTTGAAAGGCTCGGCCGGGGAGCACACTGCGTCTCTCTCTTCACAAGGCACCGTGATGACTCCGCCGCTTCCTGGCATCTTGAGGACGTTGTAGCCGTGATGAGTCACGGCCATGAACTTGGCCAGAGCTGGGTACCCGAGGATGGCATTGTATGGCAGGCGAATGTGGGCGACATCGAAGTCGATGAGCTCGGTGCGGTAGTTGTCGCGCACCCCGAAGGTGACAGGGAGGTGGACCTGCCCAATCGGAACCGTGGAGCCATCGGTGACTCCGGAGAAAGGCTTGGTTGGCTGAAGTTGATTGTAAGGCACTTGGAGATTGTTGAATGTCTCTACGGATAGGACATTGAGCCCTGCTCCGCCATCGATGAGGGTCCTGGTGACTTGCACGTTGCTGATGATTGGGGAACAAAGCATCAAGAGGACTCCGGCTGTGGCCGCGCACTTGAGCTGATCCACTGAGCTGAACGTGATGGCGCATGCTGACCACCTGAGAGGGCGCGTGGCTTCGAGCTTGGGGAGGATTGCATTCACTTCACGGGCGAACTGCTTGAAGATGTGTTGAGAGGCTGGGGCTTGAGCTCCGCCCAGGATGCAAGCGATCGCGCGTGGATCCTGGAAGCCCCCAGCCCCCTCGTTCTGATGATGGTCCTCGTTTCTCCTTGGCTGCAGCGGCAGAGGAGGGAGGCCTGCGTTTCCTTGCGGGCGATCCTCGCGAGGCTGATCCCTCCAGTCTCCCTCGCGAGGCTGCTCCTGCCAGCGATCCTCGCGAGGTCGGTCGCGCCACCCTTGGCGAGGGCTACGGTCTTTCCAGCGTCCTGCGTTTCTTCCTCCTCCTCGGTCGTAGCCCCGATCGTTGCGGTCGGGGCGTCGGACGATCCTCCCTTCTCGCACGGCCCGGAGCTCTTGACATTCATTGGTGTTGTGGGTGTGGAGGTCGTGGTACACACAGTACCGGCTGCCCTTTGAAGACTCGGGCTGATCTCTGCCCCGCTTAGTGTCAGGTTATGCCGCGAGCACGGCAGCCCCCTTGAGCTTCACGTCCTTGGCCTTGGATTTCTTATCTTTTGTGTCTGCGGCTGGTAGCTCGAGGAGGGAAAGGCGCCATTCCTTAGCCCTGGAGCACTTCGTTGCCAAGTTGAACAGCTCCAAGGAAGTGCACAGATCTTCATGCATCGCCAGCTCCTCCTTCATCTTGACGTCTCGCACACCGTCGGAGAAGGCGGAGATGATGGCCTCCTCAGTCACCTTGGGAATCTTGAGGCGTGCGTTGTTGAAGCGCTGGATGTACTTCTGCAGGGTCTCCCCTGGCTGCTGCTTGATGCGGCAGATGTCGCTCACGGCAGGAGGCCGGTCGCGAGTACCTTGGAAGTTGGCGATGAAGCGGGTGCGCATCTCGTCCCAGGAGGAGATCGTGCCAGGGGCCAGGTTCAGGAGCCAGGTGCGGGCTCCGTCCTTGAGTGACATGGGAAACCAGTTCGCCATGACCTTCTCGTCCCTGTTGGCAGCTTTGATGCCCAGCTCGTAGAGCTGGAGGAACTCCGCAGGGTCGGCCGTGCCGTCGTAGCGAGGAGGCAGGTCTGGCTTGAACTTGCCGGGCCACGCGACGCTGCGCAGCTCGGCGGTGAAGGCGCGGTAGCCTGCTGTGGCCACGGGGGGCCTTTGGTGACGCAGAGCCTGGTCTTGCGGGTCCCCATGCGCTGCAGCTGGGAGCAGCGCGGGGTCTTGACGTGCTGGAGCAGGAGCGTGGTTGAGACGAGCCGGTCCAGGGAGCACTCGGGCAGCTTCTTGGGGGCGAGGGACTTCTTGGCAGCTCTGCTCTTATTGCGCTGGCGCCTGACGGAGCGGGTTCCGCCCAGGGGCCACGCGCCTCGGGGCCAAGGCGCCTTCTTGAGGGGGAGGCAGCTGAGGCGCCCCCGGAGCTTCATCGCCCGCGCAGGGCGGGGCGCGGTGCAGCGAGAAGGACGGCACGGGGGAGCCCCCTGCGGCGCGGACGAGCTCGGCGACACGGTCGAGCCACTCTTCGTAGACGTCGTCGACAGGGCGGTAGCGCAGGAGCTTGTTTGCCGCGATGAGCGCAGCTCGAGCCTCCATGGGCGCGCAGAGCGCGCTGGACGAAGAACCAGCGAGGGCAAGCGAAGGAGTAGCGGTACGGCCGTCTCGCCTCACGGACGGGTGCTGGGACGATGCTTGCTGCTCGTTCCCCGCCGGGCCGGTGGCGGCGTTGACGGCAGGCGACGGGGAACGGCGGGACGGCCGCCGACGGGGGCCGTCTGGGCGACGCGGGAAGCGAGAGCGGCTCGGCGCCAAAAGGGCCCGACGAAGCGTCGACATCAATGCGGTGGTCGGCGAAGAACAGGGCGGCAAAAGACAAGTTCCGGCGCACTTCTACCGGGCGCGCTAAATGTTGGATTTCGGTTCCGCAGACCCTCTAGGTTCGAACACCGGGGCATGGAGATTTCTCCTCTACCTTCCTGCGCCTCGCCGCCCGCTAAGATCTAAGCTATGAAAGGAACAACACAAGAGACACAGGGTTTCTACTAGTTCGGGCCACCATTGTGGTGTAATACCCTACTCTAGTTTATGGTTTGGTGGATTGCCTCTTGGGCTGACGATGATGAACAACACAAAGAAGAACAGCCTCGCGAGGGTCTGTTCTTGGCTGGTGCGATGAACTGCTAGGAGGAGTTCAATCGCTCTCTCTCTGCTGATCCCAGATGCTGGATCCTCTCTCTAGATTTCTCGATGCCTCTACCTTGTGGGCGGCTAGTCCTATTTATAGGCAAAGGCCCTGGGCCTCTCCCCAAATATTGAGCGGGAAGGGTGCCAACAATTGGCCATTTTGAAGGGGAACATCTAGTACACTTATCCTGACTAAAGTTGGTCCTCGCCTGTCAAAGGCTCTGGTGGTGACGCCGGCTTGGGGTCCACAATGACTTCCTTCCTGCCGTTGCGACGGTCTTGGTCTTGTTGCACCGAAACGGATGCCTTTTCTTGATACTCTTGCCTGCGCTTGCTCCTTTGCACCAAAGAGGAAAGGAGGACACTCTTGGGCTGGCGGCGCCCACTGGCGCCCTTGGTCGCCATGGCTTGCGCCATGGGCACCTCGCGAGGTACCCGCCTTGATCTCTCCGCCTCATGAGCCAGCCGGGACGAGGCCGTGCTCGAGGAAGCTCCCCGTCGTCCGCCTCATGAGGCTTGGCCCCTCATGAGGGTCTTGAGCTTGTGCTGATGAAGATGGGCCTTGATGGGCCACCCCTTGAGCCACGCCGCAGGCCGCAGGCAGGCAAGTCTGGGGACCTCCGTTCCGAGAACGCCGACAGTGGGTGGGGTTTGAATTTCTTCGTCGTCCGCATCCCAACCTTCCTGACCATAATCCGACCAGGGCTCTCCTGATAAAGAGAGAGACTTTAGTGAATTCAGAATGTCGCCAAAGGGCGAGTGCTGAAAGATGTCTGCGGCGGTGAATTCCATGATCGGCGCCCAATCGGATTCGATTGGCAGGGGCGCAAAAGGCTTGGAGTCCGGAGGGGAGTCCGGCACCTTGGAGTCACGAGCTTGGCAAAGGACGGGGTAGGTGTACAGCTCAATCGCCATAGAGATCACAGCCCCCGAGGCGGTGTCCAGCCACCCGTCCTCGATCGGCGCGGTCGGCTCCAAACTAAAGGTCGGAGCGGACACTGGTGCGGCCTCCAGGACACTGTTCGGCGGCAGATCTAGATCATGCCCCTCGTGACAAGGCGGCGCGCTCGGCTGTGGCTCGAACCCGTCGAAGATCAAGTCTCCGCGGATGTCAGCCGTGTAGTTCAAACTTCCAAATCTGACCTGTGGCTAGGGGCGTAGCTTTAATCTGCTCCAGATGGCTGCTTAATTGCCCGCAGCGTAAAGCCGCCAAATACAAAGATCTGTCCGGGAGAAAAGTCTCACCCGAGCGCATCATTGTTGATGATCGGAGGAGCCATCGGGCCTAAGGATGACGATACGAGGAACTCTCAATGAAAGCACCAATGTCGGTGTCAAACCGCGGATCTCGGTAGGGGGTCCCGAACTGTGCGTCTAGGCAGATGGTAATAGGAGACAAGGGACATGATGTTTTTACCCAGGTTCGGGCCCTCTCGATGGAGGTAAAACCCTACTCCTGCTTGATTAATATTGATGATATGGGTAGTACAAGAGTAGATCTACCACAAGATCAGAGAGGCTAAGCCCTAGAAGCTAGCCTATGGTATGATTGTTGTTCGTCCTACGGACTAAAACCCTTCGGTTTATATAGGCACCGAATAGGGTTAGGGTTACACAGAGTCAGTTACAATGGTAGGACATCTACATATCCGTATCGCCAAGCTTGCCTTCCACGCCAAGGAAAGTCCCATCCGGACACGGGACGAAGTCTTCAATCTTGTATCTTCATAGTCCAGGAGTCCGGCCAAAGGCTATAGTCCGGCTATCCGGAAACCCCCTAATCCAGGACTCCCTCACTAACCATAGCATGAAACATATGGATCCAAATCATCCCCTTACGAAGCAACACATAAACTAGGGTTTAAGCTTCTGTCACTCTAGCAACCCATCATCTACTTATTACTTCCCAATGCCTTCCTCTAGGCCCAAACAATGGTGAAGTATCATGTAGTCGACGTTCACATAACACCACTAGAGGAAAGACAACATACATCTCATCAAAATATCGACCGAATACCAAATTCACATGACTACTAATAGCAAGACTTCTCCCATATCCTCAGGAACAAACGTAACTACTCACAAAGCATATTCATGTTCATAATCAGAGGGGTATTAATATGCATATTGGATCTGAACATATGATCTTCCACCAAATAAACCAACTAGAATCAACTACAAGGAGTAATCAACAAAACTAGCAACCTACAGGTACCAATCTGAGGCTTTGGGACAAAGATTGGATACAAGAGATGAACTAGGGTTTTAGAGGAGATGGTGTTGGTTTCCCCCTGCCGGAGGGAAGTTTCCCCTGCAGAACAGCTCTGCCGGAGCCCTAGATTGGTTCCGCCAAGGTTCAGCCTCGTGGCGGCGGAGTTTCGTCCCGTAAGCTTGCTTATGATTTTTTCTCGAACGAAAGACTTCATATATCAGAAGATGGGCACCGCAGGGCTACCAGGGGGCCCACGAGGCAGGGGGCGCGCCTAGGGCGGTAGGGCGCGCCCCCCACCCTCGTGGCTGTGGTGTGTGCCCCTCCGTATTTTCTTCGCCAAGATTTTTATTATTTCCAAAAATGACTTCCGTGAAGTTTCAGGACTTTTGCAGTTGTGCAAAATAGGTCTCTAATATTTGCTCCTTTTCAGCCCAGAATTCCAGCTGCTGACATTCTCCCTCTTCATGTAAACCTTGTAAAATAAGAGAGAATAGGCAGAAGTATTATGACATAACGTGTAATAACAGCCCATAATGCAATAAATATCGATATAAAAGCATGATGCAAAATGGACGTATGAGTGGAACGTGGTACACTTGCCCGGCAGGGGTTGCCTCAGGGCGGTAGCGACTACGCGCGTATGGGAGTGTGGGTTAGCCAACTTTCCAGCCCTTCCTATGGGTGTTATGGGCCTCCTTTTATAGATCAAGGGGTCACCACAATGGCAAAGTAGTCATTATGCATTGATATGATAGCAAATAGTGCTATCATACCTAACTCTGCGGGCTAACAGGGCGCATTAAATGCACCGCTTAGTGTCATATCACTGGTTGCCCGGCAAGGCTTGCCGGGCTATCTTGCCAGCTCCACCACGCTTGTTCTCTTGACACATCACAGGACGGGTGTCATCGGTGGGTTTCTTATGTAGGAAATGGTTGCCATGTGGCGAATGGCTTCCACTTAATCATCTTGCGGCTTGACACCGCATTGATCGACGACGTGGGTTGTGCTGGGGTGGTTGGTGAAGCGGTTTTGCCTCTGCACAAAGGAGGCGCTTCTCTTGGCGATACCTTGCTCCTCTGGCTCAGCCTTAGTCTCTTTGAGCTGCATGCTGGTCTTCGAATCTCTTGGTTTCTTGTACTCTGACTTAGTCTTGGCTTGTCCGTGCATGAGTCAGGGGAAAATGCATACCCCTATATATTTTCCCCGACATAAGCCCCCGGGCCTGAGCCACACGTGTCGCGCGGCACGTTGGGTTAGGCCCCAGACAGTGTGCGGACACGTGGTAGGAGAGGGCTGCGTGTGACGGTTTGCCACGATGACAAGTCAATCCAACGTCCACTTTGCGCAATTACTGCGCGTCATGGGGTCGTGGCACTAGTTGCAGTTATGGTAAAATGGTAAATTTCTGAAGCGTCATGCCTCTGTCCCCTTCTCCCCCTTAAGAGTGGGGAAAATAGAGCGGCACAATTCACCTGTCTTTCGCCCCGCTCCCCCATCTTCTTCCTCCGCAAGCCGAGAGGCCGTTCCTCATCTCGCTCCTCCCTCCACTGCCACTCTCCCCAACGAATCCCTCCCCTCCCCGTGTTGCCGCAGGAATGGGGAAGAAACCCGCGGAGAAGAGAAAGCCAACGACCGCGGCGAAGGAGGCCGCCACCGAGGGGAGCAAGAGGTCGGCGGAGCTGAACAAGAATCAGAGCGAAGACATCGTCTTAGTTCCGTTGACCTTGAGCGGCCCCGTTCTTCAGGCGAAGTACGGATATCTGTGGGGGCGGCCCGTTGAGAAAGGGCATGGGGCGCCCATAGTTTACGAGGCGAGCAAGGTGGATCCCCCCGATTCTTATCAGTTCTTTGCCGATTACTTCATCTGCGGCCTCTGTCCCCACTTCTCCGGGTTCTTCGAGGTGATTATGAACTTCTACGGGTCCCATCTCCTTGATTTCACGCCCAATGCAATGGCGACTATGGCCATCTTCGCACATTTGTGCGAGTATTTCGTTGGAGTGATGCCCAATGTGGATCTTTTTCGGCACTACTTCGTTTCGAGGGTCGAGAGAAAAGTCAACCGCTCCAGAATCATCAATTGGATGCCAAGGTCGAAGAGGATCAATTGGGATTATCTTCCAGGGTACCAACGCGAGAGGTGGGATGAGTAGAGAGGGGATTGGTGCTGGATCCAGGACAAGGAAGCCCCTGAGTTCTGCGAAGCACGACAGGAGTGCGTCGGGCGCGGCAAGGATTGGAGCTTGAGAGGGCTCACCGAGGACAAGCTGCGCCCGACAATCAATAGGATCACCCATGTGGTGGGTGCCGGGTTAACCATTGAGCTTGTGGGGGCAGATTTCCTCCTCCACTGCATCTCACCGCAGCAGGAAAGGGATAGGCCTGCGTGGCTATATGGAGACGCGGCAGATAGGATGAGGTTGCTGCCGGGGCTGGCCAATAACTTGTCAGTTTATGGCCACGGTTGGTTGTGCGACCACCTGTTTAGCCGCCTCGAGTTGTTCAAACTCCCGGCAACCGTCATTCCCCTGAACATCAACTCTGCCCGGGAGATACTGAAGTGGATGCCAGACTGCAATGTTGAGGGAGTATCGAGCACTTGGCAGCTCCCTTCTTCGACGAATAGCTCTAGTGGTTGAGTTCTTTGGTGGAGAAGGCAACCAGGACCAGAGACGAAATATATAAACGCACCTCTGCTGCGGAGGTGGAGTATATTCTGAAGAGAGTCATGGAGGACAAGGCTGCCCACCGCTCGGAAATGGAGAAGGCCGCAAAGGCCGGGAAAGGCAAAGGGAAGGCTGGGAACGGGAGCTCTTCCCGGGTGGAAGCGAGGCGCAAGCCACGGAAGATGCTGCCGGGGTAGAGCTTGCCGAGGATAACTTTGCCGGGCTAGATGCCCTAGCCACGGAAGCAACGGAGCTCCAGGAGGGAGAGGAGGAGGAGAGAGAGGAGGGCACAGCAGCGGCCCCTGAAGATGAGTGGCTTCCTAATGGACCGCAAGCCCCAGCACTGGATCCTGACCAGCGCACCCGCTGGCGTGCCGCAGCCCGAGGAGCGGCGACCTCCAACCTAGCGTTAGCCACCAAAAGGGTGCAGAAGGTCTCCACCAAGTCTACTAAGCCTGAGGTGGCGTGTCGCCAATCCCCTTGCCTTGCTCAGGCCAAGGCTCCTTCCACCAAACGGTCGGTGGCTATGGAGGCGGAGTCCAGCCCCGCTTCGGCTCAAGCTCCTCGCAGGGCTCATCTTCCTCGAAGCCCCCGGCATCATGGCAGGCGCCGAAACTGCCGGGGAGTTCCGTCCTTCCGTCTCTAAAGTGAGGACGGGAGTCTCTCCCTCCCACGGAGTTCAACTTGAACTCCATGCTCATCGCGGAAGAGTAAGGAGGATCTCTCTTTGTGGTAGATATCTACTTAGGTAGTTTTGAATGCTTTTGCTGACTAACCTTTTGTTTCTGTCGCTGCTGGCAGGGAAGTGGAGGAGGACATGGAGACACTCATCCACCGTTCCTGGAAGAGGCTCCGGCGCCTCGGGTCGCTGGAGGGCGTAGAGGGCTCGGCTTCGGCAGGGAAGGACGCGAAAGACCCCATGCCGAGCCCCCAGCCCAGCCCCCGGCCTAGGAGCGGAGACATGGCTCCGCCCACCGGAGACGACGGAGACATCATTTCTGCCCCCCCCCCCCACACACACACACATGGAGGAGAAGGTGAGACAACGCAGGGAGAGCCCCTCCCTTAAGGGCATGCTTCCTCTGCCGCACAAGCCGAGGAAGCCGTCGTGGAACCTTCTGCGGCTGAGACAGCGCGGAAGGCTCCCGAGTCTACCCTATCAGAGGACGAAGCTCGTGACCCGGCAACAACTGTTGCCAGGGAAACAAAGACCCCTACCCGACAGATTTCCCCAGGTATCTGTCTTAATCCTTCTTTTCTTTTATACTCTGGTTGCTTCCATTGGTTTCTCCATTCGCTCGAGATTTTTGTTTCTTCATTGTTTTCTGGCCCTTCCACATGTAGCCCCCCAAACTGAAGAACCAGATTTGCTGGAGGTGGTGGCTGACATAGGGAGGTCTGCCGCGGACGAAGCCGCGAAGCTCGCAACCGCGGAGGGTCAGGATCCTGCCGTTCGGGATGTTCAAGGCTCCTTGGCGGTAACAGAGCATTCCTCAGAGGATGCCCCGGTAGGGGGAGTGGCCGTCGAGATGAAGATCCCACTGCAGAGTATGGGCCCGCTTCCCACCGCCAGGACCATTGCCGAGATTCCGCCACCCCCTTGAGTGCACTGGCAATGGTGCTTTCATTGCCTGATATCAGAGCCCCCGACCCGTCCTTGGTGGACGCAAATCTTGACGAAGAGCTTCAGCGCCTTCTGGCACCGCTGTATCTGGGAGGGGGGAGGCCGACGAATTAGCTGCCATCACAATGGATTTGTCCGTCATATAGTCCATGGCGGCGGGCGTGAAGGAAATGCAGGCCCGACACCATCAAAAGTGGCAGGAGCTTAAGGAACGGCGCGAATCCGCCAGCAAGGTGGATCAGAAGCTGAAGGGCAAGTGCCTGGAGCTGCGTGAATGGCACGACAAGCAGTTCAAGGCGCTCATGAGGCAGCAAGAGACCCTCTAGATGATGAGGGAGGACGTCATGGCTCGAGAGGGGTGCCTGGCGGATCACAAGGCATCTTTGGACGCCAGGGAGCAAGAGATCTCCATTCAGGAGGAGAATCCTGAAGCTACCCTCAGCGCCAAAGATGAAAGTTTGGAGGCCCTGGTGCAGCAACGCACCAAGGAACTGGAGGGCAAGCATGAGGTCGCTCTGGACACCCTTGCCACTGACCATGCTACCCAGCTGAAGAAGCTTGTTGAAGATTTGGACGCCGCGTCTTCGGCCAAGGCCGAGCTCGACCGGCAGGTGGCCAAACTGAACGAAGACCTTGCCGAGAGCGCCAAGAAGGTCGAGGCACTCAAAGAGGAAGCATGGCAGGCAGAGCTCCACTTGGCTGATGTGCAGTTGCAGCTCTCTTCCAAGACTCAGAGCCTCGAGACCACTAATGGCAACATCACAGACATGAGGGTGAGGATCGGCTTGCTGGAGCAGTTGGCGGAGTCCCTTGAATCCCGGCAGCAGTTGCTATCTATGGATTCGGAAAGCGCCAAGCATATCCGGCAAGATGTAGAGGACAGACTGAAGAATCGGGTCATTATGAGCAACCTCTGGATCAAGAGCCTGATTGACATTGCAGAACGCCTTGGCTCCCTAGCTGCGGCGATGGGCATGGACGGCCCAGTCTACTCAGCCAGCGAGCAGGAGGTCCCGAGTGTCAAGCTTGGGCTCTTCTTCAATGGGTTGATCGACAAGCTGAAGGTGCATGAAGAGGGGAGGGCCGAGCGCTTCGCAACCAAGTTCCGGAAGCTCGCTTGCAACGCCCTCTTCATGGTCCTGAGCAATATCGCCTGCCGCCACCCAGAGCTCGACCTTGATGATGGCTTCAAGAAGCCGCCAGCGGGT
The DNA here is from genome assembly GCA_021605205.1 of Aegilops longissima. Classification (NCBI taxonomy): domain Eukaryota; kingdom Viridiplantae; phylum Streptophyta; class Magnoliopsida; order Poales; family Poaceae; genus Aegilops; species Aegilops longissima. Next base: position 580,529,094 of record CM038678.1, read on the forward strand.
GCGGACGTCGCGGCCGCTGAGGAGAAGGCCGCTCCCCGCGTCGATAGGGTTCTTCGCTTTTAAGATGTTCTACCCGGCCACAGGACCAAGTATCGGGCCACTGTTGCCTCCATGGGGCCCTATAATGAAACATGATATATATTTTGTGTTTACTCGTTTTATCTCTAGTGTTTGTGTGAAACTGGAGCTTCTGGCTGAATCTTTAAATGCGTGTTTATCCCCTTGAACCCTATATGCTTGTGTCCGTAGATCAATTCTTGTGTATGCTCTGGATGCCTGCCGATATCATATTGCCACAATTGTCGTAAGGGTCCGGCCCTTAACAGTCATCTTGGCATGGATGCATCTCGGCAGGTTTTTCCTAGGTAGCTCTCGATGCAGCCTCTCGACCTGCGAGCATGGCTCTGGACAGGACGATGGTGCGATCAAAGAAACTAGCCAAGGCTCCATTGCATGAGGGTTTTCATGATACGAACACTCACTAGAGTTAAGGGATAAACAACTGCAAGAATCTGAAACGCATCAACAAGAAGTGATAGCGCGAACTTAGCTTTCATTTTAAGCTTCTTTTTCCTCTGCTGAGCCGCACACGTTCGACACGCCCGCAGCGCCTGGAGGAGTAGAAAGCAATCAGTTGGTTTCTTCGTTCCCGGCAAGGATTGATGTCTACTACGAAACCTTCTTCTTGTAGACGTTGTTGGGCCTCCAAGTGCAGAGGTTTGTAGGACAATAGCAAACTTCCGTCAAGTGGATGACCTAAGGTTTATCAATCCGTGGGAGGCGTAGGATGAAGATGGTATCTCTCAAGCAACCCTGCAACCAAATAACAAAGAGTCTTTTGTGTCCCCAACACACCCAATACAATGGTAAATGGTATAGGTGCACTAGTTCGGCGAAGAGATGATGATACAAGTGCAATATGGATGGTAGATATAGGTTTTTGTAATCTGAAAATATAAAAACAGCAAGGTAACTAATGATAAAAGTGAGCACAAACGGTATTGCAATGCTAGGAAACAAGGCCTAGGGTTCATACTTTCACTAGTGCAAGTTCTCTCAACAATAATAACATAATTGGATCGTATAACTATCCCTCAATATGCAAAAAAGAGTCACTCCAAAGTCACTAATAGTGGAGACCAAACGAAGAGATTATGGTAGGGTACGAAACCAACTCAAAGTTATTCTTTCCAATCAATCCGATCGGCTATTCCTATAAGTGTCACAAACAGCCCTAGAGTTCGTACTAGAATAACACCTTAAGACACAAATCAACCAAAACCCTAATGTCACCTAGATACTCCAATGTCACCTCAAGTATCCGTGGGTATGATTATACGATATGCATCACACAATCTCAGATTCATCAATTCAACCAACACATAGAACCTCAAAGAGTGCCCCAAAGTTTCTTCCGAAGAATCAAGACAAAAACGAGTGCCAACCCCTATGCATAGGTTCATGGGAGGAACCCGCAAGTTGATCACCAAAACATACATCAAGTGAATCACGTGATATCCCATTGTCACCACAGATACGCACGGCAAGTCATACATCAAGTGTTCTCAAATCATTAAAGACTCAATCCGATAAGATTACTTCAAAGGGAAACCCCAATCCATTACAAGAGACTAGAGGGGGAGAAGCAACATATGATCCAACTATAATAGCAAAGCTCGCGATACATCAAGATCGTGCAAAATCAAGAACACGAGAGAGAGAGAGAGAGAGAGAGAGAGAGAGAGAGAGAGATCAAACACATAGCTACTGGTACATACCCTCAGCCCCGAGGGTGAACTACTCCCTCCTCGTCATGGAGAGCGCCGGAATGATGAAGATGTCCACCGGTGAGGGTTCCCCCCTCCGGCAGGGTGCCGGAACAGGGTCCCGATTGGTTTTTGGTGGCTACAGAGGCTTGCGGTGGCGGAACTCTTGATCTATTTTCTTCCTCGAAGTTTTTAGGGTATATGGGAATATATAGGTGAAAGAAGTACGTCAGGGGAGCCACGAGGGGCCCACGAGGGTGGAGGGCGCACCTAGGGGGGTGGGTGCGCCCCTGCCTCGTGCCTTCCTCGTTGCTTCCTTGACGTGGACTCCAAGTCCCCCGGAATGCTTTCTTTCCAAAAATAACTTCTCCAGAAGGTTTCATCCCGTTTCGACTCCGTTTGATATTCCTTTTCTTCGAAACACTGAAACAAGGGAAAAAACAGGAACTGGCACTGGGCTCTGGGTCAATAGGTTAGTCCCAAAAGTAATATAAAAGTGCTTAGTAAAGCCCGTAAACATCCAAAACAGATAATATAATAGCATGGAACAATCAATAATTATAGATAAGTTGGAGACGTATCAGCATCCCCAAGCTTAATTCATGCTCGTCCTCGAGTAGGTAAATGATAAAAACAGAATTTTTGATGTGGAATGCTACTTGGCATAATTTCAATGTAATTCTTCTTAATTTTGGTATGAATATTCAGATCCAAAAGATTCAAGATAAAAGTTCATATTGACATAAAAGTAATAATACTTCAAGCATACTAACTAAGCAATTATGTCCTCTCAGAATAACATGGCCAAAGAAAGTTCATCCCTACAAAATCATATAGTTTAGTCATGCTTCATTTTCGTCACACAAGAATGCTCTCATCATGCACAACCCCGATGACAAGCCAAGCAATTGTTTCATACTTTAGTAATCTCAAACTTTTTCAACCTTCACGCAATACATGAGCATGAGCCATGGATATAGCACTATGGGTGGAATAGAATATAATGATGGGGGTTATGTGGAGAAGACAAAAAAGGAGAAAGTCTCGCATCAACGAGGCTAATCAATGAGCTATGGAGATGCCCATCGATTGATGTTAATGCAAGGAGTAGGGATTGCCATGCAACAGATGCACTAGAGCTATAAATATATGAAAGCTCAACAAAAGAAACTAAGTGGGTCTGCATCCAACTTGCTTTCTCACGAAGACCTAGGGCACTTGAGGAGGCCCATTGTTGGAATATACAAGCCAAGTTCTATAATGAAAAATTCCCACTAGTATATGAAAGTGACAAAACAAGAGACTCTCTATCACGAAGATTATGGTGCTACTTTGAAGCACAAGTGTGGTAAAAGGATAGTAACATTGTCCCTTCTCTCTTTTTCTCTCATTTTTTTGGGCCTTCTCTTTTTTTATGGCCTTTCTCTTTTTTTATCCTCACTTGGGACAATGCTCTAGAAAAATGATGATCATCACACTTCTATTTATTTACAACTCAATGATTACAACTCGATACTAGAACAAGGTATGACTCTATATGAATGCCTCTCCGTGTGTACTGTGATATGCAATGAACCAAGAGTGACATGTATGAAAGAATTATGAACGGTGGCTTTGCCACAAATACTATGTCAACTACATGATCATGCTAAGCAATATGACAATGATGAACGTGTCATGATAAACAGAACGGTGGAAAGTTGCATGGCAATATATCTCGGAATGGCTATGTAGCGACCCGACCCGGTAAGAGTCGAAGTCTTTGTGCTTACCGTGCTTGTCCCTAGATCGACTTGCTAGCACGCACAATACTCGATTAAATAACAGAAATAACACACATCTCTTTATTACATCGATAGTCCAGGAGAAATACATTTATTACAAAATAGGGCATAGAGCCAATAAACAAAATACTGCGGAAGCAAAGTAGTAAATGAGTCCAACTCCATGAGCAAGGTTGAGTGTAGAACATCGACCTATCGCACCTTAATCCTCGTCGGATATATCTACAATGTGATAAGTTGCAGCCATATAGGTCAGTACATTGAATGTACTGGCAAGTCACATCATAAGTGTAAAGAACCTACTTGTACATGCAATTTGGCTGGTGGAAATCTCTAAGTTTAGTTTTTGCATAAAGCTAGTTTTTCCCTATTAGAAAAGATGTTATTCTACTACTACACATTTGCATAGGATGAGTTGGCAAATCCAACTTCATCCGTTCCCAAGTTTCATTTAAAAACCCAACTGTTTAATTAAAGGTGAGGAAATCTCCTGGCATTTTCACTACTAGATGCTCAACTTTTTCGTAAACAGGGACACGGCTAATCGATTAGGTTGATACTCTGCAGAGGTTGTGCACTTTCCCCACAAGACTTGACCACCTCCATGATCGGAAGATCGAGACATAGTCTTTAGAAAATGTTCCCCCTTAACCCACGGATAGGCCGGTACACCTACATCATTCTACATCTGCTAGCCCATCCCGGAAGGGGTCACACTAACTAATCAACTAAGCCAGAGCCCATATTAGCTTGTGCCTGCACACGTAAGCTTCTAGACATGAGAATACGATTGATCTCTTTGAGCCTGAGCGGACGGTACACTAGTGGTGCACCACCATGGATTTCCCATGCGTGCCCCACTGTACTTCGCCACCATTCCAACAAGTTTCCGCCCAGGTAGTTCATTAATTATCTTAGGTCCTATTTACTACATTGTCACTCATACTATACAATGATCACTCCCCAATCCACGTCTACTTAGCGAAGCAACATAATGTAAAACGATGGCGACAATGTTATAAGGTTCAGACCTACCTTAATGAACTACTGGGTGAAAAGCATAGTCATGCGGCATCAATTCCTACCAAGCAGTCCTACCGCACAGAACTAAGTGCATAATAAAAACATAGGCAATGAAACATGATCAAGATGCAACTTGCCTTGGCACCGCTGGTTGAATTCTAAAGACTGATAATATTCTGCTTCGCACTCCGGGCAATCTATCGCAAAGAAGATAAACAAACATAAGCAAACATTCCAGAGAACCAAAAGAACATGCAAACCAAGAAGTCTTGGAAAAACCAAATGAACAAACAATAGACTTAACTTGCACAAAAGTATTCTAAGTGCAAAACAACATAGGCCTATGGTTCAAGAAGTGATGTGAACTATAGTGCATTCTATGCATACTAGCAAAAATATTAATGGACAGATCCTAGTGTGTGAAAATTATTGTGACAAAGGTCCAGGTGATAGGATTTGGCTACGGTGACAGAATGCAAAAAGAATCAACTTAATCGGAGCTTCGGTTTGAGAGATATGGCCATTTGAAGTTCGAATTCGAATCTGAATAAATTCAAATTTGAATCTAACAAAAGTTTGCAAAAAGGATACCACTGGATAGATCTAAACAATACGAAGAATTTGCCGCTGGTTTCATCGAGTTTGGATCTACGGTTTAAAAGTTATGGCTAATCTAAGCTCAGGGACTAATCTGTGACAAAAGGGACTAAACACTGAAGAAAAACTATTGCAAACAGGTCCCTGGCCACATGGCGGCTCGTGGCTGGCCGAGCAGCGTCCCTGCGGAGGCTATACGGTGAACTGCCGATAAATAAGAAAAAACAACGGCGGCGGCTAACTAAAGAAAAACCGACGCTCGGCTTAAATAAAACCGCACGGTCTAAGGGAACCGCGGTTAACCGTGTACCTCTTCGCAAAATAAAAAAACAAACCTAATCTAATCTGGGCCGTCGAGGATCGATCTAACGGGCGGGGAGTTGGGCGGCGGCTTACAGCGGGTGGTGGTGGTGGCCGGCGACGATGCAGACGGCGGCGCGGCGTCGGTGATGGAGGGGGCGGCGGCTGCGTTGGTCCTCGACGACGGGGAAGAAGACGGGGAGGTGCGGCGCATCGAGGGCGTCGCGAAGGTGGTGGTGGCGTGCGTCGGCGGCGTCCGGACGGAGCGGGGCGAAGACGGCGGCCTTCGGTGCTCCGGCGGCTCCGGCGTCGACAGTGCGGCGGCTCCGACGGGACCTAGGGGTAAAAATCGTGTCAAAAGGATGCGCCTCGGTGGGCTAAGAAAATTTACAGAAAAGGAAGGGTTGGAGTGGTCTACGGGCGATGAAATGCTCCGGCGAGTTGCGTGGCTCCAGCGAGATGCGAACGGGCAGCGCGGCGGCTGTGAGCGGCGTGGGAAGAAGCGGGATGGTGAGGATGGAAGAGGGGGTCGAGGGGCTTTAATAGGCGAGGGCAGAGGGCTCGGGGTCGACGGATAAGCATTATCCGAGCGCGAGGCGGCCAGCGGTTGCGGGCGGCGAGGCGCGGATGTTTATCCCGCGCGGTGCGGGAGGTTGGGGACGGGCTGACGTGTGGGTCCCGCCTGGCAGCGGCAGCGAGAGGAGGCGAGCGAGTGCGGGCGCCGAGCGGTCGACCGGTGCGGAAGGCTTCGGCCGCAGGGGTGCTAGGGCGCTGGCCTTGGGCCAAATGGCCAGCTGGGCCGGTCGGGGCGCTCCTGGGCCGAACTGGTTTTGGTCCAGGCGGGTGAGTGCGTGCGTTTTTTTAAACCGAACACTAAAGTGGCCCTAAATAATTCAAATGAATTAATAAAAACACCACAATAATTTCTAAAATAACTATACAATATTTAGAGCCTAATGAACATTAACTTAAGCACAGAATATTTTGAAAATATTTTCCTAATGCAATTAATGCACTTTTGCAAATAAACTAAATACCAAAAAACTCCAATACTTCAAATAATATTCAAAATAAAATTTCCCACTCTTTTATCTTTTGAGGAAGTCATCTTATCCCCTCTCATTTGTTTTTCTCGAGTGGAAAAATATTATTTGAATATTTCAAAAACTCCAAAATGCAAAGAAATATGATATGCATTGAATGATTCTATTAACATCCAAATTTAATAAAAATTGGGATGTTACAGGCTATGGAAATGCCATAATAGGTAGGTATGGTGGCTGTTTTGAGGAAGATATAAGGAGGTTTATGTGTGAAAGAGCGTATCATATCACGGGGTTTGGATGCACCGGCGAAGTTTGCACCAACTCTCAATGTGAGAAAGGGCAATGCACGGTACCGAAGAGGCTAGCGATGATGGAAGGGTAAGAGTGCGTACAATCCATGGGCTCAACATTAGTCACAAGTCGTCAAAAACCAAGCACTATGCGCATGCTCCTAGGGGGATAGATTGGTAGGAAAAGACCATCGCTCGTCCCCGACCGCCACTCATAGGGAGGACAATCAAAGAACACCTCATGTTTCAAATTTGTTACATAACGTTTATCATACGTGCATGCTACGGGACTTGAAAATTTCAACACAAGTATTTCTCAAATTCACAACTACTCAACTAGCACAACTTTAATATCACTACCTCCATATCTCAAAACAATCATCAAGCATCAAACTTCTCTTAGTATTCAACACACTCATAAGAAAGTTTTTACTAGTCTTGAATACCTAGCATATTAGGATTAAGCACATTATCATGCTGTTTAAGACTCTAAAAATAATATAAGTGAAGCATGAGAGAATAATAGTTTCTATAAAACAAAACCACCACCGTGCTCGAAAAGATATAAGTGAAGCACAAGAGCAAAAACTATATAGCTCAAAAGATATAAGTGAAGATCAATGAGTAGTCGGATAATTATGTAGCTACGTGAAGACTCTCTCCCATTTAAGAATTTCAGATCTTGGTATTTTATTCAAACAGCAAGCAAAACTAGAGAAAAGAAAATGACGCCCCAAGCAGAACACATATCATGTGGTGAATAAAAATATAGCTCCAAGTAAAGTTACCGATGAACGAAGATGAAAGAGTGGATGCCTTCCGGGGCATCCCCAAGCTTAGGCTCTTGGTTATCCTTGAATATTAACTTGGGGTGCCTTGGGCATCCCCAAGCTTAGGCTCCCGCCATTCCTTATTCCATAGTCCATCAAATCTTTACCCAAAACTTGAAAACTTCACAACACAAAACTCAACAGAAAACTCGTAAGCTCCGTTAGCGAAAGAAAACAAAACACCACTTCAAGGTACTGTAATGAACTCATTATTTAATTGTATTGGTATTAAATCTACTGTATTCCAACTTATCTATGGTTTATAAACTATTTTACTAGCCATAGATTCATCAAAATAAGCAAACAACACACGAAAAACAGAATCTGTCAAAAACAGAACAGTCTGTAGTAATCTGTAACTAACGCAAACTTATGAAACTCCAAAAATTCTAAAATAAATTGGGGGAACTGAGTAATTTGACTAGTAATCATCTTCAAAAATAATCAACTAAATATCACTCTCCAGTAAAAAGTTTTAGCTAATCTCGTGAGCGCTAAAGTTTCTGTTTTTTTACAGCATGATCATAAAGACTTCACCCAAGTCTTCCCAAAGGTTCTACTTGGCACAAACACTAATTAAAACATAAAACCAAATCTAACCAGAGGCTAGATGACTTATTTATTCCTAAACAGAACCAAAAAGCAAGAAACTAAAATAAAATTGGGTTGCCTCCCAACAAGCGCTAACGTTTAACGCCCCTAGCTAGGCATGATGATTTCAATGATGCTCACAAAAAGATAAGAATTGAAACATAAAGAGAGCATCATGAAGAATATGACTAGCACATTTAAGTCTAACCCACTTCCTATGCATAGGGATTTTGTGAGCTAACAACTTATGGGAACAATAATCAACTAGCATAGGAAGGCAAAACAAACATAACTTCAAGATTTTAAGCACATAGAGAGGAAACTTGATATTATTGCAATTCCTACAAGCATATGCTCCCCCTCATAATAAATTTCAGTAGAATCATAATAAATTAAACAATATAACCAGCACCTAAAGCATTCTTTTCATGATCTACAAGCATAGAAATTTTATTACTCTCCACATAAGCAAAATTCTTTTCATTCGGAATAGTGGGAGTTTCATAAGAGACTTGAATACTATAAATTGTTTCCACATTAAAAGAGTAATGTTCAGAAAAGGGTAATCATAATCATGACAAGTTTTATAAGTATAGTCATCACTACTTTTATAGCATAAGTTTCATCACAATAATCATCATAAGTAGCAACTTTGTTCTCATCATAATTGATTGTAACCTCTTCCGAAATAGTGGATACATCACTAAATAAAGTCATGACCTCTCCAAATCCACTTTCATAATTATCACAATAAGATTCAACATCCTCCAATATTGTGGGATCACTACTTCCTAAAGTTGACACTCTTCCAAACCCACTTTCATCAATATAATCATCATAAGTAGGAGGCATGCTATCATTATTATAAATTTGCATATCAAAACTTGGAAGACTAAAAATATTATCTTCATTAAACGTAGCATCCCCAAGCTTGGGAAAAACTTTAATTGCAGCAAATATATTCTCAAAAACATCATCTTCATCAAACATAGCATCCCCAAGCTTGGGCCTTTTCATATCATAAGCATAATCACTCTCATCATTAATAGTATGGAAAATACTAATAGTATAGCAAACATTATTATCATATTCTTCCAAGCAAGTGCCAAAAAGGTTTTCAAAATCATAAGAAGTATCATTATCTTCCCAATCATAATCATCACAACAAGAAATAGGTATAACGAGATCATCATCAAGTGCATCATCTTCCACAATTATTTTTGATTCATTTTCATGAGGCACAACAATAATAGGAGCAACATTATTTGGGAGAGATACCTTTTTACCTCTCTTCCTTTTTCTTTTCTTCTTCTTCACCACATCATGTATGGGTTCAATCCTCTTTTTGGAGCTCCTTATTAATGAGATTGTTTGAGTAGAAGGCTCCTCCTCGTTACCTGATTCATCATAAGAAATAATAGGAGAATATTGGGAAGTCTCTTCCCTTTAATTAGTATTATCTTCATCTTCTATTTGTTTTCTTCTCTTTATGTAATTGGCAATATAAGGATTTTCAATGTAATTCACCGCACAATACATATAAATTTCTTCTAGATCAAAATGAAGAACTCTATTAAGGGAAAATTCTTGAATATCCTTAGTTATACGTTTCATTTCTTCATAACCCAAGAGAAAACTAAGTTCATTATGATGTGCAAGGGAAATCAAGTCATCACAATTTTTGGACCGATACGATCATGAAACAATTTGCATTGGGTACTGAATTGATCACGTTCATTGCAAAGTTCACAAGTATGGCTAAGAAAGTTTAAATTTTCAGCACACGCATCTAGCCTTTCTTGCAACCATTTAGTTTCTAAATGCTTATGCCTATTGCAATATCTATCTTCCCTATTTGGTGTGTACTTGCAAACCCAATGCACTCCACAAAAATTGACATATTTATAGGAGACATTTTCATCATAACTAGTGCAATCATCATTAGTACCATGGATATTCAAGGAGTTCATACTAACAACATTGCAATCATGCTCATCATTCAAAGATTTAGTGCCAAACATTTTAATGCATTCTTCTCCTAACACTTTGGCACAATTTTCCTTTCCATCATTCTCACGAAAGACATTAAAAAGATGAAGCATATGAGGCACCCTCAATTCCATTTTTTTTAATTTTCTTTTAGACTAAACTAGTGATAAAACAAGAAACTAAAAGATTCGATTGCAAAATCTAAAGATATACCTTCAAGCACTCACCTCCCCGGCAACGGCGCCAGAAACTGCTTGATGTCTACTATGCAACCTTCTTGTAGACGTTGTTGGGCCTCCAAGTGCAGAGGTTTGTAGGACAGTAGCAAATTTCCTTCAAGTGGATGACCTAAGGTTTATCAATCCGTGGGAGGCGTAGGATGAAGATGGTCTCTCTCAAGCAACCCTGCAGCCAAATAACAAAGAGTCTCTTGTGTCCCCAACACACCCAATACAATGGTAAATTGTATAGGTGCACTAGTTCGGCGATGAGATGGTGATACAAGTGCAATATGGATGGTAGATATAGGTTTTTGTAATCTGAAAATATAAAAACAGCAAGGTAACAAATGATAAAAGTGAGCACAACTGGTATTGCAATGCTAGGAAACAAGGCCTAGGGTTCATACTTTCACTAGTGCAAGTTCTCTCAACAATAATAACATAATTGGATCATATAACTATCCCTCAATATGCAACAAAGAGTCACTCCAAATTCACTAATAGTGGAGAACAAACGAAGAGATTATGGTAGGGTACGAAACCACCTCAAAGTTATTCTTTCCAATCAATCTGATGGGCTATTCCTATAAGTGTCACAAACAGCCCTAGAGTTCGTACTAGAATAACACCTTAAGACACAAATCAACCAAAACCCTAATGTCACCTAGATACTCCAATGTCACCTCAAGTATCCGTGGGTATGATTATACGATATGCATCACACAATCTCAGATTCATCTATTCATCCAACACATAGAACCTCAAAGAGTGCCCCAAAGTTTCTTCCGGAGAATCAAGCCGAAAACGTGTGCCTACCCCTATGCATAGGTTCATGGGAGGAACCCGCAAGTTGATCACCAAAACATACATCGAGTGAATCACGTGATATCCCATTGTCACCACAGATACGCACGGCAAGACATACATCAAGTGTTCTCAAATCATTAAAGACTCAATCCGATAAGATTACTTCAAAGGGAAAACTCAATCCATTACAAGAGAGTAGAGGGGAGAAGCAACATAAGATCCAACTATAATAGCAAAGCTCATGATACATCAAGATCGTACAAATCAAGATCACGAGAGAGAGAGAGAGAGAGAGAGAGAGAGAGAGATAGCTACTGGTACATACCCTCAGCCACGAGGGTGAACTACTCCCTCGTCGTCATGGAGAGCGCGGTGATGATGAAGATGGCCACCGGTGAGGGTTCCCCCCTCCGGCAGGGTGCCGGAACAGGGTCCCGATTGGTTTTTGGTGGCTACAGAGGATTGCGGCGGTGGAACTCCCGATCTATTCTGTTCCCCGAAGTTTTTAGGGTATATGGGAATATATAGGTGAAACAAGTACATCAGGGGAGCCACGAGGGGCCCACGAGGGTGGAGGGCATGCCCAGGGGGTGGGCGCGCCCCCTGCCTCGTGCCTTCCTTGTTGCTTCCTTGACGTGGACTCCAAGTCCCTCGGATTGCTTTCTTTCCAAAAATAACTTCTCCAGAAGGTTTCATCCCATTTCGACTCCGCTTGATATTCCTTTTCTTCGAAACACTGAAACAAGGGGAAAAACAGGAACTGCCACTGGGCTATGGGTCAATAGGTTAGTCCCAAAAGTAATATAAAAGTGCTTAGGAAAGCCCGTAAACATCCAAAACAGATAGTATAATAGCATGGGACAATCAAAAATTATAGATACGTTGGAGACGTATCAAGGATCAACATGCATTTTTGGTGGTCAAGGGCATCGGGCTGTCGGCGCTCGGGAATGGGGTCCCAGACTTGCTCGCTGCTGCCTGCGGCATGGTTCAAAGGAGGCCCAGACAGCCCATCTTCATCAACGCAAGCTCAAGACCTCGCGAGGAGCCAGAGCCTGGGCGGACGACAAGGAGCTTCTCAGCACGGCCTCGCCAGCTGGCTCATGAGGAGATGGAGAGTTCAAGGGTGGTACCTCGCGAGGTGCCCATGACGCAAGCCATGATTTACCAAGGGCGCGGTCGGGCGCCAGCCCGCAGCAGTGTCCTCCTTTCCTCTTTGGTGCAAAGGAGCAAGCGCAGCAGAGTATCAAGCAAAGGCATCCATTTCGTGCAACAAGACCAAGACCAGCCCAACGGCTGGAAGGGAGTCATCGTGGAGCCCAAGCAAAGGCCATCACCAGAGCCTTTGGCAAAGCGAGGACCAACTTTAGTCAGGATAAGTGTACCCGTTGTTCCCTTCAAATGGCTAATTGTTGGCACCCTTCCCGCTCAATATTTGGGAAGAGGCCCAGGGCCTTCGCCTATAAATAGGAGTAGCCACCCCAGGGGAAGGAGATCCGAGATCCAGGATCTGGAATCGAGAGAAGGATAGAGACCTGATCCTCATCAAGAAACCAGTAGCTAGAGTGACTGAACCCCACCTAGCAGTTCATCGCACCCGCCAAGAACTGAACCTCGCGAGGCTGTTCTTCCTTGTATTGTTCCTCACCAGCCCAAGAGGCAATCTACCACACCACACACTGGAGTAGGGTATTACACCACAATGATGGCCTGAACCAGTATAAATCTTGTGTCTCTTGTGCTGTTCCGTTTAGTAGTTTAGGTTCCAGCGATTCGGCGAAGTGCGAGACAGCGGAGGGTTGGATCTCCGCGCGCACCCCAGTGTTCAAACCTCAAGGGTCTGTCGGAACCCGAACCGACATTTGGCGCGCTGTAGGTGCGCCTGAATCGCCTCGACCACCCCAACCTTGTTCGACGCCTGCCGGCCTGCGCTGAAGGCCGAGCCGCCTCGCCTCCCATGTCGCCAGAAGCTCCTGTCGGCGGGCGCCTTCGCTGCGTTCTCGTCACACCGCCGTCAACGCCGCCACCGCCCGGCGGGAACGAGCAGCAAGCATCGCCCCAAAGACTCCGCCCATGAGGCGGACGGCCGCACCGCCACGCTTTCGCCACCCCGCTGGTTTTTCGCCACGCTACGCGCTGCCATGGAGGCCCGAGCTGCACTTCATCGCGTAAACGAGCTCTGTGCTACGCCGCCGACGACGCCTACAAAGAATGGCTCCACCGAGTCGCCGAGCCTCCGTGACCGCAGAGGCGCCCCGCATCGTCCGCCGCCAGACCGCACCGCCCGCTGGCGATGAAGCTCCTGGGCGCCTCGCCGCCTCCTCCTCAAGAAGGTGCCCTCGCCCCAAGGCGCGCCCTCGGCGGAACCCGCCCGCCAGCGCCGCGCTGCAAGAGCAGAGCTGTCAAGAAGTTCTCGCCCACAAGAAGCTGCCCGAGCGCCCCCGCCCAAAGACGCCAGACCCTGCGCTGCCCCCACCGCAGCGCAGGAGGCCCACAAGACCAAGCTCTCGTCGTCCGAGGCCCCCGCTGCCACGGCGGGCTGCCGCGCCGCCCGAAGCGCGCAGCGTCGCGGGCCCGCCAAGTTCAAGCCGACTTGCCTCCTTGCTACGATGGCACACCGACCTTACGGAGTTCCTCCAGCTCACGAGCTGGGCATCGAGGCTGCCAACGGGATGAAAAGGTCATGGCGAACTGGTTTCCCATGGCGCCAAGGACGGGCCCGCACTGCTCCCGATCCGCCCCTGTGCACGATCTCTTCCAGGCCGAGATGCGCACCCGCTTCATCGCCAACTTCTGTGGTACTCGCGACCGCCACCCGCCATGAGCGATATGCGCCAATCAAGCGGCAGCCGGGAAACCCCGCAAAAGTACATCCAGACTTCAACAACACGCGCCTCAAGATTCCTGTGGTAACGGAGGAGGCCATCATCTCGCTTTCTCCGACGGGCGGCGCGACGCCAAGATGATGGAGGAGCTGGCGATGCATGAAGATCTGTGCACCTCCTTGAGCTGTTCAACTTGGCGACCAAGTGTGCCGAGCTGAGGAGGGCGCCTCCTCCTCGAGCTGCCCGCCGGATCCCAAGAAAAGAAGTCCAAGGCCAAGGACGTGAAGCGCAAGGTGGCTGCCGTACTCGCAGCCGAGCCAGACACCAAGCAAGGCAGAGATCAGCCCGAATCCTCCAAAGGAAGTCGGTACTGCGTGTACCACGACCTCCACACCCACAACACCAATGAATGCCAAGAGCTCCGGGCCGACGCTGAAGGAAGTGTCGGCAGACGCCCCGAGCGCAGCGACCGGGGCTACGGCCGAGGAGGAGGAAGGAATGCAGACGCTGGAAGATCGCGGCCCGCGCCAAGGGTGGCGCGACCAACTTCGCGAGGACCGTTGCAAGACTCGCCGCGAGGGAGGCCGAGGATCAACTCGCGAGGATCGCCTGCAGGGAACGAGCCTCCCTCCGCTGCCGCCGCCGCCAAGGAGAATTGAAGACCGTCATCGACGAGGGGCTGGAGGCTTCCAGGAACCGTGTGCGATCGCCTGCATCATGGGCGGAGCTCAAGCCCCAGCCTCTCGGCGATCTTCAAGCAGTTCGCCCGTGAAGTGAATGCAGTCCTCCCAAGCTCGAGGCCACGCGCCCTCTCGGTGGTCGGCGCGGCGCCATCACGCTCAGCTCAGCAGACCAGCTCAAGCGCGCAGCCATACTGGAGTTCTCCGATGCTTTGTTCCCCAATCATCGCAATGTGCTTGTCACCAAGACCTCGCCGACGGCGGGGCAGGACTCAACGTCCTGTCCTGTCAGGACCCCGATTCCAAATCACGTCGACCTAGCCGATAACACCTCATATCACTTTGCGGCCTCACGCACGGTATTCCCACGGGTGTCGCTTACCATGGCCCGGGACCGCTTTGCGTCTTTTGGCTCACGATATGACAGTGTCGCTAGCATCCACATGACCAAGAACCCGGCCGACATGGCTAGTCGTGAACCCAAAGCGGCGCTTAACCTATGGGGACAGGCATACATGAATCACATCGAGCATGTCGGTCATCAACGATATATTCGGGCTGTAGCACTGGCTAACAGGACTCGTATCCCGGCTGTAGCAGGCTAGGCAGACTCAATACCATCTGCGTGACATTTCCCAAGGGATGATATAGGAACGGCGAAACACATGCCGCCACCAAGTGTCTAAGCAGAGTGCTGGGCTAGCAGGACTCGTGAACCGGCAGTAGCGGACTACTATCGCCGTAAGCACGAGACTACATTTCCCATATGAGAGGCAGCCAAGGATAAACAACTAGTTTGTCGGATCCCACTCATACCAAGCATTTCAAACATACACATAATATGCCGATATGAGTAAATACAACAAGGCATCACAACAAAACTGTACAACTCAAGTACTTTATTTAAGAGGCTCGAGGAGCCATACATAACATATTCATACAGGTAGGGGTCACATGACCCAACACTCAAGTCATACAATCATACAAGCACATGCGGAAGCAAACTAGTCTCGAGTACGCACTCTAGAAAGAAAGAAAGCTTGTTGGAGCCTTTCTATCTACAATGGCCCTTCACAAGTCTTAGATCGCCACCGGTGGCTAGTTCACTCGTCAAGTCGAGATCTACATAGAATCCATCGGAGGGGTGGTGTTGTCCTCTAAAAACATTAATTACAAACATGAGTACGGAGGTACTCAAAGAAGTCTTACCACGTAATCCTATCATACATACACATTCTCAAGAAGGTGGTGGAGTTATTTGCACAAGCCAGCTTTGACTCTTGGCTAAGCTATCCTACATGACACCACTTTGTAAAGCATTTGTCGACACGAGTCCACTAAACACCATCACAATACTCCACTGTGGATCCTCTCTCGTCATCCCACGAGAGGGCCATCCACGATACTCACACTTATCTTGAGGCTTTTAGTAGTATCCATTTACTTGTCTATGAACCGATATAGGCAACCCAGAAGTCCTTCTCCGTGGACACGGCTATTCAATAGATCATATTAAACCCCGCAGGGTGAACTTCTTCACACACGCTCACCACTTACCGCTTACACGACATGTACTGCAACCTTCAAGCGGAAGCCCAACGTGGGTGTCGGCCACAGCCTACCTAAACACTCAAGTCCCTAGTCCAGGTTTATCGCCTATTCGGTTCCATCCTCAGGAGTCCGCCGAGGTTTCCCATACAGCCCCGAACGATGTGTGCAGGGTTCCCGAGATACCAAACGGGCACTGCACACCGGCCACGTGCCTACCGCAACACAACCCACCCCTAAGGTCAGCGCTATGCGGCCCCAAAGATGCTACAAACACCGTAAACTACTTGCAACTCCTGACTAAGAACAAGGGTGGTTAAGAAGCCCAGAGGGTCAATTGGTTTCGGGCCCAATGCGTGGTAGTAGCTAATTCATGGATCACAAACACAGATCTCAGCCTAGGATCAGCTTCAATGAAACAACCCACCATGTACTCCTACATGGCCTCTCATCGATACCTTTACCAAAACGTGTTCAACACTTTCACTCGAACCAACACAACCTTTCACTCCAGTTCATCATCCCGATGAGCCGACCTGACACAACTCTAAGCATAGCAAGCATAGCATGGTAGGAATCACAAACATGGCTCAATCAACTCCTACACATACTAGTGGGTTTCATCTAGTTATCGTGACAATGACAGTCATGCAAAGGAAGTGGGTTCAGCTACCGCAGCACACAACAGTTTGAATCGCGTTGTCTTAATGCAGAAACGAGAGCGAAGCGAGAACATGGTTTTGTATCGGAATGATCAATGAGTTGCTTGCTTGATGGAACGGGGTAGCGTATCGCCTTCGATGGATAGTCGAGGTTATCCTCGGGGCAGGACCTATCACTTAAAAGCATACCAAAGTAAACACACATGACAATATGCAACAATATGATGCATGCTATGACATGGCAATATGGATGTGTGTTGGCCTAATGCAAGCTGAAATAATAGGATGAACTCATTTGAATCAAAGATTCAAATGATAGCTCATTTGATTAGCCCTAAAGGTGCATTATCTTATTCTGGTTAAACAGCAAGGTTAACTTGTTTTAACATGCATGAAACCTGTACCAATGGATAGAATGGATTTTTCTGATAAATTTTCATATATAAATCTTTGCATTT
Source organism: Aegilops longissima (assembly GCA_021605205.1). Classification (NCBI taxonomy): domain Eukaryota; kingdom Viridiplantae; phylum Streptophyta; class Magnoliopsida; order Poales; family Poaceae; genus Aegilops; species Aegilops longissima. The sequence goes on from CM038678.1 coordinate 580,546,511, forward strand.
GGAGTTACAGATTGAAAGTTATAAGCATTTGAAATTTGAATTATATTCTGAATTTACTGTATTAGAATAAATCCGAAATTAGATTAATGCGCCACCATGCGGCAAAGATGACGTCGTGGTCAACAGAGACGCCCAGGTCAAACCCGACAGTGGGTCCCGCGTGTCGTGGTAATTAGCTTAACTAATGTTTAATTAAAACTAAACCTATTTAGTTAGCGTGGCTGGGCCCCATCCGCCGCTGACTCATCGGAGTCAACCAGGCCCGCGTGGTCAAAGTCCACGCCGGCTGCACTGGCGACTAGTCCGCCGCGAGCCCGACGCGGGCGGAGGAAGTGCTTTTGGTGATTCCGCCACCAAATGGGTCATGGAGGGTGGCTACGGTAGCGGGAGCAAGCTGCTATTGGTGGAGCCGGTTGGGGTCGGGTGGCGGAGTTGGCGCCGGCGACGAGCTAAGCGGCCGCCGGGTTCGGCCAAGATGAACTCGGGGCTAGAGGGGTCGGTGAGGTGCGGGAGTGCATGGTTAGACTCCATGGGTGCGGTGAGTGTGAAGGACACCATGGGTGGCCGGAGAGTGACCGGGAGCACGCCGGCGACGAGCTCCACGGCGGCGGGTGCGGGTGAGCGTGGTTGGTTGCTACGCTGCACGAGAGAGAGAGAGAGAGGAAGGGAGGTAGATGGGCTCACGAGCGACGCAGAGGAGCTCTCGCCGAGGTCGGGACGGACCGGAGCGACGGCGGCGCTGAAAGGGATCTTCGGCGACGGCGAACCTGGCCAAGGTCGGTGGGTGGACTCTGTTCACTAGAGCGAGCGGGCTCGGCTGGTTCGGGTAGTGGAGGCGCGGAGCTCCTAGACAAGGTGAGGAGGAGCACGGACGGCGGGAGCACGGTTACGATGATGAAGGGCGGTGGCGTCGGCCGGCCAAGGCGGGGAGCACGATGGAGAGGGACCGGGAGGAGAGGAGGTGTCCAGGGGTTCGGGAGAGAGAGAGGGCGATCCTCGCGTAGCCGGGCGAGAGGAGCGGCGAGGCGGCGACCAGGTGCGTGGCACCCATGCGGTGCCCGCCGCCGAAAGCACTGGCTGCTCGCTCAAGTTGAGCCAAGCAGCCACCATGCTGCTGGGCTGGGCTGGGCAGGCAGTGGGCGGGTAGGGAGGCGCCTGTATGTCCTTCCTGTTTTATCTTTTTCTAATTTTCTGCAACTTTGTGGGGTTTTCTAAAATACCAAAACAGTTTTAAAATTCACCAAAATGCTCCTGGTCCCTTGTTGGAATATTTCCAACATGAAACATTTTGGTTTGGCAATTTTGGACATTTAAAATATTTTATATAATTTGAAATGCTCAAGTTCAAAACTTATGAATTAATTCAAGGACCTTTGATGACCTAGAAAATGATGCACCACTTTTGACATAGGCTCTGAACCAAAGCAAAGATGATGAGCATTTTGAAGGGCATTTCAGGTTCATTGAAATAATTTTAGTAAACCCTAGTTGAATTAAGGGGGTGTTCGGGGTTTCTGCCTTCCCATTTCAAATTCAAATGAAATTTAAACATGATGCACACCCTAATGCATGGTCTAACCGGGATGTGACAACTCACCCCACTCAAAAGAATCTCGCCCCGAGATTTAGGATCTGCTATGTAAAAGGTGGGATACTCAAGTCGAAGACGATCCTCCCTTTCCCAAGTTGCTTCTTGCTCGGAATGGTTTGACCATTGAACCTTTAGAAACTTGATATTCGACGCCGAGTGGTACGCTCGGCTTGCTTGAGAATACGAACGGATATTCTCGATAGGTGAGGTTATCTTGGAGATCAAGCGCTTGTGGTCCACTCCACGGATAGGATCCGAGAAGCAACGCCGAGTTGGGAAACGTGGAAGACATCATGGACTCGAAAGATGCGGAGGTAGTTCCAATTGGTAGGCAACTTCTCCTCGCTTGGCAAGAATGCGAAAGGGTCCAATGTAACGAGGAGCCAACTTGCCTTTGATACCGAATCGATGGGTTCCTTCAAAGGAGTAACCTCAAGGTAAGCCTTTCGCCAATTTCATAAGCCATAGGCTTATGCTTGCGGTCATATTGGCTCTTTTGACGAGATTGGGCTGTTTTCAATTTCTCATGAATATCGCGAACCTGCTCTTCTCGCTTCCGAATCATGTCCGCCAAAGAGTTGTCTCTCCCCGATTTCGACTAGTTAAGAGGCGCTCACATTTCCGCCCATAAAGAACTTCGAAGGGCTTTGCCAAGCTAGCTTGATAACTATTGTTATAAGTTTAACTCGCTAATGGAAGGCATTTTTCCCAATTCATGCCGAAAGAGATGATGAAGCTCAAGCATATCCTCTAGGATTTGATTGACTCGCTCTACTTGACCACTTGATTGAGGATGGAAAGCGGTGCTAAAGGAGAGACGAGTTCCCATAGCGCTTTTGGAAACTTTCCCAAAATCGAGAGGTGAAGAGACTTCCACGGTCTGAGTTAATCTCTAATGGAATACCATGAAGAGACACTATTCGAGAGATGTACAAATCAGCTAGCTGGCTAGCGGTTATACTCTCACTAACGGTAGGAAGTGGGCTACTTTGGAAAGACGATCAACGACAACGAAGATAGCGTTATTCCTCTCTTGGTCCTGGGAAACCCGTAATGAAATCCATACCGATTTTATCCCATTTCCATTCAGGAATTTCCAAAGGTTGAAGGGTACCAGCAGGCCGTTGATGCTCGCTTAACTCGACGACGCACATCGCAATTAGAAATGTATTGAGCGATTCCTCTTCATCCTAGTCCACCAAAACCTCCGCGTGGGTCTTGATACATTTTAGTACTACCGGGATGAATGGTGAGAGGAGAGTCATGAGCTTCCTTAAGGATCAATCGCCTCAGGTTGCGCACCTTGGGAACCACTAGACGGTCTCCAAAGAACACGACACCTTGTTCATCAATGGAGAAACAATCATGACTCCTTTCTTGATGTTTCTCCCGATACGGAGATTCCGGATCTACCTTCCGTGCTTTGATGATCTGATCCGTAAGGGTAGGTTTCGCCACCAGGGTAGAAAGGAACTCGAGGAACAATGTGGAGATTAAGCTTACGTAAATTCCTCGTGGAGAAATGGTTGACTTTGTTGTAACATCAGGTTGTTACAATAAGATTTGCGACTTAGTGCGCCAGCCATGACATTGGCTTTGCTCGGGTGTAAGATATTCCTAAGTCGTAATTTGTATCAATCTCGACCCAACGCCTTTGCTCGAGATTCAAACCGTTGGGTGAAGATATATTTCAGACTTTGGTGATCAAGTAGATTTCGCAACGATTACCAAGAAGGTAATGTCGCCAGGTTTTGAGTGCATGAACCATCGCTGCAAGCTCTAGATCGTGTGTGGGTAGTTATCCTCATGTGGACGAATCGCCGAGAAGCGAGGCAATCACATGACGATCTTGCATGAGTATGCAACCTAGTCCTTGTCGCGAGGCGCCGCAATAGATAATAAAGTCCTTAGAAAATCTGGTGGAACAAGTACGGAGCAGATGTCAGCGCCTTTTCAGCCTCTGAAAGCTGAACTCGCACCGTGGCGCCCATTCAACTTTTTATCTTTCTTGAGGAGTTCGTTAGAGGTTTAGCAACTTTAGAGAAATTCTCGATGAAGCGGCGGCAATAGCTCGCTAAGCCAAGGAAACTCCGAACTTGCTTAACCGATTCGTGGAGTCCAATAAGGACGGCTTGAACTCGCCGGATTGACAGCAATGCCCTTACCAGAGATTACATGGCCTAGATAGGTCACTGCAACCAGAATTCACACTTAGAGAATTTGGCATAAAGGCGGTGCTCTCAAGTTTCATCAATACTAGCGTAGATGTTCGGCATGCTCTTCTTCATTTTTGAGTAGATGAGTATATCATCGAGGTATACCACGACTAATTTATTCAAATACTCCATGAAGATTGAGTTCATTAACCGAGAGAAGGTGGCTGGAGCATTGGTTAAACCGAAGGACATAACGGTGTACTCGTGATCGCCATAACGAGTAACAAAGGCCGCTTTTAGGAATGTCCCCGCTTTGATTTTGATTTGATGGTAGCCCAACCTAAATCCATCTTGAGAAGATCGAGGATCCAGCGATCTGATCATACGATCGCTGATCCCGGGAGCGGATACTTGTTCTTGATGGTGACCAAATTGATGTGTCGGTAATCCACAACCATCCGATCCGCATCATCCTTCTTCTTGACGAAGAGGACGGGGCAAGCCCATGGAGATGAACTAGGTCGGATGAAACCTTTCTGCAAGGACTCATCGAGTTGTTTCTTAAGTTCAGCTAGTTCTAGGGGTGCCATCTTATAAGGTCTCCTAGAGATTGGGACGGTTCCGGGAACAAGATCTATCACGAACTCGACATCCCTATCAGGTGGAACACCTGGCAGTTCCTCTGGAAAGACATCCGGAAAATCACGGACTACCGGAATATCTTCGAGGTCCGGAAGGGGTTGGCATTTAAGGAGTAAAGTCGGGCGCTTAGACACTGGTTAAAACATTCACGGTCTTGCCCAAGGATGGGTGAGTTGAACAGTTCTAGTAGAGCAATCAATCTTAGCATAATGGGCTGACATCCAGTCCATACCCAAGATGATGTTTATGTCCGAGGACTTAAGAGCTATTAGAGAAGCAAGAAAGACTAATCTGTCGACAAGAATTTCATTCCCATGACTTATTCTAGAGGTTTGCCATCTAGAACCAGGAGTTTGAATTTCCATGGAGGTATGCATGTCACGTAATGTGGTGTTGTGCAATGAGCATAGCTCGTAAATAAATGAATGAGATGCTCCAAGATCAAAGAACAGTTGCGGATGGCAATTAACAAGGAGCGCATCGAGAACGACGCTAGATCCTCATAGGTTTCTTCAGCAGAAACATAGTTGACATGGCCACGAGCGGTGGCAACCGGTTTAGCATAGGGCACCTTTCCCGCTGGCTTGCCACGGCCAATGACTTTCCAACTTGACTGGGTTGTTGGGGACACTCACGGATGTAGTGGCCTGCCTCCACACTTGAAGCAAGTTATCACATTTGGGCGTGGAGCAGCATTAGCAATGGGGCCTCCATAAGTCTTGGGCGGAACATACTGCTGGTTGGGGCGAGGCGCCTCAAAGGATGGCCTCGGGTGAACTCGGTGGTAGAGCAGTATTTGAATCCAAACCCGCGCTTCGGGATCCAGAGCGGATGAAGACCCGAGTCACGGATGTGCTTGCGTGAAGCCTCAAAATCAGTCCGCCTGGCCGCGCCGATAGCCTTATTGACTAGCTTTGGAAAAGAGGTGCACTCATGCGACGAAGGTCTCGGCGAGCTCGTGGCTAAGTCCCTTGCGGAACCTTTCCCGCTTCTTGGCGCCGGTAGAAACTTCTTCGGGAGCATAACGCTAACCTCCCGATTCACGGTCAGAGGCATCCACCGTCAGCCTACCCTGGGTGAAACTGCAGAATTCCTCCCTTTTGCATCCATAAGACCTTCCGAATATGATGCTCACGAAGGCGGCATCAATTCAGCCTGTTGTAACTTGTCCAACCGGACGATAGCCTCATAATTCTCCCACCAGAGACTAACAGGCCTTCAATATGATAAGCGCAAAGGTAACCTTGTCAGCCTCAGCCACGCTGGCGTAACGCAGCTTGTGGTGGATGCTGCGGCCAATCATCCGCCGAGAGGCTCAACGGAATATTTGAACTTTGGGGGTACAGCTTGACGAAGTCATTGAGTGAAACCACATCATTTCTTGGCTGGCGGCGGTGTTTTGTTCAATCCGCCCAAAGAAGCGTATTGGTCTCACGCTTATTGCGCTCGCTCAAAGATAACCTCGCCAAAGATGGCGGTTATGCAGATTCACATTCCTGGCTGCACTAGCTTCTCCCCGCCCGGAGCAGCAGGATTGTTATGGTGTTGACCATCCTAGGAGACAAAGCAAAGGTTTAAACCAGGATGGCAGAATTTAACAAGGAAGTGCGGAAGGTAATGGATAACATGGAATGCAAGGATGTTCATCCGTATGACATGGTAATATAAAACTGCCATATATATACCAACGGTCATACACACCATTCATAGTTTAGTACAAACCTGACGGAGTACAACTATAAGGAAAGGCGTTACATCTCATCGGAAGCATCCCAACTCCTATACATTATTTTTCTACACTTCCGGAACGATACACACTAAGTCATATCCCACAAGTCACGCAGGACGGTGGAGATACAACTATTACCACACTAGGAATACTACTACTAACTTAGGCAGCTCCATAGTAGTCCTCATAGAAGTCACCACCCAAGCCTGGAAGTGGAACATGATCATCCGGAAACAGACAATCCTGTGGGGCCTGTGGACCATAAGGACTCGGATGTGGCCGTGGTCCAACAAACGGTGGCGCACGAGGCCCACGAGGAGGAGTGATGCCCCAACCTCACGCCACTCCATAAAGTCCGGCAGACTCGCCAGACAGGTACAAGTCCCTCATGTCCATATATCCGCTTGCACGGCAGTGCAAACCGAGTCGGAATAGCCCAGTGATTAGAACGGGCATTAAAAGCTCCATACGCAAGGCCCGGTTCTCACGGTCCTTGTCTTCCAAAGATCTCAAGAGTAGTGCGAAGGAGTGAGTCCTCATGGGATGCATCGCTGTACAAACCTCAAGGTAGCCATGCGCCCTGTGGAGGGATCTTGGCATGTAGCGAAATCGTTGTTGCAAAGCAAGGCAGTTCTCGCTCAATAATAGTCATCATAGAATAGGCTGCATCTTGCACGGACATTCCAATAGTGATCCCGAGCCCATAAGAACAAAGTGAAGTGGTTCAAGAGCTCGGATAAGATGGATAAACCGACCGTGCATAGATATTGGCTTTGGTTGAAATCCCTAAACTGCTCCTCGACGGCATATTCAGGATACCATCGGTAACCAGTCTCAATCATCACCCTAACCAACATTGCCGTGACCACACACACCGATGCAACGGGTCGATTTAACCACTTGGTTCGGGGACGGTGGCCATCCGAAAGCACAGCCACAATGCAAAGACATTAGAATTTCTAGGGAAAATCGGGCAGCATAACATCTGTAAATGCTCACTATCAGATTTGAGACATTCAAAATCAGATTGCAAAACCACTCAACAACATCATATCAAGGTTCTGGTTCAACTGATAGCATACTAAAAATTTAGTAGCACTGAACTGAGGATGTAACCAACAATCCTATAAGTTACTACGGATTAGTAACACGTGAGCTTGATAGAGAGAAGAGAGCCTAGTCCTATACCCACGTCGAATGAGACGAGGATGACTCAGATCGAGGGCATAAGGTAAAGGAGTAAAAGAGTCTTACGCTCCTCCCACAATCAATTCCCTACATATAACTAAAGCATTTCTAGACTCAACTTCACCAGTTTGGCTTAGCGAACCTACAGTGCAGCCCTCGCTCGATGCCAACGCTGTCAGACCCCGATTCCAAATCACATCGACCTAGCCGGTAACACCTCATATCACTTTGCGCCTCACGCACGGTATTCCCACGGTGTCGCTTACCATGGCCCGGGACCGCTTTGCGCTTTTGGCTCACGATATGATAGTGTCGCTAGCATCCACATGACAAAGAACCCGGCCGACATGGCTAGTCGTGAACCCAAAGCGGCGCTTAACCTATGGGGACAGGCATACATGAATCACATCGAGCATGTCGGTCATCAACGATATATTCGGCTGTAGCACTGGCTAACAGGACTCCGTATCCCGGCTGTAGCAGCTAGGCAGACTCAATACCACCGCGTGACATTTCAAGGGATGTATATAGGAACGAAGTGAACACATGCCGCCACCAAGTGTCCAAGCAGAGTGCTGGCTAGCAGGACTCCGTGAACCGGCTGTAGCGGACTACTATCGCCGTAAGCACGAGACTACATTTCCCATATGAGAGGCTGCCAAGGATAAACAACTAGTTTGTCGGATCCCACTCATACCAAGCATTTCAAACATACACGCAATATGCCGATATGAGTAAATACAACAAGGCATCACAACAAAACTCTACAACTCAAGTACTTTATTTAAGAGGCCCGAGGAGCCATACATAACATATTCATACAGTAGGGGTCACATGACCCAACACTCAAGTCATACAATCATACAAGCACATGCGAAGCAAACTAGTCGAGTACGACTCTAGAAAGAAAGAAAGCTTGTTGGAGCCTTTCTATCTACAATGGCCCTTCACAAGTCTTAGATCGCCACCGGTGGCTAGTTCACTGTCAAGTTGAGATCTACATAGAATCCATCGGAGGGGTGGTGTTGTCCTCTCAAAAACATTAATTACAAACATGAGTACGGAGGTACTCAAGAAGTCTTACCACGTAATCCTATCATACATGCACATTCTCAAGAAGGTGGTGGAGTTATTTGCAGCAAGCCAGCTTTGACTCTTGGCTAAGCTATCCTACGTGACACCACTTTGTAAAGCATTTGTCGCACACGAGTCCACTAAACACCATCACAATACTCCACCGTGGATCCTCTCTCGTCATCCCACGAGAGGGCCATACACGATACTCACACTTATCTTGAGGCTTTTAGTAGTATCCATTTACTTGTCTATGAATTGATATAGGCAACCCAGAAGTCCTTCTCCGTGGACACGGCTATTCAATAGATCATATTAAACCCCGCAGGGTGTACTTCTTCACACACGCTCACCACTTATCACTGTTTACACGACATGTACTGCAACCTTCAAGCGGAAGCCCAACGTGGGTGTCGGCCACAGCCTACCTAAACACTCAAGTCCCTAGTCTAGGTTTATTGCCTATTCGGTTCCATCCGCAGGAGTCCGCCGAGGTTTCCATACAGCCCCGAACGATGTGTGCAGGGTTCCGAGATACCAAACGGCACTGCACACACCGGCCACGTGCCTACCGCAACACAACCCACCCCTAAGGTCAGCTATATGCGGCCCCAAAGATGCTACAAACACCGTAAACTACTTGCAACTCCCTGACTAAGAACAAGGGTGGTTAAGAAGCCGAGAGGGTCCATTGGTTTCGGGCCCAATGCGTGGTAGTAGCTAATTCATGGATCACAAACACAGATCTCAGCCTAGGATCGGCTTCAATGAAACAACCCACCATGTACTCCTACATGGCCTCTCATCGATACCTTTACCAAAACGTGTTCAACACTTTCACTCGAACCAACACAACCTTTCACTCCAGTTCATCATCCCGATGAGCCGACTGACACAACTCTAAGCATAGCAAGCATAGCATGGTAGGAATCACAAACATGGCTCAATCAACTCCTACACATACTAGTGGGTTTCATCTAGTTACCGTGGCAATGACAGTCATGCAAAGGAAGTGGGTTCAACTACCGCAGCACACAACAGTTTGAATCGCGTTGTCTTAATGCAGTAAACGAGAGCAGAAGCGAGAACATGGGTTTGTATCGAATGATCAATGAGTTGCTTGCCCGATGGAACGGGGTAGCGTATCGCCTTCAGATGGATAGTCGAGGTTATCCTCAAGCGTAACCTATCACTAAAAGCATACCGAAGTAAACACACATGACAATATGCAACAATATGATGCATGCTATGACATGGCAATATGGATGTGTGTTGGCCTAATGCAAGCTGAAATAATAGGATGAACTCATTTGAATCAAAGATTCAAATGATAGCTCATTTGGATTAGCCCTAAAGGTGCATTATCTTATTCTGGTTAAACAGCAAGGTTAACTTGTTTTAACATGCATGAAACCTGTACCAATGGATAGAATGGATTTTTCTGATAAATTTTCATATATAAATCTTTGCATTTGGAGTTACAGATTGAAAGTTATAAGCATTTGAAATTTGAATTATATTCTGGAATTTACTGTATTAGAATAAATCCAGAAATTAGATTAATGCGCCACCATGCGCCAAGATGACGTCGTGGTCAACAGAGACGCCCAGGTCAAACCTCGACAAAGGTCCCGCGGTCGTGGTAATTAGCTTAACTAATGTTTAATTAAAACTAAACCTATTTAGTTAGCGTGGTCGGGCCCCATCTGCTGCTGACTCATCGGAGTCAACCAGGCCCGCGTGGTCAAAGTCCACGCCGGCTGCACTGGCGACTCAGTCCGCGAGCCCGACGCAAGCGGAGGAAGTGCTTTTGGTGATTCCACACCAAATGGGTCATGGAGGGTGGCTACGGTAGCTAGGGAGCAAGCCGCTGCTATTGGTGGAGCCGGTTGGGGTCGGGTGGCGGAGTTGGCGCCATGACGAGCTAAGCGGCCGGGTTCGGCCAAGATGAACTTGGGGCTAGAGGGGTCGGTGAGGTGCGGGAGTGCATGGTTAGACCTCATGGGTGCGGTGAGTGTGAAGGACACCATGGGTGGCGGAGAGTGACCGGAGCACGCCGGGCGACGAGCCCACGGCGGCGGGTGCGGGTGAGCGTGGTTCGTTGCTACGCTGCACGAGAGCGAGAGAGAGAGGGAAGGGGAGGTAGATGGGCTCACGAGCGACGCAGAGGAGCTCTCGCCGAGGTCGGGACGGACCGGAGCGACGGCGGCGCTGAAAGGGATCTCCGCGACGGCGAACTCGGCCGAGGTCGGTGGGGTGGACTCGGTTCACTAGAGCGAAGGGGCTCGGCTGGTTCGGGGTAGTGGAGGCGCGGAGCTCCCGGACAAGGTGAGGAGGAGCACGGACGGCGGGAGCACGGTTACGACGATGGCAAGCGGCAGCAAGGCCGGCCAAGGCGGGGAGCACGATGGAGAGGGACCGGGAGGAGAGGAGGTGTCCAGGGGTTCGGGGAGAGAGAGGGCGATCCTCGGCCGACACCGGGCGAGAGGAGCGGCGAGGCGGCGACCAGTGCGTGGCACCCATGCGGTGCCCGCCGAAAGCACTGGCTGCTCGTCAAGCCGAGCCAAGCAGCATGGCCATGCTGGGTTGGGCTGGGCCTGGGCAGGTGGGCCGGTAGGAGGCGCCTGTAAGTCCTTCCTGTTTTTATCTTTTTCTAATTTTCTGCAACTTTGTGGGGTTTTCTAAAATACCAAAACAGTTTTAAAATTCACCAAAATGCTCCTGGTCCCTTGTTGGAATATTTCCAACATGAAACATTTTGGTTTGGCAATTTTTGGACATTTAAAATATTTTATATAATTTGAAATGCTCAAGTTCAAAACTTATGAATTAATTCAAGGACCTTTGATGACCTAGAAAATGATGCACCACTTTTGACATAGGCTCAACCAAAGCAAAGATGATGAGCATTTTGAAGGGCATTTCAGGTTCATTGAAATAATTTTAGTAAACCCTAGTTGAATTAAGGGGGGTGTTCGGGGTTTCGCCTTCCCCATTTCAAATTCAAATGAAATTTAAACATGATGCACACCCTAAAGCATGGTCTAACTGGGATGTGACATGTCCGTGGAAACATTCAACAATCTTCAAGTGCCTTACAGTCAGCTTCAGCCAACCAAGCCTTTCTCTGGAGTCACCGACGGCTCCACGGTCCCGATCAGGCAGGTCCGCCTTCCTGTCACCTTTGGGGCTCGCGACAACTACCGCACCGAGCTCATGGACTTCGACGTCGCCCACATTCGCCATTGCATAACGCCATCCTCTGCACCCGCGCTGGCACAAATTCATGGTCAGAACTCCACCACGGCTATAACGCCTCAAGATGCCGTGAAGCGGCGGGTCATCACGGTGCCTCGTGAAGAGAGAGACGCAGCAGTGCTCCCCGGAGCGAGCCTTTCAGCTGCATCGCTAGAAGACCTGCACCACAGCAGTAGGAGGCCTCCCGAGGCCGCACTCCAAGAAGAGAAGACATCGACCGCCCGGCCTCAAGAGGCAGGCCCTCAGGTGGCCCGGCCAGCCAGGGAACCTCCTTCCATCGTGATCAAAGCGCGCCCAGCGCCTCCTCAGCCGGGCTCGGGCTCTCCCTCGAGGGCCGCCACCGCCAAGGTCACGAGGGAGGCGCTGGGCACCACGTGGAGGCGTTCAAGCACGCTTCCCGCAAGGTGAGCAAGGCAAGGAGGGCCGAGCCTCGTGGAGTTCGCTGCAAGGCCATTCAGAGCCACAGGAGTCAAGGGTCATGAGGGGCAGCCGCCGCCACTGTGGGCCCCCCATCCAGCGAGGATGGTGGGCTGCGCGGTCAGACGACATACCAGGCTCAACCGAGCCACAGATCAAGAGCGCCTCGCCTCGAGAGTGGGACGCTATGAGGGTCCGCCCCACATCTACGCGCGCATGCCTTATGGCCTGCCAACGCGGGCAGCCTGCGCACCAGCTGCCTCATGAGGGCCACCCGAGGCTCAAGAGGTCGTGCACGCCTGCAGCCCTCGGGCGAAGATGGAGATGGCACGCGAGGAGCCGCTGGCGCCGGATCCTCCCGAGGCCCCGGACTGGGGCTCGTGGAGGATCGGCCCAACAGCCCACGAGTCTACTACACCAACACCCCTTCGCCCCCAACATCACCAGTGACATCTTTAAGTTCTGCTTCGGCTGGGAGCGCCTTCAGGTCAGATATTACTAGGCCATGGGTCCGCCCTCATGCATGTATCCCTTTATTTCATGTCATTAGCTTATCCTGTTGGGGGCGCCTCGGCTGCATCATCCCCTGCCGCTTGGGCCTGTCCCACGGCATGTATCCTTCTTACGCTTTCCTTAGGATTATGCTCGCCCACCATGCTTGTTATTTGGTACCTTTCCTAGGTGACGGAATCTTGCACGCTAAAGGGGGGTGCCCGAGCATCGCGACTGTGGCTCCTACCGCCTCCGCCCTCACCCTCCGGTCTTGTCCATGGCTTCGCTGACCTGGCTTGCTGCCGACGGCCGAGACCAGCCCGAGAGCCGGACCCGAGGACGAGAGTTGTCAGATCTCACCCAGCTTGGCGCTGCTAAAGGGGGGTGCCCGAGCATCGCGACTGTGGCTCCTACCGCCTCCGCCCTCACCCTCGGGTATTGTCCATGGCATCGTGACCTAGCTTGCCGGGCGACGGCCGAGACCAGCCCAAGAGCCGACCCGAGGACGAGTTGCGCCATCTAACCCAGCTATGCTGCTAAAGGGGGGTGCCCGAGCATCGCGACTGTGGCTCCTACCGCTCTCCGCCCTCACCGGTCTTGTCCATGGCATCGCGACCTGGCTTGCCAAATGACACCGAGATCAGCCCAAGAGCCGGACCAAGACGAGAGCACCGCATCCGCCAAATTTGCAGGAACACACTCAAGATAAGGCTCAAAGCCAGCGCAACCCGCTTTGAGGTAGGGGCCCGTGAGTCCCGCAAGGCTGGCTCACGGGTGCCCAGATACACCTCGCCCAGCCCTACCGCGCCAGCCCACGGTCGTGGGGCAGATACGCCTGGCTCCTCCCGGAGGGGAGCCCACCCCACGCGCTGCTGAAGCACCATGTCTCGCTACCGGCTGACGACATCGCCGAGGAGCGCCTATGCCCGTGACGGATGCGAAGCGCTTATGTTCGGGCTGGTGATAAACAACCGAGGGTGGCCTCCGGTCGATCAACCTCGTGGAGCCCAGAGCCTGTCCGCCTCATCGCAACTCCTCCTTCGAGCGCGCGAGGGTTGGGCACGGGCTGCGCCTGGTCACGCCCAGACGACGCCACCAGCAGCCAGCCCCCGGCCTGGTTTGTCGACGCCACTCCCCGAGCGGAGCCAAGGTACGTAATGTCGCTTGAGCTTCAAGGGGACTCGAGCATCGCGAATCAGA